>WPIO01000001.1:18317500-19517500 GCA_009760855.2 Cristatella mucedo | reverse complement strand
GAGACTGGCCGCAGGAGTGCACTTGCACACTCGGCGTGCGAGCGCACACGGCGTGCGAGCGCGCCGGACGGCGGGGACCGAACTAGCGAGCTCGGCGGCGCGGGACAAGCCTGAAACTCTCCGAAACCCCGGCTGACTACCCATAAGGTAATGCTGCCGTCACACTTCCTGTCCCGAGTCAAAGAGCAAGAGGCGTGGTGTGCAGTAGGCTGAATCCCAGCAGGCCGGATTAATAATAATAATAATAATAATAATACATTTTTATTGCGCTTTTAGAGAACTGAATCTCTGTATAGGTACTTATAGTTGCTGCAAAGATAGCATGATCACAAGATTAGTGGTAGCACGCACATTATCATCGATCATGACACGGTTGGATGTGTCGATCGCGCTTCTTTCTCAGCACAATTAATTGCCTAAAGAGAGATTTAAGTTCTCTGAGGGCGCAATGCAGATGTATTATTATTACAACTATTATGAAGAGTATCGACATGTGAATTTGGTTAGTGGCAGTATCCCCGGTGTGTGGACAACCACAAAAAGGGAAAATCATAAGGAACCATCAAATGCCATCAAAACAGATGAGTTTTTAGCTTCTTTAAAATGACGTCAAGTCAAGGGATATCGTGACGTCAGTCGGGAGTGAGCTCCAGGCATTGGGTGCATACACACTAAAGGCATGGTCTCCATGGGATTCGATGTTCGTACGAGGTTTAGCTACATGATTTGATTGACAAACGTTGGTGGTACGATGCCTAGCCTGGTTAGTGGAGTAGTTAAGATAGGTAGGCAGAGAATGAAGGGACCTAAAAGTCAATGTCAAAACCTTGAAGCCAATACACTGCTGTAATGGAAGCCAGTGCAGGTGGCCTTAATTAATGTTGCAACTGCGACGCTCATGACAGACGAGCCTAGCTGCACGGTTTTGCACCAACTGTAAGCACCTGGTTTATGGATCGACTGAGCCGCCGGGCTGGCAAACCGCACAGCTGCTTCCAAGGAAGCACGGCAAGAAAGTGCTCTCTCGGAAATCCAACAGTTGCATTAGGCGACTACTTTTATTTCTATAACGAAACCGTTTAGACGAGCGCACTTGCAAGCTTTACACACATGTATTCATTCATTCCATCTATGACGACAGAGTGGCGGAAAGGTTTGTGAGAGGTGAAAATTGGAGACCGAAGCAGGGGCGACTTCGCGGGCAGCCCTAAGATTGGGCAGCTCCATTGCTCAGCGATGAATGCAGAGCTCCGGTGAGAGAGCTGCTGCCCAGCTTACTCACCGAGATCGGCATTGAGCTTAAAGTGCAACATGATCGGGAGAAGGCGGGATCGTCTACTGTGCGCCTCGCTTCTTTGGATGCGGTCCCGGACGCCACCTCCTTCCAGGAGCCTTCGTCGGAGTAGTGTCATGCAGTTTTGGTTTCGATTTGGCCGAAGGCCGAGCAGTCGTCGGCGAGTCATCCGCCGGCGACCGCGAGCACAGGTCACTGGAGCTGCTGTCACTCGTCGACTCGAACCCCAACCACTTATCGTCGTGCACAGACAGAGATCCGTTTCCCGCTGTCGTCGTCTCGTTGGTCCCCTTGTAGGGTTGGGCAGACGGAAGCTGCTCCGAAGCGTTCCCTGAAGGCAAGCCGCGTTCGACGATTGGACGCAGCCTGTCGCCCGAAGCTGCTCCGGCGGCTGTCTGCAAGCTCGAAGATGTCGTAGACGGTCGAGCGAGGCCGAGGTTATCTCTCGATCGCTGCTGGTCGGCCGCCGGGTGGGCGACGCTGGGACTCGCCACAGTCAACAGCACGACCTGCAACGCGTCATTCGACGACGGTGACAGTTCAATGCAAGCCCCGTCGATGAGCTTGAGACGATGCTCGAGGAGATCGTGAAGAGCGTGCATTGAAAGCTCAAAGGTGCTTTACTGATATTTACTCGAACACTTACCAATGCTACAAGATAGCAAGCCTTGGACCTGGTGCTCACCATTACTAGGGAGAATGACTTGGCAATTTTGCAAGACATGGAAGTCTTACTGAATTCTTACAGCTGGTCTGCTTTGCTCTGGGCTTGTCTGCTGTGTGTCAATGCTATATAGAGGTGGTGGAAGCCCCAGATGGCAGATCACCATAGGGGAAACGAAAATGACGGCTGAGTCATCATGGCTTGAGCGGTAGCATACAAGACATTGACCTCTTTGGCTGCAGTTCCGGTAATTTGATCAGTGGTGAGGCAACATACAGCCTGCCTCTCAATAGCTCTGCTGCCAAATGAGCTGAAGCTGAACTTCTCACACGTCAAGAAACAACGTTTAAATATTCGGCTGTAAATGTTCACACCATTCAATACACGAATCTCCCAAGTTACCTTAAAGAGCTATGCAACTTTGAAACTTATGTAAATGCAAACAGGACTTAATTCGAGAGATGATTGCCGATGAATCGGCGGGTGACAGCAGCTGCGCTTGAAAAAATGTGAATGATTTCTCCTGAGTTTTAATGCAAGCACAATGCTAGGAGTAATGTATTTTCATTTTCCACCAGTACATAGTAGTAGGTATGGCTACAACTGGTAAGGGTGCATTAAATTTGTTCTGTCAATAGTAATTTGGCAATACTTTGTGCATGCATTCGCTTTGTCGTGGTGGGTAAGCGCACATTCTAGACGTCACGTGCCCTACTAGTCACGTGTTGTCAAGCGAGCACATCGCTATCAGGTCTATCGGTCTCAGTGCTGTCACCCGATGCAGTTTTAATGAGCAGCCCATCCGCAGCTCACTGTACGATGAAAAGCCAGTGCGCAAATCTCAAGAGACGGCGTCGCATTCGTTCGTTCCGTTACCGAGACTAATATTTGAATGACTTGCCTAAACTTGTGTGGGACCTCAATCACTTTCTAGGCTTTTCACTTATGCTGTACATAGAGCAAATGTATCTGCCTGCGATTAAGTGTGGAGCGTCAGAGAGTCTTGACACATAAAGGATAATTCATGTGAACGGAGCAAATTCTGTAGAGACAGTGGGACATTTAGTTTTTTTGCAAATATCGCCAAGTCATGAGGTTGTCGTGACGCCCGTCATTAGTGAGCTTGGGCTTTAAGATGGTACCAAAAACGGGGTGGTCTCGAAAGGATTTGAGGTTGGATATAGCAGTACTTATCTGTCAATTTGTGATACCTGTGTACGTACCGTTGAACAGTAAGAAATGGCTTGGGTATCGACATTTTGCTGAGGAAGTCGATACTCTGGGCATTTTAGAATTTATAACGCTTCGTATCGTTGGGTCCATTAGCTTGGTGCTACCGGCTGCAGCAAGAAAATATGGAGCTTTGTAGTGCGGCTTAAACACATAGTTATGGATTTTTGTTATAAATAATCGAAGCATTCTCATTGAGCACCTTAGCTCTTTACTTACTGATTGTTGCGATTATACAGCTGATCGCTTCTCTAGCTTCTTCATCAACAAGATGAATGAAACCACAGAGTTCATCCCTAAGATGGCAGCATCCCCCTGGAATGCTGTCCCTCAATTCGATGCAGAACCTCAATGTCGACATTCAAAGTCACTAGTGGTTTGTCCTGAAATTTATATTTCAATCAAGAAAGACAACTAGTCCTCTGGATCCTATTATTATTGTGCTGCTTCTAGGATGCATTGATGTGCTTCTGGAATGCTTAACTAATATCATAAATATGTCATTAGTCGCAGGTCATATACCTGCACCTTTTAAAAAAGCTGTGCCCGGCCACGACTCAAGAAAGCAAAACTAGACATAGAGATCTTCAGCAACTTCCACCAAGTCTTACTCCTACCGTTCCAATCAAAACCACTAGAACTATTCGTGGCAACGTGATGAACCCATATATTGAAATTTCAAGCTTGGCTAGTAAGTGCTAGTCTGGTTTTAGAGCTAATAACTCTAAAGAGTCAGCATTGCTTCAGGTGGATAACGACCTACTTAGGAATGCAAACTTATCTGCTTCTTTTGGTCAATATTTCGGCAACTTTTAATGCTATCAATCACTAAGTAATTCTTTAGCACCTCTTATCTCGCCAGAGTATTATTGCAATCGTTCAGATCCTATCTCAGAGTGGGAGACTCTCGAGTATTTATGCGAATGGACAAAATATCACCAGAGAAAAATCTGAAATATTGAATACCTCAGGGCTCTGCGTTTGGTTCCTCTCTTTTTAAGGTTTATACTCTCCCTCTAATCAATGTGATTGCCAGACGCTATCCGGGCTTTCAATTTTATGCAGGTGTCACGTAGTTGTACCTTCGCTTTGATCGCTATAAGCCCTCCAGCACGTCGACTTCTCTTCACTCCCTTACTCCTTATATTGACTTATATGGACTTATATTGATGCTATCCCTACATAGGTGGCGGAAAACTGTCATAAATTCAGCAAAGATAAAACCAACTTACTAGTTATGTGTAAGCCCAGTGCGATTTCAAAATTGGAAAGGTTAATGCTCAAAATCAGCTCTGCCAACTTAGTTCCTCTTGAATCTGCACGAATATAGGCGTCACGTTCCAAAGTGACATTCATTTGACGGCCTCATTAGCTCCCCAGTCAAGTCTGACTACTTTCAGTTTCACAACATTGCTAAAATTCGGGCTTATTTAAACAGAAATACCACATCTAAACTGATTCATGCATTCGCGACATCCCATCTTGACTTATGCAACTCACTGCTTACTAGTCTACCGGCCTATGCAATCAGATGCTTACAGCTCTTGCAAAACTCTGCAGCTGGGCTTGTCTGTCATGAGCATCGCAGTTGCTTCATCAAAATACATATCGCCGACCGGCACTAATTTTCAGTCAAGTAACCCATCGACTTCAAGGTTTTGTCACTCACTTTTAGGTCCTTCTATTCTTTGGCTCCAGGCTACTTATAAGATCTACTCCCCCGCCAGGCTAAGCATCGTATCAGATGCTTTTTGGAATCTAATTGTTGACCTATACCTCGTAAAAACCTCAAATCCTTTGGATACCCTGCTTTTAATTCGTATTTACCGAAAGTTTGAAACTCATTCCCGACTTGCGTCACGACATCTCCTGACTTGACAACATTTAAAATATAAAGCTGGATTGGTCCAGTGGTTAAGGTGCTCGCTCCGACTAAGATCTGGCTGAGGTCGTAGGCTCGAGCACTGAGGCATATGTGAAACACCAGAATAGAGATTAAGTTATCTTTGGGTGCTACACAAATAAATGAATTAAATTATGTTATAATTAAAAAAAATTACATTTATTTATCACAGCATTTAGTGGGTCCCTGCGATTCGTCCTTTATGTGCTTATGCTTGCTGACACTGTCCATGCTGCAACTAACCACTATGGCATGCTGACCTCTTGTGTGCGTGTCACCCCTGACCATGTTATTCTTGTTGTCTATTGAGCCTGCTACCACTAACCATAAGATCTTGATTCCTTCGCAACAAATGTAAAGTGCCCAGAGAGAGAGAGATAGAGAGAGAGAGAGAGAGAGAGAGAGAGAGAGAGAGAGAGAGGGAGACTTATCTGAGGGCACTATATCAAGTGCATTATTATTCTTAAGATCAATATCCGGAAGAAAGCTGTTAGAAATTTTGAATTATGGCTCTGCATATGCTCTGCAAGCTCGTGCTGAGGGCTTCAAATGCATGACTCTGAGAACAAGTAGACAGGTAATTTTTGATCTCGCACGAATTTGTGGTTTCAATCGTTCAGTAGAAGAAAGCCCAGATTAAGATTGATACGCTTTCTGGAATAGCTAGGTCGCTAATAGTGAGTGTTTAATAAGCATTAGATATGCAGCTTTTGTCGGTCGGTGACCTGAGCAGGTAGCAGCAAGAACGGCTTCTGCCTGGAAGGCTTCGGCAATATTAGACTCCAAAAAGACTACTACAGTTTGATTATGTCCCCTACGAAGTCATCGCTTTCTAAGAAATCGAGCGGACTCATCTGCTGAAGTCGGATTTGATGCAAGCTCCGGCGATGATCCCTGAAGAAGACAAGTAGCACCGTTACCTGCACTATCTAGTTACCGTTTCCCACGTTAACAATACTTTCGCCAATTTTCATCCGCGAGGTGGTGGCAGCTTGTTCCATGACGCCGAAAAATTCAATTGATAAATTTAACTGCCGGCTCATTGCATTTCTCCTTTTAAGTAACATCTGTGTATCTCAGTCGGACAGGATGCTGTCTGAAATTGCTTATTCTAACAAGCAGTTGGCCCAGTCGAATTGAAAGAACTGCAGGCAATCTCTGTAGCTTCGTCCGTCGCCTCGGTCGTAGGCTGCTAACTGGAGACCTAGCTGTATCCTCGTGCTTCCATTCGGGGTCAGCGAATACCTGTTCTGCTTGTCTAGCGTCTCTGCACTGCTGTGCCGCACACATTATTTTGGGGTAGAGCTGGCTCCTAACTCTAGACTAAGTTTCCAGATAAGGGCGGGACGTTTCCCGTTCCCAGCCTTTCTCATGGAATGCACTCTTCGGTAAATACGAAGCACTGTTTATCCATCTTGTCTCTTGCAGAGCAAATGAGCAGCTCTCGCTCGGTCGAATAACACCATCTGGTTTTCTCTGGCCAATTACTCCTAGTGGTCTGGAGTCTCCTGAACTCGGTCGGTATGCGTAGTCATGACAACAATGTCATCCATGAATACCTTCGTGGTTTAAGGCACTGACTGGAAGCCGTTGCGATCACTCTAGTAAAAAATAATCAGCGGTTCGTTGACGACGAAACAGCATCCCAAAGCAGATTCGCCAGCGGCAAAAATCATCGTGTAGGTGAGCTTCCCACCCAATGGCGGTCTGCTCCCCTTTAAAGACCGAGGTCGTGGGCTGGAGCACAACAACATGTGTGAATCGCCTGGATAGAGATCGGGTTCTCTTTGGGTGCTATGCAAAGGCATAGCATTCTATAAACTAAACGACAGAGCCTTCTCTTGAGCAGACTAAACCAGTCCTGACCACTTTGCTGATCTTGAACCCAGCAAATAGACAGCTACTGACTCACTCACTAAATCTTTTTAGGGACCATATGCGAGACAGTTTCTTTGTCAGAGCTGAATTAATCATGTTGTACTCACCACCTTGCTCTTTACTCGCCAGCGCTTGGCTGTGCATCCATGTTTGCAAGCTTGTTGTGCTTGACATAATGCGTTTCAACCAAGGGTCTTGAAGCTAGCTGCAGTCAGCAACGGACTGTAGCGGCTCCTGCAAAATCCTTGGCCGAGAGCAAGCATGTTACACGTATTGGTAGAGCTGGCCGCTGGAAGCTCAGCTAGCCAGTCGCTTACGCTGCCACGATACAGGCAATCGGCATCGGAGCGTGGCAGCGATGAAGAGGTATCAAACCTTTCCATAGTAAGTCCGCGCCGTTAAAGAAGAAGAAGAGTCCATTGGGTGGTAGTAGGCCACAGAGAGTCATGAGCGAAAATTACCTAGTAGCCATAGTTCACAACTAACTAGTTCAAACCCCAAAGTATAGCTGGCCATTCATCACTTGAATAGGGCTTTTTGAGCCTTCTACATATTGAATGTAACTTTTAAACGCTTCTCTGAAACTATATTTCTGGAATCAGGAGTAACTTCAAATACTTGTATAGCACTTCTGTTGGCTTGCCCTGGTTTCCCAGCATTCGGGATGCTGCGACTCATCGAGGAGCGCTGGTTTTGACAGCTGGTCGCACAGTATATCGCTCTAAGTATTGTGGTCCATGTAAGCTGCTTGGTAGGGCCGACTCACAAATCATCTAACAGCCATGTTTCGTTTGTTGGACTAGCTCATTGAGCCTTCGCCCCTTCTTTTTATATGTCACTTATTCCTTAGTCCGCCTCTTTCACCGGCCTCGTGCCTCTTTCTCCCATTTCCACGGGCACTACCTCATTGGCTCCTCATCGACTCTGAGCTCAACTGGGCAAAATCCTTTTCCTGATTGGCAGAAACTGTATCCAAAAGAGATCGATTCTTAATTTTTTGTATCTAGGGCCAATATGCCACAGTCGTAGGTTTTGGCTTGAAAACTTTGCACTGTCTTTCGGAGCGAACTCTATCATTTGGTCATCCCGGAGTCTTCAAAGAAAAGCAAGTACAACTCTTCGCCAGCATTTTAGTCAGAGGGCTGCCTAAAGTGCTCCATGATTGAGCAGTCCTAGTCACAAGCAGGCTGTGCCGCAGAATCTTAACCAAACTTCCTGCTGAACTGCTCAGAAATTTGACTTGTCACAAGTACAATTGGGGTTGATGCCTATTCATGTGAAGTGGGTAACGCCACTGCTCTTTGTGTTCACCCAATTGCTAACAGATGACCATGTACTAGTAATAATAAATTAGAAGTAGCGCCCTCAGAGAAATCAATCTCTTTTAAGGCGCTTTACATTTTGCTGCAAAAGAAGTACGATCGATGTTTAGTGGTAGCATGCTCAGTAAACGACAAGAATAACATGGTTAGTGGTGACATGCACAGGGTCAGCGTTCACAGTGTCAGCAGGCATAAGCACATAAAGGATAAATCACAGGGACCCACTATATGGTGCGATAAATAGATGCGTTTCTTTTTCTTTTTATTAGTGGTCAACTCAGGAGATGTCGTGACGCAAGTCGGGAGTGAGTTCCAGGCTTTAGGAGCATACGAACTGAAGGCACGGTCTCCAAAGAATTTGAGGTTTGTTCGAGGTATAGGTAAACGTACGTATTATCGCTCAAGATTGTTGCAGGCGTGCTCCGGCGGTGTGACCCTGTACGCAAGGCAACGAGTGCCCAAGGCCCGAGCGGAGCTGAATAGCCCGCTCGTTGTTGTGACTTGTATTTTCCGCGTTCCCCGTGTAGTGAGTTCGTGACCCCTCCCCCCTGTGAGTTGGTGTCTTTCAGCGGAAGCTCTCGACTGTGGTGGACGTTGACTCCGACTAGCCAAGCAGTTACTCAGCCAGCCGTATCTTTTACGGCGACCGCTCGTACTGTTGAATTCGAAGTCGGTACAACGGCAGGACTGCCGAAGCCGACTGACCAGCTAACGCTTTTGTTCAGGCTTGCTTCGTCGTCTTGCGCTCCTACTTTATAAAGGACCCTCCCTGTGTACTTGTTTAGTTCCTCTGTTGTTTTTGGTACATACGATATTATAAAGAGGTCTAACCTGACTGCCGCTCGTCTTACCCTAGCTCAGCGAAGTGGCAAGCAGCAGCGTGGCCGGAGTATGGTTGGGCTTGGTGGGAAATAGCCTTTGACCCCAGGAACTCGGCTACACACTAGATGCTAGTTCCACTGTCCTGCTTCTGTGATATATATATCTTCTGCTGCTATGCATAGCTAAAATAATAAATATGTCATTAGCCTTAGCTCGTGTCCCAGCACCTTTCAAAAAGCTGCAGATAGGAAGCTACTCAAGAAAGCAACACGAGACCAAAGTCCTTGAGCACGTTTTGTCCAATCACCCTTCTACCGTTCCTACCACAGACACTGGAACGACTAGTTGGAAGACCAGCTGGACTCTTCTATGTAAATTTCAAATCTAACTAGTAACCTCCAGTCTGGTTTAAGAGGTAATCATTCCACAGATTCAGCATTGCTTCAGATGTACGAACTTCTCAGGAATGCAGACTGGAGTCTCTCCGTTTCTTTTGCTCAATCTTTTGGTAGCTTTGATACTATCGACCATTGAGTCCTTCTCGAGCGCCTTTCATCTTACTTGAGCATCACTGGCACAGCTGCTCTTGCCGATGTGATTAACAGACACGAGCTAGGCTTGTATTTCTATGCAGAAATCACTCGGCTGTACCTTTGCTTTGATCGCTTCCAGCACGTCGAATTCTCTCAACTCCACGGGCACATGTAGTGATAACATCGGCAGATAGATAGCGCGCACTTTTCTTAATTTGAATGACGTTAAAACTAGCTTACTAATGATGGAAAAACCAAGTTTAAATCAGAAATTGGTAAACAAAACGCTAAAAATTGGCTCTGCCAGCGTATCTCCTGTTGCAGCTGCATTGAATCTAGGTTTCCTTTTCCTTATTAACCGAGACGACCACATATAAGCAGCCTATGGCCATGTCCCAATTTCTTGTTCCATCTATATTAAATGGAGAGCCTCGGTTATATGCAACTCTTTAGTAAGAAAAAGTTCGCTTATAAGCAAGCCATGTTCCGTTCACAGCACCGTTTCCGTATGCAACTCAAAACAAAATGAATTGATTTTGTCTGACCAGTGCAACTGCTTGCGTAAAAGGTTATCAACAATTGTGGTTTTGAGGTTTATGTAATTATTGCTTTCAATATTTCTTGGTTGCGTGTGTCTTGTTAATATGTTTGCGGCGGTAACGTCACGCCTCTCGACTGTTTGAGACGCGTGAATAGTTAGTACCTACATAAGGAGAAGCACTACCACAGACGTGGTCGCTCGCAGTGATAGAAGTGGACCCGTGCGGCCCCACGAGACGGTGTTGGTATTGCGAAAGTCTTTAAGATGCATTCTTTAATCCTATGCATTACATGTGTTCTTCAGTTCTTCGCTTACACAAATGTTGAAAATCAAGCACCTTTATCAATTCTTCTCATCTTTCCAATCCTTTTATCCAAAAAGTAAAACACCGTTAAGGTTTCTTGGTTCGAACACGAACGGATCGAAAAGTTTGCCATATTTTTTTAATAAGTTGGACCATTCAAAATAATGGAATCTGTAATCAAAATTTCGTTAGTAAATTAAAAATAACCGTCCTGCATATTCAAGTTCATGGCGGAAAAGGACCCTAAAAAGGGAAGGCAGTGAATTTGATAGAACAACTTGATAAGTTTGATCCGTTAAAGACGAGCAAGACAAACGACTTTGCGGTTTAGTTCAATCGCGATTTATTGATGATTTCAAGAAATCAAAAGGAACGAATACAAAATTCTAGAGAAAGCGCTAGAAAACGGGAATTTAAATCGAAAGCGGCGGCAGCGAAATTCAAATTACGGGGAAGCCGACAAAGCGGTATTCACATAGTTTCAATTAGTATGGGTTCAGAATGCTCTGAGCTTGTCAACTGGCTAATATGCTCGCATGCTACGAACCGTCGTACACTTGGCTCAATCGATTCAAGAAGAAACATTAAATCGAATTCAAGGACATTCACGGAATGAGCACACTCAATGAGATTCAGCCGGTGAAGATATTGCCGAAAACGGATCGAATAATTATTGACTGGCTTAATCAATGGAATCTAGCCAATTGATATTTCGAATGCTGATGAATCGGAATGGTTTCACAAGGTAACGCCCATTCACGCATTAGCTGTGGCAGGAGACAATTCGATTGGCTGGAAAGTTAAAAAATCTAAACATATTATTTCTCTGCAATAGTAACAGAACTGCGAAAAAGGTCTTTATCATTGGAAAATTTTAGACACCCGGATGGTGACAGTCACTAAGGCTCTTCTGCCTCTAATAAAAATGAGGCTGTTAAATGTGCTCAAAAATACTTTAAAGCACTTTAATTGGAATATCCTGCATTGCATCTCAGTCCTAAAACTCATCAAAGCCGCAGGTCCAACGACTTTTCGGGGCTACGGCATTCAATAGGAATTCCTTTCACTAGTGAGTAGTCTTCCTACTTTCGTGCAACCGTTACTTATCAACCGCTTAAGAGAAACATACAAATTCGGAAAAAACCGCACCAATATGTCAATACCAATCTTCAGCCAAAAAAACGTATGCTGTCGGATGGAATTTCACTGCGAGACTGGTAAAGGTCGTGACCTAGCCGAATCTCTTGAATAAGTATCTGCGCGAGCAGCTGCTTGAAATTCTCGAATCTTAGGCCCCTTAATAATCACCTTTGGTCTTGACCCTTAAGTACTGAGCTCTAGGCCACAGAGCCGCTGGTGTACGTCACGGCCGCTGTTGAGAGCATCTAACCGACGGCTGCTGTCGAATAGACTTGTCTGCATAGGGATACGGATTTGATATGCTGAGGTTTGAGCGCCCATCTTCACTAGGCGTGCTATAAGATTCAGACGCCACCAGCATACGATACTCGTCGGCTGAGATTAGCACCGTTAGGAGCTCTTCATACGCGGCCTAGTTCTGACCGTACGTGGAAGCACGCAGCATGGAAGCTGCACAGCATGTCTTTAAAAAACATGCATGGTAAAGAACTAGGGCAACTTGTCTGGCAAATCTGCGTCAGTTCCCCCAGAATTTGTTTTTCGAGGAGTGCCCGCCTTCTAATTATATTGATAAAGAGCAGCTGATTTCATAACCTCATCTACAACAGTGCAGAGTAGCCGCACCGGCAGCGGCATTGACATCCCGCATTCAATACACAATGATAAAGCACCTCTCGTGCACATCTCGAGCACGACACCGACCTTGGTGATGAAGTGCGGATCCGGTGAGAAGCTCTGCTTCCGCTGTTGAAGGTAAGCTCGTGGTCCTTTTTACGAAACATTTAATCGATTGGCTGGTTTTGACTGGCGATTGAATACGGGTTCTTCGCATGTTTCTTGACTGGCAGCGAGATGTAAGCAGCGAGCTGCATCGGATTAGAACACGAGAACGACCTTTTCTATTACTATTCAGACGCAGACCAAATTGACTGCTTGACCAAATTCAATTGAACGCTTGACCAAATAATTGATCCCTTGACCAAATTTAGGTCAATGCCTCCGAATGTTCAAGGTTCAGCGGTTTCGTGACATTGAACTTATCTTCTGCCGCCACTCCCAAGTAAGTGAAGCTGTTTGGTAGGCCAGTTCTGATAAAATACCAGCTGATTTAACAGCCTCTTTTGTGATGCGACAGAAGAGTCTTTACGGCCGTCACCATCGCTTGCAGCGGCGATAAAGGATCGCCCACAGCAGCTGCAGATCCGAATCCACGACCTCGGTACCGAGGTCGTGGAAAAGCCACCGCTTGAAAAGTCAAGTGCGCCATCACGGCTTGATGATAGGAATTTTACCCTTTACGACATCGTGAAATTTTTCTCCAACCTCGGTTTCACCATCGGTTGTCAAAAAATTTCCCGATATCGTAAAGTGAAAAATTCTATCATCACTAAATTTAATATCTTTATATGAAAGACTCATTATATTGTAATTGTTAAATATCTGTAGTATAATGAATAACATATCTTTTTACTCCATTTGTTTTATCTATCGATGCTGAAGGAGAATAATAAACACCTTTAACCAATCCAATCTCAATATAATTTAAAGGCGTTAGTGCTGTCAAGTACGGTTTATTTAAAACTGGATATACAATAGTAAAATTAAGGGTGACTTCTGAATTAGTATTTGAAATAGTAAAGTTCCTTGGTGAACGTTCTAATAAAATCATATTATCAACAATACCATCATTATCATATGGGAAATAATAAGTAAAATTGCTAATATATTCAATCTTATGATAACAGTTTCTAACAATTATATCATCTGGTATTAATCCTTCTGTTGTCTTTTTAATAGTAATAGAAATATCTGCTTTCATAACTCTATACGAGACATTAAATCACGAATATTAAAATGAACCGTTATTCTTAATTGATTTAGAAACTTTATAGTTGGTTAGATTATCAATATAATTAGTAACACCATTTGTTACATTATTTATATCAACTAGTTGTATCATTATTTTTGTATACACTACTTTTTTATATTAATATCAGATAGTTTTGATAAAATTAATTTTCCTTTATCAGAGGAAGGAAATGTTTGTGATGGTGATCCAATATTTGTCACACTTTTTACATTTAAATTACCACCGCATTTAATAAATCTTGTGTTAGCAATGATACTAGAATAATATTCTGCTGCTTTAGACTTTAAGTACCACATATGAAGTGTTCTATTAGGGACTAAATCATTTGGTTGATAATTATTTAAATTTAGATCATTTCTTATCATTATTAATCTGTTAACACCTACATTTCCACTTATATTACTTGAAGAATATAAGTTAACTTTTGTATCAACATATTGTTTTGT
The DNA here is from genome assembly GCA_009760855.2 of Cristatella mucedo. Taxonomy (NCBI): domain Eukaryota; kingdom Metazoa; phylum Bryozoa; class Phylactolaemata; family Cristatellidae; genus Cristatella; species Cristatella mucedo. The sequence goes on along the minus strand of WPIO01000001.1, from coordinate 19,503,553 downwards.
TGCAATGTCAGAAGGATTCACAGGATCAGATGTTCTTACATATTTTTTCGATTTTGCAGATAAATTTCCACTTATAAATTGATCTAATTCTGAATCTTTTCTTAGATAATTATTATCAGCAAACTTTTTATTAACAGTTTCTAATTAATCAATTGTCTCTCCAACATTTGTTATTCTATTGCTTGCAAAGTTTAACGTTCCACCCATTTGTAAATCTCTTTTAGAAAGCATTTAATGTATTGCTATATAAATTATGTTTATTGTTTTATCAAATAAATCTTCTGTAGATATGAATAAAGAGCTCTCTACTATTTTTTTGTTTGTATCTAGAGAATAACTTCCAAACAATTGAAAAGTATTTTGAGTTGCATTTACTCCATTTGTTGGATAAGGAATAATAAATTGTTCAATGTTCTGATTCAATGAATATGTTGATGAAAGTACAAATATACCTCTAAGGACATAAATATCTCCTAAATCACTAAGCCATTTTCCATTAAATGTTCTACGTCCAGCCGATGTTTGTAATGAACCATCAATATGACCATTAAATTGTATAACTGCCACATTTCCATCTGTAATTATATTTAGATAATTAAGATTAACACCATCATTAAGATTAACGGGGTCATTTTCAATTTTAATAAAAATATTTTGCATATCTAGACTTTCATTAATTACTCCTCCTTTAGAACTAACAAAGTTTGCGTCTAAATATTTTTTATTAGGAACACTATAATCATGAAGAAGACTACCATCTGGATTATCACTAGCAGTAATACTTCCATACACATTTAAATTACCTGTAATATCTCCACCAGTAAGTGGTAGCTTAGTATCAGCATAATCTTTCGTTAAAGCATCACTAGAATTTATAGGATTAGCAAGATCTACTATTCTAAAATTATTCATATCAATATCTCCATCAGCCGTAGTTCCTCTTGATACTTTAGTAACGAATTTGGTATCTATATATTTTCTATTTACAGCATCTCCAAGATCAACAGGATCACCTAAATCCTTTATCAAATTTCCATCCATACTTAAACTACCTGTAAGCACATCACCGCTTTTTAACGTAATTTTTTTATACCAATTCCTCTTCTTTTAGGTCTGAACATTTCTATACAATAGTAAAAAGAAAATCAATGTAAGTTATTCCACTTGCAACAGTATATTTATCTATAGCATATCTACACGTTCCATCAGTGTTAATTATTAAAACTAGAGTACCACTAACTCCATAAGTATTATCAGTAGATAACTCTACGTAAGACTTTGTTTTCTCGGTTGCAAACATAACACCACTCACCATTTTAAAGTTGGGTAATACACATGGGAAGAATGTTTTAAGATTAATCATATACGCAACAATATCTCCAGTGGTTGCTACAATAGGCTTATCACTTGGTGTGAGTTGTTGCAGTTGAAATTTATCTCCTGTACTACCATTAGCTGTAATACTTAAACCAAGCATATCAAGATAAAATATAGATGGATAAGTACCAGAGCCTGCTCCAAAATACCTAAACAAAAATTGGCTTATTATTATCTACATATTGTTTTGTTACAGTATCAGAGTCTTCAAAGTTAGTAATATTCTTATTTCCCATATTCATACTTGTAGTTGCTTTACCTTGAAACACTTGTGTCATATTTTTTAAGAGTCCACAGTTAATCACTTTATAAGGTCTTAAATCACTGTATACAGTTCCATCAGCAGAGTTTCCTGATATACCAAAAACATTCTTACAATTCAACTGTGACATCATCTTTCCATTAGTCTTTGAAAGGAACCCTGACATACTTGAAACGGTTGCTAAGTCACCTATAACATTTGTACCAACACTTCCTCCAAAGTTTGAACTAAAACCATAGCTCAAATTTATTGCATCACAATCATTAATAGGGTATGCTAAGTTGGTTACTCTATCTCCGTTAGCGTTAAGATCACTGTAAATAGAACCATTAATCTTTCTAACTTTTTCCATTCACTTATAATATATGAAGAATAAAAAAGGAAAAGGTCTCGATAGTATAAAAGAAGGAGTAGATACAGCTAAAGAAGTCGTTTCAGGTATTACAACAGCAACTGAAGTAGGTTCTAAAGCAGTTATAAAAATAGTACCTAAAGTTGCTATGAAGCTGTCCTTACAGGCCTCAAACAAGATCGCAAAGATTGTTCCAAAAGTATTACAATCTTTCAAGGTCATTGGAACAGCTACAAAAGCTCTAGGAGGATTTCTATCAGGAGTAACAGGAATAGTAGATCTTGGTTTGTTTATAAAAGAAATTGTTCATGATATATCTTCTGGAAAGTATGGACAAGTCTTCTGGAAAACAATGTCAGATAAAAAAAAAGGACTCTCAAAGATGGTTGCAAGTTTGGAAGTAGGTTTCTACATTAATGAGATATTATTAGAAGCTGAAAAAGCAAACAGTGATTGGTATTTAGATCCTAGTAAGTTTTTATCTGAAACGTTTGGAGAAGAAGTTTTTTGGGATGCAACTCAACTTGATCCTATAGCATGGAAAAAGAACTTTCTTGAAATGAGAGGAGGCTTTCTACCTGCTATTCCAGTCATCATCGCTAGCATAGCAAGTGTAATAGGAACTGTTAGTTTAGCAGTTTCAAACACTGTAGCAGTTGCAGGATTGATAAAAAAAATAGTAGATGAAACAATGTATACTGCTAGAGCACCTAAAATGGATACTCACGAAGAGAGAATGAGTGCTTTGACACTCCAAAAAGAAAGATTAAATAATGCTATTGTAGACTTGAAAAACATGATAGAACTACTTGAAAAAGGGGTTGATATAGATCTAAGTGATAAAGTACATAATTCAGAAGTTAAAAATTGATTAACTTACCTTAACAAAGGAAGAGAGCTTGTAGAGAAAGGTGTTAATTATAGTGAAGATTTTAAAAGAGACATAAAAAAAGTAGAAGCTTCTACTGTTGTGGTCGTAAAACATGTGACTATAAAGCTGAGAGTGCAATGCTATTGAGTAATCTTTTTGCACAAGGTAAGAGTCAAGAAGAAATATATAACGAAATGATTAAACTTAGAGATGATCTCAAACGAAGATGTAAAAACTAATAGTCACTGCAGCGAACTATTTTATTATCTTCTGTTAATGTATAATTAAAATTAAGTTTAGCAAACTCAATATTCAAACGTATTACTACATTATCCCTAACGTAAGCAGCTTCTTCTTCATCATTAAAATATCCAAGGTGTTTTCTTTCTCCATCTATTCGTATATAGGCTACGTATTTGCTTGATTTTTTATGAAAGCTCACACCAATAAAATTAGATGATAAACCTTCTCTTTTTGGTTTATTTCTCATATTTTCTAAATGAGTTGCTTCATGTAAATTCTCGAAACGATTATTTATTTTATCATTATCAATGTGTTCAATCTCATTCAAAGGGAATTTACCAGTCATGATCAACCATACTAATCTATGAGCGTAGTATAACTTTCCATCAATTGTTATTTGTTTGTATCCATTGGGCTTTAAACAACCTGCTTCTGACCCAACTGTTATTCTCTGTCTTTTAGTTTTATATGTACATTTTCCTGTTAGGGGGTTATAATCAAATAACTCAAGAACTCTATCTCTTAGTTTATCCTGATACATTTATACATAGTTTTATAAATGTTTAATATAATTTTAGTTTATATAGAATGTATAGTGAAGTTAAACTTGATCTATCTGATCACCAAATTGATCTAATTCATAAATCCAAGGAGCCCATCTCCATAAGATTAAAACATGCTGATTTAAGCGGTACTAAACCTATTCTTGTAACGGATACTCAAAAAAGAAGAATAGAAAAGTATAAGGCTAAAGGAGTAGGAATGCAGTTGAATTTGAGTCTTAAACAGTTAAAGGCAAATAGAAAGCATGGTTCTAGTATTGTAGATTTAATAAATAAGATATCTTGAGGAAGAGAGTTTCACTTAAAGTTGCCAACAGGAGTAAAATCAGAGTTTGTTGCAGACGGAAATATCAATAATACTAATAGATATAGTTATGCGGGTCCGGGAACTTAGTTCGCTCAAAGAATGGAACAAGGCTACCAAGGCGTTAATGATCTTGATAATCGTGCAATTATCCATGACCATACATATACAGAGACTGGTGGAATGCCAGAACCAAGAAGAACGGAAATACGGAATCTGTCAGACCTTGTACTTGCTGAAAGTGCTGCCCGTATTGCTCTTGATCCTAAGCAGCCTGCTTATGTTAGGGAAGACGCTAAAACAGTGGGAGAGAGAGAGAGAGAGAGAGAAAGAGAGAGAGAGAGAGAGAGAGAGAGGCAGAGAGAGAGAGAGAGAGAGAGAGAGAGAGAGAGAGAGAGAGAGAGAGAGAGAGAGAGAGAGAGAGAGAGAGAGAGAGAGAGAGAGAGAGAGAGAGAGAGAGAGAGAGAGAGAGAGAGAGAGAGAGAGAGAGAGAGAGAGCTCAGGGCTGCAGCTTTGCTAGTCGATGCGAGACTACGCTTCGAGAGCACGAGAGACGAACCTACGGCGACGGACAGCTAAGTGCAACTTAGACTGCGCAGTTGTTTTCTGCCGGCTACTCAGTTAGCCGCTCGTATCTTGGGGTGCTGTAGCGACGCTCGCATAGGGTAGTTAGTTATACTCGGACTTTGGGAGTTCGCGCAGTTAACTCCGTCGGACCGACACGTGCCGCGTAAACGCACAGGGTAGTTGGTTGGTTATACTCGGGCTTCAGGAGTTCGTGCAGTTAACTCCGTCGGTCCGGTACGCGCCGCGTAAACGCGTAGGGTAGTTATTAGAGTCGGGCTTCGGGAGTTCGCACATTTGACTCTGTTGGTCCGGTGCGCGCCGCGTAAAGCGCTTGCGCCGGCGCGTAACCGTTACTAACAGGCCCACAATAAACTGTTGCTTTCGACACCCATTTGTGGCAGCCTGTGTTTTAACCGCATCGCAGCACTGCATCACACAGTCCACCGGTAGAGAGTCGGGGGACAAGCTTCTGCGTGGTTACAGAAATTAACCAATCTTGAACTGGCTGCTGCCGATCAAGTCTGAGAGTTGCTGAATTCGCATTAAGATCGCAACGTCGCTATTTCGTTATTAGGGTTTTCCAGTGTAAACAGAAATGGGTAATTACGGCTTTGGACTATTACGAAATGGCTCCGTTACGTGACATATGCTGTGAATTTAGCACTTCCGCGTACTCAGATTTCACTGGCTTAAAACACCTGCAAGAGCTACGACTAGTGCTGACGGAACTAGCTAGCATGATCGATGGCTAGGTGTAGACTATTCTGGGTCGGGGGACGGACGGCTGCAATTTCTGAGTCAGCGGTGAAGACACCAATACACCCTACAATTGATGGACTAACTTAACGATTTGCAGCCCAATAAAATGAGTTGGCTATCAGCCCCTACGGAGAAACGGGTTACGGTAGACAGCTTCCGTCGTAAACTGTGAGAAACCAGATTAAAGTCCAGTTAGACTGCATCGCAAGCGATTGCCGTATCTACGGCAAGAACCGTTGTGTCAGAGGAAGCGAAGCCTGAAAGTAAACAGTCTGAGGAAGATATTTATGGTAGCTGCTGGTGGCTGGCCATCGCCAAAGCGAATGCTGCGGTGTATGCAAGAAGAACACCAAATGTAGCTCTCTTATTGCATATGTGCATCCTTGAATAGATTTAGCGACGACCCTGCTCATTGTGTGCCACTAACTCAGTAGAAGCAGGCAAAAAGTAGCCACCATGAACTCGAACACTCAATCTGTCTTCAGTAAAAGTAACACATTTCTGCTTTCAATCTCTTTATTTGAGTGATCAGAGCATCATCGATTGACGCATTCTCTCTCTCTCTCTCTCTCGCTCTCTCTCTCCGGGGGACTTTTATTCCTCTGAACGCATATAAATTTAGAATTTTGTAGCCAACGCTAGGGCATTGCAGTAACTGTGTTTTAGTAGAAGTCAGCTCTCAGAGATTTGAATTGCGTTTTCACCACTATGAATTCATTCAGCTAGAACAAAAGATATTTTACGGGAAAATACATGCGGATATATGGCAGCTGATCACTGATATTTCTCTGTATGGATCTCGGCCAAAAGTGACCTCAGCCTTCACGATAATCACATTGTCAAGACTACATGACAATGCTGCTAAATGCTCCTTAGATGCGAGTGCTACCTCTTAAAGTATTTGAAATTACTGTTGAATGGGAATTCCAAAAAATTATATACACAGGGTTTTGCAACTTTCGTAACTTTAAAAACCATTGGAGACTAATTGCCAAGCAAGTAAACTGTCAATTATGGATGATAAGCTTGATACTAGCAACGTACGATTACCAGCTACTTGGTGGATTTACTCCCCCGTATTTTGTCTGAACCCAAGAAATCGGCGCTTAACTCCTGCCACTATTGGTCTCCTCTAAATAGAAATAAATAGCTTTCACACAAGCCTCTATTTTCACTGTATCCATTTAGGAGAGCATTAATCAAAGTCTATCTCTAGAGGCTACAATGAATTACATTGGATGTGAGAAACAATAACCCTAGCCCATGCAAGCAGTTTTTGACAGGCACTTATTTTAACGCCAATGCCAGTTTCCCACAGAGTTACACCATTGAGCTACACCGTAGAGCTACACTACAGATCTAAACTACAGAAAAAACCCGCAGAGACTAGCTCAGCAACGGCTTCATTGCCCGATGCTGCCGTCCTAATGCACAACTTCGACGTTTTAGCTGAGCTTACTTTCGACGCTTACTTTCGACCTTTCGACTTGTCTGCCAGCTCAGCTTACTTACTAACCAGCTCAGCTTACTTTCAACGTTTTAGCTCCACTGTTTATTACAGGCTATACAATTAAGCTACCGCAATGTTGCTCAAACCGTCTGTGAGTAGTAGCAACCTCGAGAAAGCGACGCCATCATTTTTAACCCGAATCTCGACCAACGTCGAGCGATTACGATCGTGCTAAGTACTGAGTCGGCTTGCTACCTAAGCCAATGCACTGAACTTATTGTTCTGATTCGCAGTAACTAAACTGCTTAATGCGATCGTTTTGAAAATTCTGTTAGTAAGTTCATGCATTTAAGATACTTTGGACACCAGACGTTGCCTATCATACCCTATAGACTGTCTAACTGAAATAAAAGAAAATAAGACTAGATTGCCTAGGCACCACTAGTAGTGACCAAGATAATACTAGGTCGCAGTGACTCGTGCAATGATGCGTGGAGGCTTGGTCTTCCCTGTGATGTGTGCACTAATCATTTTCGAGTGAGAGATCACTTCAGTATCTATTAAAATAGCACTACGGCCAAAGACACTCTTCTGTCGCCAGCCAAGTGAAGTGCTGACAACTAGAACTTATACAAAGTGAAAAGTTCTGGAGAAGCTTCGAAGTCAAGCTCGTTGGTGCGATGACTGCTGGCAAAGAAGATCAATTCAAGATAGCAACAGTGACAGCAAAGAATCAGACCTGTGTGGAACATTCTCGGTGACATTTCAAGTTGGAGCCTAACAAAGAGTTTGTGCTTGAGCTGATTTGAGCTCTAGGTCACGGAACCGGTCGTGTACGATATAGCCGCTTTTGAGAACCTGTAACCAGACATTGCTGACGAATAGATGTCTATATTTGTAGATGGCCTTGCTTCGCAAAGATATGCGAGCTCTTTACTCCTGCCGTGTTCCTGATGCTGTTGGAATACCTGTATGCAATAGTGCAGAACCCAAAAGTCGCTGAACTAAGATCGTTACGCGGTTGCTGCTTAGCTATTTCATGACGTGGAAGCCACCTCAACGTTGGTCACGGCTTTAATTTAGCATTTCCCTTCAAATTCGGTGTCTCTGGATGAGAACTCAGCTGCATCTGCATCATTCCTCTGCCAATGTTCCAACATATATGATCTCTCGATTCGATTTAGCTCTAACTTATTAAGCAAGTTTGATCTACGGCTATTAACTATGGTGCCCCCTACGGATCGGACCATTCAGATAAATTGAATGCGTTGTTCTATCCCATATTCACGTGCCCTCTTCGAACCGCTCTGCGACTATAGAGAAAAATCTTTTAAATAAGCTGCTCAAGCCTTAACTAGATGCTTGCTCAGTGGCTTCCCTTTGACTTATGCCTCTTTAGTCAGTAATTTTTAAGTGCCAAGAAAGAGAGTAGGTTCTCTGAGGGCGCCCTAGCAAATTTAGTATAATCATTTCATAAAATGTGCTGTTTCTACCTTCACCATTATCAACCAAAATTGGCTGCCACATCGTACTAACTCGATGTGAGCTTTACTTGCTCCTGGTCAAGTATCGGAATGATTAATATTCTCTCTCTAGCTTAGCCCGCTTCCCTTGCAGCCACCAGCCTGCCGAGCTCTGACGTGCTTGCCCTCCCAGTGTGCTTTTGCACCATCGACTTCTCGGCTGCCACGTCGTACCGCCATTCCTGGCAGCAAGTGCTGATCGGACCTTCCGTGCGGTGGCACCGAAATTCTGGAGCTCGCTTTTAATTTCTATCACCAGCTAAAATAATTTTACATCTGAATCTCAGCTAAAAACGCATACCGTGAACGTTATTAATACTCAGGGCTATTCATTCTTTTGCAGAGAGTTGCAAAGCGCCTGGATGCTAATTGATGCCATACAAGCCAGTTATTAGTACAGGCAACTTCTATTCCAGCCTATAGCATAACTCTGGCCACAGTGATGAAACTTTTTTAAGACCTCTGGCAACTTTCCTCACAGTTTCATAGACTTACCTTGCGTATACGGAAGGAGAAGAAACTGATCTTCCTATTAAGCTGCCAGGAAAAAGAATGTGGACTGTGGCATTCATGTAAGTTAATTCTTATTATGCACCATGGTGTATATGTAGCCCACACTAATTCTTGGCTATGGTCTTTGTCGTCAGAAATGTTAAACGAATTGTATATTAATATATATATATATATATTAATGTGTATGGAAGCGAAACCCACGGAGTTTCGTCCACGTAAGTGACCGGCTGTAAGAATGCGTCACTAGTCTACAGCATCTGGCGAGAGGTAACCTTAGCCTTCTTGTTCCAGGTAACTGCTTACTGGCGAGGGATCGTTTGGCCCATGTAAGACACTCAAGTCCAAACATGATCCTCGTTGACACTCTGCAAGTGTACCCTTGTGAATGGGGTGCTCTGGTGGCCTTGTATTGTTAGTGCCTTGGTTAAATTTGCCAGCTTTTCCAAGACGAAATACACAGTGTGAGCATCAATACAGATACATTTTGCTTGAGGTAACTTCTAAAAAATCTCCACAACTTCGTAAAGATCTTTGACATTTCGAAGAATCTTGAACACAGGCTCAGACGTGTTATACAAATCTAATCTAAAAATGAAAAGCTAGTGAGTCAGGTATTGACTGTCTTCGCAAACAGGGCTGTAACCTTGAAACTATTGCACTATTTTTTTTAGAAAAGATGAACTGAAGATACCTGCATACTGCATAACTACTAATTCCTTAGAAATATTGGCTCTTGGCTATTACTGGCTAATATTAGCTATTGACTGCTTTTAATTGCCTACGGAAATAGGACTGCAATCTCGAAAATTGTTCAGTATTTCTTACCAGTCATTAAAATTAAATTGCTGAATATTAAATGTCCCCGATATTTCGCAGAGTAGAGAAATCAGTCAAACTGAGAACTAAATTTGATAGAGTTTCCTTTCAAACAAATGCGAAAGTTAGAAATGCATCCCTAAATGAGCGGAGTGAGTTTGAGATGATGGAAACCCGGCTGAATGGATCAAAGCACATGTACGGTTGAGCTTCATCCGTATACAAATGAAAGTCCAGATTTTTCTTTGCCATTACATCGGCGAGAGATAAAGTATGAATTGTTAAAATAACTTAATCTAAACCGGTCAAAAAGCTTATTGAGAATTATTTTATACTGCAGATCAGACATGAAGCTCACTGAGAAGTATCACTTTCTTCCACACTGCCAGCTTCGAGGGCTTCTGAAAATAGGTGCTCTGAAAGGTGCTTGTGTTTGTCGACATGGCTAACGAGTTCTGGGTCCCAAAACAGACAATTATAATCGTCAACGGGTATTGCAGGAGAGATTGTAGCAGTTCCTGCTTTTGTGTTGCATTAGAAAAGATGCCTTCAAATCAGCCATACTTTGCTTGTAATCAAATGATCTCACAATTAATGAATCAAAGAGAGCTTTTATTCGTTTTTTTTTATAATTGGCTTGGGAAATAATAAAAAAAAGCAGACGATTGCACAGCTTTCACTTTGCAGAAAACCGCAGACCGTTCTGCACAGGTGCACCTATGCACAGTGGTCTGTGACTTTCTAGCACAGTCATAGCATACACAGTCTTGTAACTTGAGTTGCAGCTACTGGTCCTCCATGAGCAATAGACCTGCCCGGCAATCTCTGCCTTTCTAGGCACGGTACTTCTTACGGTCATGCCTTTTATACGGATCACACCTAAGTCACTTTTTGTGTACATTTGAAGAATCTTATTTGAAAGCTGCACTCAACTTCCGAATCTGAGCACCAAGATTGCCGCTAAATTAAAGTTTCGAGCAGCAGCAAATCTTAATTGGCACAAGAATCTCGGACCACGTTTCTTCCCTACATCGACCCCTACTCTGGGCACCGTGAAACCTTCCTACTGTTATCACTTACGTGCCCTTTGACCTAAATCGGGCAACGTTCCTGTAGACAAAATATAGGGTTTCGCCGCACTCTGTCGATCGATGCCATGCAAAAGTGGGTGCATCCTACTGGCTCGGCTGGTAGAAGGCATCAGCCAATCTCCCAATTGAAAACTGGGCTTTACACGACCTTGCTTCAATTATCTGGGTATTTCTAAATAAAACTAGTTCTTGTTTGGTGACGATCGAAGCTGTGCAAGGCCGACCAATTACTGAGAGACCGAGTACCAAGGCCGACCAATTACTGACTCAGATTCAATTGAAGCAGACCCCTTACCTGATCATGTCCTGTTTATTGGGCTACTTCCTCGTCCCACTCAAGTTTCGCTGGCTAATATAAGCGAAGACTGACAGGGAAGGTTACAGAGAGCCACGAGATCCTTGTGTAGTAAAGGAAGTATTGCCACCGTTCTCCAGCGTCGCACAATGGTCTGGGCTAGATTCTTCTACATCTTTGCAGTCGCGGTAAGTTGAAATGCTCTAAAGCTTCAGAGTTCAGCAAAGTGCTGTTTTTAACTCCAAATGCATCGAGCCTACTATCCAGTCCTGAGCTGAACATTTGCTTGATCGTGTAGATTGCACTGTCCGCGTCCATCAGCATGACAACCTCAAGCCCAGCTGGGAGAGTGCAACGACCGAGGGCAACTGCCAAGGCAATTGCCAGAGCTCTGCCGTGCACGACGATCCGCGTCGACGAAACTAGCTCTGCCGCTCCAACTGCACTGCTGGAATCCGGAAATGCAAAGTCAGCCGCGGCCGGCTCTGCAGAGCCTGTGAAGCAGACTCCACCGGTGGGATCACTAGCTGACCATAACGACTCGCTCGCTAGGCAGACGGAAACTGCGAGATTCTCAAATGAAGCATCGTCAGTCAATCTCAGTGGATGTCAGTCGCTTAAGGAAACTGAGAAGCTTAAGGAAATGACTGGGAAAGCTGTCATGCCAGCCAGTAGCGAGACTACAACGGCAACCATGGGTTCCAATGACAGAGCTCAGAGAGCGAATCAGCCCACAAACAACAAAGCAGTTGAAAATGGTCTAGGGCGGCCAAATCCGAAGCGAAGGCGGTAATAGAAAGACTCTAAGCTGATTCTCTCTCATGCCACCGGTGCATGGCAAAATCTTATTGCCTTCCCGAGATTGCCTAGCACTCAGTTTGCTCTATTAGGCGTAACTGCATAGCAACGCTGCAGTGAGTGTGATCCCTTCTGTCGGCCTGTGATAAAAATCTCTGTATTCCTGTTATTTTGTCTGCTATCTATAATGGTGCAATTGTACGAATCCAGAGTACTTGACATTCTGCAAGTTCAATACCGTCTGCTTTTCAATGGCAGCAAGCAAAGAGTCTTCTCCACACGTTGCAAAGATCAGAAATGCCTTGAAAGACCACAAGCTAATAACTAATTTAAACAAATATTGTGAGTTGAGAGTGGATATAAAATACTCATATTTGCAGCACTGCAGCGTGCATAGGCGCCTTCTGACGTTCGAGGGATTAGACCGAAGAAGGGTGTCACTAAAGAAAAAACAATTCCAGCAATCAACATGAACAGCAATTTTTATTGTATGTGTGTCTTTTTCGACGTGTCCTCAACCGTAGGTGACTCGAAGCGGAAGCCAAGGTACACGTGAACTAAGCACATCATTGGAAAATATATTTTCTTGGCTAGGATCTATGTAGATGCTTAATTGGAACAACACTTTGATTTACTAGGCAGCTTGATACTTACTGAATTGGGCGCTTATTCAGAGTAATCCTGCTTCAGTAAGAGCAGCAATCTTAAATATTTATTTCTAGAATTGAAGTACGCTAGCTGTGATTATATCTGAAAGTAGTTCGGCGCTGTGAAATATTAATAGAATTACTTTGTATAGCAATCTAAGAGGGCTTAATCTCTATATTGAGGTGCTTCACAAAAGCCATGGGGCTCGAGTCCACTACCTTGGCCAGATCGCAGTTGGGACGACCACCATAACCACTGGGCCAAGCCAGCTCGGATACAATGTTAAGATAACTCTAGTTAGCTAATATTCTGTCAGTCTTCTTGGCCGACGGCAGACTGTCTGACGTAGGCGATATGGCGGGTTGTATCCCAACTTTCAAACGTACCGATTAAGCAAAACTATTTGAACTGATCCTGTGCTCGTACAATCTCTTCAAACAGAGTAGAAGTGCTGATTAGGCATATTTATTTTTATTTACAAGGTAGTACGAGAAGCGTCCAAGAGCTTTGGATGCAGCAAAACGATGTTAGCCGTAAAACTACTTATTAGGCTAATCACTTCAAAGCAATCGTAAATGGGGAAACTATTTAACCTTATGTCTTGAGAATGTTTGTAATCAAAGCTTGGGTGGACCCTCAAATCCAACATGCCAGCAATGTCAGAACTCAAGCTTAGTTCCACCCAAATATCAACATCATTCTCAATGGCTCTTCTAGGCCTATATATATTCATCTATTGCTTAGCAGTTTATGACACTCTTGATAACCAAGTCAATTTCGAGAGCCGCCCGTTTCACGGTGGAAACACTGAAATTACATTGGAATGGTTGAAGTCTTATCTGGGTAAGAGATTTTAGAGCATTGATGTGTACAGTATATCTATAGTACATCGATGGCAACAGTCATCCGATGAGCCAATCAAGTGAGGCGCACCTCGGGGCTCTCTGCTTGGTCCGCTTCGTTTCACAATATATACACAGTATATATTCTCTCTGCCTCTGCCTCTCTCTTTCTCTCTCTGTCTCTCTCTCTCTGTCTCTCTCTCTTTCTCTCTCTGTCTCTCTCTCTCTCTGTCTCTCTCTCTCTCTCTCTCTCTCTCTCTCTCTCTCTCTCTCTCTCTCTCTCTCTCTCTCTCTCTGTCTCTCTCTCTCTCTGTCTCTCTCTCTCTCTCTCTCTCTCTCTCTCTCTCTCTCTCTCTCTCTCTCTCTCTCTCTCTCTCTCTCTCTCTCTCTGTCTCTCTGTCTCTCTCTCTCTCTCTCTCTCTCTCTCTCTCTCTCTCTCTCTCTCTCTCTCTCTCTCTCTCTCTCTCTGTCTCTCTCTCACTCTCTCTCTCTCTTGCCGATGTGGTCGCAAAACATAATCTAGGCTGTCTCTTCTAGGTGAACGGAATGCATCTGAATCTTTGCTTTAATCGCCGCCATCCTTCCAACTTGTCAAGCTCTCTTTATTCTACTACTGCCTGTAATGCTGGCATCTACACTTAGATGGAAGAAAACATTCCCAAATGTAATGACAATAAGACCTATGTACTGGTTGTAGTTTGGTTGCACAGTAGAGAGCCAGCCGATGCCTAACACCGACAGTTTATTCCCAGCACACGGAGCCCCAGAGCGCACGGCTTCCCTCAGCCCCTGCCCTCACACGACTCCCCTCCCCTGGTCGACTCCGATGACTCATCGACCACAACTGTGCACCGGCCAACCCTGATGGTGAATCCACCATCTGGCCACCAGCTGGTCCATGCCACATCAAAGGCGGATCACAGCAGTGCACTGGCCGACCCTGATGGTGAATCCACCATCTGGCCACCAGCTGGTTACTGGCCTCTGTCCATACCACATCACAGGCGGACCCCAGCTGTGCACCGGCCCCTCTCGGTGGTGCTTCTAACAGCTCACAGTAGCTTATCAGAGGAGCCTGCATACGATACATACATGCGAACTACACGCTCCCCTTGACCTTACGGTCACAAGTCAGGAGCCGGCATACAATACATACATACAAACGTACATACGAACTACACGCACCCTTGACCTTAAGGTCACAAGTTTGCAGCACCAACACATGTAGCTGCAAGGTACAGAGCAGCAATGAGCAAGTCTATCCGGTCAGGACATAATCGTCGTACCGGCGGGGAAGTGTCACAGCGCGCCTGGGCCGCTGTACTGGTTCAGCTCTGTCCCCTTCAGGTGCAGGGGGCGCCTCTTGCCGCCCTGGTACGAGGCGCAAGTCGGACACGTGGCGACGCACACCGTCGATCTCGATTCCCACGCCCTGCCCCTCACTTGTTACCATGCCCTCGGGCCACTCGGTCGTACAACGAGCGCCGGCAGGCTTCACAAAGACTCGCTGGCCGACAGCATATTGAGTAGTCCTCGGGGCCCCTGATCTGTCTGTGCTCTGAAGAGGGGGCTTTTCCACTCATAGGAGAATAGCCTTCTGCAGGGCACTGATTCCTCGTGCAACCCGGCTGTTGGCGAGATGTTGTACCAATACACCATCATCAGGACGTTCTTGCCCGTGCGAGCCGCCGTTCCCTTGATGGTCCTGTGGTTTCGCTCAACGATGCCGTTGCCGGAGGGTTTATAGGCGCAACGGTATATGGGCTCCACGCCCCAGCGGTCGCAAAGACTGCGAAGAGCTGTTGAGCGAAAGCTCGCACCGTTGTCCATGAGCAGCTGCTGCGGAGGGCCACGCTCCCTAAAAATTTCTCCCAGATTTTGCACCAATGTGTTTTCTCCCTCGTCGGGTATTCGCCTCCAAATAGCGAAGCGGCTTGGTCCACAATCTACCACGGTCAGATATTTTTGGCCCTTGAAATGCGTTACGTCGCAGGCCAGGCGCTGCCAATTCTCGCTTACATCCAGCACGCCTGCACTCCATGCGACTGGTGCAGGATCGATCGACTTGCAACGAGGGCAAGCCTTCACGACGGCTTCGACGTCCTTCCGCCGGATAGTAGCTTTCGGGTGGCACATTCTGGCAAGGTACAGTGTCCTGTCAACTCCAAAGTGGTGAAGGCTGTGGAAACTCTTTAGGTCGACGCCGACCGCCGGCGAAGACGCCTGCTCTGGAACAGCGAGACAGCTTACATTCGCCCTCGTCCATTTCTGAGAGATGCGGGTCAGCTGGTCGGCTTTATTGTTAGATGATCGCACTAGGACTACGGAAGCCTTCAGTCCACACTCTGACACCGTGTCGGCTATCAGTGCCAGCCTGCGTTTGATAAGCGCCTCTCCCATGCCGTGGGCTCGTACAGGCTTATCTCCAACCAGCAGTGACTGTAGCCATCCGTGAACAGTTGCTGAATCTGTCCGAATCTCCACCTGCCGTAATGACCAAGCAATGGCCAGATTGAGGCCCTTGATGATAGCCTCCAGCTCCGCAAGATTGATGTGGGCTACGTCGTCCGCTTTTCGCAGCCAGGAGGCATCCTCGACGATTCTTCCTCCTATATCCAGGCATGTGCCGATAGCAAGGCTGCTGGCATCACACCAGAGGATGCCACTATCCAGATTCGGCACATTCCAAATGCCTGAAACTGGATCGTCGGCATGCAATCGCTGCATCAACTCACCCGCCATGGCTATGACATTTTCACCAACGACTGAGTCCCAACCGACATCGCCAGCAGCTCGCTTTAGGTAACTGCAGGCCGGGCGAAGCCAGCCTGCGATTGGGAAATGTCCGATCAGCTGCCCGCACCACGAAAACAGCTGGCGTCGCGATGGGGCGTTAGGCAATGCGCTCACTACGTTATCGCGGCGCCAACGAAGCTCCTAACCTTCGTTTGGCCTGCATACTCGAAGGCCAAGGACCCTTCCGCCAGCGAGGCTTTCTGGCGGCTTAGCCTCCAAACCAAATGTTCGTAGCAAGTCGATTACATCACCATTCAAGACAACGCTGTTATTGACAACAATATCGTCGACAAACGAATCGGTACCAGCACGAACTCGCTCATCCATGGACAAGACCTTTGTCAGAATCGCGGTCATTATTTTCGGGGCGACATTAAGTCCGAAACCTAGTCGTGTGAGGCAGTACCGACGGCCTTTGTACTCCAAGACCTGATATTTCCAGAGAGCGGGATCAACATGCACCTGCAAGTATGCTTTTCGCAGGTCAATTATGCTCACGCTCTCGCCCAGCCGTCGCCACGCTCTGAGCTTGGTGCTACACACATCGCCACCAGCCGTGTGACTCGATATAAACTGATTAAGTTCTCGGTAGTCCATCACGGGCCTCACTTTGCCTTTACTTGCCTGTACGACGGCCATTAGAGGGATCAGGCCACCACAATGACCAGCGAACGGCTGCAACCAGCCTTCCTTGATCCACTCTTCCACCTCCTTTTCGTAGTCGGCACGAATTTCCTCTCCCACATGATATGAAGCGACATGGTTCGTCAATTGGGGGACGACACAACGATTCGTCCACTCCCACTTGACTGACCAGCGCCCCCGATGGAAAACTGCCTTAAAGTCCTTGTCCTCAATAAGTACGTCAGCGGCCGACGATGCTACAGCACGTTTGACACTGGGAGACGCCACTACTGCTGCCTCGGAACGGTGTGCTGGCTCTGGAACTCTCCTTTGGCACATGAACTCAACATGACCAGCGGAAGGACCGATAATCACGCCGCCTAGGAGTTCAATGGCATCCATACCGAGTAGTAACCCGAAACCAGGAAGAACATCTGACACAAGGCAGTCCAGCACTATGGTTCGTCCGCAGAGGGCTACCGTAGCGACGCGCGTGGACTTGCAGACAGCCGTGGCTCCATTCATCATTACGACTTCCTCGCACGCTCGCCTTACCCTCGCAGGGTCCGCAAGCGTCGCCGAAATGATGGACCTCGAGCACCCAGTATCCACGAGCGCAGACGCCTCGGAGTTTTCGATGAGGACACGTACCGAAGGAAGGCGCGCCATAACGAAGGGGAAAGCACCGGCGCAGTAATGCGTGCTCTCCCCTACTCGTTTTTTGGCCAGTTTGGTACGACCGCCCGATCCGAGCAGTTAGCAGCGAGATGTTGAATGCTCCCACAGACGTAACAGTGCCTCCCGCGACCACGGCGCGCCGCTTTAGAAGGACAATCACGGCGTAAGTGCCCGATCGCCTTGCATAGGAAACACACAACATCTCTGTTATTCGGTGCCTGGGGAGGCCATCCCGAACGAGAACCGGATGCGAAGCAACTTTCTGCCGCCTTCGGAATGCTGACGCTTGCCTTCACTATGACCCGAGCCTTCTCGACAAGAACATCCGCAGGCATTTCCGCGAGGTTGCATGAGGCTTGGAGGTGCCTCTTTGCGGCCTCCGGCAGCCCAGCAACAAAGGCGCATTTGACAAAATCACCGGCCACCAGCCTAGCCAACCGATTCAAGTCCGCCCAAAAGCCATCCACATTTTCACCTTCAGCAAGGCGACGCGAGGCGAATTCCTCGTAGGCATCGAAGCGATTCGGCGAGAATGCTGCCAGCAGCGCTTTTCTTACCGTGGCGTAGTCTTCCTTAGCCGCCTCGGGGACGCCATCGTATACGGCGTATGCCACACGTGTAAGGAATAGCGGCAGGAAATTTTGCAATTCATCAACCCCTTGCATCTTGGCCAATCTTTCGAACCGATTTAGCCATTCAGCGAAATCTCCGCTGCCGTCGAATTGCGAAATTTTTCCTTCCATTAGTTGTACTTTCAGACTCATCGTTATACGGACCACACAGTCGCTCCCGCCGAGATATAAGGCTTCCCTCAGCCCCTGCCCTCACACGACTCCCCTCTCCTGGTCGACTCCGATGACTCATCGACCACAACTGTGCACCGGCCAACCCTGATGGTGAATCCACCATCTGGCCACCAGCTGGTCCATGCCACATCAAAGGCGGATCACAGCAGTGCACTGGCCGACCCTGATGGTGAATCCACCATCTGGCCACCAGCTGGTTACTGGCCTCTGTCCATACCACATCACAGGCGGACCCCAGCTGTGCACCGGCCCCTCTCGGTGGTGCTTCTAACAGCTCACAGTAGCTTATCAGAGGAGCCTGCATACGATACATACATGCGAACTACACGCTCCCTTGACCTTACGGTCACAAGTCAGGAGCCGGCATACAATACATACATACAAACGTACATACGAACTACACTGGTTACACACAATATTAGCTTGGCTAGTATGTCAAAAGGCTTGATGGCTGAAAATTGACATCGGCCGCTAATCCACTCTTGAATCTTAATGAAATCTAGGTGTCCAGCTCAAACCAAAGCAAATACTAAATCTGAATTAAACCTGCGTGTCCAATTCAAAACAGGCCGTTCACTTGACGACCACATCAACACCACGGTCAAGGCTGCCTACTTTCAGCTACACAACGGAGCTAAAATTCGTGCTCGTTTAGACAGGGACACCTAATCTAAATTGATACATGCATGGATGAAATTCCGCCTGGAATCCTGTAACTCACTACTTGCTGGCTAACCGGCCTGTGCACTCAGGCGCTTACAGCTGGTGCAAAACTCTGCAGCTAGGCTTATCTGCCGTGAGCATCTCAGTTGCCACATCACACAACTTCTCGCCCAGCTGCACTGGCTCCCAGTCAAGCAAAGCATCGACTAGAAGGTTTTGTCTCACAATTTCAGATCCCTTCATTATTTGGCTCTAGCCTACCTACAGATCTACTCCCCCACCAGGCTAAGCATCATTCCACCTGCTTTTCTGAAGCTAGGTGTTTAACTAGACCTCGTACTAATTTTAAATCCTTTGGTGACCGTGCCCTCAGTTTGTATGCTCCCACAGCCTGGAAGTAAATCCCGACCTGTGTCACGGAATCTCCTGACTAGTCCAAATTTGAAAAGAAACTAAAAACGCACCTATTTAGGACAGCATTTAGTGGTCCCTGTGATTCGTCCTTTATGTGCTTATGCATACTGACATTGTTGCTTGGTGCCACTAGCGATACTTGCATGCTGACCCTGTGCATGTCACACCTAACCATGCTATTCATGTTGTCTGTCAAGCATGATATTACTCATCATTCAATCGCGTCTCCCTTTGCAGCAAATGTGAAGCGCCTAGAAAGAGATTGAGTTCTTTTAGTGAGCTTTATGAAAAGAATTATTTGTGTTATCATTATTATTATTAAGTGCCCATACTTTCAGCTGCACAGTATTGAAAAACCTCGGGCCGGCTTTGATAGTGATATTAAATCAAAATAAGTTCAACTTTTGTGAAATCCGGTCGCGACGTCTGTAAATCACTATCCAAAGATCTACCAGCCTGTGCAATAAGGCACTTACAGCTGGTCTGAAACTCTGCATTCAGGCTTATCTGTTGTGACTTAGCAGTCACCACGATGGACTAGTTCTCGCCGACCTGCACTGGCTCCTTATCAAGCAGCATAGATTCTCTTACTCACTATTATGTCCATTCATTCTTTTGCTCCGGCCTATCTTTTGGAACTACTTCTATACCAGGCTGGGATCGTAACACCCTCTCTTCTGACATGTCGTGTGGCTCTGCCTCTATCGAAGCTCAAGTCCTTTGGAGACTGTCCTTTAAGTTCGGATGTTCCCTGAGCTCGGGACTCGTTCCCGACTGACGTCAAGACATTTTCGTACTCACTGAAATTTGAAAAGCTGCAGAAGATGCATAAGTTCCTCACAGCATTTTGATTTGTGAACTTTTTCTTCGTGTATTGATATATATGTGAAAGAGTGTATGCTATTACTAAGTAATTTGCACGCTTCCTCCGCAGCATGTTTAAAAAGCATACCAAGAGATTTATATCTCGCTATGTTCTAGACAAATGAATCTTTATTAATTAAAGCGAGAAAGTTTGTCCTTTCGTCATGTGACAAAATGTTGCAGCAGCATTGTCTTCCGTGACTAGTACTTCCGGGAGTGCCGTATGATAGAAGTCTCAATGTATGTATAGTTTTGTATTTCTACTGCGACTCAGTGAACCGAGATATAGGCAGTGAGCTCTCGTAACTATTATTACAAGCGTTTGTTAATAGTCAGGGTCGGCAGTAGCAACAAGTGGCTTTAGCCTCCTCCTCCAATATTACACTTACTTTTACCCCAAACTTTATTTTATGGCTGAAGTTTAATGTCACTGAAGCCATTCGGCGATTGGTAGTAGCACAAGTTTTGAAATATTCTTGAAAGCTATATTCTTGGGCTGCGTAAAAAATTTCGTGGGTCAAGAACGTGCACACTTTTTCTTTCAACATTATGAACTAATTACTGAAAGTACCAATGCAGGCATACCATTTAGCATCACATTCTGTAACTGTTGCAGTTCTTGCTGACGGAGCCCCCCTTGCCGGTACCAACAACTGCATCCAAATATTTAACGGCTAGTCAAAAACCTGATCCACTGGGGACTTGCTGACGTCTCAGTTGCTGAAACTTACTTCATCGCTCCTTTGCATGGTGAAAAAAAACTAGCTGGTGCTTTTAGGACAACGAATTTACCTGCAGAATTTTTCATTTCACTGAATCGATCTAGCTGTTGGACTTAACTTCCAGCATAATTATTATCCTTCAACTCAGAAGAGGGAAGTTCATCTATGGAGAGGCTGTTAGGTAAATTTCTTAAGCCCAGACATAAGACGGACAACCAGCACAGGACTCCCAGTATATTATCTATGGGTTTTCGGGAACTTTGTTGAAAATATTCTGTACAAAGTGGGCGTCCATTTTTAACTCTTTTGAATTAATGAAAGTTGATGTCTACTGTCAGGTTTGGCAACTGTGCGAAGCATATTATATGAGTCGGTAGTGGCATTTAAGCGTCATCGGGGTATCTTTCCATGTAGCTTGCTCACAAATGCTAGCCCGTCATGACGACTGCATGCCGAAAATCTACCATCTCAGAGCCAATATATCGACCGATGATAAAGCTACGGAAGTATGTTTTCCTTTGACATAGCTGTGTGGGCTTAAATAGTTTTAGTCTTAACAGGCCTAAAGTACCGTGTCGCTAGCATCGGTAGTCGTGGGTTCAGAAAAATGGTAAAGGAAGCTTGTATGAGGGTTGGACCTACTTGGACCGGCTGTGTTGGCTGCTTGGCCAGCTTTCCCAAGATTGGCTGCCCTGGCAAGGTCCAGTTCTCATGCACCATGTGGGTCGTTTCCTTGTCATCCAGCGCAATTACCCGGTCGGATTTTTATCGATTCATAAATGTTACACAAAAAACCATGTCATTCATTTGGCCGACAAGCTGTCAACCAGGCACATCGATTCAATTGCCAGCCAGTTAAGGCCATCTGGCCACTAGATAGGTAGGTCATGCTGATGTGCACGAAATGCCATTTCAAGCAGATTGGCAGCAATTGCCTTACGACTTTGGGCCATTGCTACAGCACACAAAAGATCAGGACTGACTTTCCATCGACAGGCATATGAAGAAGAATACTGTAGGTCGTACCAATCGATCCTTAGGGTCCGTGGATCCGTCATCATCAGAACTTCTCCTTAGGGTCCGACCTATCCTTGCAAAGGCCAAGCCTAGCTTCTATAAAAAATATTGTTGCATCGCAGATGCACAATCCAAATCTGCTGATGTCGACGATCAACCTTATCTTCAACCACTCCTAGATTAGCTCGTTACCTGATGATCCTTGTGATGGTCTAGCCGATCGCGTCTCTCGATTCTTTGCGTAGAAGATAGACAAGATCACGGAATCAATCCCTGCGATGACAACATCCCCCTAGAATGATGTTCCCTGATTCCTGGCTGCTCCTCAATGTCTACATTTAAGCAGGTTACTAGTAATCTCGTCCTGAAGTTCATATCCCAATCAAAGAAGACAATAAGTCCTCTGGACCCTATTCCCACTGTCCTGCTCCTACTTTGCTTTGATCTGCTACTGCCATGCATAACTAACATCCCTAATATGTCATTAGCCTCAGGTCATGTCCCAGCACCTTTCAAAAAAGCTGTAGTCAGGACACTTCTCAAGAAAGTGACACCGGACAAAGAGAACTTGAGCAACTACCGCCCAGTCTCCCTTCTACCATTCCTATCAAGACACTGGAACAGGCCGGGGCAGACCAGCTGAATTCACATATTGAAACTTCAAACCTTGCTAGTAAGTTTCAGTCTGGCTTTAGAACCAATCACTCCACAGAGTAAGCATTGCTTGGGGTGTACAACGACCTACTTGGAAATTCAGACATAGGTAGAGCTTCTTTTCATGTTTTGCTCGGTCTTTCGGTAGCTTTTGATGCTATCGATCACGAAGTTCTTCTAGTTCTTCTAGACTAACGCCTCTCATCTCGCGTGGGCATCACTGGCAATGCTGTACAATAGTTCAGATCAAGTCTCAGTGGGAGACTCCAGAGTATTGACGTTGATGGACAAAGACCATCCGAGGTACCTCTGAAATATGGGGTACCTCAGGGCTCCGTGCTAGGTCCGGTTCTTTTCACGGTCTAGACTCTCCCTCTTGCTGAGGTGATGGCCACGCACAATCTATGCTTTCACTTGCATGCAGATGTCACTCAGTTGTACCTTTACTTTGATCCCTGTCAGCCTTCGAGCACCTCGAATTCTCTCAGCTCACTTGCTGCACGTGCTGATGACATTCGCACACGGATGGCAGCAAATGTTCTAAAACAAAACGATGATGAAACTAACTTACTAGTTATGGGCAGACCCAGTGTGATTCAGAAATTGGAAAGGCTGACGCTCAAAATTGGCTCTGCCAGCATATATCCTGTTGATTCAGCTCGAAATCTGGGTGTCATGTTCCAAAGTGACCTCTCGCAAGACGACCACATCTGCTCCACAGTCAAATCTGCCTACTTTCAGCTACTTAATATTGCTAAAATTCGGGTTTGTTTAGATAACGATACCACGTCCAAGTTGGTCCATGCATTTACGACTCCCCGACTTGACATCTGTAACTAGCTGCTTGCTGGCCTTACGGCATGTGCAATCAGGGGCTTACAGCTGGTGCAAAACTCTGCAGCTAGGCTGTTCTGTCGTGAGCTTCGCAGTTGCCACATCGCACAACTTCTCGCCGACCTGCACTGGCTACCAGTCAAGCAACGGATCGACTTCAAAGTTTTGTCGCTCACTTTTAGGTCACTTCATTCTTTCACTCCTGCCTATCTCCAGATCGTACTACCTGCTTTTCGGAATCCAACAGTTTACCACTACCTCGTACAAACCTCAAATCCTTTGGAGACCATGCATTTAGTTCGTATGCTCCCCAAGCCTGGAACTCCCTCCCGACTTGCGTCAGAACATCCCCCGACTTGAACAGCTTTAAAAAGAACTTAAAAACACCTATTTAGGACAGCATTTAGTGGTCCCTGTGATTTGTCCTTGATGTGCTTCTGCTTGCTGACACTGTTCGTGCTGCCACTAACCACATTTACATGCTGACCCTGTGCATGTCATCCCTAACCACGTTGTTCATGTTGTTTATCAAGCATGCTATTACTCACCATTCAATCGTGTTTCCCTTTGCAGAAAATGTAAAGCGCCTAGCAAGAGACTTGAGTTCTCTGAGGGCGCTTTATCAAGTGCATTATTATTATTATTATTACTATTACGCAACCTAGCCTTATTTAACTTGGCCTTGGGTGGCAGTTCCTACAAGTCAGTGGCTTTGTCCAGTCTCCAGCTTTGAGATGGTCAATGTGAAACCGAGAGCCTCTGAAGCTTGCTTGTGCTGCTGCTTTTCGCATTCTGCCTCACCATCCGCAGTCAGACAAGCAGTGGGCCGTGGTAGCCCAGGAGGTAAGGGGCTCGCTCTTTGCTAGCAAGGTCGTAGTTTCGAATCCTGCAGTGGGCAATCCTTTATTGCCAACTGCAAGCAATGGTGATAGTCAAGGCTCTTTCACAGCTGTAAAAATGAGGATGTAAAATCAGCTAATGTCATTATTATTATTATTATTATGTATAACTAGCAAGCTTGCTCGATCAGGCCGCTCGTCCAGCCGTTGATAGGAGTAGTCGCTGGTAATCGAGTGAGACTGAACTCTCGCTTGCAGCACTGGTCTGCAATACTGCTGATGGGACGACCAGCAGTAGCTTCTGTCGAGTTTGGTGTAAGCCTTTTCTTTCTGAAGCTGCTTGACTGTATCGGACGATTTTCAACAAAGCTATGCATAAATATCCCTCTCAAACATTGAGACCCTACGTTGGATGCCTCACCAACTCAGGCAACTTGCTGAACATAGTTTGCTGCCTAATTTTTGAAGCTGAAAACAAGCAGTACCCCTACCTGCATTGCATGATGGCTCCCATTCGATCCACCAGACCTCTGTGAGTGTCTAGAGCTTTGATGGGCAGATCAAATATTTGAGGCTACAGATAAGCTAAAAGCCACATGGCCAATTGACGACCAGATTGAATTTTGAGGCTGGTGGAGAGTGAACAGCAGGGACAAGTGATACAAGGCAGCTCAGCAGGTCAGGATGTAATCTATCGGGCTCCATCGAGAGAGCTATGGTTTAGGGCCTGCCTTAATGAAGGCACTTACAAGACTGGCAAGTAAATTGCTCTGCAGATCTAGCTTTGGTGGTGAAAAAACCTGCATATCTTTACACTAATGTGCCACTGGTCTTGAAGCAATGTGCACTTATATATTCTTTCTGGTTTCGAACGAGTGCATTAACCGGTGCATGTTAAATGATCCAGCTTGTATCAGCCAAGTGCCGAAGCCAACCTGGGGTACTCACCAAAATAGGGAGACCAACGAAAGTACTGCTATTGCGCATCGACATTGTCACCGAACATTTAACTATTGACAACCAAGCAAATGGCATGTCCTTCGAGCTGGCCTCCACTTCCAGAGCATCTGAATCACTGCTATACCAGCCTGAGTCGACTAACCACCAGGCTTGACCAAAGCAGTAAAATACTAATACAAACCGTACACGGTCGAAGCAAGCTTTAACATGAATGAAGTCGATGGCCAATATGCAATCTTAATATTTATCATATACTTGTACTAGGGGATTGCAACATTGAATATCAATATCTGCTGCCCCGTATACAAGTAGTACGAGTAGGGCAGCAGATAAAAAAATAGACGAGAAAGCATAAATGACATCGACTTGGTTGCCTCGGTGGCCAATCAGCAGCTGCTACGCTCGATTGATGCTACAGCTGGTGGCTAAGATGGCTTCATGGGCAGAGAGTTTGATAAAGACGAGAGCGTGGATATGAAGAGAGAGAGAGAAAGAGAGAGAAGTTGGGAGGCATAGCACATGCTTGAGCTGTGGCTCTGCCAGCACTCTTCACGTGGTTATCTTAGTCCTCTAGCCCACCCGATCAGCCTGTAGCGCGCATGACCATTCTCAAGCAGCGCTCGTGTTGGGGCTGGATCGCTTCTTGGGCAAACCAAGCGGCACCGACTGACTGCAAGTAGAGTGACGCAGCGCGTGGTCGCAGGCTACAGATACGATGACCAGATACTTTACATCCGAAAGGAAGTCTACCAACAGGAGGTGGGGGGACACCGTTGGTTGTCTGGCTATCGGATGATAGCAGCTCGAACGGCTAGCGGAGGACGACGTGCAGCAGCAGGCGAGCCACCTGAGCAAAGCCGCCGGGCAATCCTTAGTGAGCAGCAAGTCGTGCGCACGAGTGGGTGGCTGCACACTCATGGCCAAGGCCGGCCGAGCTTTGTCCAGCCGGCGCGATGGAAGCTGCGCACCCGGACCATGTGGTTGGCTAACTGGTGACACCACGTGGGAGCACCACGCCCAGGGCCCCCCCCCCCCGATCAGAACTCTTGCCTTACAGTGCTGCAGTGGTCGAGTCATATGCACAGAGTGCCTGCTGAGCCGCATATTCGACTGGGCAGATCCATCAAGTGGAGCAGCCGGCGAAGCAAAGCGACCGGTCGGCACTCTCATGAGGGTGACAGCACCGCCTCCTGAAGAGCGCCTGGCTAGGAGTCGTCGTCTGCTGGCCTTCGGGGACAGTCCTTCATGTGGACGTCTCGCGAGTCCGAGTCGGGCATGTTACTGCCACAGTACGGGCACTCAATCGTTCCAGATGCTCGGTGGCCGGGCCACAGAGGGCGGTACGCGGCCGAGGCTGATCCTCCGCGAGTCAGCGGCCGCTGGTGCGGCTGCCAAGCGTTCGGGTGGCTCGGCTACAAAGGGAAGCAGCCGCTGAAATCGCAGCGCAGCGCGGGCGTCGACTGGTGGCTGTGCGACTGCGACCCGTTTTTGCCTGCCCCCGTCCATCCCTGCCCTCCGCCGAGGGTGGGTGGAGGCGCGGCAGAGCTGCTTGGCTGCATGCTTACGGCTGCAGTCGCCCAGAGCTGGCCGACCGCCGAGACGCTGGCAGGCCCGCGAAGCGGCCCCGTGCCTGCGACGCCCGCCGCCGCCGTCGGGCTCACGACAGTTGGCGCCACCTGTGGGCTGCCATGACGGCGCCGGATGTCTTCGAGCTGCAGCTCGTCGAGCTGCGCCTGCAGCTCGACGACGCGCTCGCCTAGAGACCGAGAATTGCTCGACTCCTGGTCGCATGCCTTCTGCGCCTCGTCGCGTGCCTTCTGCGCCTCTTGCAGGCTCTGCTCCAAGCTCGACACCTGTGCAGCAGCAAAGGAGAAAGTGAGAGGATGGATGAGTGGTAGTGGTACCAGTAGGGGGCGTCCATCCACAGGTCGGTCGAGCTGACTATCAACACCAACTGCCTGCGGTGCAGGCCAGTGATGCTAGCCAGACCTCGACGTGCTGCAAAGCTCTAGTGAGATTTCAACCAAGCAGGGAGCTTTGCCGCTCAAGCAGTAGAACTTTCAAGTACCTCTGCCAGCCGTCAGCATCGGGCAAATTCAAGAACTTGTCAACAATGCAGGGTTGGACCAGCTAAGACCAGGGTTGAACCTTGACCTTTCCACGACCAGCTAATCACAGCAGGCGAAACGGCCCTTTCGGAGCTTGCCACCTGCCATGTGGAGAGCTTGACACTTACTAGGGAGTGAGGAACCTCCCTGGCTATGCTGCAGCCTGATTTTAGCCATGGCCACTGCATCTACGGCCACCATAGACCCATGGTCGGCCAGCCTTCGGTAGGTAGCTGGGGGTCTACAATATCAGGTTAGGAAGCTTCCACTGTTCAGCAGTGGGGCTAACATACATCTTGGCAGTAAATGTTAAGGCTTGTAAAAGCAGCAATCTATTAACCTATAACAGCAGTATTGCTCCCACGTTCTGCTGCAAACCCACTTGAGCAGCATTTCCGTCGTCTATCCTCCTTCAGTTTTCCTTGATGTAGAAAGTTAACACGGTCGGGTTGCCTTCCGTCTGGTGTCCTTTTAGCTGCCTACTAGCTTCACGTCCAAAGTGGCCAGGTGAAAATGCTTTCACTGGGAGGTTGGAATGGCTCTTCACGATGCCTGTCAGATGAATTTAAACCTTTCCGTGATAGCCTTTGTCACCTGCCTCTTCATGATGAGATTTCTATGTAAAGAGCTCAGTGTATCCCATAAACAGAGACTCCAAGTCATGCCATCCGCTATACTTTTCAAGCAATGAAGAAGTGCCCTCGACAGCGCCTAACGATTGGTCGCTTCAGCCTCTCCCCCTTCGTTCAGTCGTTCACCAGTCTTGGAACAATGTCTTGGTCAGGGTGAACACAGAACTTGGTGACATATGCACCAAAGATTAGATTAAAGCAAGATTAAAGCAAGACAGAAGAAAGGAAGGAGCATGTAAACGTGACCTTGGTGCCCTGCTAGTGAGCCACTACATCCTAGCTCGGCTGCTAGCAGCATTCCAAATGTTAATAGGCGATAATAGGAGTTAATAGGTTTGGAGTCGCCAACAAGATCCCCACAGCCATACTAAGCCTTGAAGGATATCATAATGCTCCAATAGGTAGATGAGAGACAGATACATTGATGACCTTGAAGGTACATTCCAACGAACTTCCCAGCAGGAAGCTAGTGCCAAACGTCAAATTTTAGAAAAA
Source organism: Cristatella mucedo (assembly GCA_009760855.2). Classification (NCBI taxonomy): domain Eukaryota; kingdom Metazoa; phylum Bryozoa; class Phylactolaemata; family Cristatellidae; genus Cristatella; species Cristatella mucedo. Next base: position 19,475,173 of record WPIO01000001.1, on the reverse strand, counting down.
AAAAATATCTAGCAACATGCTTTTTTCAATCAGGGCTGTTTGCCACCCGCCAGCACCTTCTGACACCATGCAAAGAGAGTGGGTCATTTTAATGAGTATATCACCCATCAACAATCGACCGGTTTTGACAGCAGACACGGTTTCAATTGGGTTGCAGATGCTTAACACATGTGATCAGGTGGAGAATGGATGCTTAACTTAAAAGATTCGCTGCTCCAGTTGCTGATCACTAGGCTAGGCTTCATATAATATTTCATTTATATAGCATCCTAAGAGAACTTGATCTCTATTCAGGCGCTTCACATATGCCTCGGAGCTCGAGCCCACGACCTCAGTCAGACCTTAGTCGGGGCGAGCACCTTAACAGCTAGACCAAACCAGATCGGCATACTGCATAGCCTTTGTTAAAAGCTAGCTAATACCGATTGTGCGACAATAATGGCCATCACACACAATTATAGCTGTAAATTCGTAGGACAGCACCTGTATTCAAGCAACAGGCAGACTACTCACATATTGCCGATCCGGGACCAGAAGGACGAAGAACTGGTATCGGCTTTTATTGTAAATACCCCGATCGTCGTATTACTTTGTCCTCTAAAGCTTGTAGCAGCTCGGCACACTCGACTTGAGCAGGGCGACCCTTACCATGATTATTTATATGCATGTAATGCTCACATGATTTGAATGGTGTTGCTTCACATTAGCTGCCCATCCAACCAAAGAATCAGGCAGCCTTTTAAGCAGCAGCTAGCTCCGGCTGTTCAACCAACTTCCTTGCTTTCAACTGGATGAGCTCACTAGTGTAGGAGACGTTCTGAGCTGATTGCCGACGCAAGCACCGATTCACTACAGCAGCAGCAGCAGGCTTATTGGCCTTTCGGTAAAGAGTGACAGAGAATGAGCAGCTTATCGAGGCCTTAGTTCGGAAGGTCTGTCAGCTAGCCACAGCCTACGTTGTGTTCATGGATGTTCTCTCAATACTTGCACATTCTCTGCCTGGCTCCTCGTTGGTAGATTTATGTCTTCACATGCTAGCGTCATCGACAAATGAAACAAATGGCCTTTTTGAGGCATCTGTGATTCCGTGGCCACTTCCCTATTAGCATTGGCTGTCTACATGCATGGACAATCGTCCGATGGAGGTTGAGTACTACATCTTTAGTTCACAAAGCCGAGTTTAAATCAGCTGCCTGCCCCTATTCTCTAAAAGTCTTGGGCCCCTGCCTGGAAAATTGTCTCCAAGGTTTTAGTTTAAAGATGAAGAGAGCGCTTAAAAAACAGGCCGATAAAAGTTTTACCAAAAACATCTAGCAGCGCATACAATTCAAGCCCCGAGAATCAGCTGCCACAATTTTTAAACTCGGCATCTGCCACATAGACTTATTATCCTTGATATTGGTCAGTTTCTTTAAACTAAACGGTCGTAAAATCAAACTGTTCCAAGGAAAACCCTAAATGCATGGCTGGACTAAGTGGCTTTGCACTGCTAAATAGATATACTGTGAATTAACTATTGAAAAATTACCAGACTTGGTAGTACTTGGTAACCCCCCCTAAGCGGCTTCAACTTCACAACCCACCAAGTGGGTTGGGCAGGCAATCCTTTATTGGTAGTTGCAAGCAAAGTGAAAGCCATTAAGGAACTTCTACAGCTTTATATTTATGAGGCTATTGAATATCGATATTTCTTTGCTAAAGTCAGCTGTTTGACGACTGCTTGACACTTACATCTTTAAATCTACAGGAAATTAAGTAGCACCATTGCTTTGCTAAAAGACATGCAATGACTTCCGGTTCTCATAGCCCATAAGAACAGCCAAGTTTTGGGTCATCTATAGCAGGCTGAGCTATTGCACCAGTTTCAGTCTAACAGCCCCCTCAGGTCATCCCTCTCAGGGCAACAGAGAGTCTCATTCCTTTGCTTCAGACTGACACTGGAGGTGGTAGGATGCGCGATGACCGCGAAACTCAAGCCTGAATTTCTCGCAGATAGACATCTTTGGTCCAACCTCCAATATGGCTCATCCATTATAGATCATGCACTGCTGTGTTTATTACTATCACTACGGCTATTTCTATGCAGGTGACTGCCCTGGCTGCACTCCTGACTCAAATACACTTAGTTTGCATTTGTTTTGTGAGACGACGTCGATTGGCAACGGCATGTCCACAGAAAGCTACACGGGCTGCAAGCACGAAATAGAAAACTCTAGCGTAGGGCATGCAGTCTCCGCCACTTTGAGACGCTACAGATGGAGGCAGATAGACATACTAGAGGGGAAGCCATGCCTGTCCAGCCTTGACATGGATGATCACTAACCGATCTCGCTGCCCCACACCTCACCATAAACAATGCCACAAAAGACACCATCGCCACCACTTGGTAGCATCGCCAGCAGCTGTGCGCGCCTATCTCGCCAAGCTCAATGCACCCGGCTGGCTGGCCACCGGCCAGCACGCACTACATGTCAGCTCATGCAGATGCCGGCTGCTGGCTGCCACCCACACACACATCGGCTTGCGCTGGCGCTGGCGGGTGCAGGCGATGGTGATCACTGCAGGCAAGCACCGGCGCACTGGGCTAGCTCGTCGGAGCATGCACCATGCCCATCGAGCACTGGCATAGGCGCACGCCCTTGCGCCACCGCGACGACTCGGCTGGCGTGCAAAGCAGGCACCTTCGACTTAAGTTCGACGAACTGGACTGACCGCTCCACTCGCTGCAGTAGCTGGCGGTTGAGATCAGCAATGGTCTCACCTCGCTTCCTCGAAAGGTCCTCGGAAGAGACCAGCAGCCCTCGCATTTCGTCCAACTGCCCTTGCATTTCGACAAGGGACTGCAACAAACACATGCCAAAGTTTTTACGAGAGACTCATATAGTCCGAAAGGTAAATTACATGCTGCATATAAAAGTACGAATCTGAAATTTGCAAGAAAGAAGCAGTTGCATTCGACTGAATAAGCAGGATGTGACAGATAACATTAAGGAACCAAATTCACGGTAAGAGGCAGAAGCCTGACGAATTCGCAAGTGAAATTCTTACGGTTCTAGAAGCCGATTTGAAACCTAGTATTGTTATGGTTAAAAGATGAACATAAAGAATTAGCGGCACTGCAACATAAAGCCTCACTCTAACCTTAGTGGCATTCAGCTGTTCCAAGGTTGCCAAGGACACAGTGGCGATTTGCTTATGCGGTTTCCTCCTTGTAAGTCAAGGAAATCGAAGCAGAAATGCTATCAGATATGTGAGCAACGCTGCTGTTATGGATAAGGAACTGTTAACCAACTGTTAATGCTGGTGCATAGGCTGTGATTGCTTCCGGCCCCACTTACGGTGATCCAAATGAGGTGCTCTGCCCAGCGCAGGCCTTGGGTGGGTTGGTTTGCTAAGATTGGCTTGCTAATGCAAGGTCGACGATCAGCACTCCCAAGGGTCTCTCCACCTAATTGTTAAAGGATACGCCCTCGCTCGGCCAGTACCCAGTACTTGAGATGTCTTGCAGCTCTTTCTTGCCACTCGTTCTTTTTCCATCACATGGGCAAGCAGGATGGTTGGTCTTTGTATGTCCCTGAAGACTCATTTTTAGTGAATCGATTTATGGTCGAGTCTGCTTACAAGGACATGCTTGGGCCGGCAAATATGAGGGGTATTCCCTTTGCGGAGCCGGTTAGGGGAGGGCAAAACAGTCTGGGACGAAGTCGACTGTACATTGAATTTACTTGCTTTGCTAACTCGTACTCTACTTGTACACCGATGCCTAGCGTCTCTCGACTAGTGCCTTAGGGGGGGGGGGGCTAGCTGCATACGCACAAGAGTTGATCTTACAGAAGGCGTTAGACAACCGGTACCATTGTAGAACCAAATTCATGGATCGACTGACGGCAAGCGAAAGAGGGCTAATCCTACGAAGATCTTATTCACTACAATTTCTGCATGCCACGAACTGTAACCCAATGCAATAGAGCAGAAGGATATGAGTAAGCCAACAATCCTTAGCAGCCCTACCCCCAGCATGGACTCTGCACTGTGAGCAGGAGTAAGATTTTTGCTGTCCTAATCCAAGAGTAGCCAAGCCAGCACTAAGCCAAGGAGGAACATTAACCTTGCTGCGGACAGCAAACCGTAATGTGGCTGAAAGGACCTGTTAAGGAACAGAGCTGCCTAATACACCCCGTCGGCTCACTCTTAGTAAGAGCAGGTCGCAGTCCGTTATCTTCCCTTCCCTTCCTCATCCACTTCTATCGCCAGGTCGTGACTTTAGCTTTATCAAAGCCTTGCGGTACAGGCCACACGATGGCCATTTGGAACACGACCTTTTAAGGTAGTTACAGTTCTCTGGAAAAGCAGTAAACCTGGAAACGAGCACATCTATCGACAGCCCACTCTCCATTCCACTCATCGACATGGGTCTGTGTGCGCAAAGCATCCAACACTCGGGCAACCGACAAAGAGGATGGTGAGACCCCAGTGAGACCGAAGTCATGGCCGATTGGCGCTTGCTGCACCCACGAGCGCTCGCGAGATTGCTGGGCTACCAGTGAAGCAACCCGAATGTCTAAACAAGCAGAGGCATCTACACCCCAAAACCGCCGACGAGCAACAGCTGCTCCACGAGTTTGCCGTTGAATCGCTTCGACGGTAGCACCCCTAGTGGCCAAGGACTCACCGACGGTGCACAGCTGCCGACTACTAGCTGAGGCCCTTCTGCCGGTCAGATGATTGCCAACATGCTCAGCCCAGTTTGTCACAAAGTGGCATGCAAACAGCTCGAGGGAGGAATACAACTGGGCACATGGTGAGCACTATGTCAGGAGCCACTCTATCGTTACAAACGAGATAGCAAAATAGTGTTTGACCAGCAAGCAAAAGCCATGCAGAGCTGGGTAGCTGCAATGGAAATAGCCCACCCCCCCCCCCGATCGACACCCTGAGCAACCGACTAAAATACAGTGATCACATGTGATTAGGGTGATTACACCCTTAGCAACCAACGACTACAGCAGAAAGGAACACTTGCCAAGAATGCCCAGCTGACATTGCTAAGGGAAAGGGGGAGGCACAAGTGGCGGCAAGAATATCACACGATGCGAAGAAGCAGGCCGATGTCACGACTGCACGGCAGAGCAGCGCTTGGCGTGAGCAGAGCAGCGCACCTGGGTCCTGGTCGGGTCGCTGCACATAGACATGAGAGAGTCCCGACTGCGCTTTAGTTCGTCTAGCTTGAGCGACATGTCATTGTTAGCTTGCCTGCAATACGAGAGCTTGAGCCAAACGTCGGCCACAAACCAACCGGCTTGCAGCACCCAGAGCACAGCCAACCCAGACCGCTGCCGCCATGGCAGGCAGGTCCACCCAATCTGTAGCATCCAGCTGCAGCGGTTGCAGTGGCAGTGCCTAGGCTGCAGCGGCAGCTTCACGGCGACACCAACAGGAAGCAGCAGAGAGCACAGTGGGAAGCACGAGCACCGGCAGTGCTGTGCTGCTGAGTGGAAGGGAGCCAGCATACATGCAACCACCAGAATCCTAAAACGCCTTGCCCAGACAGGAAGTGAATGAAGAAAGAGGAAATTTGCAGGACGGTGGACAGACGGGCAAAAGCATAACAGCAAGGGAAGAGGCGAGGAAGGTAGATAAGTTTAGTGTAAAGCGCCAAACGTCAAATGCTGTGGCAGCAGCTGGCGAGCAAAACGGGCAAGTCGGTACGACTCTCATCTCGGGTTTTGGAGGAAGGTCATGGGTCTAACACCCGATGAAGGCACAACCAATCATCCTTCTTCTTTGTTCTAGCATCAAGACAGCTCTTAAGGATTCCTAGCACTGCATAAGGATTCACAGCAGCTGCATTTGCTGGCAGTACCTCAGCCGCTTGACCTCTAGTCTCTGCATCTCCAGCTCCTGCTTACAGCTGTCGGCATACCTAAAAACGACCAGCGCGACGTCCGCACTCGACGATCGAGCAAGTGCATGCTGCGGCTGCTGCACAGCCAGGCCAGCAGGTAGGTGGGCAGGCGAAAACAAAAAGACTACTCGGTGAAAGGTGGCAGGGAAACACGGTGCATCAGCAGATTCAGTGGCTAGGGATGACCCTAATATATGTGTGTGTGTGTGTGTTTGTGTGTATGTATGTATGTATGTGTGTATATATATATGTGTATAGATATGCGACGACCGTGAGAAGCAAGGCGAGCCACCGAGCACCGACCAGTCGCGAGGTTCACCTCTGCTCTTCTTGCCAACGAGCTGCATCCGAAGCACTGTTGTCCACACGAAGTCGTTCGTTTTCAGCGCTCGCGGCCTCGAGCTGCTCTTTTGCCGAGTTCAGCTCGCGCGAGCTCTCGACGTACCTGTCATTGAACAGTGTGTGAGGGGCGCGCCAGCCTGGTTGCTGGTTGCTATGCTGGGACGCTTTCGCTCTGGGCTAGCCAGGCGGTGGGGTTCAAGCGAAAGACAGACCAGCTGAGGCACGAGACTGGCCAGCTTGGGTCAAGGCTCGAAAAGGCAACTCGAAAAGCTAGTCGGACGGAGAAAAGGAATGAAGGAAGAGAGTAAGGAAAGGGAAAAGGTTGGCAGGCATACCTCTGCACTGCCCGCTCGAGATCCTCACGGATGGAGCCGTTGTCCGTGCGAAGTCGTTCGTTTTCGGTGCTCTGAGCCGCCAGCTGCTCCTTCACTGAGCTCAGCTCTCGCGACATCTCGATGCACCTGTCATTGAGCAGAGTGAGGCATGCGTTGCCATGGCTGTCAGATGGTGAGCGATGCCAACTGAAGGTGCCGAAAGAAGACGGTCAAGCGAATGGCCAACCACCGAGGGCCAGTGGAGTTTTGCCGCCGGTGGCTCGATTTACAACCAGGGCTTTTATGCATAGCTTGAGGTCCCGGTGGTAGAGGCAGCAGCAGCAGCAGCTTGCCGGCGCAGCGCCCAGCAAGCCAATGAAAGACAAAGAGAGCCCCGATGGCTACCTCTGCTCGGCCTGCTGGACGGAATCCTTCGATGCCAACATATCAGCTCGAAGACTTGCGATAACTTTGTTGAGGCTTTTGATCTCTTCGGCCTACAGTGAACCGCTAATGCATTAGATGACGGGCAAACGCAACTTATGGACCACTGATGTAAGCTTGACGAGGGATGTGTAGGCGACAAATGACTGCCGCTAATTCTGAGCGAGCATGATCAACAGCGAATAGTCGCAGGCTCACCGCAGCAGCAGATAGACAGACAGCTGGGCCAGTCAAAGCCCGCATACTCTCAGTACCACAGAGTGACCGGACAGCTGTGAGCAGGGCTAGGGGAAGCGCTCGGCAGGGACCTGTCACAGAAACCTGTCACCCACTCAGCTACTGCAGCCTGCTCCCATGCTTTCTTTTGCTCCTTCCACGTGCCATCGCGTACTGCTGCTGCTCCCATCGCTGTGCTTTCTAGTATCTAGGACTGCTTGCAGTCAACGAGGCTCATCCTCTCCGTAATTGGTGCACATGTGCCAACGCTGACACAAGCATCATGCACGCCGAAAGTGTGTGCCGAAAGTATACTTTTTGATTGATTTATCTACCAGTCGGACGGTTGACCTCTAAGGGGCAAGTCATGATTTAGAAAATTTCATGTTTTTTCAGAGTTTCCAGTGATGGTCTGTGGTCCTTTTAGGGCTGAGCAGCTTTTACTGACAAAGTTCACCGAAAACGCAGCTCCAGGTTGGTTAAATTTCACAAAAAAGTCATATCGTTGAGCTCGATGTAATACTTCCGGTGTAAATAGGTCTTACAAAATAATAGTATTTACATTGTTCCGGTCGTCTGTCAACCACCATAACTCGGGATTGCATTAATAGAGAGTTTGTCTTTAAACAGAAAAAAACTTCTATCTTGTAACCGATTGTTTTGGCCATGCCCGACATTCCTCTTAACTTCGGCTCCTGCAGTTCATTGCCGGCTCGGTCGTCTCCTGCGATTCTGTGGAGCGTTGGCAGCATGTTGCTGACGAACGACACTGGCAACTCGACGTGCAGCCGCATTCTAGATTTGGATAAACACTTGGAAACAGCAAACTTACAGTGTTCGAGGGGGTCCAACCAGAATTCGTTCTAATGGCACAACACCTGGCTGTGGGTTTTTAAGTTTATTTAAATGTCAAGTTAAGAGTCTGCAGTGACGTCTGCCGGCCATGTGATACACAGCTAGCAAGCCATCCCCCAAGACATGAAACGTTGCGAGTTTTTGTCTCTGTGCATTAGCATGCTCGAACTCTCCATTTAATCAGACTGTATCAGCAGAACAATGCAAGAACTCACGGTACAGCTCGGAATGGATATCAGTAAGTCTTCAGAATGTATCGTATGTGCTCTGGCCCTCTAGCGCCTCCTAAATTGCTGCTGCTAGTGGCTGAGTTACCATAAGGGAAGCTGCCTGAAGTCTCGAATTCATCAGAACTTCTCTCTGGTGACTCACCGAAAAGTATATGTGGCTCTCCATACCTAGTTCCACCTAGTGTATATTCCATCTGGCCTTGTGCTTTGTGCACTTGAAGTCTCTTCTCCCTTCGTAGAGAAATTGTAAGCCGTGTATCTTCTCTTGCAGGACAGAGAAAGCAAGTGTGGCTATACAGCGGATCTAACGGTCCCACCGGTAGCCACTGCAGATTTTAAGCAAAGGCCTTCCCCCTCCCCCAAACCTCTTGCAGCAATGTAAAAGCCGATCTCACCTTAAAGCTCCAGGCCGGTTTATGAAGTACGGCTATTGCCCTAACGGCTTTCTGTGACCGAAAAGTGAGGCATTCTGGCTGACACCTAATACGATCCCAAAAGCCACCGCAGAGCTCGCTTGCCAGCTGCAGCCACGCCTACTTGATGCAGCTGCCCTGCCCTTGTCAGCAGACTGAGCCATTCTGCATGCTGATACAGTGCACTTCATAATAATATAATTCATTTGTATAGCGACCCAAGAGAACCTAATCTCTATTCAGGTACTTCACATATGCCTCGGGGCTCGAGCCTGCGACCTCAGCCAGACCTTGGTCCCCGGGGCGAGCACCTTAATCGCAAGACCAAACCAGCTTGGCAATACACTTCATCACTAAACAATTGACAGGCTCCTTCACAGTATAGCTGTTCTGTGGTTGTGCTACAGTAACGCTTAGGAAGCCAACAGGTGCTTAATTAAAGCTCAAGTGTTTTGCCAGCCTGAGAAGTGGCCATTCCTTTCAAATGGCTCGTGCAACCTCCAAATCCAGCAGAAACAAGAATGGGCTCTTTGAAGAGATTTTGCTAGCTTCCAATTAAAGAGGTCCTTTGAGTTCAAAGAGCCAGCAGAATGTCACACTCAAATCGCAGAAGCCAGTGAAAGCACTCCATTGCTCATGTTACCACAAAAAAGCAGCCTGACCTGTTCCTGCACTTTCTTAATCTTCTGTTCATGGAGATTGCCTTTCAGGTTATTGACCGCAGATTGCAGCTTGTCGTTTACGGCTTTCAAATGATTGCCCTTCTGCTCTGTCTAGGCAAAGACGATGGAAATGAGCCACTTCACATAGCGTTCAAAAGTAACATGTCAAGAGTCACTTTAGCGGCATCAGTAAAAGCAGACTACACAGTATAACTTAGTGTAGAATGTTGATGTCTTGCCATCTACATATGTATACAATGAGTCCTCAGAAGAGTAAACACAGCATAGTTAAAGGTGAAGGCTAATGGTGAAAACATCAGCTTTTACCATATCCTCTGCAGCCTCAGAAAGACAGCTGCATGAAACAAGGGCAAAGTACTGCAAGTGCTTGGCTGTAGAAGGTGCTTGCAGAGCACTGAGCCGAGGTTCTTAGTGACAACGCCAGCCAGATTGGATAGGTGCAACAACCAAGGAAACGCAAATAATGAATTTGCATAGCTCTAAAAGAAATATTTAAGGAGGGCACCTAAAGCACAGGCATATAAAAGAAAACAACACAGTCAATACCACAGTTTACACAAACATTCAACAAGATCTCCCAAGTAACTTCATGCCTTGATTGATGATGGTGTTCCTAATATTAAGTCATAGTTCCATCGTCTTTTACTAGGCAATAAATCCACTCAAAAACAACGATACGAACGTTTGGCATTCCACCCTTATCGTATTATGCTCAGTCCAGCTTCAAAAGACCACGAGTGGGTTCATCGGTACGAGCACTTATTAGAAATGGTTATTAGAATTTTTCGCGCAGCAATAAAAAACTGAACTGACTGCATTTGCTCACGTATATAAGTACATACAGTGAAAGATGAGAAAGGCTATCAAAATTGTATACAGTTTGTATGGTAGTCTCATATTTTATTTCCCTAGAGAACGAGACACAGCCTAAATAGGTGATATATCGGAGAGTTGTATATCGTGTACTCAAAGCCTAAGCAGTTTTCAGTGTAAAAACGGTGTAGTAAACAGACTTTATTGTGCCGCCACTTACATTTAGGTCTCTTTCTTGTCTTACTCTGGCTTACCTGTCTGCAATGTAACTACCCAGTTTTCTGTTACTACTACTCCCTGCTCTGATTCCGGATGTAAAGCTATGCTTCTAACTGACTCAAATACTTCAGAAACCATGCCTTCAACACCTCTGCACCTGAACCCAGAAAATGACTACCTACAGACATTACGACATTCAGACGTTCACATGGTAGATGTTGTGTGTGCATGTTGCTTCTCGGCCACTGGTGTGTGCCCAGCTCTCGGCTGGTGGTTGGACGGTGGGCTCAGTGTGGCCTGTGATGTGGGCTGGTGTTAGGGCTGTTGGCTCGGTGCGGCCTTTGATGTGGGCATGTGGCCCACCCCGGTGGCTCACCACGGATGCACTCCCTTATCTGTGGAGAGTCAGCCCTTAGCTCATATATGTACCAGCTGGGGGGGGGGGGACACAGATTGAGTCTTGTTCACTTCTCATGTTCGCCTGCTCGTGTCTTCGTGTCTCCGTGAGACTCCAACTAAGTCTCCTTAAAATAGCCTTAAAGTCTGCACACTAGAGGGGACGTTAGCCGTATATTTTTAGTAAACAGAAAGGTATCTCTTAATTTCCGAACAGGAACAGCCTTCGGGGGAGTATGCTCGGCAAGAGCAGAACAACATTGAGCGTGAGTGCTATCAATAAGAGCCACAGGTTATTTAAGAAATTTTGATTAAGACCAAGAAGACCCGAATCCCAAAGACATTGCGACAACTTTTCCGTGTCCATGTTTTTAGGTAATGTCACTGGATAACAATCCTTTGCAGCAAATCTAAAACACCTAGAAAGAGATTAAGTTAACAATATAATAATAATGCACTTGATAAAGCGCCCTCAGAGAACTTAATCTCTTCCTAGCCGCTTTACATTTGCTGCAAAGGGAAACGCGATGGAATTGTGAGTAATATCATGATTGATAAACAGTGTGAATGTGGTTAGTGGGATCATGCAGTGTCAGCATGCTTAAGTACGTGAAGGACGAATCACCGGGACCCACTAAATGCTGTCCTAAATAGGTGTTTTAGGTTCTTTTTAAATGTGGTCAAGTCAGGGGATGTTCTGACGCAAGTCGGGAGGGAGTTCCAGGCTTTGGGAGCATACGAACTAAATGCATGGTCTCCAAAGGATTTGAGGTTTGTATGAGGTAGTGGTAAAGTGTTGGATTCCGAATAGCGGGTGGTACGATGCTTGGCCTAGTGGGGGAGTAGATCTGAGAGATAGGCTGGAGCCAAAGAATAAAGTGACCTAAATGCGAGCGACAAAACTTTAAAGTCAATCCGTTGCTTGACTGGTAGCTAGTGCAGGTCGGCGAGAAGACGTGTGATGTGGCAACTGCGACGTTCACGACAGACAAGCCCAGCTGCAGAGTTTTACACAAGCTGTAATCGCCTGATTGCACATGTTGGTAGGCCAGTAAGTAGCGAGTTACAGAAATCAAGTCGGGACGTCACAAATGTGCGGACCAATTTAGACGTGGTATCCTTATCTAAACAAGCCCAGATTTTAGCAATGTCATGTAGCTAAAAGTAGGCAGATTTGAGTTGTCTGAGGGTGCTTTATCAAGCGAATTATTAATATTATTATTACACATTTGTGATAGGGCCATCAGAGAACTCGATCTCTTTCCATCTAAGCACTTTAGAAATGCTGCACAGGAAGCATGATCGATAAATTGGACACTGACATGCTTTCACGAGTGCATGTAAACAGGCATAACAACATGGTCACTAAAGCAAGATTCTTTGTCATCACGAGGTCCAGCATATGCCATGCTGGTTTGGCCCCTTGCTTAATGCAATAGCAGGTATCAAGTCTGATTTAGCAGCGACAAGGCAAGAGAATCACTGTAAAAAAAATCAGTGACCAGTGGCAGCCGTGTGAACCACATTAGGATCATACAGCTGAGCTCAACTGAGATCCGAGATCATACCTCGAGCAAGCTCATCCGGATTGATACTGTCGATGGCATATCACAGACAGCCAAAACGTGTAGCAGCATACAAGTTCAGCAGCAGGATACACAAGAATCTAATATTAAATAGGAGAAGAGTAGTGGGTCATCAGCAAGCAATCCAATGACAGAAGCACTAAGTCATTCTATAACAGAAGTGCTAGGTCAAAATGACAATTTCGTATCGGGCTGCCGGCCGGGCTACGGCTGGAACTCCCTCCTGACTTGCATCAGAACATCCCCTGACTTGACCACATTTAAGAACTTGAAAACACACCTATTTAGGTCAGCATTTAGTGGGTCCATGTGATTCATCCTTCGTGTGCTTATGCCTGCTGACACTGTGCATGCTGCCACGAACCACATTTGCATGCTGACCCTGTGCATGTCACCCCTAACCACGTTATTCATGTTGCTTATCAAGCATGATATTACTCATGATTCACGTTTCCCTTTGCAGCAAATGTAAAGCGCCTAGGAAGAGATTAAGTTCTCTGAGGGCGCTTTATCAAGTGCATTATTACTATTATAATTATTATTATGGGTTTCTATCCTGAGACCGATCGTGTACCTTGTATACGAGTCCTCAGTAACAATCAAACATGTAAAAGGACAAAGTCCTTTCATGGCAGTTCGTTCCACATGTACACTATATACCTATATACATCTCCGTTTGTATACCCATAAAGTTACAAGGAATAACAAGGGTTTAGTTGTGAAGATTTGCGTAGTAGGCACAAAGCATAAGTAACTCATGACATGCACAAGTCAGTTGAATGTTCGTTTTGTTACCCTGTTAATATAAGTAGATTAGGCTCTTAAGCCTGGATAAGACTGGAGAAGAAATCGACTCTGAGAATCGTTTAGCAACATGGAAAGTTGACACAAATTGATTTTAAGGAACTGCATATATAAAGCACACTAACAATGATAGGCATTAAAATAGAATCGATCTCTGGTAATGCGACAAGACTTGTGCCACGAAGTATTCTATTATATTATATAGTAGTCTATTATATTAGCACAGAACCAATGAGTAAAAGTACAGTTACAAATATCGGTAGGTTCATATTCAGCAAACCTGCTTTAGTGCATCCGATACCATATTGAGCTGACTGACCCTCTGGTTAAGGTTTTCATTCTCCCGTTCCATCGTTTCCAGGCGCGACCTCATAGAATGAAAACCAAAGTATTAGATACAGAATCAAGGCAGTACAAAGTCTTTTCCAATTCAATAGTTCATAGATCAGCCTTGACTTAGGCCATAATGTAAGCATATTGCAAGCTAGAAATTAAATAAGCTACAAGCTTAAGCATTGCAAGCCAGAAATTACATAAGCTACAAGTTAAAGCAGGAGGTTCAAATGAACAGGATGCAGACTGACAGGATCCATGGCCCATAGGCAGCCGAATTCTCAATCAACTACAAGCGAGCAGTCACAAGAAACTGAGCAGTCACAAAAACTAAAAGAAAGTGAATCCCTCACTAACACAGAATCGAGCATGAATCAATTGATCCCTTAGCTGATCAGATCAGTACTGCAGGCTAGAGGTTCTCAACGATTTGTGGGGCTACTTTCTGAGCAGTGAGTTATAAGAATCCCTGCAACCATTTTAAATTAATTTGTCAAAATAGTTGCTCCGTTTTTGAAATATGGAAGACTGTTGATACAGCAGAAAAATCTAAACTGCTGGTTGGATTTGCAATCACGTGATGTAGCTTCCTTAGCTCCTCCTTCGGCCTCGCACGTTTACTATTCCATCGTTCAAACTAAGAATCCACACAGAACACAGAAACAATATATGCCATAAGCACTTGGCACATAAATACGTCATAATAGAGGCCATACAAGCAATATCACATAATTGTACAGATTCAGCTAGCAACAGCATCTTAATTGGACAAATTCAGCAAGTAATAGTATCTCCAATGGCCAGTTTGAAAGCAGTTTTAGTTAGATTGACAGCTTGGTCAGTGGTAAGCCAACCAATCGGTTATGGAGTAGCAGGCATAGTTAAAAAACTGCTATACATCTATGATTGCACACACATGCCCGCACAGGCATGCACACATAGACACACACACACACAAACACACACACACACGCACACATACATGCACACACACACACACACACACACATGCTACATGCTTTATCGGTTAAAAAATTCTGACAAACGTTATCATTAAGCAGCATTCATGGCAATACATGGTGACGGTGATAAACTCAGGGGCCTCATCATAAACATGGCAGTGGAAAGTGATGTAGCCTCTTTGATACAGGTGTTTACAGCCACCGGATTGAGTTCCACCGAACAGGCCGGCTATGCGGCCTAAAGCGTCAATAGTTCTTTGCGATAGCTAAAAAGCTAAAGCAGTGCAGACTACTAGCTGTGTGGTCTCGTCAGTTAAGTGGTCATAAAGACAGTTGAGAATGTGATACAACGGTAATGCTTACCCGGAGGCTAAACCTGTGTCAGTGACATCAAGTGCTACACTGCGAGTTGTCCAAGCTATGTATGTTCACACGTGGAGCCTTTACCAGCTATAGAGTTCCACAAGTTGACCTCAACGCAGTCTCAAGGCTGGCGATAGTGGCCCGGCTTTGTGGCTATGTGCAGCAGCAGCCCCAATTGTCGATTTAGTCTAGTACTTCTTAGCTTGGCACTCCAGCAGTAGCAGCATTTGACTGAATCCTGCTTCACGGCTTCTGCCGAGCTGGTTTTGTCTAGCGGTTAAGGTGCTCGCCCCGACCAAGGTCTGACAGTGGTCGTGGGCTCAAGCCCAGCAGCATATGTTAAGCGCCTGAATAGAGATTAAGTTCTCTTGGGGCACTGTATAAATGAATTATATTTACTAAGATTTGGATAGTTGATCATGCCTCTAGCCCAACAATGTAAAGTATCCAGACTCAAAGTCAGGGCTATACATTCTACTGGTGATAGGATTTTCTGCCATTTAATTCTGACCCTCCCGAACCAGAAATCAGTCAAGCCTAAATCTTACATTTATGAGTGAAAACATTTGCATGACAGACTCTTTACGATGCAAGTCACAGCTCCCAGCTGGACTGGGTGAGCACAGCCCTACTTGGAAGCCCCAGCGGCCAAATTGGATGTGCTTCCACTCTAGGCGACAGTTTGAGGGTCAGCTCAGCCATGAAACATGTGATGGAGAAGTGCACTTAATCGACCGGTACGGTACAGACCATTGTCTGAGAGATGCAAGCAGCCCCTCATACAAGAGCTTAATAAAAAGACATATGTGGCTGAAATTTCGGCAACCTTGGGTGTGACTGGGGAGCCAAGCTGCACATTTTTTAGCAATGAGGTATGGTGCCGAACCAAGTTGGCTCTCACACAAGGTTTCTCTCTCTCTCTCTCTCTCTCTCTCTCTCTCTCTCTCTCTCTCTCTCTCTCTCTCTCTCTCTCTCTCTTTCTTTCACTCTCTCTCTCTCCTCTCGCTCTCACTCTATTATATTGTTCGGTTAAACCAACAACTGCGACAAACTTGCTACTGCGACAAACTTGCTAAGGTTGTCTCTTGTGCGAGGTGGGCAAAGCCGACAAAAAACTATCGAACATCCTAGGCTGCTAACAACAAAGCTGCTGTTAACCACAGGTAGATGAACCATATTTCGTGGAGCACTGGGCAGGGCCAGCTCCAGCTTAAAAGGAGATTTTTCGAAGGGCCCCAAATTCAACCTAATAGCATGCCAATTTGGTAGTATCTCAAAAAACAAGGCTATCCAGAGTAGCTTATTATGTCATCAGAAGCACTTGATCCTGACTAACGGCCCTGCCTTGTCTGGTTGGCAACCAGTTATCGGCATGGTTACCTGATTCCATGTGGTGGAACTCACCATCCCCAGCTCTCACTGCCGATTCTTCACAAGACTCAAAAAAGCCGGATGCAAACGAAACCTAATGATATTAATATATGAATATATGCTAGATTATTTATGCATCCTGACTATTGTAAACAGTAGGTTGCCCCTGAGAGCTAGCAGGCTCTCAGTCTTTAATCGACCACGATGCAGTAGCTAGCCATTCCTTTCCGTGTTGGTAATATGTAATTACAGTTATTCGTGCACACCGAATGATAAAAATAACAAGAAATTCGACATGTGTAGAGTGCCCTAAAAGAACTAAATCTTTAATCACAGTTATTTGTATCAACTCACCATCCAGTGCCTCTAAACTAGCTATAACCCAGCTTTTCGGTCAAACGGCTTTGTGCCTCACGGCATGCTAAGCATGCTCTCTGCTGACCTTGCGAGTCGTACGGTGCCGTACCAAAGCACAAATTCTGCGTCCACGCTTTGCTTATCTACATACGAGAGTACTCGTAAATCGAAACCAAAGAGTCTGCGTGCAAGGTTGATCACCTAACTAGCATGATCCCTCTGCGTCATCGGGAATTCTCGGCATAGTGTCAGTGGGCATGAGAGGCACTAACAGTGCCGATCTGACGCACAAGCTACTTTTTGGCACAGATAATGCTAACTTCACTACGCTAATAAGAGACCGAAAAGTAAAGACAGCTCGTCCAGTCAACCACGCAACAGGAATCCCCAGATCTGATGCGCAAGAGTAGGCATGTTTTAGCTTAGTTTTAGCTTGGTTTGACTTCGTGAGGTTTGACTAGCAAAGCAGTAGCCTCACCACTCCAGACTAAAGCATGGTAAGCTGGGCGTTTTCACTTCATTGTGCCTAGAAGAACACGATTAATAATAGTACAGCTTAAATAGATATCTGAGATTGGCACAGAAAGACGATTCGAGTCAGAGAAAATGCAAAATAGGCTTGCAAGCATACAAGCTCAGGATGAATATCGGTCACTGCCAAGACAACTAAATGAACCAATTTCAGCTCAAAGCATACGAGTGTTGGCATGTTATGGCTTCACTGTGTGAGGGTATTTGCAAAACAGTAGCCTCACCACCCAAACGTATCTATGTCAGGTCAGAGCATAAGCAGCGAGAAGCAGTACTCTGCTCTTTCATTCTGAAGACACCCAAATGTTTATGTCAGATCTGAGCACAGAGCGGAAAGAAACAATAGCTGCCTTTTATTCGAGTCACCTCAAGTTTTCTTTGATGCCTTTCAAGTCGGCGAGCTCAAGTGCACGTGCCTCACGGTCTGCATAGCAGGTTGCTACTTCATTCAGCTGTGCCGACAAGCTGTGAAAAGAGAAAGAATATGACTGACATAAACTCATGCTAGTGCAAAAGGTCGCTGTCACTTCTGCAAAAAAAGATCTCACTTTGCAACGGCCTGAGCAAGCTTCGACAGCAAAGAAATACCTTTTCTTCTGCTGTTCAAGTAATTTGTTAAGTTCAGCATTCTTTGCTTTAACGTCTTCAGCTTGAGGCAGAGTTGTTTGCCAATCCTCCTACGGAGCACAAGAGAGAAATCGGTGGTCATATTAATTAAACGGTAATGCCAAATCTACTAAACGTGTATGCAAAATTTACTAGGAGAGATCAGACAATCCTGCCTTGTGCCAAGAAAAGGCTACCATCAATTAATCACAAACTGACGAGAAACGGTTTAGTACAAAATCTGACATGTAAAATTTCCACACTGCTGAAAAAAAATTTCCAAATTGTATGAGTCAAACAAAATCGCTATAGATTAAGACCATTTCGAATTTACAAGGAAAACATGGCAGCTAACTGAAACTCTGTATGCTGCCATGGCCATTATGTTTTAGATGTCGAGCCAATCTTGTACACGCTTGTCACGACAGCTAGATTTTCATGTCGAAAAAAGAAAGCCGTAGGAAATGATTCATCGTTACTGCATATATTTTCACAATATATACTCTGTTCTCATTTGACTGAATCCTGCTTCACAGCTTCTGCCGAGCTGGTTTTGTCTAGCGGTTAAGGTGCTCGCCCCGACCGATTCATGCTTTGCGTGCATGCACTATGGCTTACACTATGCCTGCGGCTGGCAGATGTTACTACCAAACATTTGGTAATGCTTAATGTGCAGCATCTGTGGTGCCTAGAGAGAGATTCAGTTCTCCGAGGGTACTATACAAATGTATAATTATTCTTATTATCATTATTATTAATGCGCCCAGGGCAATGGCGCTGCTGTTCCTTTCTCGTGGAACTTGGTAAGTGATGGGCCCGGCAAGCAATGGCTTGGACGACAGGTGGAACTTGGTCGAACGTGTGTAGTTGAAACCATGCCAGCATCCCACGTCCAAAGCAATACAGTACCGGACATCAGTACTACTGAGGAAGTCAGTGCTCACATGGAGATGAGCTGTCTCAGCAGGATGGTGGCACTTACATGAGATTGAATATTTCCTGAGATGCAGCTATTTTCTTAAACATAAATGCACTGTTGCCCAGCACCTTGGCGCTCAATGGGTTCTCATCTTAGCCAAGTGCAAAGGTGCAAGCACTTCACGACTCAGGTCGCGGTTTTGAGTTATGCAGCAGTATTATGAAAGCTGCTACAGCTCTTAAATTGCTTGCTATATATTACATTATATCAATACAAAGTATCCAGTGTATTATTCTTATTATTATTATGAGCTGACATTTACAATAGCTGTATTTTTTTTAAATTGTAATGCTTCTGGTAGCAGCAAAGACTGAAACCGGTAGCAGCAGCAGCAGTAGCAGTGCACCGGCAGCCTCACTTCCACTTTCCACCTACAACCCATTGATGCAGAGTTGTGCCATACTGCCACGAGATGAACGTGACCGGCAAACCGAGAGCATGCACGCACAAGAAAATAAAAATAAAAAACAGAAGCAAGAAATCCAAAGCAAACATGAAAGCAGCTGCGATATGAAAGCTTTACAGCTACTGACTTAACTAAAAAGCCACTCACCAGACAGACTCGGACTGATGAAAGCACCTATAAGAAATGAGGATCGACACGGGTAATAGGAAATGACAGCACAGCAAAACAGGAAACATAATGAATGGGTGGGCTCAAACGTGCCAACCAGTGAAAGGTAAGTATGTGCGCTCACACCAGACTCAGCAAGCTCACGGTGTTGTACGTCGAGGTGAAGCTTCTAGTTCAGCAGCTCACTAAGCACCACAGGCCCTATTCGTGTTACTTGCCTATGCAATTCAGGCTTCACGGTAACATATCTCACTGAGATATGACTGCTGCTCTGCCTCTTGCACTCAAAATCTGCCAAAGGCTGCTTTGCTTGGACTGTACAGCAGCTGCAGCAGACAGGCCACGAGATGTGGAGGGGTGAAGGGAGGTGGAATGTCTGCATGATTTACAGTGCAAGTTCTGCTTAGACGAGGGTTCACAAAAGGTCGGTCATGAGAATCGGCCCAGTCCACACAGTACGTGAGATATTCATCTGGACGTGTCATATAAAAGCTATCTAATTTCTCCACTCGTCTTTGCAAGTAATAATAGGGCACCGTTACTGTAACATCCAGTGGTGAACATACTGTGACTGCCATAAATAAATAAATAAATCCTAGCTGATTAAACAGCCTCTTTTGTATAGCGACAGAAGAGACTTTACAGCTATCACCACTGCTTGCAATAATTTTATCACCACTGCTTGCAATGGCGATAGAGGATCGTCCACCGCAGGAATCAAACTCACGACCTCGGTCCCGAGGTCGTGAAAGCAACCACCTTCATGACACCAAGCAAGAGCTCATCCAGCAAAAATGGCGCTAGCATAGCTCCTTCGTGCAAACTGAACATTTCCCTAACTATTCTTCATTGCGGACACAAAGCAGCAATACGACTGAGACAGAAGACAAATGAAGAACATGGAGGTACATATAGATCGCAAACATTTTAGCATCGTACCACTTGCTTTTCGGAATCTAACTGTTTAACTAAACGTCGTACAGACCTCAAATCCTTTGGAGACCATGCAAAGCCTGGAACTCACTCCTGACTTGCGTCACTACATCCCTTGACTTGACCTCATTCAAAAACAAACTAAAAATGCACCTCTTTATCACAGCATCTAGTGTGCCCCTGTAATTCGACTTGTATATGCTTATGGGTGCTGACACTGTGCATACTGTCATTAACCACACTTGCATGCTGACCGTGTACGTGTCACCCCTAACCATGTTATTCTTGTGTTTATTGAGCATGCTACCACTAACCATTCGGTCGTGCTTCGTTTGCAGCAAATGTAAAGCCCCTAGAAAGAGACTGAGTTTTCTGAGGACGCTATATCAAGTGTGCTATTATCATTATTATTATTATCCTAAGTACAGGCCCTGACCAGTGCACACTAGGGGGGCATGCATCACGGCAGCATGACAGCCCTAGGCCATCAACACGTTAGGGGAAAGGCGTCTGAGCAAAAAACCTCACAATGATCAGCACGGTAGGGGGAGGAGGAAGAGACTATAACAACAACAACAATATTAATAAAGCATTTGCATATAGCACCCTTAGAGAATTTAATCTCTTTCTACGCAATTTCCATTTGCTGCAAAGGAAGCATGATAAGTGGTTAATTATAGCCTGCTCATTGACAACAAGCACAACATGATTAGAGGTGAAATGCTTAGGGTCGGCATGCAAATATGGTTAGTGGCAGTATGCACAGTGCCAGCAGGCATAATAACACAAAGTAAGAATCACATGCACCCACTAAATACTGTGATAGGCAGAAGTGCTTCTAGTTTCTTATTAAATGTCATGAAGTCAGAGGATGCCATGACATCAGTCAAAAGTGAGTTCCAGGCTTTATGAGCATACGAACCACAGGTTCGGTCTCCAAAGGATTCGAGGTTCCTACGAGGCATATATAAACGATTCGATAAAGACAAGCGGGTGGTACGATGTTTAGCCTGGTGGGGAGCAGATCTTATGGGTAGGCTGAAGGCAAAGAATGAAGAGACCTGAAAGTGAGATTTAGTGCGCTCCAGGATTTCACTGGTCTCGGACCAGAAATAGAAGCACACTATGCATCAGCAGCCATCCTCTGCCTTCGATCGATCAGATCAGATGATCTGATCGATCGATCATCTGATCATTCGATCCATCGTCATCCCTAGTCTCCAAAGACCGAACGCAGGAGCGAGAAGAAAATGACAATGCCAGCTCTACATTCGGCACATCCGAACTCATAAGCTGCTGCCAGGCAAGTGGGGCTAGATGTCATGGTGAGCTGGCCTGTCCTGTGAAGTTGACGAGCTGCATCAAATACTGGTTTATGACAATATATATATATATATATATATATATATATATATATATATATATATATATATATATATATATATATATATATATATATATATATATATATATATATATATATATATATATATATATATATATATATATAGCTTTGTCATAATATTTATTACTATTATATTATCACAACCCATCTCTTCAGACAACACAACTGCTCAACAATATTTACATTATAACTGAAAATACACAATAAGGCAGATGGACCAGACAGATGATAATACTTCACAGGATCCATCAGTCAGCACAGGTGCACTACTGCTGCACGTACTGAAAGACATGGGCACGGCCGACAGCTTTCCATTGCATTACTGCTCAGCCAACCGCAGCCGTTCTGGCATTAGAATGCCAGCACAAACTCAAGAAGTGGTGAACAATGGGATTGAGACAGGAAGGGCAGATTGTGCTTGCACATCAGCTGGCAGCTGGCCAGCTGTGGGCCAGCACTAGTGCAATAAAACCACAGGTAGCTAGCTTCGGCCAAAGTCAAGCTAACTCCACAGGTCATGTACCTCGTTTTCGTGGGACGAAGTTTGTGCTTGCACAGGCTGCACTGTCAAGGACTGCCTATCATCCAGAGTCGACAGACCAAGTCCCGTGGTGGATTCACTGCCAGCAGGCCCATAAGAGATGGGGCAACTGTCTGACACAGATATTGCAAGGTGTGTTGATTGTGCCAAGGATGGATTTTGCTACAAAGCGGTTATTCTTGCCATGACACGAAGAAGCAAAGGCAAAGGCGAAAACGTGCAGGATCACAGTAATCAGCAAACCCTTTGCTGTAACAAAGAAACACTTTCAACAGCAAGCTGACTGCTAGAGAGAGACTTTGAGATGCTACCACTAAGAAAGGTCCTATTAAGCAGTTAGTGCCCACCCTAACATACATATATGAACACTCAGCTTTTGCTTCAGCCCGACCAAGTAGAAATCAATGTTGATGGCGGTTTCTTACCGAGTTCGCATGCTCTGGTTCGAGACTACTTCTGCCCGACTGAGCAACTGGTGTATGGCGCCGAGGTTGTTTAGCAAGCTCTATAAAAAAAGGCCGAAAATAAGTCGCCAGGACATCGGTGAGATTAACTGGTCACTCCTGATGCAACATAAATAACATGCACATTTCATGTGTATGTGCAGCCTGGGATTAAAATAGTAAAAGAATAGATAATTCAACTGATACGCTCATGTAGCATTAGAATAGCCTTAAAAGTTACCATCACCATTTCGATAAGCATTGCTGTATCACCTGCTGAAGATCTCAAACTCACGATCTGGGTGGCTAAGTGCAAGCTCCTAATGGATGTATATAGGCAAACCAGCTGATAAAAATAGTAAAAATAATGTTAATAAATCTTTTACATAGAGCAATAAGAGAACTAGATTTCTATATGGGTGCTTTACAACTACTTGAAAAAGATGAATAAGTACAAGATAATGAAAACCAAGCTTAGGCAAGCATGCAAAGCATATAGTTATATCATATATCAAGCCAAGACAAGCAAGCAAAGGCACATGCAAGACATTTGGAACAGTAATGTAAGGCAATGTATCTCCGTCTGCAACTCCACAAAGCCATACAGACTATGTGGGTGTTACGCAGGAGAGTTCTGCATAGCCCACTCACAGCCTAAGTGGCCGTCGGTGCGCATTCGGTAGTCAACAGACTTTGTCTCACGCAACAAAGAGAAAGTGGGAAGCATAGCAGAGTCAGGAGAGCAGTTGAGGATGTGAGTAGCTTGGAAGTAGCAGCTCAGGACCACTGAAAAGAATGTGCCACAGTCGGCAGTTGGAGAGTAGATGTCGTTGCATAAGAATTGTGGAAGCGAGTTCCACAGTCTAGGACCTGCAGAGCTAAAGCTTCTGTCGCCAACTGTCTTTAAGCGGAGGAATGGGACAGCTAATTTATTGTCCACACAAGACCTGAGGGCGCGAACGGGCTGAAACTGGTGCAGCAGTTCAGCTAGGTACGAAGGAGCCAAGCCGTGGAGAGCCTTGTGGGTCAGCATAAGAACTTTGCTCTGTATCTGTTGCTAAACCGGCATCCATCCTAGCTCTTTTAGCAAAGGAGATACTTGCTCAAACCTCTGGGATTGGAAGACTAGTCTTGCAGCCATATTCAAAGCCAGCTCTAGTGGCCTAGTTGCATCCTTTGGTAGACCAACCAAAAGAGAATTACAATAATCAAGCCGAGACAGAACTAAGGAGCTAGTTGCATTTTTGCAAGCCATTATGGGAGACAGCCCCTAATCTTGGATAGGGATCGAACGCGATGGCTAGCTGTAGAAGCAGTCTTCTGAATGAAGCTTTTAAAATTGAGGCAACTGTCGAAAACGATACCAAAATTTCGAGCATGTGGTGATGGTCGCACAACAGCATCACCTATTAGAAGAGCAAAGCCTTTTAATCTAGCCAAGTGCTTAGGGTGTCCTATGAGCAGCAGTTCAGTTTTATCGTCATTTAGTTTCAAGAAGTTTTCCGACATCCATGATCAAATGTCGGCAAGGCAAGCAGTCAGTTTTTCAGTTGCTGCAGCAGATTCCGACAGTTTGAATGAAAAATACAGATGAGTATCGTCAGCATAACAGTGATATCCTATTCCTTGGGCCTTAATCACTACAGTGTGCTTGTGTAGGAATCCAAGCCGTTGTAACATTGACAAGGTGCCCGTCATGTAATCCAGGCAACACTAAAACAGCTGCTACCAGTGACTAGGATAAACTCATAGTGCAATGACCGGTGATGCTACTAACACCTCAAGTTGCTGGGATGCGAACGAGCCAATCCAGGCAATGACAATAAAAATGTACTTAATCCCAAATGGAGGCACCGAAAGACAATCCAAATCTTCGATTCCACGGAACCATTATTATGCTTGCACCATGGCATTCACACAAGCTGCCGCCTTCAAGGGTTGACCAGGAATGTAGGGATTCTATGAGTTTATGTTAAATTTGGGAATTGCACAACAATTTTGCTCACTGCTTTGGTGCATTGATTTCTAGTTTTTCCTATTGGTAATAGGTCTAATAGCTAAAAAACCAAGATATAAAAACTTTGAACTGCAAGATAAGTCTTTCGACTTGCAAATGCCATTCCAAGGTGAAGTGTTTTTTACGAGCTGAACTAACACGACTGAATTCCTCAATTCGGCAGACAGATGTTAAGGTTGAAATAAGGCCAAGCAGAAGATATGAGATTATTTTTTCGGGAGCATTATTAGAAGAAAGATGCAAGATTCAAATAAATCAACTCCAAGGAGTGAGCAAGTGCTTTCAAAGCCATGTAGGAAAAATAATAATATTGAAATAAAACATTTGTTTAGCCCCCTCAAAGAACTGACTCTCACACTAGGCACTTCACAGTTGCTGTGTAGATAGCATTACCAAACGTTTGGTGGTAACATCAGCAAGACACAGGCATAGTGTTTGTACCTTTGCTTTGATCCCTCCCAGCCTTCGAGCACCTCAAACTCTCTCAACTCACTTGCTGCATGTATTGATGACATCCTCACTTGGATAGCAGCAAACTTTCCTTAACTAAACGATGATAAAACTAACTGACTAGTTATGGGTAAACCCATTTTGATTCAGAAATTGGAAAGGCTGACGCTCAAAATTGGCTTTGCTAGCATATCTCCAGTTGAATCAGCTCGAAATCTAGGTGTCATGTTCCAAAGTGACCTCTCGTTAGATGACCACATCAGCTCCACACTCAAATCTGCCTACTTTCCGTTTCATAACATTGCTAAAATTCGGGCTTGTTTGAATAAGGAAACAACGTCTAAGTTGGTCCATGCATTCGTGACATCCCGTCTCAAATTCTGCAACTCACTGCTCACTGCTCACTGGCCTACCGGCATGTAAAATCAGGCGATTGCAGCTGGTGCAAAACTCTGCAGCTTGGCTTGTCTGACGTGAGCTTCGCAGTTGCCACATCACACCACTTCTCGCCGACCTGCACTGGCTCAAAGTAAAGCAACAGATTAACTTCAAGGTTTTGGCGCTCACTTTGAAGTCACTTCATTCTTTGGCTCCAGCCTATCTCTCAGATCTATTTCCCCACCAGGCCAAGCATAGAACCACCTGCTTTTCGGAATCCAACAGTCTACCAATACCTCGTACAAACCTCAAATCCTTTGGAGACCGTGAATTTAGATCGGATGCTCCCAAAGCCTGGAACTCTCTCCCGATGCAAAAGACCATCCCCTGACGTGACCACATTTAAAAAGAACTTAAAAACACACGTATTTTGGACAGTATTCAGTGGGTCCCTGTGATTCGTCCTTCATATGCTTATGCATGCTGACACTGCATGCTGCCGTTGACCACATTTACATGCTGACCCAATGCATGTCACCCATAGCCATGTTATTCATGTTGTTTATCAAGCATGATATTACTCACCATTCGATTGGATTTCCATTGGCAGCAAATGTAAAGCCCTAGAAAGAGATTGAGTTCTCTGAGGGTGCTTTATCAAGTGCATTATTATTATTATTATTATTATCGAGGAGATACATGCACACGAAGCACGAATCCCACAGACCCAACAAATACTGTAATAAAAAGGCACGTTTTAAGCTTATTTTTAAATGTTGTCATGTCAGGGGACGTTGTGATGTGCATCGGTAGTGAGTTCCAGGCTTTGGGAGCTAAATGCAAGGTATCCAGTGGTTTTGAAGTTTGTACGATGTATGGCTCAACGATTCGAGTCAGAACGGTAGGTTGTAAGTTTTTCATCTGGTGGGGGAGTAGTTCTGATAGGTAGGCTGGAGCCAGAGAATGGACAGGCCTAAGTGACAGATGACAGAACCTTGAAGTCGATGCACTGCTTGACTGGGAGGCAGTACAGGTTGGCGAGGTGTGGTGTGATGTGGCAACTGTGATGCTCACGACAGACAAGCCTGGCTGCAGAGTTTTTCAGCAACTACAGGCGCCTGACTGCACAGACCGGTAGACCAGCAAACTGAGATTTGCCTGCATGCCATCCTTAATTTTGAATATTTACTAAATACAGAGGGTGTTAGTGCTATCTCTCTTCCAAATATGCTTTTAAAAGACCAGGGTGCTACTACAGGGCGAAAACAAGGTCGTGTGAACAATGCAAAGGTCGCGTACCTACCATAAAGTGATCATGTCATAACATATGTTTGCACGTCTATATACAGTATTAGCTTTGTCATTATAGTGTAAGCAGACATCCAACTACATGTGGAGTGAGAATAGTGATATTGAGCGAGGTTTATAGACAGGACATGGTCCAGTATAACACCGACCTAGTCTTGGTGGCTTAATGGAGCCAAAAAGATATGCATAAAAATGCAAACAGACACACATGCACACAGATTAAGAAAGTTGGCCAACATCCACGGCTAAACATATGCAAGGCACTTACAGTAGATGGCTTGAACGACATGAAGTGCAGATGGTCATGGGAGCAGTGGAATGCTACTGCTGGGTTTGGGTTAGTGGCCCACTTAACATCCCACATCACCCCCACAAGAGGCAGATAAGAGGTTTCAGTATAGGTGAGAAGAGCAACATATCGGTACTGTAAACACTAATGTACTGCTGAAAGTCAGTCGACTACGATAGGAATACATCCATTAGTTGCCCCTGCATACTTCAGCAATGCTTTCCAGTTTATTTCAGTATTACATGAACGGTTAAGGCATATATTATTGCGCCTACTCGAAGCGATTGGGACTAAGTCTGGACTACAGAAAACTCGAGTGCACATCATTTTAGCTTCACGAGGTACTAACAACGTGACACGGACTCACGAGAATCTCCACAAAGTCAATTATAAATGTTGGAAACAGGATGAGCATTACCTAAAAGATGACCACTCAGGAAGTAGGGTTGAATGCCAGACAAGATGGAATTTGTATGACACTCATCATGTTGGGGTATTTTCAATGAAGATTCGCCCTGATGCAAATTAAGTCCGTTATTTCATAAAATGAGGAGCTTGGGGTAGGAGAATCACTTTAGATGCAGAACAGCCAAATCTCCATACTGTCCAGCAGCTAGTGTGTGTGCTCGACTTACAGTGATAGCAGGTGCTGCTTAACTTCAGAGCTATTTCAAACGATGCGATTTCTAGTGCACGGTCATTTTTTGCAGTTTCAAAACTGTTTAAAAGTGACCTCTCTGGCAAACTTAGCAACCAACAACCACTTTTCAGAACTTCGCTTCGAGAAAAAGTTCGCACTCGGCGAGTCATATGTTGCTGCACAGTACTCGGCAGATCACAATCCTGTCTCAAGTGTAATGCCACATTAACGAATACAGCCAAGCTGCTGAAATTAGCACTAGCCTTCCACAGTTGGCTGGTAGACCAAGTGGATCTCCACAGAAGAGATCGTCGGCAGATGTAAGCTATCTGTTTCTACTGCCTTCTCACCGCTAGTGACGATGGAGCAGGCGATCTAACAAAAACCTAGGTGTAGGCACATCTAAGAGAGTCACCAGTCACAATTATTGTCAGCTCTCTTTACTAATGCTTATTCCTGGTATACTCATCCACACTGGGATAACGGTAAGTATATAGAAGCAAGCCACAACATATTTGTAGCATCGAAGAAAATTCAGCAAGCATCAAGCCGGGCATCGTAGCCATCGTTGCATAAAGACGGGGCCCATAGCCAGAGCAAGCGAGCCAGAGCGACCGGCCTCCGACCAAGCGGTTAATTTACGAGTAGTAAAAAGCAAACTTACTTTGAAGACGCTGGTTTTCCTGTTTAAGTTGTTCGTTATTTTTTATCAAATTGTTGAGGAACTCGAGTACTTCACGAGGGGTTAGATTAGCAACCATAGAGGGGGTCACACATGAAGCACCGGCACTGCCGCTAGATACGCTATCAACTGGGTATTGTTCCGACATTTTTCTCCCAGATCGTCTAAAGCAGGGAGGCAACCAGCTCAGGATTGGGGAAATACCGGGAGCAAGGCGCGAGAAGTTATCTGCTCCTTGAATTTTGCCAACGCTTCCACGTGCGTTAACAGCTATGCATAACATGCGTACTTTATTAGTGAAATAAAAATTATCTTTTTTAAGGCCGTAGTCCGGCACCATTCTCTATTGTTAGCATAGTCGTTTAGAGAGCTAGATCGCTTGGAGTTACCTCCCTTCACTTCCACCAATACCGAGGAAAAATTCGTGAATTTGTGTGCCGAAATAATAAATAAATAAATAAATAAATAAATAACTCATTTATAAAGCACCCCAAGTGAACTTAATCTGTACTCAACCTCGAAAACGGTAGTCGTGCCTCGCTGGCGTCTGCTGCTGCTGTTGGCGGCAGGACGACGAGCAATGCAGAGCAGGTGCCGTCATTGTACTTTCCCACCGCTCTGTCCACCAAGTGGCCTAATAATGCTACCCTGCTTTTACCAAGAGGTTATAATAGAATATCATAAATCATTTGTAATAATCTCGATTCAGGCCATTCACGTATGCCACGGGGGTCGAGCCCACGACCTCAGCCAGTTCTTGGTTGAGGCAAGTGCCTTAACCAAGGGGGTGGGGCAACCAACGTGACGGTTAAGATAATAATAACGTCCGCTTTAGAGTCCCGGGCGACAACTGCTTGTGATCTCAGCTAAAAATCATGCTACTCTCTACTTAAAAGTTAGACAGTCTCTTTGCAATACTCATTTGTTACATCACAACGGAATTTGCCAATAATAATGACAATTTATAGGCATAGCACCCTCGGGGAAATGCATCTCTTTCTAGGCAATGTGCATATGCTGCAAAGGAAGCATGATCGAATGGTTAGTGGTAGCATGCTAAGTGTCAACAAGCATAATATGGTTACAAGCCACAAGCACAGGATATACATGCAAATATAATTTGTTGTGTCAGCATGCATTAGCACACAGAGGACGAATCACGTGGACCCAATATATGCAGTGATAAATAGATTCGTTTTAGCTTCCTTGAAACGTCATGTCGATGTAAGACGTGACACCAGTCGAAAGTGAACTCCAGGCTTAGGAAGACCAGCCGAAGGCTCGGTCACCATAGGATTTGAGGTTCATTCAAGGTGAAGCTAAACGATTAGATTTTGACAGGCTAGTGGTACGATGCTTAGCCTGGTGGGTAAGTATATCTGATAGATAGGCTGGAGTCATAGAATGAAGGAGTCTAAAAATGAGTTGACAGATAATAACAATAATAATAATAATAATACACTTGATAAAGTGCCCTCAGAGAACTCAATCTCTCTCAAGGCGCTTTACATTTGTGCAAAGAGAAATGCAATTGAATGGTGAGTACAATCATGCTTGACAAACAAGCAAAATGAATATCATGGTTAGGGGTGACATGCATAGGGTCAGCATGCAAATGTGGTTACTGGCAGCATGCACAGTGTCAGCAGGCATAAGCGCATAAAGGACGAATCACAGGGACCCACTAGATGCTAAATGGGTGTGTTTTTAAATTCTTTTTAAATGTTGTCGTGTCAGGGGATGTTCTGACACAGATCCTTGAAGTCGATGAGTCGCTTGACTGGGAGCCAGACCAGGTCGGTGAGTAGTGGTGGTATGAGGCAACTGCTACGCTTTCGACAGACTAAAATAGCAAAAGTAACAAAATTCCTTTATTTCCAAAGTGACGCAGCACTCTGCCACTGTAGACGGCTCGCAGCAAGGCTGATCCAACTGCTCGGCCGTGCGTCCACTGCCCCTTCGCCTCTCCCCCCCCCCGTCTTGAGTCGAAACTCTAAACAACTTAGCTCATGCAGCTAAGAGCATGAGCCCGAGCTCCTCTGCACATCACACCCAGCCAAGGAGGAGACCAGGTCCCCTGCAGGACCAAAACAACCAAGCCGGCAGCCACTAAAGAGGATGCATCCCGCCTCCACAGTATCCAACTGTAAGACTTTAATACGACCGTGCTAATCTGAGGTCTAGAAACAAAGTAAAATGGAATATTTGCTTGCCGACTCGGTAATCTAAAGAACAACAAATCCACAGGAGCGATTAAGATTTTCGTGCTGAATGAATGTCTTCGCAGCAGACGCAGATCCGTGGCACATCGATTGCAGTTGCTTGATACTCTTCGAAGTAGCACTGACTGTACGTCTAGAGGCTGCTCGATCCCTTAATCTTAGTGCTCAAAATGCAATGCACCGCTGCCTCGTTGTGCTGCTTCAGCACGTAAACATGTTATCACATGAGAAGCCTGTACGAGTAAATGACTATCAGCTAGATTGGCAGAATGAAGTCATAAATACAAAACTGCAGCTGGAACACTAAGTGAAAGTAGCACTGATTTTTGAGAATTTATTTCGGTATTTAGGTAGAACGTGTATTTTGTTATCCCATGTGCCTATGGCCAACAGAAACATTCATACATGCAAAAACTTTGCAGCCGTGGCCGGAGCCTTGTTATTATGAAATTATTTGGGTTTGAAGTGAGGCAATGCATAAACATTAGGTTAGCACATATTTTGGTAGTATAGTGGTTAGTATCCCCACCTGTCACTCTGTGTGCCACAACCAGAATTAGTATCGGTTATTTTAAAATAAAAACCCTATAGAGTAGCATCCATAGAGGTGTAGCAGTACATGGGGGATAATACGAATATTTTTTTTATGTGAGTACAAAGAAAGAGGATAGCGAATTACCATATTCGATTGACATCAGATTACAACTCAGAAACCACAAATAATTCCTATCAGTTATTATCTGACTGATTTAGCTCAAGCCACCGCTTCAACATGGTCAAGTGAGGCAATAGTCTAGATACAATTTAAATATGAAATTTTTGTTTGAGTTTGTTAATCAGTAATAAGTAAATAAGGATTGATCGTCTTGAAATAGTTTGTACAGTACCAAGTTAATCACAGAGAAAAAGTCTTTAGGCACGGGATGTGGAGCAATAATATTGTTACTTTATCTTTAACTTTCAAAGCTAAGAATAAATATATGTATACTATCGTAGCAAACAGTACATTTTATTTTCATTGTCATCGGAGATAGAATTATAGAATTGCCTTTTCCAAACCAGCAGCAAGGATTGATGCAGTCCTCGATTCGATCCATGCAACGTGGCCAGACTCAAGTCTCTGGAAGTGCTGTAAAACCTAAATATTATAAACTAAACTGTCCCATAAGTATTTTCCTAATGTCAATATTGTTCATCTGGACAATTTAATATATTTTTATCGTTACGGCACCCAATACCATATATTTCTGACAATACAGTAAATATATTTCCCATAAATCTATTTTGCAGAGGCCTGGTTGGGCAGGCGATTGGCCACGTTGGGTATATTATAACGACGGTGTACTACAGTATTCATTTCCCCCTAAATTTTTGCTTCGAGAAACTGATCGCCTTTCAATTTTTACTTATATAGTGTGGAATGCGATGGATTTAGGTACAACCGAGCCAAAATGCGTCTATGCGTTGACAATAGCTCCACTCTCGGTCTTGACCGATAGGAACACAGGCAGCTATATTCAGCGACCGGCAGTGTGTTGTTTATCCATCTCGACCCAGTCCGTCGCATAGACGGCTTGCAGCTCTATCAAAACTTTCTAAACCTGCTGGCGAACTCAAGGCTGAAGCACCACGGAGCTGGTCTAGTTCGTGTCTTTCAACTGAGCAAGTTCCAGCACTGCTCTATTCTTTAGCATTAGCTCAGAGGTTTCCTCCTTTGTTGCTAGTATGGGCGCTTGTGAGAAAATTTCTCAAAGTCTCCGTGTCCTTATTACACCCTTCGGAGCTACTACTAGCCTTCAAATCCCTCGAAGGCAGTGGTGAGGTGTACGCTTGCAGCTGCAGCCTCGACGAAATTGTTTGAATCGAAAGTGACGCCACGGTTGCCTCTAAATGAAATCGATAGAGGATGGAGCCCCTTGGCTGATTTAAGAACCAGCGTTCGAGCAGCCAGCTTGCTACTACTAGTGAGGGTCCCTCAGCGTCTGCTAATTTTGAGAGCTATTTGATAACGAACACTATCATATGTGCATATGTACTCTAAATACGATGTCCGTACGATTCACCCACAAACGATTCTTCCTGAACAGTATTTAAATTTTTTACTGTGAATTGCTGAAGGGCTGCACTGGCGAAATGTTGAATCGAATACCTTTAACTAGGATTGAGGGCCTAGGATTTATTCTCAGCATAACAGTCAGTGAATACATCGTCCGTGGATGAGTCGTCCGTGGATAAAATGTCCTCCAGATCAATTGTCTAGGATGAACAGCTGTGAATCGGTGGATGAATCATCCGTGGATGAATCGTTCCAGAATTCTGCAATTCATAACCGGTATGAATTAAAAATTTAAATATTTAAAAAAATAACTACGCCATAGCCGAAAGAGCCCTGCACTGGGTCGCAAGGGCTACCTGAGCCTCCCGGATCACGCTTCCGACCTGGAGATGGTGTCCGAGACTCACAGCCAGAGCGGTGCCGCCCGTTCCTTTCGCGAAATATCGAGGTCCGCCAGGCAGGCTTCATTATCCGGCCACCAGCTACTCAGAGCGCCCACCGTGAAGTGTAGGGGCTCGTGCTCAAGATAGTGGCACGACGAAGAACGAAGCACCCCCCCCCCAGGCAAGCGAGAGGTATCGGTTCGACGAATTACCGCAATCCAATTGAATTAGGCTAACATCAACCAGACATAAGCATTGCCGAGCTCAACTTTTGTGCTGGTACTGAAGTACAATTTCAAATTTATCTGTCCACCAAATTTCAAGTAGCTGCGTGTGCACGAACCTTTACAAATGAGCTTCGAAGCTGGACGCCAGTACAGCCATTCTAGCTCCCGTCAAATCCACCACAAATCAGTTTCGCACAGCTCCAAATGTTTGGAATATCAAACTAAGCTAGGCATACAATGTACCAAGAAAACTTCGAGCGGCTTTCCTCACGCATTCTCACGAAGTTCACTGAAATTAGATTGTGGTGGCCCAGGTCAAGACCACAATCCATTGCATTCCACAGCACAACGAAAGAAATCCTGTTTAAAAATCTCCTCTTTTTATTGTATATGGCAACACTCTGCAAAAATTGCACTTAAAAAAACTTTACTTGCATTGGCATGGCCGTAGTAGTGCGATTTGCTGCAATCGACTGCAGTAGCCTGGGCCAATAACATAATCCACTTCAATCCAACGAATCCACCGCTTAAAAATCGAAATAGATCGCACCAGTTTTTATTGCATATTAAAGTACGCCGTGCTGTGTGCGAAACCACGTAAATTAAAAAAGTGTGCATCCTTGCACATTGACAGTGGGCGGATATCCAGCTGAACTCATATATCGAAACTTCACACCTTGCTAGTAAGTGCCGGTCTGGCTTTAGAGCTAATCATCCTAGCTCTTGGTCACTGCATTGCAATCAACTGGAGCATTTAGCTTTAAGAAGGACGCATAGCTTGCTTGACTTTTGAGGTGATGCATGTTGATCACTTCAACAGGCCCGTGGCTCACTAAAGCAGTGAACCAATGTTGAATTGACTGCTGCCGATTAAGTCTGTGAGTTGCCGAATTTGCAGTAAGACGCCTCTGTGCTATTTCATCATCTGGCTTTCCAAAGGTAAACTCACCCAATTCAAGTCTTGGTTCCGCGGCCTCACCAAGTAAAAAAGTTACTTTTACCAACCGCAAGCAGAAAGTTGAAAGCTGATTACCCTTGGATCTATTTCATGCAGAAATGCAATTACTGCGTCGGCCGATTACGGAATGGCCAGCGACGTGGCGGACGTATGGTATGCATTCAGCACTTCTGCATACTTAGGTTTGACTGGCTTTAAGGCCTGTGAGTGCTCCGACTAGTGCTGATGATGCTAGCTAGTACGAACACCAGCACTAGCTGGGTGCAGACTATTCTGAGTAAGGTGATGGGCGGCTAAATTTTTGAGTCGGGGGCTATCGCATCAGTACACGGTACATTGGACGGATCATCCTTACGATTCGTGGATCAAATATGAAAATGAACTGGCTATCAGCCCAAACGGAGAATCAAGTTACAGGTTAGAGCTGGCAAACTGAGAAACCTATCTAAAGTTCAGATGACTGCACCACAAGCAAAGATCCGAGACTACGATAAGGAATACGAAACTATGAAACTAATACGAACTACGAAATTATGCATAAGAAGAAGCCATCTCAGGAAGACATTGGCGGTAACTGCTGGCGGCCGCCTATCACCGGAGCGAATGTGCCGTGTGCAATGAGGACGCTAAATGTAGCTCTCTCTCTCTCTCCCTCTCTCTCTCTCTCTCTCTCTCTCTCTCTCTCTCTCTCTCTCTCTCTCTCTCTCTCTCATATCTGTGCTGTTCTCTTAGTCAGATGCAATCAATGAACCTCTTGTTGCTGTCTTTTATGACACGGATTTCACGTTGTCCGAACAGCAAAGTCTTTTTCTCCATCGCAATAAATAGGCCTGGCGTATATGCAGTAATAGTAGTTCTGCTGGCATGCTTGTACGTTAGTGGTTAGCGCATAGTCGGTTTGTCACTATTTATTCAGCCACCCTAATAGAAAGACAGAGAGAAGACGTCCGATCTGGCCGAACGGCAGAAATGGGTGCGTCCGCTTAGCTCAAGCGGAGGGCGGAATGGTGGTAATGTAATGTAATGTATCTCCGTCTGTAACTCCACAAAGTCATAAAGACCATGTGGGTGTTTCGCAGGAGAGTTTTGTATAGCGCACTCACAGCCTAAGCGGCTTTCGGTACGCATGCGGTAGCCAACAGACTTTGTCTCACGCAACAAAGAGAAAGTGGGAAGCATAGCAGAGTCAGGAGAGCAGTTGAGGTAGTGAGTAGCATAGAAGTAGCAGCTCAGGACCGCTGAAAAGGATGAGCCATAGTTGGCAGTAGGGGAGTAGTTGTCATCGCTGGCCTTCGTCGGCCGCTACAGGACGGATGTGGGTTTGGACGTGTCTGAACTTGAGGGGCCTCACAGCCGGCAAGAGATTGGTTAGCCTGCGATTTTTATCGTCTCTTTCGGCCTAACGGGTAAGTTGGGAGGCATTATGAACTTAGTGACGACACTAAAACAGTTGAAAAAACTGGTACCGGGATAGAGCAACGTAGTTCAAACCAAAAATCCAGCGAAGCACCGTCGGTTGCTCAGCAGAGCCATTTCGGAAAGCAGCCTCCCAAAAGTGCGCCTGTGTGCTTCTACAAGTGCAGAGTTGAAAGTGAGCTATGCCGGCGCCTCGAGCAATGAAACTGTTGGCCATCCAGAGCTTGAAGGACGTCGTTATTGATGTGCGTTGGTTTGAAGTCACGTAAGATGCAATTTGACTGGCAGTCGTCGGCCGAAGTGGTTGGAGCAGTGTAGCTGAGCGGCTTCGTAGCACGAGGTCGGAGGGCAGGTTACTGGCCGAGATTGATGATTGATTTTACGCATGGCAGGTCAGTTCGGCGTGTATTCCTTGTTGGTTCGCGAGCAGTCGTGTTACGACTAATAATTCAGCCGCTATAGTAGAGAGACAGGCAAGAGAGAAGAAGTACGATCAGGCCGACAGCAGTTAGTGAAGGGTGCATCCCTTTTGCCTAAGAGGCAGGTGGAAGCGTTCTTTGTCTGCCACAACAAGACGGATGCGGGTCCGGGCGGTCCGGGTTTGAGAGAGTCGCCTCATCTGGCAAGCGATTGGGTGGCCAGCGGTTACTACAGTTCGTTTTCTCTGTTGCTGGAATTAGTGCCAACACCGGGCATTCATTCAATTTAACAAATGCGTTCAGCTGAAAACTTTCTGCTCATGTGGTCTAAGAAAATCTTTCGAACGAAGCGAGCTGGCCGCCCGACCGGATGTGGCCGCACTTGCACGGTGGCTGGACCCTTGTTAATAATAATAATAATAATAATATTGCACTTGATAAAGCGCCCTCAGAGAACTTAATCTCTTTCTAGGCGCTTTACATTTGCTGCAAAGTGATACGCAATAGAATAGTAAGTAAAATCATGCTTGAAAAACAAACAAAATGAATAACATGGTTAGGGGTTACATGCACTGGGTCAGCATGCAAATGTGGTTAGTGGCAGCATGAACAGTGTCAGCACGCATAAGCACATCGAGGACGAATCACAAGGACCCACTAAATGCTGTCCTAAATAGGTATGTTTTTAAGTTTGTTGCTTGGTCAGGCTGCGAAAAGCCTGGAGGCGCTGGGGGACGCCCCCCCCCAGACTTCTGTACCACACGGCACTCTAATCCTGGCACGCAGGACCACTTAGTTTCCTCCGGTCTTCTTTAGGGAACTGGATGAGCGGGCAAATTCTTACACTTAAAGACTGCCGGCGAAACGCATGCTTTTGCGGGTCATCGATTAAGGAGCTCGCAGCTCAATGCCCAGAGCGAGGGCTTCCCGTTCTCATGCCGTAACGTGTGCACTTCCTTTACAGCGGTCCTGAGCTGCTACATAGATGCTTCTAACTTCTTTAATTGTCCCAGCTCCTCACTTCTCAATCGTTCCAGTCTTATTTTGCTGCCATTGGTCAAGTCGGTGGGCTGCAGTAAGTGCATCAAAAGCCCCTCAGGCTTTAAGGATGCTTTTAGAACCAATCTTGCCAGAGTAGTACCTCCTTAGCCCTCGTAGCTTTCTGCCAGTTGAGATACAAAATTAAGGCACGTCTAAACATGGCC
This sequence comes from Cristatella mucedo, assembly GCA_009760855.2. Taxonomy (NCBI): domain Eukaryota; kingdom Metazoa; phylum Bryozoa; class Phylactolaemata; family Cristatellidae; genus Cristatella; species Cristatella mucedo. The sequence goes on along the minus strand of WPIO01000001.1, from coordinate 19,437,905 downwards.
ATGAAAGGCGTTTGGCTCAGAAGAAAGGCAGCAGCTTGCTCAGTCGCCCGCCAGCTGTGACCGGCGTACAAAGGAGTATTCTCTTTTTCATGAGATCTGCCGCGGCGGGTAGAACACTTCACCGTGTAGTTGGCGATTTCAGCTACCTTCAGACGAGAGAGACGCACGCGAATGTATGTACGCCAAATTGAGCACCCGATCACAAAAAATTTCGATTTAGTGCGAGAGATGGCAAGACTACTGGAAGCTGAGGGGCTGGAGGTGCTTGACGTGCAAACTAGAGGAACAAAAAGGTTGGATGATTAGACTGGTGCAAGTGAGTGAAGCGACCTGTAAACCAGAGATGGGATTTTGAAGGCAATTCGATTCTTACGTGGAACCCGTGAGGCTCAGACAGAAATGGGGTGCTTTGATAGCTACGCAGGTGAGGACAGAACAGATGAGCAAAGGAGTTTGCACCGGCTGTAGACGAATACGTATTCCAGTCTGGAGTCCCGAATAAATATTGTAGCACTAATGCAAAAATTATTGCTAACAATGTGAGCTAGCTTGGCTTTCCTTGTTCAGAAAATGCCTAAAGCTTACCATTTATATTGACATTGGCTGCGATACTACCTTATGGCCCCACCGTACTTTTGGGGTTGGATTGCCCTACACTTAAATGAAGCCTCTGTCTGCAATTCTGTCATTTTGACCATATTTGCACCGTGAACTAACAGGCATGGGTTCTTGGCTGTTTTCTTAACTGTGCCTCGGCATTATTAAGTGCACTTGATAAAACAATAAATGCAGGCTCTGTGAACAGCAATTGAGTTCAACCGCCATGTTTCTGCCTAGGGTGGAGCAGCGTTTTGCTTTTAACCAAATCGTTATCATATAGCCAAAAACAGAGACCTTAAAATACTATACCCTTTTGATAGGTAAGTATTGTTTATACCTTTTATGGCAGAAACCAATAGGCCATAGCTGGCCACAACAAATACGCATCAGCAAAACTATTAATCGGCCAGAGCGTGCATCGGATCTCTCTCTTTCTCTCTTTTTCTTTCTTTTTCTCTCATTGCTGCAGTGAGAGCTTCGCGCACAAAAAACCAGCAAGGGCAGTGTGTTTAGGTGCAACAGAAAAGAACTGGCCGATGTTGTGCGCTCTGATGCTATATGGGATCGAAAACTGACAGCAGGTAAGCATACCGGTGTAGCACTGAATAAAACTGCTACCAGCTGGCTCTGCCGAAAAGACTGCTGATGCCCTTTGATTGCTTGCCCAAGATGTGCGGTAAAATAGAGAGCAGCTGGGAACCAAACGCAGAATGACCCCGTGAAGAAGCTCCGGAAGTGACGGGCGAGCACGATGAGATATGAGATATGTCATAAGGTTCTTACGCTGACCCACAAGGCCCGCCACGGCTTGGCTCCTTCATACCTAGCTGAACTGCTGCATCAGTTTCAGCCTGTTCGCGCCCTCAGGTCCTGTGTGGACAATCAATTAGCTGTCCAATTCCTCCGCTTAAACATCGTTAGCGACAGAATCTTTAGCTCTGCAGGTCCAAGACTGTGGACCTCGCTTCCACAATTCTTACGCAACGACAACTACTCTCCTACTGCCGACTATGGCTCTTTCTTTTCAGCGGTCCTGAGCTGCTACTTTCATGCTACTCACTACCTCAACTGCTCTCCTGACTCTGCTATGCTTCCCACTTTCTCTTTGTTGCGTGAGACGAAGTCTATTGGCTACCGAATGCGTACCGATAGCCGCTTAGGCTGTGAGTGCGCTATACAAAACTCTCCTGCCTAACACCCACATGGTCTTTATGACTTTGTGGAGTTACAGACGGAGGTACATTACATTACATTACAAGGCGAGAGTCTGTTGTCAGGCAAACTGGTAAATTTAAAATCGTGCCAGAGACCCGCCATCAGATTGATCGTCATTCATAGTCGCATCAGCAGGAGCCGGTGATCGATAGTGTCGAATTCTGCCAAGAAGTCAACGAGAAAAAGCTGTAACGTTTCACCTACAATCGTTCGGGTGACTTTTAATTAGTCATTCACACAAGTGCGGACCCAGTCTGATGTTGTCCAGTTTTACGTTAATGGTATCACTAAATGTCACTTGTCAGCACATTAGGCTAAATGCGTTTCAAGAGCTGTATAACGACGATGTTTATAGGAATGTCCGATGTAAAAGAAACGCCCTGCGGCGGTGCTGAAAGCGCTGAAGCGCGAGGATTCGCTGAAGCGAGCATGCCCTAGCCAATCAAAACGCTCCGGTTGAGTACTATTCTCCAAGTGGAGATATATTTGTGCCACATTAATAAGCACATGAATATGCGCAAATGGAATCACTCTGCATTCGGCACAAACGCAAATGACCCATTTCCTTACCGTGTGCAACGTATCCTAAAATCTCTGAAGCGTACTACTTAAGATGGAAAGTTTCGTGATGCATCGAACGTAAACTTCACGCGACCAGGAGCTTCACGACGCTGTATCTGCTATACGAATACACGAATGTGCATTAACAGGATAAAGGACTGTAAACCTATTGCCCATCATCAGCTCGACCCGAGAGTGAAAAGATATAACATTACATTGTTGCCAACACAGTATGCGTCTTCCACGTCCGTCCAGAACTAGGCTGCTAACGCAGCACTCGTAACGGTGGTGGTCTCAGCCGAATCGCGACGAGTACTGGTGACGCCTGAACCTTGCGGCACAGTTAGCGACTTGTAGGTTGTGTATGCCGACTGTAGTGGAGTGCGGCAGTGACGGAGAGCGCGCATGTTTCAACATAACAAGCCGGTATCAATTGCGCAGAGATGTCTACTTTACAGCACCAGAGGTGCATTGAAGGCTCAGTGTACTAGATCTCAAATTAGCTCAAATGCCAACGCCGACTCCAGAAGCACAACTCACTGCCTATCTTATAGCGTCGGCCTTTATGCGGTCTCGGCGTACGTTAGCGCACAGTCGGTTCCTAGCCATTGCAATTCAGGAACCGCGAATAATGACTTATCACTTATAATCTGGCTGATTGAGCTCTCGCAGCCGTTTCAACATCGTTGAGTGAGATAGGAATCTTGACAACAATACAAATATCAAAGTTTGGTTCATTTTTTATTCTTAAGTGAATAAAAAATGGTAGCCAAGAGAATAATTTTTTGAGTAGCATGTTAATCGTGGAGAGAAGTTCGTTGGGCACAGTAGCCGCATCGTACGTCCAACTGCGTCAAATTTCGGCCCGCTGTAGTAGTGATTCTTTACTCGCAAATTGCCACCATTCATATGACCGCTGAGTTTTACCACATTCCACCGTTAGTCGAGCATTATGCATAAAAAATAAGGAACACAATGAAAGCGTTCAATTGCAGTCCTTCAATTATTTTAAAAGGCGTCATCGTTCGCGTTTTCAAAAATGGGCTTTGAACGGAGTGCACGCAGGTTGATGCTACATCCATTGAAAGCAATGGCCATTTTTCTCCCCATTCGTCACTCGTACTTGACTTTGAGTCTAGCTTGTAAACACACAATGACAAGCTATACGTCACGTGACGGTCACTAACAAGGTTTGCATGCATTCTTGTGTATTTTTAACTTTTTTTTAGTTTCTGCTTGTTTATGTTTCGATCGTGCTTGCTTTGCAGCAAATTTAGTGCCTAGAAATAGATTAAGTTCTTTGAGGACACTACACCAAATGTGTTATTATTATTGCCATTGCCAATTATTCTAAAAGCTAACAATAATTATATTTATAGTATAATAGCAAACAGTAAAATGTATTGTCATTTTCATCGAAGCAAAAGTTCTAAAATGGTCTCCACTAAACACGCTGTACGGACTTTCGCAGTACGATCCACGAAATGCGGTCGAAAGGTTCACCACTCTGGAAGTGCTGTTAAAACTTAAAAATTAGACTCAACTGCCCCATAGGTACTGCAATAACATATGCAGTGTTTATCTGAACAGTAAGATATAATAATTTTGTTACGGCACCCAATATGATATATTTTTGACTATGCAGTACGATATATTTGCTCATAAATATATTTTTGCTGAAGCCTGGTCGGGCAAGCGATTGGCCGGCAGGCGTATTCAATATGCACTAGAACAATACTGCTAGGAAGGCATTCAAAGTTTTTGTTGGTTATTTGCCGGATGTAGTAATTATGAATTATTACAGCAATCGCGAAACCCTCACTTTGGAAATGGCAGGTATACGCCAGTCCACGATTGCTGGGCAACTCTCTGGGAGGAACATTTGAGGCTATTGCATGAAATTTGATTGGTACACCCAGAGCAACATTCTTTATAATCTGGAATTAAATAAAACTGCAGTTTTGAAACGCTAATTGAAGAAGTGATGCCAGCATCGCAGCTCAACAATATAGGGCGGCTCTCTGGGCAGCACCATTAGAGGCCTTGCATGAGAGCGTACGTACGCGAATCCTTGATTTGAGGTTAGTAAACCCGGAACACTATTCTCTATTACGTGGAATAAAACCAGAAGTTGTGCGAATCTTTTTTTGGAAATGTCAACTATACCTGTCTTAAATATATTTTTAGGCATACGTTCGATCTTTTTGGTTTTCCGTTAACTTATGTGGCACCCACGCTCGCATCTTTTGAACCTTATCCATTGCCTCCAGGTAGCGACAAATAGTCCCAATTAGTTGCTCGGCCAATTTCCGCGTGGTTTTGGTTTAGGTTCCAATTTCTTTAAAAGCGCTTTCAAACGGCGGAGTAATATATATATATATATGTGTGTGTGTGTGTGTGTGTGTGTGTGTGTGTGTGTGTGTTTGTTTGTGTGGGTGTGTGTGTGCGTGCCTTCATGTGCGTGTGTATGTGTGTCTGTGTGTGTGCGTGCGTGTGCATGCGTGTGTGTGCGTATGCAGTAAGCCCCCGACTCGACTCACGATGGTGCGACTTAATAGAAATTTGAAATACAAACTGGGCCACGGTCCTGCGAAAAAAGTCGAAGATAAAAATGTAGATAGCAAAATCTTCCAAATCCGCGCTCGCGGTCACTAGATTTGACAACGCCGCAAACAATAGAAAACGAAGTCTACTTACTATTCTATTGCGTATCACTTTGCAGCAAATGTAAAGCGCCTAGAAAGAGGTTAATTTGTCTGAGGGTGCTTTATCAAGTGCAATATTATTATTATTATTATTAAGTCTGACAGCTATGCGTTATAAGTACTGCACGCTCTTTTGCTTACGCGACTGGCGAAAAGTTAAGCATTTTCAGAGCGGTCTCTTGCATTCTTGTGTTTCGTGTTGTGATTCAAGCGTTCACTACCTCATTACTTTATTTCCTACTATTTACTTTTTTATTACATATTTTGCTGATTTTGAGACGAATGAAAACGCAAAAAAAGAGTAACACCTCTCCTGCTGCAGGAGAAAGAAGCAAAGGAGAGCAATTTCTCTCAAGGATAAAACGAGTAGCCTACGGAAAAAGGAAATCTGGCATGTCGGTGACAGTGATCTCATGTGAAACTGGCTAATTCGCTCCTACGATCTCTATTATTCTGAAGGATAAACAACGAATAACCGCGATGCTGTGAAGTCTGCTGCTTTCAGAAAAATTGACTGTCACCACAACAAAGAAAATTGGGCCCAATGTCGAGGATCGAGGACACGGAGAATTTGCTGGTCGTCTGTGGATGGAAGACCGGACTCAAAAACGCGAGCCTCTAACGATGCTGATAATCAAAGCTAAAGCGAGGAGATTTGTTAATTATTCAAGAGGCAGTATAATAACTTATACTACGATCAAGATTTCAGAGTAACCCGTGGCTGGTTTGATTACTTCAGGAACTGCATTCATTCCGCAGCTGTAAAATCACTGGAGAAGTAGCAGGTATTGATACTAAAGCTGCGGAGAAGCATAAGGAGGATGCTGGATAAACTGATTAGGGAAGAGAATCATTACTTGCGGGAGCAGATTTTAGCGTGGATTGAATGGCGCTTGTCCTCCGGAGTCATATGCCTGAGCGTAAGTGCATACGACTAAGGAAGCAAAGTTAACGTCTGGCTTTCAGCTTAAGGCAAGTTCAAGGAAAGGCTGACGTTATTCTGATGACGTGATTCCTTGGAGGAAGAGTGGCAGGTTTTAAGACAAAACGTTTCCTGACTTGTCATTCAGTCATTCATCCGTGCCTTCAAGAAAATCAGCAAGAGCACACTGCCTGCGCATCCCCGCCCTAAGCAGTGAGTATCGATGACAGCGGTACTTTTTGAAGGCTGGTTTGTGCACTGTTTAACTCAAGCTACACATGTCTACCGCCGTGATAGACACATTCCCTTCAAAATCCTGCTGGTTTTGGAAAATTCTTCGGGACATCCAAATCGTCTTGCGGACCTGAATATGAATGTGAGAGTGCTTTTCGGTCACCACTCCTCGCATTGAGTCAATATGTCATTGATGCTTGTAAGGTCTACTAACTGCAGCGAAAGTTTGCTCAGGTTCTTTCAGAGAATGAAAGGAGCATTACTTTACGTGATTTTTGGCGCTGCTACAAAATCCTACATGCCATCAAGGACATTCAATGTGTGTCAGATGATGAGGTGACGTGTATAAACGGTATTTGGAAAAATGTTGCGTGCATATATAAATGACTTTAAGGGTTATGATAGAGGCTGAACTGAAAGAAAGCGGATAGAAAATTATTTTGGGATTGAGTAAGTGGCTCTTAATTGATGCTCACACAGACGACATTTTTGAGCTCGTTAAGGTGGAAGGTGGTAAGTTAACTAAAGAACAATTGATAACACTAGAAACTACAAAAAAAAGAAAAACGAAGCAAGTGATGATGGACGAATTGTAGGTTGTGTCACACAATTTTAACTTAAACAAATTGGCCATGAAGTTCTCCTTTATCGCTCATGAAAGTCAGTTGCTAGAAAAATGACTGCAATCTCGAAATATACCTTACAGTTTCAAGGCTAGTTAACGAGTCTCTTGCCTGTTATCGTGAAATCTTCCTGGAAAGAAAAAGGCAAAGCTAAACAGTCAAAGCGCGATTCTTATTTGATCAAAATAGAAGCAAGTTAACCTCAACCCTTCACTAGAAAAGCAGCTGTTTCACCACAACCATTTATTAATCACGAGGGCTTAGAGGCAGAGGAAGTTAAGTATCCTCCAGCGAGATAGTCCAACTTCTCCTCATCCTTTAAACCATAGCTCAACAATAAGCAGTGTATTTTCGGCCAGAAAATGTTGCTGAAAGATATTTTCTTTCTTATCATCAATGATTACTATAACTAGTAAGTTATTAGTCATGAAGTACTAAGAGCAGCATCGTAAGACCAAATTCTAAAAATTAGAAATGCATTTTTTCCTTAACCGTCGCCATAACGTGTATATATATATGTATATATGTATATATATATATGTATATATATATATATATATATATGTATATATGTATATATATATATATATATATATATATATATGTATATATATATATATATATATATATATATAACCTTAACCCCTTATATCTTTACCTAACCCCTAACCCCTAACACCAACCTAACCCCTAACCCCTTATATCTCAACCCTCTCAACCCTCTTGTTAGATGACCATATCAGCTCCACAGTCAAATCTGCCTATTTTCAGCTTCATAACATTGCTAAAATTCGGGCTTGTTTAGATAAGATACCACGTCCAAGTTGGTCCATGCATTCGTGACATCTCGTCTCGACTTCTGCAACTCACTGCTTACTGGCCTACCAGCATGTGCGATCAGGCGATAGCAGCTGGTGCAAAACTCAGCAGCTAGGCTTGTCCGTCGTGAGCCTCGCAGCTGCCACATTACACCACTTCTCGCCGACCAGCACTGGCTACCAGTCAAGCAACGGATTGACTTCAAGGTTTAGACGCTCACTTTTAGGTCACTTCATTCTTTGGCTCCAGCCTATCTCTCAGATATACTACCCCATCAGGCCAAGCATCGTACCACCCGCTTTTCGGAATCCAACAGTCTAGAAATACCTCGTACAAACCTTAAATCCTTTGGAGACCGTGCATTTAGTTCATATGCTCAAAAAGCCTGGAACTCCCTCCCGACCTGTGTCAGAACATCCCCTGACCTGACCACATTTAAAAGGAACTTAAAAACACACCTATTAAGGACAGCATTTAGTGGGTCCCTGTGATTCGTCCTTCACGTGCTTATGCTAGCTGACACTGTGCATGCTGCGACTAACCACATTTGCATGCTGACCCTGTGCATGTCACCCCTAACCATATTATTCATTTTATTTGTTTATCAAGATATTACTCACCATTCAATAGCATCATTTCCCTTTGCAGCAAATGCAAAGCGTCTAGAGAGAGATTGAGTTCTATAAGGGCGCTTTGTCAAGTGCATTATATATATATATATATATATATATATATATATATATATATATATATATATATATATATATATATATATATATATATATATATATATATATATATATATATATATATATATATATATATATATATATATATATATATATATATATATATATAGTGCTGACCCAAAGTATCTTCGCACCTTGCGTTTCAGTCAGGTAGGGAGGTAAAACAAATAAATCGCGAAAGCCAATCCAGTCGAAATAACCCGAAGTGTGCCATTGTTAAAGCAGTTTCCGAAAGTGATTGCAGCCTAGACTTACAGGGTTTTTAAAAGAGTCCTTCGCTATACCTGTGATATGCTTAGGATCATTGTTCTGCTTCCAGATTAAGTCTAAATCATATCTGCCATCAGCTGAAGGAATACGAAAATTCGCAATAATTTTCATGTAGCGTTCTGCATGCATTATCCCCAGCACCCGGTGCAAGCTGTCTACACTAGCAGCCCTAAAGCAACCCCACATGATTACCACACCACCAACGTATTTCACTGTATTTTACAAACAAAGATCCATACATGCTTCTTCCTTTTGTCTACACACTCGCCGTCTGCCCCGTGAGGTAGCAAATAGGATTAACTGAGGTTCGTCAATCCGCAGAACTTTGCGAGACTTAGCACAGGACCAGTGCCGGTATTAATGGATGAAAGCAAGACTCTTAAGCTTCTGCCCAACGCTAAGTTGTGGCTTCCTCTTAGCAACTCAAGATCGCATACCTTGCTCGTTGAGCCTCTTCCTGATCGTTCTTTCACTGGCAGTAATCCATGAGAGCTACGGATTGTTCCGTATTTTCAATGAGCCGGTTAATCTGCTACTCATTGCCGCCACCCTCATCTTCCAGCCCTCACGTGCTGCGATGCCTACAGCACCCGATCCGGCGCTTCGTCGTTCCAGTCTGTTCTGTCTTCTTCAAAATGTACCTAACTGCCGCTACTGTTATATCGACCTTCATTACAATCGCTCGATTGGAATAATCCTCGCTTTCAACGGGAGGACACCCTTTTGGCACTCCAAGAGCTAGGAAAATCTGGCCATCTTCGGAGGAGCTTTGGTTACTTCTGAAAGCTTTTGAAGCCAAAATGGCCTAGCCGCGAGGTACCCGGAAGGCTTGTGCGATTCAGCGTAGCAGGCTGATCGCGTTTACCCGGTCACGCAAACGTATTTTCAGACGCGGAAAGATAAATCCAGTGCTCTCTCTCTCTCTCTCTCTCTCTCTCTCTCTCTCCTCCCCCAGCAGGTAATTTATGACTTTACTCCATTAAAACGTCAACAATACTGCAGAGGGTAAAGCTTATGAGCTCCATCGTATATTATCCGATAAAATAACACATTTTACTAGTATTATTTTGTGCAGATAAGGGGGAAATTAAAAAAAAATGGCCAAACTTCAGTTTTGGAAACTGTGCCTTTTGAAAGACAATTAAGTTATAAATGCGATCTCAAGTTTTAGTGAGTGACAAATAACAAGAGCATAGAAAATAAATTAGTTTGTAAAACTTTTTCAGACCGTAAGTAGTACATCTATCTCAATAGTTATAGTTTTTGAGATGTAATAAAGATTTATATTGGCGAACTCGGGTCCGACGCCAGGGTCTCATAGCCTTCCCGGGCATGACTGGTGCTGCATTCGAGCTGTTGTGAATGAGCTGTTGATTCTGTAGAAGAGTCTTGTAAGTTTGACCCATTCTGAAGATCTTTAATTTTATATTCATTGAATTATTCTGGCGATGCATAGTGCTGCTGTATTTTCATAGATTGCCGTTTTGAGTTTCTCTCCTATTCGATCGAGTCAAATGCCAGACATTGGTATCTTGCTTACGTCATATCCTCTATAGCAGTGATCCTATCAACTTCAACTGTGCAATTTTTGATTTTGTATTCTTACACATTATTCCTGCCCTCGCGCATGCATATTGGAACTTAACAGATAGACCGATTTTACAGTGAGCTCGCTTTTTTGTCGTACACACGTTTTGTCATAATGCCACCAAGGTGTCGTGCAAATGTCAAAGGTATGCTACTAAGGATCAAATCAAAGTAAAACTTGAGGTACACACTAAGGCACCCGCTTTAAATTGGTATGACAGTAAACCGAGTGACTCGGACCCTCTAGAGAATCTCGTGCAAGCATTGCACCATCACTTGTCTTCAACACTGATTTCCGGCCTTTGGTACATTGAAAAATCTACAGCTTGGCAAATTCTGACCGCATCGAATTGAAATTCTGATTTCGCGCTCTGATAAACTTTTTGAAAATAGGTGTAACCTCATTTGGGTTATATATCAAGTAAGTACAGCACCAATGTATTTGAATTCGTATAATCCATTTTTCTCATTAACTAATGCCCGACATGTCAAACAATTTTCTTTTTTTAGATGTAACCTCGGTGGCACAAATGTGTCCTGTATAATATTAATAATAATTCACTTGATAAAGCGCCCTCAGAGAACTTAATCTCTCTCTAGGCGCTTTACATTTGGTGCAAAGTGAAATGCAATTGAATGGTAAGTAAAATCATGTATAGTAAAATCTATATAGTGTGGGAGGCTTGGCATATTTGTAAAGTGCATGGTATTGAATCTGTTTGTTTTTTAAGATAGTCATGTTAGACTTGTGTTGGCTGAAAAAACGTGACCTTGACTTTTACAGGTCATTACAAGGTCAATACAACAGCCATGGTTAATGTAATGTAATGTATCTCCGTCAGTAACTCCACAAAGTCATAAAGACCATGTGGGTGTTACGCAGGAGAGTTTTGTATAGCGCACTCACAGCCTAAGCGGCTTTCGGTACGCATTCGGTAGCCAACAGACCTCGTCTCACGCAACAAAGAGAAAGTGGGAAGCATAGCAGAGTTAGAAGAGCAGTTGAGGTAGTGAGTACCATAGAAGTAGCAGTTCAGGACCGCTGAAAAAGATGTGCCACAGTCGTCAGTTGGAGAGTAGATGTCGTTGCGTAAGAATTGTGGAAGCGAGTTCCACAGTCTAGGACCTGCAGAGCTAAAGCTTCTGTCGCCAACTGTCTATAAGCGGAGGAATGGGACAGCTCATTTATTGTCCACACAGGACCTGAGGGCGCGAACAGGCTGAAACTGGTGCAGCAGTTCAGCTAGGTATGAAGGAGCCAAGCCGTGGCGGGCCTTGTGGGTCAGCGTAAGAACTTTGCTCTGTATCCTTTGCTCAACCGGCAACCATCCCAGCTCTTCCAGCAAAGGTGACACGTGCTCAAACCGCTGGGGCTTGAAGACCAGCCTTGCAGCCATATTCATAGTCTGCTGTAGTGGCATAATAGCTTTCCTTGGTAGCCCAGCCAAAAGGGAATTACAATAATCAAAAGACAACAGCTTATGGGATCCTTATTATTGGTGCCGATGTGCGTGCCCATCGTTCTATTGGTATTTGAAAAATATCGATAAATGTGCTGTGATGGAGATAAATCTCATAGGGGGGCATAACTCCTAAACCCCCCTCGGCCATGCAAGACATTTCTTGTTATGTTCTTTGAAGCTAGCACAGCATGTCAAGTCAAAATAGAGGTCTTTAAATTGCACTACCAGAATTTATGTACAAACCATACTGAATTTGAGACCCTCCTTTTTAATCTGTGTTAGAACGACCAATCTCTTGCTGTACATTGCATACAAGAACTGCACATCAGAATATATTTTATGCTTTTCAAAAGATATCGATCCTACACTGAGGGATGCCACCAGCTTTTATCTGACTATAAATCAAATAATTTCCAAAAACAGCTCCGTTTGAGCAATACTAGTATACACTTATTTAAATAATGGAGAATTATACAAACTAATGAGTTATTGAAATAATGCAATACGATCTCATATATACGCCCATTAATTATCAAATTAGCAATCCAGGCATTCGTTCACGTGCACGGTCAGCGAGTCATAATCCGGTAGCTTCAGGTTGCATACAGGACAGGATGGGAGTCGGTCATGACTCTCTGATCGCTTCTGTAGCTGTGACCTCAGCATCTTCGGCTGGAATTGTTGCTGACTCTTCGAAATAGAGTATGCACCTAGTCCTCGATTCTCTGAGGTTTGCTTACGTTCGTCTACACCGTCTAGTCCAGCCTACAAAAAATAAATTACGAACAACTAGCTTTTAAATTAAGTCATATCTAGAACCTACATTTCAGACAAACGTTTGCTTAGATGCATGAATGTCAAGGGCTCAAAGAAAATCCGTAGACAATGAACGGTGTAGTTTACGAAACAAGCTTCATGTATTTACTGATTATCAATAATAGTACTTTTTATGGTAATCGAGCCAAATCTTTTGAAACTAAATTACGATAAAATCGAACTGCTACTCATAGGACACCCTAAGCTCTTGGCTGGATTAAAATAATAATAATAATAATAATATTGCACTTGATAAAGCGCCCTCAGAGAACTTAATCTCTTTCTAGGCGCTTTACATTTGCTGCAAAGTGATACGCAATAGAATAGGCTTTGCTCTTCTAATAGGTTATGCTTCCGTGCAACCATCACCACATGCTCGAAATCTAGGTGTCGTTTTCAACAACTCCTTCAATTTTAAAAGCTTCATTCAGAAGACTGTTTCTATAGCTTGCCATCACGTACGATCCCTATCTAAGATTAGGAGCTGTCTTCCGCAGTGGCTTGTAAAATCTTTTAACTACCTTCTTAGTTCTATCTCGGCTTGATTATTGTAATTCATTTTTGATTGGGCTACCAAAGAAAGCAACTAGACCACTACAGCTGGCTTTGAATATGGCTTCAAAGCTAGTCTTCAAGTCCCAGAGGTTTAGCACGTATCTCCTTTGCTAAAAGAGTTAGGATGGATGCCGGTTTAGCAAAAGATGCAGAGTAAAGCTCTTACACTGACCCACAGGGCCCGCCACGGCTTGGCTCCTTCATACCTAGCTGAACTGCTGCACCAGTTTCAGCCTGTTCGCGCCCTCAGGTCTTGTGTGGACAATAAATGAGCTGTTCCATTTCTCCGCTTAAAGACCGTTGGCGACAGAACCTCTAGCTCTGCAGGTCCTAGGCTGTGGAACTCGCTTCCACAATTCTTATGCAACGACAACTGCTCTCCTGCTGCCGACTATGGCTCATTCTTTTCAGGGGCCCTGAGCTTCTACTTCCATGCTACTCACTTCCTCAACGGCTCTCCTGACTCTGCTATGCTTCCCACTTTCTCTTTGTTGCGTGAGATAAAGTCTGGTGGCTACCGAACGTGTACCGAAAGCTGCTTAGGCTGTGAGTGTGCTATACAAAACTCTCCTGTGAAACACCCACAGTCTGTATGTCTTTCTAGAGTTACAGAAGGAGTTCCAGTACACTCCATTACGAACAGCAATTAGATAATTGTCCCTAGAAGATGTGACCAATACATTTGAGGCGATCAAGTTCCAGTTAATATATACAGCTGTATATTTATTTCCCGTAAACCAGGAAGTCACGTAGACTAACAAGAAACACTACATGAAGCAAACAGCATAATGTCACCTACTAAAGAACATTAAGAAGCGTTTAAATTTCGCAACAATCATGGTAAGAAAGCTAAGCAACCGCAAAAAAGCACAGAAAGAAAGTGCTAGAATCGGCAAGTGAACAAAATGCTCGGTTAGCACGGAACTGTGGAAATGAGATGTATGGTCCACTGGCAGTAGAGCCAAAGCCGTCCACGGAACTTTAAAATAGCGAAATCAACAATAGGGTTATCACAGAATACCTGATGGTACAAAAATAATGCTGCTATTGCGAAGTCAAGATAGGTATGAGGAACCATTTACCGCAATGCGTCCTGCAAATTCGTGGACTAACTGCTTTTGCATCAGAAGTCAAACTCAGTCCAATTGCACAGGAATATGCAGCTGATTTGAAAAAAGGTTGAACAGATTAAGGTTAGCTGACTTAAGTGCCATGTTTATATAGTGACAGAAGACCCTTAATGGCTATCACCACTGCTTGCAGTGGGCAATAAAGGATTTCCCCTGCAAGACTCAAACCGACCACTTGGATTGCGAAGCACGAGCACCTTACCGCTGGGTTAAGACCCAGGAGCAATGACCACCACAGAGATCGATCTAATTGCCATATTAAGTGCTAAACTGTAGAGTCTCGGATTCATTAGCCTCACAAAACGAAGCCAGCAAGATCCCTATTTAGTGTGCTAAGTAGTCCCTAAATCTCGACAAAAAAGAGAAGAGAGAGTGAGGCGTGTACAGGGTGAGCAAAAAGCTGCGAGATGAGAGAAAGAAAGACGCTGAAAAAGAAGAGAGAGATAGAGAACCAAGGATAAGAAGAGAGAGCATGTGCCTGTGTGCTTAGTGCACGTGCCTGCAAATGCACATACATGCGCCCGTGCAAAAATTCTTGACAAAAAGTGTGAGAGAAGGAATAGCATAAATGGCGATTAAGCCAGTCAGTAGCCAACTAATTTCTACCTACAGGGCTAGTTATAGGTACAGCCATGCAGCCATTACTTTGCCTCTCTAGCTACTCTCTCAGTAAAGCGCCTAGAAAGAGATTAAGTTCTCTGAGGGCGCTTTATCAAGTGCAATATTATTATTATTATTAGCTTCATTATCACGCATGCAATCTCGCCTAATGGAACCATGTATTTTTGTTTACCTCTGACTCAAAGTGCCGTAGACAATGGACGTAGGATTACGAGCGTGAATGAGATCAGTAAATGCTCCCAAAGCCTGAGGACTACAGTCAGTCATTGTGAACACTGCGGTTGGCATTGCAAGCTCCCTAAGATGGAAAAGTGGACGTAGGGGCACTTGCCAGGAATTTGGAAAGTCTGTGAGCCCCTGCTGCGTGATGATAGCTTTATGAGTGGCCTGCACACAAACACGAATGCGTGACCAATAATTCGTCAGCCTCTTCCGAGGTCCATGTGATGGCAGTATGTGAAAGATGGAAGGGTAATAAAGCTTATCGAGCGATCATCTCAGCCCCAATGTCTCTGGTCTGAACTGGCCATAGTCATCGTGCAAAAAATTGAGTTATACCAGGTTAAGAATCTCAAGTCTTGTGCAGTTTTCTTACAATTGAAGGTGCCTAATCGTCGGTAGCCAGCCTGACTAACCCCACCACAGGAGAAAGGATGGATGGGTGCAGTACTGAAGTAAACGAAAGACTTTACATTTTACTTCCATCCACAGCCTGACTGGAGGAAGCAACTTTTATTTTCCAGTGGCAATGCGCAATGTCCACGAAGTTTCAACAATCACTTGGTCTTTTGAAGTAAAGTTTACATCAGAAAAAGCACTTCATCCAGAGGTTACCAGCAAAGAGATGCAGGACGTTACAGACGACTGCTTACACGTGAAGATAAAGCACTGCAGCCGACAGAGGTCTTCCGAAGCTACGGCATATATCAGCATGTCAAAGCCATAGCAGCTGTTGTTGGGAAGCTTAAGGGCATGGGCCAACCATTAGAGAGCATAGTCTATACTGCTGCATAGAGGGATTGCAGAAATTCTTTGGTGGCATAGGCGCTTTGGCAGTGGTAAGCCTCACCGGCGAGGTGATGGAGACTCCACTCCGCTGCCGGAAGTCGTCGAGCGGATCTTGATGCTCTGTAGCACGATCAAGCAGCAGCCGACTGACCTCTGCTTTCAGCTCTGCGACCTACAGCCGTAGCCTTTCTGCTTTAGCATAATCTTTGGGAGCTGCTCGCTCAGCCTAAATATCGTCATTGTACACAATGTTACATTAAGTATGCAGACTCTTTATTTCTGTCATACTCTGGAAACGTCTGTATAACTGCCTGTATAAGTGATGCATACCAGCCTGTATACATCGGCGACATCTGGCTGGTGCCATTCAACTCTAGAAATCCCCCCTAAAGTGAAACCTTTTGGTGACCGAGCCTAGAAGTCGTATGAACAGTAGACAGAGATTAAACTTTTGTAGAATATATTGTACCTATAACTATTGTGGAATATATTGTATGTACTATAAAAACACGTATTATTATGATTGTTGTATGACAAACTTAGTTTGTGTGGCTGCGATCACCCTATGGTTGCTGCATTGGCATGCCATGAAAGCAAAGGCAGTGAACTTTCAACTAGTATTTGTATTAACATAATTGT
This sequence comes from Cristatella mucedo, assembly GCA_009760855.2. Classification (NCBI taxonomy): domain Eukaryota; kingdom Metazoa; phylum Bryozoa; class Phylactolaemata; family Cristatellidae; genus Cristatella; species Cristatella mucedo. The sequence continues at coordinate 19,421,388 of WPIO01000001.1, read as the reverse complement.
TTAACACATTCCAAAACTGTGCTCGTGTCTTCATGCCCAGCTCAAAAGTATGCCGGACGTTGCACAGCATACCCCAAGTCTACCTTATTACGTTATACTCATTACATTATCTGACTTTGTATGCATTACATTCATTACCTTATTACATCATACTGCCGAACTTATTGTCGCAGAAAAGACTGCAATGTAACTTAATGTGTCTCCGTATGTAACTCCACAAAACCATAAAGACTATGTGGGTGCTAGGCAGGGGAGATTTGTATAGCCCACTTACAGCCCAAGCGGACGCATTCGGTAGCCATCAGACTTCATTTCACGCAACAAAGAGAAAGTGGGAAACATAGCAGAGTCAGGAGAGCAGTTCCTCGAGGTAGTGAGTAGCATGGAAGTAGCAGCTCAGGACCCCTGAAAAGAATGAGCCATAGTCGGCAGCAGGAGAGCTGTTGTCGTTGCATAAGAATTATGGAAGCAAGTTCCACAGTCTAGGACCTGCAGAGCTAAAGCTTCTGTTGCCAACGGTCTTTAAGCCAGGCCTCATAAGATGTGGCATTTTAGTTTTAGACACCATATATACATCATCTTAAGATTGAGTGATACCGAATATAAAAAAGTGATCACTGGGTACCAATTCGTGCACCTACTACTTTCCTGCGACTTAAACGTGCCTTTTGACAACTTTTGACTGCAGAAATGAGTCGTAAAACACCTTTTCAGCATCACCACGTTCTAGAATTCGGATTCGTAGTTACTAGAGGCGACACCAAGTCCCGTGTCACGTCAGTCATGTGCCTTTTTTCAAGACCTTTAAACAAACGGAGAAGAATGGTGCGAAGCACCAGCACACTGAAAACACTAAGTACTACAGCGTTCCATTCGGAAAAGAAAACTATGAAAAACACAACAGCACCCAGCACACCATCGATTGGGAGAAGTGCAAGAAGGCTACACCTCAAGATAAGAAGGAATTCTTAAATTTGTTTGTTTGTTTATCAAGCATGATATTACTCACCATTCAATTGCATATCCCTTTGCAGCCAACGTAAAGTGCCTAGAGAGAGCTTGAGTTCTCTGAGGGCGCTTTATCAAGTGCACTATTATTATTATTATTATTGTTATTTACTGCTGCAAAACCGACAACCATCGATCGCTACAATATCAAGAGCAGCGATGTCTTACATCTCACGGTGGACAAGAAAATCGTGGAGGATATTACTGCCAAACTGTTCTTTCAGTGCTGATGACGAGTCAGAGGCTTTATCAATGAAGAAAAGCTTGTCTCTGTTCCAACCACTTCCCGACACAACGTCTTCTTATCAGGTCGTCATCAAAAACGTGAAGCGATTCAAGCTCGCCCTAGATCACACTTCTGTTGGATTGTCTTTTCGTCAAACTGCTGTTGTCATCGATCATCACAAAGAGGTCTTCCACAATGTCAATGTCCATGTCCATGTCAATATTCCATGTCAAGCTTGTCGGCATCAATGATATTCTCGTCAGCAAGTTTGTCAGAGTCGATGTCGCCATTAATCTTCAACGCATATCCGATATTTTGAGCTCTGCCCGAGTTTAGGCGTTTTTATTACTAGCGATAGCTCTATTTATCGTTCAGACTCGTACTTCGACGTTCACATTCATTTGTGTGCCGATGGTGTTATGAGAAATCTGCATCTGATCGCAGCGCGTTTCTACGATCGTCAAACTGCTGCGAACATTGCTGCCATCATCTGCCGCATTCTCGATAAGCTATTCGACAACTGGCATTCAAAAATCGTTGCATGAGGCTCCGATGACGAGAACGCAATGACCGGACAGCATTCGGCTGTGGTGACGTGAATCGATCAACAGGCTGAATCCGCGTTTAATCCATGTTGATCCACACAGTTAGCTTCCCATCAGGTCGACCTTGTCGTTAAGGAGGGCTATCATTCCATGGGTGGGGGATCGTTCTACTCGATCGTTTACGATTTCAGCGTTCATCTACGCCGCCAGCAGAATCCACAACTAGAAATAGGTACAACATGCCAAAAAGATACAAATCGATGGGCTCATCTTGAGCGAAACCTATCTTGGATACTACAGCATCGCTTTCGTCTGATGAATTTGATTGCTGAGAAGAATCCTGCTTCTGCACCGGACGATCACCGGTGGTTTATGGCGGCCAGTGTTCGTTCACTACTCGAGCTGGTCAATGCCACGTTAGTGATTCTGCAATCTCCAAACATTCTTTCTCAACACACTACTGAGATAATAAATCTTTCCGTCCGCTTTATACAATCAATTAATATTGAACTCGTGTATTCTAACAATTAATTTGAGAGCATGCAGCCTGACAAATACGTCATTTCGGATCGTTGGTGAGTTAAAATCGTGGATGTGGAGTGCCACATCCACAACCAGGGCTCCTGGACTCGAGATCTGTGTCAAGATCTAGATGATGCTGGCCGAACGTCTATTTTGAAAGAGATTGCTCTATTCGGATTAAAACTAACAAATGGTGTGGCTTGTGTTCAGGCTGACTCTAATAACCGGGTTGCTGACGATCTCGCTCCCCCAGTGATGCCGTTCGACCTCGTACAACTGGAACCATGAGATTCCATCGACAGCGTTCTCGAAACGTATCGAGCACATTTGGCGAAGTTTTGGGCCACTGAGGAGATCGATCGTGTCGAACAAGATCGGCAAGCACTCTTCAACGCCAACAAGCGCGAACCTCACACTAAAACCATCATCGACAATCAAGACCAGGCCACATTTTTCAACGTGGGAAGGGATGCTTTAGGGGCCCGTTTTCTGTCATTGTGCACGTTCTTCGGTGGCATGGCAAACGCCTTTGCCAACACAACCAGTGCTGATTCCGATTTTAGCATTCTGAAATGGGAGAAGTACAATTTTCGTCAGTCCATGATGAATCTGACACTGGAGGGCTTGTTTCAAATAAAACAGCTGGGAGTCGTGATGGGGATCCAAGTGCCAGGAGGCTTTGACCACGCTTATGCGAACCAGGCCCCGTCACAAAAGCTATAGAAGTCACCACCAATTTGCTTTGCTACTACTTTCACCAATTTCAATAAAAATAAACTATTTTGCCACTTTCCAAACGATGTCGGTATTCAAGATTTTTGGACACCGAACATGGGCTAAAATCTTTAAAAATCGGTGTTTGCCCTATCTTATGAGACCTGCTTTAAGTAAAGGAATGGAACTGCTAATTTATTGTCACTAAGGACGTGAGAGCAAGACGAGGCTGAAACTGGTGCAGCAGTTCAGCTAGGTATGGAAAAGCCAAGCCGCTGAGGGCCTAGTGGGTCAGGGTAAGAACTTTGTTCTGTATCCGTTGAACAACCGACAGCTATCCTAGCTCTTTTAACAAAGGAGACACGTGGTCAAACCTCTGGGACATGAAAAGTAGCCTTGCAGCCATATTCATAGCCAGCTGCAGTGGCCTAGTTTCGTTTTTGGTAACCCAGCCAAAAGGGAATTACAATAATCAAGCCGAGACAGAACTAAAGAGCTAGTTACATTTTTTGCAGGCCACTGTTAAAGACAGCTCTTAATCTTATATAGCGATCGGACATGATAGCCAGCTGTAGAAGCAGTCTTCTGAAGCTTTTCAAATGTAGACAGTTGCCGAAAACAACACATTAATTTTGAATATGCTGTGACGGTCGCACAACAGCATCGCCTATTAGAAGAGCAAAGCCTTTTAATCCTTCCAAGCCCTTAGGGTGTCCTGTGAGCAGCAGTTCAGTTTTATCGTCATTTAGTTTCAAGAAGTTTTCCGACATCCAGGATCGAATGTCGGCAAGGCAAGCTTTCAGTTCATCAGTTGCTGCAGAAGATTCCAACGGTTGGAATGACAAAATACAGCTGAGTATCGTCAGCAAAAAAGTGATATCTTATTCCATGAGCCTTAATCACTTTCCCAGAGGTTGAGTACAAATGGAGAACAGCAAGTGACCGATTTCGGGCCCTTGAGTGACTTCACAGGTGACCCATCTTGTGTGAGAGACCTGACCCTCACACGACAAGTATTGAAAACGATCAGACAATTACGATTTAAACTACGCAAGTTCATCTTCCACCAGACCAATCGTCGTTCTCAATCGTTCAACTAGAACATTGTGATCAATTGTGTTGATGGCAGCCGATAGAGATAGCAGACCTAGGGAAGTGATATTCACGTCATTGTTGCCACATAACATGTCATTGTTTCAACACGGAGGAGAACAGTTACAGTGGACTGTGGCATCTTAAACCCTTATTGAAAGTTTAACATTTAATTCCTTTCAATATGTGCAACCAGCTGCTTACCGACAATTTTTTTAAGAATCTTCGACAAGGAAGGAAACTGACCGATAGTCTGCAAGGACCTCTGTATCTGATCCAGGCTTTAAAGCATGGGTCTAACGATTACCGATTTGATACACTCGGATACGACTCCTTTTTCCAAAGAAGCATTAAAAATATCGGTTATGGCAGGGCCGAGTTGGTCTACCAGTGAAGATCACAGACACGATGGTGTAGGGTCTCCAGTAGGCGAGCTCTTTTTTACTAGACTTTATTAAGGTTAAGCCACATCGCATGCCAAAACCTCGGAAACACTTTTAAGAAAGATCACAGGTTTTGAATCCACAATTGCTTTACTCGGAGGGGGTTTTCTAGTGGCACGAATGTGCACTATTTCTTCAGTAAAGAAAACTGAATCGGCTGAGCTTTTTATTTTATTTATTTATATTTTTATTGATATCTGGGTAGTCAGACCTCTCAGCAGTGGCCAGTAAGTTTTGTACTGTCTTATAAATCTGTTTTGGGTCCGACTGGCAGGAATTCACATTTCGAGTGATAAAAGAAGCCCCGACTTTTTTTAAGCTTCCGGGTGTAAACTCGAAGAAAGTCTTTGAAATTGACTAGATCTGCATCAGACCCAGATTTCTTAAAACGACGTTCAACCCTGAGCTTAATACGGCGCAAATTTAGAAGTTTTTTGTAATTTAAAAGGAATCCACGACTCTGCACACGGATACAATGAACGGGAGCTTACTTGTCTAGAGCACTCCTAAGTGTCGCGTTTACTGCATCATAAGGGTATCGCGGCTGTCGGTCGAGTAAGGGTGAAGATCAAGAAGACCTGCATCAAAAGCATATTTCAAAAATGTGTCCAAGCCAACGCTTTTTAAGTTATTTCGCTGCACAACTTCGACATTACCCGGTATGTACAACAGAGCAGGAACAGTAAACGAGGTCAAACAATTATCGGAGAGGGTCAGCTGGCACACCAAAATGTCAGTGGCAAAGATCCTTAGTCCTTAGTGATCATGGGATCTAGAATATGGCCATCGATGTGGGTCGTACGATTAACGTGTTGGATCAAACCAAAATTCTCCAGGCACCAGACAGTCAAGAAATGAGCGGACCTGGCTGTCGATCGGGTTCTCAATGTGAACATTGAAGTCTCCCGTAATCAGTAACGGCCTGGCACACACCAATATTTTAGTGAGGAATTCCGAAAACTCTTCTATAATTAAGTTGAGACAACCAGAAGAAGGTCGATATATGACAACAGCGAGAGGCATTGCCTTTGATGAGGACCTGATTGCAACTGATTCAAACAATGGCCCATGCAAAAAACTGCTCATCTTACAGCCGAACAATTTACGAACATCAATCGCAACCCAGCTGCTAACCTTTTAAGAACGCATGGACTGATAGAATGAGAACCCAGGTGGGATGGTTTCAGATATACAGCTATTGGAACGAATCGTCATACAAGTTTCGGTTAGCCGAAATGCATCTAGCTTCTCCTGGACCACCTGATCGCGTATAAGTAACTCTAGTTTTTAGCGATCGGACATTTTAGTAGGCGGAGTTTAAGAGGCTGTCCAACAACTGAGAGACGTCGATGAAGTTGCTTGCATTCAAGTCGGCTTGTAGTCGGCCTGGTAGACGCCAGCCTTTCGAATTTGAATTGGACCTTAGTATCGGCAGCCGGTCGACGTTTGATAACATGCTGAGGCATTACAGGTGAGATGCTACCGCAACGAGTGCTATTCAGTGCTTTAAACTGACGGGTCGTGGAATCGACAGCCGAGCTGTTGATAGGGCGAATGCAGGATGAAGGTAGGTTCTCACTGACCTGCTAAAGAAGGCCAGCCGGTAGGTATCAACAAATGGCGACATCGCAATTTATGCTAAGCAGGTCCTATTTTGCGTAGCATATCCGAGGAAAGCTCATAAAGAGTCACAGCGAAGATAGCAGCAGAATACCCGAAGGTATCAGGGAGAAATCGAGTAAAGGTCCACACCAGGGTAGGAGTCACCCGAGGCGGCTCTCTAGAGCCGGCAAAATGGCAAGAATGGTGTGACGATGCAGCAAATGAGCCTGAAAAGTCGCAACCGCAACTTCGCGGAGGATGACAGTTGTGCTCTGTTGTGTGAACTAATCATGTACTAGTTTCGAAATCATTTGAGGCATCTTGAGAGATGGGCTAAATCTAAAAGTATTTGCCTGTTTCAAGCCAAGTGAATTGCTGATGACCTGGACATCTGAAAAGCCACACCACGTAACACGGTTGCTTTTCAAGACCTCGTTCTCGAGGTCGTGGGTTCGAATCCTGCGGTGGGCAATCCTTTATGGCCACCGCAAGCACTGGCGATAGCCATCAAGTTTCTTCTGTTGTTATACAGAGGAGGCTGTTAAATCAGCTAGTATTTAAAGATGCGCTGTAGCCTACTCTATTGGTGACAGTAATGTAATGTAGATGAAGACAACGACAGCTGCATAAAAGGTTCCTGAAAATCCTTGTTTGTACTTTATACTGGAGTCTTAAGATTACAGTCTAGAGTCAGAGTGGGTAAAGCCGAATGAGGAAACTTACCATAGCTGGTTGTGTAAAGTTTCTAGAGATGGTCATGTCTCACCAATTGACAGTCAAGCAGCATGCGACAGAAGCAGGCTTTCACGAGGAGACCAGATCTACACGTTTTAATTTAAAATTCATAACGACCGAATGCCACATACTATGGGACTAAGAATCTCTAAAAATCACGATGCAAAGATGTAGCTATGGCTTTTAGCTCTAGTTCCTGAAAGCTTTTCAGTCAGCCAGCTTTCTGTACAGCATGCCCACCAGGAGAACCAGCAGAAAACAGCCGTGGTCACTAGCAGTATATACAATTAAGGAATTATTAGCCAAGATAACCTATACCAGCTTCAAGCCACCTTAAAACACTTTGTTCGCCTCTTTTTGAGAGGCAGTTCGTTTCTTCGACTTGCTTTGGCAAATACATTAGATAAGTGAAGCTGACCAGCATTTACTTTCTTACGCAACGACAACTACTCTCCCGCTGCCGACTGTGGCTCATTCTATTCAGCAGTCCTGAGCTGCTAGTTCCATGCTACTCACTACCTCAACTGCTCTCCTGACTGTGATATGCTTCCCACTTTCTCTTTGTTGCGTGAGATGAAGTCTGTTGGCTACCGAATGCGTAATGAAAGCCGCTTAGGTTGTGAGTGGGCTGTACAAAACTCTCCTGCATAACACCCAATTAGTCTTTATGGCTTGGTGGAACTACAGTCAGGTAGATATACATTACATTACATTTTACATTACTCGACAGAGAAGACATGGATGCAAGTATACTGGCTTCGATGAAGATGCTCGTGCTCACGATTTAAATCAACCCGTAATTGCAATGTTGCAACAGCAAAGCACAGCTTCTAAGCCTTTGGCATAGCACTGGAAGAGCTAGGTTTTTAGTATCACAAAGAAATCAAGAGATCTCGGTACTGTAGAACATGGAGGCCAACTGGAACTCAGCAAGCTCCTTCGGAAGTACTTTGCTGCACAGTACCTGCTGCTCCAAGGTATTGACGTCTTGCCTATTCTGCTCTTTCAGCCTAATAATTTCCATGTCTTTGTTGGCTATCACGTGGCTATACTGTTGGAGCAAGGTCTTGTGCTCATCGATATCCTCAGCCTTCTTAGTTTCAGGCTAAAATTACCACAGTTACAAGCAAACACTTTATGATGCCACAAGCACTGGATCACTCAGCAGCAAAGTGATGCCAAGAATGGAGCACAGAGATTCACAGCTTTTCATGACTTCTCCCGGAACAAATGCACAGAATAATCGACCGACGTTATGTCGGCAGACAAAAGCAATTTGTCAAGTATAAGAGAGCACTTCATATTTTCAGAACCCGTACACTTAGGTGTATACCTGAGTAGGCACGTGAGCACACGCACACCAACATGTACACCTGCAAGGATCGGTATGCAGGCTCGCACATACACATCATACATGGTCTCAAGAGTCGAACCATTTTCTGCAGAACAGATCTAAGTACAAGAAGAGCGAGAGTAGCTGATCTATCAAACTGTCCAAGATCAGGCCAAACTGGCTGATAATCTAACGACTACTTTTAGCATGTCCCTCCTATTTTGCCAGTGGTACGCCTAGAGGCCAGTGGGCGGCGGCCGAGCCACGGACCAGCTGTTACCCACGAGCCACTGCATGACTGCATATGCCGGAGAGCTTGGAATGAATGTCACACGAAGTCGACCGCCGCAGGTGCAACACATCTAACGCCCGATGAAGAACTCGGCCAAGGCGAGCTGGGCAGGTGCTGGCCTTTCCGAGGGCACTGAGAGGCACTTTTTCCACTCGTTTGGGAGCTTTTAGCCTGCCCTCACCGGCCTCTGTCCTATAACTTGTAACGAAAGCACCTAGACGGAATCATGCCAATCTTTTGGTCTCGCTGTGAGCCACTCTTCTTTATTCGCAAGCTTCGAGAAGATTCGGTGCTGTGCATGCAAGCTGCAGCTCAGCCACACCCAGGCAGAGAAAGCTTGGCTCATAAGGACAGCCCACCACCCCACTCTCGTACGATTGGTTCAAAGCTACCATCCTATACACTAAAGTTTCCGGATAAGCCTTGAGTGTCCTGTCTAACAGATAGCATTCAATTTCTCGAAGCGATGGTATTTACAACGATGCATGATGCAAGTAAATAAAGGAATAAATCTTTTACTCCAGTCATTGGAAGCGATAGCCACTAGCAAAGCAACTCACTAGCTTGCACATATCCGAAGAGGCCATGTACAGAGTCCGAAAGACAGAGTGAGTAATCTGTGCAGCTGAAAGTTGGGCGAAATACACTAGATCCCAAGAATGTTGGCATGCACCTTCTTGATTTAAGAGAAAATGTTTGCTTGACACTTGCACACTCTTTGGTAGTTGCTGTATATGACATGTGGGTATGGATGCAAAACAAAGCTTGTTAGGAAATTCTCCTCACTATACAAGTTAAAAGCGTTTTTTCAACCAAGCGGATATGAAGATCCCTTAGAACAGGGGTAGGCGAACTTTTCGGACTACTAGGCCATTTCAGGAGGTCAAGAAGGCACACTAATCCAGAAGAAACCACGCCTACTCCACCACAGAAGCCGGTTAAGTGGACATGGTCAGACAAACAGTCACAACAGAGGCACAAACGCTAACAGCAATTATAGGGATAGACATTTATCATCTCCCCCCCCCCCCGTCAGGGGCTTCTGGTACATACAAGTGCTCGACATCAGTTCTAAAAATAAACTGTGACCACAGGTCTAGCTGCAACCAGCAGTGATGAAGGGGAACAAAACCGAGGCAATGTTATTAGGCCGGATCCAACAAGAAATAACCAGGGGGCGTTAGGCCGGACCGGAGTATAAGTTAGGCCGTTTCTGGCCTAAAGAGAGAGGGAGAGAGAGAGAGACAGAGAGAGAGAGAGAGAGAGAGAGAGAGAGAGAGAGAGAGAGAGAGAGAGAGAGAGAGAAAGAGAGAGAGACACGGAGAGACACAGAGAGAAACATAATGAAAGACAGAAAAAGAGAGACAACAAAGAGAGGGACAGAGAAACAAAGAGAGAGAGAGAGAGACACACACACAGAGACAGAGGGAGACAGAGAGAGAGAGAGAGAGACAGAGACAGAGAGACAAAGAGATAATAACAATAATAATAATATTGCACTTGATAAAGCGCCCTCAGAGAACTTAATCTCTTTCTAGGCGCTTTACATTTGCTGCAAAGTGATACGCAATAGAATAGTAAGTAAATCATGCTTGAAAAACAAACAAAATGAATAATATGGTTAGGGGTGAAATGCACAGGGTCAACATGCAAATGTGGTTAGTGGCAGCATGCACAGTGTCAGCACGCATAAGCACAACAAGGACGAATCACAGGGACCCACTAAATGCTGTCCTAAATAGGTGTGTTTTTAAGTTTCTTTTAAATGTGGTCAGGTCAGGGGATGTTCTGATGCAGGTCGGGAGGGAGTTCCAGGCTTTGGGAGCATACGAGCTAAATGCACGGTCTCCAAAGGATTTAAGGTTTGTACGAGGTATTTCTAGACTGTTGGATTCCGAAAAGCGGGTGGTACGATGCTTGGCCTCATGGGGTAGTATATCTGAAAGATAGGCTTGAGCCATAGAATGAAGAGACCTAAAAGTGAGCGACAAAACCTTGAAGTCAATCCGTTGCCTCACTGGTAGCCAGTGCAGGTCGGCGAGAAGTGGAGTAATGTGGCAACTGCGACGCTCACGACAGACAAGCCTAGCTGCAGAGTTTTGCACCAGCTGCAATCGCCTGATCGCACATGCTGGTAGGCCAGTAAGCAGTGAGTTGCAGAAGTCGAGACGTGATGTCACGAATGCATGGACCAACTTGGACGTGGTATCCTTATCTAAACAAGCCCTAATTTTAGCAATGTTATGAAGCTGAAAATAGGCAGATTTGACTGTGGAGCTGATATGGTCGTCTAACGAGAGGTCGCTTTGGAATATGACACCTAGATTTCGAGCTGATTCAACTGGAGATATGCTGGCAGAGCCAATTTTGAGCGTCAGCCTTTCCAATTTCTGAATCACACTAGGTTTGCCCATAACTAGTAAGTTAGTTTTATCATCGTTTAGTTTTAGAAAATTTGCTGCCATCCATGATCGGATGTCATCAATGCATGCAGCAAGTGAGTTGAGAGAATTAGAGGTGCTCGAAGGCTGGGAGGGATCAAAGCAAAGGTACAACTGAGTGTCATCCGCATAGAAGTGAAAGCCTAGATTGTGCTTGGCAATCACATCAGCAAGAGGCAGAGTATAAACGGTGAAAAGGACCGGACCTAGCACAGAGCCCTGAGGTACTCCATATTTTAGAGGTACTTCAGATGATCTTTGTCCATTCACGTCAACACTCTGGAGTCTCCCATTGAGATAGGACCTGAACCACTGCAGAGCAGTGCCAGTGATGCCCAGGCGAGATGAGAGGCGCTCTAGAAGTACTTTGTGATCGATGGTATCAAAAGCTGCCGAAAAATCGAGCAAAACAAGAAGAGACACTCTACCTATGTCTGCATTCCTAAGTAGGTCGTTGTATACCCGAAGCAATGCTGACTCTGTGGAGTGATTAGCTCTAAAGCCAGACTGGAACTTACTAGCAAGGTGTGAGGTTTCGATATACGAGTTCAGCTGGTCTGCCACGACCCGTGGCAGTGGATGAGAGTGAAGCGTGGATGAGAGTGAAGAGAGAGAGACACATACACACACACACACACAGAGGAGAGAGATAGAGAGAGAGAGAAAGAGAGAGAGATTGAAGAGAGAGAGAAAGAGAGAGAGAGAGAGAGGGGAGATAGACAGCCTACGAGACAGAGAAGAGAAACATAAAGAGAAAACGACGGAAAGAGGGAGGGAAAGAGGAAGATGGGGAAAGAGGGACAGAAGGACTGAAGGAGGGAGGAATGAGAGTGAAGTAGTGTGGACCAAAAAAATGCTAGAACAAGAAGCAGGAGAGAGAGAGAGAGAGAGAGAGAGAGAGCGCAGATATACAGTAGCACCACGTAGAAGCGAAAAATAGACAGAACTAAAGAAGAGCCGAAAGAGAAGAAGCAGCAGGTAAAGCCCATCGAGCAGTCAAAGTTAGACCAACAGTTATTATTTAATAACCTTTGGCAGCATTTAGGCACTGATGGTGAAAATCGTGTTTGTAATCCTGACTCCCACACTATCGAGATGATTCTGTTAAACGGATTGCAGTGTGAAAGTTTACCCACAAGTACACACGGGATTAGCCATTGCTGCCAAAACGCAGCCGAAAAAAGTTTCGTGACTACCGGAACTCTATCGGCAAGAAGTACGAACACTGAAATCCTGTCAGAAATGCCTCAAGCACCTTAGAGCTGACCACTGACGGTCATCTAAGATCTTACTATCGTGTGAGGCTATGCAGGCCAGGTTCAGTACACCTAGCTAGACCGCCTGCTAACCTGTATGTCACACCCTCAAAGGAGAGAAAGATGTGCCTTATTTCACGTCACTTTTAACCGTATATGTTTGCAGGTTACACACAAACCATCCTGAATGCTAATGAGATTGTGTAATAGCTGTGTGATAAGGAAATTCGTACCAGGAATAAAACTACAGCAAGATAACCAGTCAAGTGAAGCATAAACACATCCACAGATATATCAGGCTTCATAGGCATACATGCATATATGCAGTATATTGAGTATCCGTGCAGGATTCAACATGTCGCGGGCATTGCATGCACAACTGTTATCAGCATCCAGCTCATTCAAGCTTTCAAATCACTATTCTGCCTTACATTCACAATGCCAGGATCACTCATCATTCTGAGCAAACGTTGGTGGCTGGCCTTGGAATCTTGCAGCTCTAGCCTCAGGGTGTTCACTGCCTCCCTGTAAAAAAAAGCATTGGACTAGCCATGTCATTACAGGGAGCCAAAGGCCCACACAGCTTTGAAGTGCTCTTACTGAAAGATAGGCATGGCTCTACTTCTTACTGCAACCGCATTTTTTCTCTTTTCAGTTCAGTCACTTCCTGCCTCAAGGGAACCGTCTCGTCAGATAAAGTTGCTAAGCTGAAAAATACGTTAGCAAAGTACTAGTTGGTGTTCAACACTGCTGACAACAACCATCTGTACGACATATGGAGACGTGCAGAGTGAGCCATTCCACTGCTTGATCAAATGAAAGGATACGATTTGAGACAGTAACGACAATTGGAGACGATATGATTACCAATAAATAGTTTACCTCGGTGCAGACACTTTGTTTGATGTTTGAGCAATTCCTTGTGAAGACTGCAATATCAAAATTTGCAGAGTTAACTGAGCAAAAGATCTGCATATGAAAAACCTAACTGCTGCAACAATTGTCACAAGTGAGTATGTGATGAAGTTGAATCCAAGTACCAATTAAACCCCTCCCTCTCGCTAAGTCAGTAGAAGACTACAAGCCTAATAAATTGTATATATCCTCATGGGCGGCTATTTCATTCAGCAGGACAGATCTTTTGATTATCAAATGCAATGGACAAATTGGTTTGAGTATATTGGGTTCAAACTCGAAGGAAGAATCAAGTCCACATAAGTGCATTGAACGTTCTTTTTCTTGCTAGACCCACGATACCTTTATTTGAAGCGTTTAGTAAGAAATGCATACTTTCAGCTAACGATTTGGATGTGAGGTAATGCCCTCTAGAATTAATTACCACACCATATTTTGCAGTCTAACTGAAATCAAAGAGAACCGAAAGAGACAAATATAGATTACACTATACAGGAGACTAAGAAACTTTTAAGGAGGCAGGAGATAGAGAAGACTTTGCAAATTTGTAGTTCAGCAGTCTTAAATGCAAAAGAGAGCTGAATAAATTGCATAGTGGCAAAAGCAGGTAATAGCAGCATTGTAGTCACTATGCAAATATCATCGGCTGCATCTGCAATAATGCTCTTTGGAGAAGCTTGTTTGCCTGACCGTGAAGATTGAAGAGACCTTGCCACGGAGCCGTCATTTACTAGACTGGTTGAATAAGACAGAGGAAAATCTGTCGAAGCCGGAGGAGCGAGCGACTAATAGCTGGGCATTTTCGGTTACTGTCTCAAACGGATCGACCCTGCACATACTCTGCATGTCAGGCTGTGTGAGCTAAGAAAGGATTTTTTTTAGAAAGCCCAGCCGATCAAAGACAGGCTGCAGTAAGTAACATGGGCTCATCAAAGGCATTTTGCAGATTGTGCAGTCTCGCTCGAAGCCATGTTTGGAGGCATGGGTGACACGCGCAGCCTAAGGCCTATGGTGTTAGCATCGCTAGACGACAGCCCGAATGAAGGAATGCCTCTCTCAGAACTTGCGAATGTTGAACGCGCGCCTTCGACTTTACATCGATTGTGGTGCACAGCAGAGCCACCGGACCAACGCAAAGCCAGCAGCTACGAGCCTGCCAGGGTTTATGGCCGGGGCACGGTACGGTCGCAAGTTTCTACCCTGCGGCTCCAACTCTTGCTGCCAGAGCCTCGAAGCGGCAGCCACGGCACGAACACAAAGCCGAAGGGTGTGCTGTGCCGCCGTGTTCGCAGTCATCTGAAGTTCGACTCGTCGATGAAATGGTGTGGCCTTGCTTCACACTTGATGGATGGGGGCCAAGCATCGCCTGCGAGTTTGATCAAGCTATTACCTCTATTAGCTCGCTGCCGCCACCGCCGTTCCGTCGCCCTTCCTCTTCGTGAAGGTGGCCTCTCTGAAGCTCAGCTAGATCAGGAAAAACCTTGTGAGCCAGATCAAGAGGATCGACAAAGCTAGCACATACGTCGGCTGATCCGACCGAGCATGCCACTTATACTTCAGCAAACGACAGGAAGGATCTGGTGGCTCTGGTGTATAAGAGTGGCAAAGGAGACAACTTGGCCAACGGTGGGCCAGGCTAGAAGTACGAGGTGGTTTCTTTAAAAGGTTGCAATGATGACACCATTGTTGCAATACAGATCCCCTCCAATTCATATGGCTGGCAGGGCTGCTGGCTGGCAGAGATAGGCCTCTTCTTGGACATTGCAGTGGCACTCCCTTAACAATGACTCTCACAGCGTACCTGCACAATCGACGAGGCTGCAGTGTTCAAAGGACAGGGAGCGCGGGTTGAGGAAGCTTGCTGAAACTTCTGGATGCTGTTGGCGCTGATAGCTGCCCTAATTCAGCACGAGGACAAGGTGCTCCCACTTCATGACCCAGGCTGCATTCAACGGCATTTTGTAAGCACTTAGGGTAAAGAGCTAAGGCTGAGGACATATCTATTAAGTTATTTATGCAGGACAGCATCAAATCTAAATACCGCAAAACAAAACTGTGGGCATACGGTCTAGAGGGCTAGCAGTCTTCTTAGACTCGGAGATGAACTTCGAGATGTGGTCACCGGCTGCAGGCTTGAAGATGAACGTGGAGCTACGGCAAGGAATCATGTGCAAGAAGTCTAACGAGGGTGTTACTTTAGGGATGAACTTTCTGATCTTATCTATCTTTTCATACAAAGAAGCTATATAAAAGCTCTACAAGATTGCCACAAGCATTGCTTGATAAGTGGCTGAACTCGGAGCCCTTCAGACGTTTGATAGTCGAAATCAGCATTTTGAACTGTACGACTGTGATTGCACTGCACTGCTATAGAAGCTAGACTTGGCCTTAGCTAAATTAATATGACCTACGATAGTCTTCATAGGCTACTCGATGGCTATGTAGTAGTGCTCTTGGGTACACTTTCTCAGGGTTGCACTTAGTTCTAGCAAGTTCAAAGTCTGCAGTAAATCATAGGCCATATGGGCAAGAGCCTACATTGCACCTGGTCAGAGGAGCTAACTCATACAGAACATTGGCTATAAATATAACGGAGCAACAGCTGTAAACAAACAAATTACGTTTGCTATATAACTCAGTAAGACTGCAGTCTCGGTGTGCTCAGTCCATTAACGAGACCACTGGGGCTTACAAGGCAAGTGCCACACATGCATGCAACAACCAGAATAATAAGACGAAAGCATACATTCTTATTCGTGCAATTGCAGACATTTTCCAAAAGTAAAATGTTGGATGTGGTAGCACAAATTCGTTGGTATAAGCCATGAAACTAGCCTCATCTATTTGCTTTCTCAAGACAGAAATGAGTGATAGCTATGCAGACGGTCGCATGAGCACAGCGAAAATCTGGTTGTGAGTTCAGCAGCATTAAGAAAAAAGTTTAAATATTCGCGGTTAGCAGTTTCGAGACAACTGCTAGCAGAAAGCCTTGCAACCAAACTAGGGCCCCTCAACGTTAGAGATTTTGTTGTAGTGCAGCATTGGTGAAAACATAATCCCCGAAGCAGCTACTAAAAGCTAATGCTGCAGCTCATTAGACATAGCTCTCTGGCTGCTATTTGCTCTTTTCTACTAGACTGCTGGCCCTCCTTTACTGTACTGACAAACTATATAATCAACAAGCCAATCACCACGACCTTAGCTGTAGGTTTGTTGAAGGCAATTCCCCTACGGCTACTCGATCAATGCAGTATGCACCACTCACGCGAGCTCAAGAGAGAGAGAGAGAGAGAGAGAGAGAGAGAGAGAGAGAGAGAGAGAGAGAGAGAGAGAGAGAGAGAGAGAGAGAGAGAGAGAGAGAGAGAGAGAGAGAGAGAGAGAGAGAGAGAGAGAGGATTAGCAATTTGTCCTAGCAGGCCGGTCTCACTTGCTCTACTATTCAAACGGGGCATGACATTATGTTTCACTTATTTAAGTCGCGCTTATATGGCTCCGAGTCTTGATTCTATCCTGATTCTGTCTTGCTTGGGTCATGCTTCGGTGTTTCTTTTTGAGGGAAGTTTATAGGGTCGGGTATCCTTTAAGTTTTTCTTACTACTTGCTCAACCCTTTGAATGATCGTGGGAACTTTGCTTGTACTAGAGGCCTGGGAAACGGGCCTCTGCAATGCACCTCTAGGAGAATTTTAACCTTCCAAGAATGCCATTATCGCCCACCACCCCAGTATCTGATTCGTATATGCCGAGTACATAGTGTCTCACAAATTGAAACTCTCATCAAAGGCTTCGATGATTTTGCTAGTCCAGGTGTCCACCAAGCTTTTCAAAGCAAGAATGCGTGGCCTAGAGAGTACCTATGATTGGTCGCTTGTTCAGTCTTGCCTCAGTCTTGGCAAAGAAGTAGAACCAAGCTCAGCTTCCAAGCCTTTGCTAAGTCTTGCTTGAGCCTTGGACGACCCCCAGTCGAGTTGATGTGCGCACCAAAGACTGAAGCAAGCCAGAAGCAGGACACAAGCAAGACTCGCCATGTAAACGCTGCTTAAGGTTGGGTAGTTCAAACTCGACCTCATTTTTCGGGTGCAAAAAGAGATCGAGTTTGAAATCGTCTTCAAAAAATTCTTGTATCTTTCACACATCAGCTTTCATTTGAGAGACCATATTGAGGAACCAGCCCTGCGTCATGCAGCACAAGACAGTACATCACAAACACGGCATCGGAATGCAAAAGAGTGTGCTAGAATGTATGTTTGTGTGCATGCGTGCATGTATGGGTGTCTGTCATGACCCACGGGTGTGCATGTGCCAGTGAGTTTATGCACGTTGTGCCTGCATGTGCATTCGTCTGCATGTGTCTAGAGGGAGAGCAGAGCGAGAGCTTTGTAAGCCTATTCAGAGCAGCTCACAGAACGAGCTTGAGGGTAAGCTGCAGCTGTAAGAAGAATAGTCGATAAACAATATATAGTCTCTTAGCTGTTGCCCACCACTCGAAGCCGCAAAAAACTGCATCAAGTTTGGCACATTAAAGCATAACGTGGCCGGCGGAGCTGAACTAACGACCCTCGGTTCATGGACCATGCTGGTTTGAGCAAGTTATTAAGGTGCTCGCCCGATCGAGGTAAATGTAATTACCGACAGAGTGCACTAGAGCCCAGGGCATATAGGGTTAGTCCTGTGGCAGGCGATCCTTTATCACCACTACAAGCAGTGGTACTGCCAGCAGTGGTAACGGCTGTAAAGGCTCTTCTGTCGCTGTGCAAATGTGGCTCTTAAATATGTGGACATGTGCACGGCATATATGAAGCGCCTGAACAGTGAATAAGTTTGAATTACTGTTATAAGATAAACATGAATTGCTATTTTATATTATAAATACTAATTATTATTTTAGTATATTTATTATGAGCAAAAGACTGGAAATGCAGGCACTACCCGGGGCAGCACACCCATCGAACGATCGAATAGCGTAGCTGCACTGACCTTCCAAACGTTGGACGTGCTGTCTCAGATCGTTAATGACTTCGACACACGAAGGGTCAGCCGGAGCACACGTGGCATGCGAAAGTTCGCACAGGCTGCAGCGGCCACGCTCGTCGCCGCTAGTAGTAGCTGCATCCTCGGCACTTGTAAGAGGCCGGCTCATGGGTGGATGGAGTTACCTGCATTAGTGAATAAGTCGAGTTGCTTTTATCAGCCTAAGGTGCCGACGCTTCGCATTTCCTACAGGACGCGCTATTCCTGAAGCCGCCAGTAGTACCGGCATCGAATAGGTCATCGCTTTCTGCAGCCTGAGGAGCGGCTTACCAGCTAGCCACCATGCTTACAACGCCTACTTCCGGGATCCGCAGCAACAACAGCCACATGTATCCTTTGACCTCAATTTCGGGTCACGAAACCTGAACTAGCCACGGGGCAACGGTTGAAAGCATCGGCCTGATGGATGGGCAAATTGGGGGAAAGCCCACTCCAGGGTAGCTGGGGTTTAACTGCGTAAACAGCCATTGACCAAAGTGTGCCAGGGCTGAGAGAGCTGCTTTCGTCCGGCTTCCGAGCTGACTGTCGTGGGCTAGTACCCTGAGTTTGACCCATGGCTCCAGCTAGCTGCGTCCCAGTGCCACGGTTGGGAAGTTGGCTGCAGGACTTCGCTCCGAGGGCGTGTCACTAGGGACTTTTAGAGATGGTATTGCAGGTGGGCACAAAAAAAGCAAACGCAAAGCCTAAGCCGCTTTCAGCACTCGTACGGCAGCCTACGGGCCTTTACCCACGAAACGGCGAAAAGCCGCGGCACTGCTGAGTCGTGAGGGCAGCCGAGCAAGTTAGTAGCCAGGAAGTAGCAGCTCAGGATGGCTGGAAAGGATGAGCCGCAGATGGTAGCAGAGAGTATTGTGTCGTGTGGGCATGTATTTCGGTAATTAGTTCCACAGTTTACTACCTTTAAACCAAAAATTTTCGTCGATCAGTTTATTGTCCGTGGAGGACCTAAGGGCAACAGAAGGCTGCTGCGTCCGGTGGAGCGATTCGGCGAGGTATAAAGAAGCCAAGCCACGACAGGCCTTCAGGCTGAGTGTAACCTTTACCTCGGTATCTGTTTGCTAAACCGGGAACCGTCGCAGCTGCTTCAGCAAGGAGACACATGGCTGAACATCTGAGAGTATGCTACTGGTCTTACACTAATATTTGTCACTGGCAGCAGAAGGTTAGTGGCTGTTTTTCAGTAGCCGGCTCAAGCCTAATTGCAGTAGTCCAGCCTCGACAAAACCAGCAAGCTAGTGAAATTTTTATCAAGCCATCGTGCTACACAATCCCTAATCTTAGCCTTGGATCGGACGCGATGGCTAGCTGTGGAAGTAGTCTGCTTAATGAAACTAAAAAAAGATTGAGCAGTTAACAAATAGGACTCCTAAGTTCCTAGCACGTAGTGACGATCGCACTGCAGCAGCTCCAATTAGAAGAGCTGAGTCTTCTAGCCCAGCTAAGCTTTTAGGGTATCCTACGAGTAGGAGTTCGGGTTTATCATCGTTTAGTTTTAGGAAATTGGCCAACATCTAGGATCGAATTTGTGCAAGGCAAGCATTCAGTTGATCAGTCAATGCAGCAAATTCCGATGGTTTAGATGAGAAACAGAGTTGAGCACCATCAACATAGAAGTAATAGCCGCCGCTCAAATCACTTTTCCTAGCAGTTCGGTATAAATGGAGATAAGCGAATGACTGAGAACAGACCCTTGTAAAACTGCAGCGGTGACAAGTCTGCTAGATGAGACTTTACTAGCACAGAAAACGGCTTGACCACGCTCGGAAGTTTAAGATTTGAACAACTCCGGTGCAATCGTTTAAGTATTATATCGTGACCAATGTGATTGACTTATTGCAGTACTATAAGCATATAGGCCACTGGAGTTATGGTCATATTATTCACTACGGGTAGCTTATGACCAAGCCATGCTTATGGCCTAACGGAGTTATGGAGCTGCCGTCGGATTATGTGCCATGCCAGTTTATGGGAAATCGTATATATAAGCGAGTCGCGGCCCACAGGGTGAGGGCAGTTCGAACGCCAGCAGAGGGCCGAACGGCTGCGTTCGGGAGCCTATGGGCGCCAGCAAGAATCTTGGTCTTGGTGAATCCGCTTTGGCGTTTTGTGTTATCGTGTAAGTTTTGATGAGGAGAACTTTAAACTACAACCAAGAGTGTCAAATGCAGCTGATCGAATAAGTAGGGGCACGGTAATAATAATTCCATCAACTTTGCAGCTTATGATGTAGTTAGTCACAAGGACAAAGGAAGTTACATGCGAGTGGTGTAGCTTGACTCCCGACTTTAATTTATCTGACTAAACATTCTTGTCAATGTCTTCTATAATCTTCTTGGCAACAACTTTTTTGAGAATTTCGGTCAAAAGGGAAGAAGGAAAACTGTGCAGCAGTTGGCTAGGACCTATGAATTCAATCCAGGCTTTTGAAGTATTAGTTGAACGATGGCCGATTTGAATGGCTTATGAACAACCCAGTTACCCTTAAAAGTATAACAAACCTGAGTTATGGCTTAAACATATTTGTCCGTCAGGTAAGACCAAAGAGAGGGTGGTATTGGTTCTCAGGAGACTAGCTTTGTTTCCTAGAATTTATTAAGCTAGGCAATTCCTACATGAAAACCATGGATAATGTCCTAAAAGTGGTGATATGTTTCGACACGACTTAAGGTGGCTTTATTGAGGCTAGAATATTTGTAATTGTTTTAATGAAGGCGGAAATAATATATGCCGAGCCATTGATATCCGTATAGTTAGACCTCTCGGAGTTGTGTGTTTTGAAGTTTTCTTTAAAATGGTGGCGAGTTAAATTAGCCAGATTATGACTGGTATTCACTATTCCCGTAAGAAAACCACTGTGCTCTTTATCAGTTAGCTTAATTTTGGTTAAGCATGACGTCGATATTCGCCGAAGTTTAGCTGGGGATTTCTCCAAATCCAAAAGTTTAGTGTAGCAGGCATCGACTTCGTCCTTCCTAAACTGAATATTTCGCTCCGTACGTAACTCATGCCGAGGAAAAAACTTCTTCTTTCATGTTGATCGTTCGCCAAGAAGGTTGCATGGTTCGAAGCATATTCTTACGCATACGGATGAGAAAGGGAGAGAATATTTTTCACTGTATATAGAACCTGTGAAATTCAGATTTGTATAATACAGGGTATAATACAGCACTTAAAATAAATTATATATTTATAATATCAAAACTTCAGATAACTTGTACTCCTAAGCTACTGAATCCTGTCGCTTGTGGGGTGATCGGCTTAGCCGACGACGATCCTCATTATAAAATAAGCAGCGTCTGACCGAGCCGTTTGTGGGCGACTGCTTTCATAAACTGGACGCTAAGCATACAACATGTGTATTTTTCTGAAGACACCAAAACTCACTTAGGCTTCAAGTGGGCTGTAGAAAACTGTCTTTAGCGTATTGCTCACTCTATAGTATAGGCTTCGAGAAGTTACAGACGGGGCGCAACCGAGAATTAAATCACTGAGTAGGCACTTTAAATATGCTGAAAAAGAAACATATCGATCACAGCACAATTTGTGACTACGCAAACACAGTGAGTACGCTCGTTCGGACGGAGCAAATGCTGCGAGTAGGTTGCCACCTTCTTTTTGAATATCCTCAAGTCAGGAGACGATGATTTGTCAGTGGAGCAAAGAGCTAACTTTCTAATTCGACCACTTCTACCCACACTAACTGGCTGTATATCTAATGTGCCGAGATTCGGACTCTCAAAAGCGACTTAAGCCGATTTCATAGATGGGGCTGAAGCCCTACCACGCGGTGCCTAAAATATTCCAGTAGGGGCTTAAGAGGACTGCCTGGAGGTCTTTGGCACTGAGATTCATGACTGGAGAGGAGCCAGAAACATGGCCGGTAGGCACTCCGCGAGCACTCCAGCTCCTAGTCTGTTGAGAGTGACGCAGGGCCATCTTTTATCCGTCAGGCTGGCCTCAGAATTTTTTAAGCGTAGAGCTTTAAAACAAGATCTGCATTTGAACAGCAGCACTTGAGTATCTCATTACTCAGCTCACGTCGCTCATGCTTGCTCTTGCGTACCACTGCAGTTTCGCCAGGTCAGGGATATCTCTTCAAAAAGCCGCAAAAGTCAAAAGTTAAGTTTACACGGCCATTACTTCAGTTTGACTATCCAACGTTACCATAAAAATTCATCGGGGGCACTGCAAACACTATCAAGTCACTCATACCAATAATAGTTTTTTCTTACCTATGACATAGCTTACTATGAAGAAGTAAATAAGAATAAGAATATTCTAAGAAGAAGTCTGCATCTACGAGATCCCTGGCATCCAGCCACTCATTTGGTTTAAGGGTGCTGCGTTAAGATGCTTCCTATACGGCAAATTTAAACTGCTTAGAATGACATTAGGTTCTCCGAGGACGCTAGAAAAATTTATTTTATTACTGCTATATAAATATCGAGGTGATACTATGAAGATAAGTCTAACAATCAAATATTCGCTTAGGGTACCTGTTTGCAACTTGTCGGTGTCTATGCTTGTGACCTCTAGACAGCTTTGTGTACAGAGTCTCTTTGTGCCTCATAAAATTCATAACCTGGCCTATAACTCATGGCTCAATGCGAAATTATAATTAAATGTTAAGCTCTGCTTGTAGACTGCTACTGTAGCTCAGTTCAGTCTTCGGCTGGATAAGTTTTGCTATACATATCCAGGATTATAAAATATAAAGTTCAAGGACTTTTTTGGGCATTAATAACAAAACCTATGAAACTAAAGTAAAAGAAAATGAACTGCCGTTCTGGTTTGGTCCATAGTCGAGGCCTGAACCTTTGTTGAGGTCAAGATGAATGCATTCAAAGACCGGCGTCGTGGGCTCGCGCCCTGCGGCACATGTGAAGCTCCTGAATTGATATTGAGTTCCCTTAGGGCTCTATGCAAATGAATTATTTAGGAAGTTTTACACTTGTGCACAAGAAAAGGTGAAATCATAGTCAAAAAATTTCCCAAAGATCGGTTGAATTATAGAATTCACAAGGCATAAAGCTTCACTGGAAATAAAGCTGTTTAAAAGTCGCAAGCGATGACCTCAACAAGCTGCAAACATGTACCTGGATATGGCAATATAGTGTTCCATCACTTATTCCTAAGGATATTACCGAAATTTTAAAATGAACTTTAAAATGTTTGAAAAGGCTTAAAACGTTTTTGCATTCAAGTTAGATGTTGCTTTCTTCCGTGGCAATGTCCTCAAACTTCTTGCCCCCCAAACATGGATCCAAAATGCTCCCTGGCTCGTCAGCGAGAAATTGAGCCAGAATGTCGCAAGCTCTGAAATGTTTTCTCCTCCTGGTACTTTTCTTCCTCCTCATCTTTCCTGTGCTTCTGATCTTGCTGCCGCAGTTTCTAATGGCCTTCATCTTTCCTGTGCTTCTGATCTTTGCTGCCGCAGTTTCTGATGGCCTTTTTTTCTTCGATGGACAAGGTGGCAGCCAAAACGTTGTTTGGGAATATGCGAATGTGCGCTTCTCGGAAAGAACTCACTTGAGCTGAGCTGAGTAAAACGCGACTGCGACCTTCTTCTTATCTTCTCCACATTTACCGGCACTAAACCAGTAATTCTACGTCTTTAAATAAAAGAAAAATTAAAAGTTTTCAGGAAAACTGAACATTTTATGAGACATTTTGAAACTCCTACTTTATAACATATTACAAATCTACGCACCACTAACCGAGATTCAAAAGGTTGGTACACAAGTACATAATGTGGAGATCGAGAAATTGGAAGTTTTTAGATTGGTTGCTTCCGGTTAATATCCGGCTTAGACGTGGTTTGCGTAATAAATTTGTATAGCTTTCCTTTTATGTGAGAAACGTAAATACTTCAGATTCCATTTGTAACATGTTTGTCATTTGAAGGTGTCGTATACAATATTTGAACGTCGGACTAATCTATCTTTATCTTCTCTCGACGTTTACACATATACTCAAGTTTTTGACGACTTGAGATTACGGGCTCGAGCCCTGTGGCGTAAGTGGGGTGCCTAAATAGAGATTAGGTTCTCTTAGGGTGCTATATAAATTAATTATATATAATTATACATATATGAAAACATTTGAGTGTGAAAAAGTATTTCCTATGTATGACCATCTGGCATCAATGAACATCTACTCGAGTCACAAAATATCGGGATATAGACTTCTCTTTAAGTTTTTGTGGCTGAACCGTGATATTTTTAATTATTTGGTTTATTAGAGTGTTTGTTCTATTTGCTCGTTCTTTAGAGTGCGTATTTATTGTTTATAAAAGTTTTACTTGACGAGAGTATTAGCGACTCGAGAATTATTAGATTTAGGAACCAGATACGTCACAATCTATAGCTTACATGCTAACAGCGAATAGAAAGCTGTCTGAAGTAATACTTAGTCACTCCTACTTTGACCATTAAAGTAGTGAGTTTTTCGCTATGGCTAGTACTGTACACTCATGTCTATCTGTGGCTATGCGATAGAAAGATCTGCAGCAAAGACGACAATGTATCACATTTAAGGTGTAATGCACCGTATACATATATTAAATCTTCAGATCAATTTTATAAGTATTTTCTTAACTTTTCCCCTCGAGATTCCACAGCTAGCCATCACGTCCGATTCCTATTTAGGATCAGGAGCTGTCTCTCAAGGTGGCTTGCAAAATAATTTAACGCTCATTAGTGCTATCTCGGCTTGATTATTGTAATTCCCTTTTGGCTGGGCTAACAAAAAAGCCATTAGGTCGCTGCAGCTGGCGATGAATATAACTGAAAGTTTAGTTTATAAATCCAAGAGGTTCGATCAGGTATCTCCTTCGCTGGAAGAGCTCGGATGGGTTGAGATGGGATCGATGAAAGAGCTCGAAGAGAAAGATCGATGAAAGAGCTCGGACGGGAAGAGCCGGTTGATCACCGGATTCGGAGCAAAGTTCCTACTCGTGTCGCTCGAGGCCCAGACCACAGTTGGCTCCTTTGGCTCCTCCCACCAGTTGGCTCCTTCATACCTAAAGCTGAACTAGTGCACTATTTTCAGCCTCATCGGGTCCTGTACAGACAATAAATTAACTTCTATTTTTCTCTACTTAAAGACCGTTGGCGAGAAAAGCTTTTGCTCGGCAGGCTAGACTAGAGAACTCACTTCCACAATTCTCACGAAACGACAACTACTCTTCGGTTGCCGACTACGGCACATCCTTTCCAGCCGTCCTGAGCTGCTACTTCTATGCTACTCACTAGATCATCTGCTCTCCTGACTCTGATGTGCTTCACACTTTCTCTTCATCGAGTGAGATTAAGTCTGCTGGCTACTGAATGGGTACTGACAGCCGGTTAGGCAGTGGGTTCGCTATACAAAACTCTCCTGCTCAATACCAATATAATCTTTGTGGAGTTGCAGGCTGTTATATACATATATCTACACAAACATGTATATACATATACATATATATATTTATATATATTTGTGTGTGTTTGTGTGTGTGTGTGTGTGTGTGTGTGTGTGTGTGTGTGTGTATGTTGTGTGTCTGCCGAATATATGGCATGGGAATTCTTAACTTAAGCTATTCTCTGCTAGCATCGGAATACGAATGTGCATCAATCAATGCGTCAATTGCGACCTGCTAGTGTAATGGAACACCGCTGCAGTACAAGCAAACCTTGTGTAACACCATTTGGGAATCGCTTCAGCATTGACCTCTAATGTACCAATTTAATGTCACAGCTTCTTTCCCTCTGCTTTACGCATGAAGACGGCATAAGAATTCAGGCAGTCACATAGTCACGCAGCCAGACGGGAGATTTGACAGCAAGAGACCCAGTATGTGCAACTGGCCGAGGATCGGGTTGGTTCAATGCTTAACTGCTCATCGGGTCTGAATCCACCGTAGCAGATGGGGATAGGCTGACGTTTGCAGTCGTGTCAACACCTGGAGGAACCAATTCACGTAGCACGTAGACAATGCTGGGCAAAGTATATGTAGCCACCAAAAGATCCTTTGCGAATGCTGGTTGCTGTCGTTACTTTAGTTCTGATTATAAGCGACTATAATGAAGTCTGTATTGCTACGAGGGCAAGCTTCACTTGCATCTAATTTTGTGCGAAGACTTCGCGAACCGTATATGCATTCGTAGCGACAACATAGCACTTTAACTCAGCCAGACAGAACTTGGCCACAAGCGCAGCGCTCGTTAGCATGCTACTGTCAGCCGACACGCGAGACGAATACTAGCAACTCCAGAACCTTGTAGCATTGCTAGAGACTTGTAGGTGCAGCGCCAATGCACGAAGGTGCGTAAACAGTACTGGAACGCGGCACCGACGAAGAGTGCCTATACCTTAACATAATAGGACCCGCGATATGACGTAGACAAGGCTTTATGACAACAGCGAAGGGCTATAAGCGTTATATATATGTATATATATATATATATCTCTCTCTCATATATGATATCATATATATCATATATATATATCATATATATATATCATATATATATATCATATATGATATCATATATATCATACTGGCACGTTGAGTACCCGGCGATGTGAGAGCTGCCGGGCTCGATTGAGCTCTTATAGCAATGAGCGTGGCCAGCGGTTGTCGACCCGAGAAAGTCAAAGAGGCTCAAAATAGACTCTGAGTGCATATCTCCTGTGGCATCTGCACGAAATCTATGTGCCCTGCTCTAAATTAATCTTTCATTACACGAACACATCAGCTGCACAATCAAGTCTGCTTACTTTCGGCTACATAATATTGCTCAAATTCGGGCTTACATAAGCACGGATACTACACATAAATTGGTCTATGCAATTGTGACAACCCGTTTCGTCTTCTGCAACTCGCTGTTTGCTGGTTTGCCGGCCTGAGAAATCAGGCGCTTACAGCCGGTGCAAAACTCGGCAGCCAGGCGCGTCTGTAACCAGTGGAGCAGTTTCCACATCACAACACATCTCGCCGACCTACACTAGCCCCCAGTCAAGCAGCGCATCGGCTTCGAGGTGCTGTCACACACTTTTTACGTCCCTTCATTCTGTGGTTCCAGCCTTCGTATCAGATCTACTCCCCACCAGGCTAATCATCATTCCATCCACTTTCCTGACTCAAACCGGTTAGCTACATCTCATTCAAACTTCAAATTAAATGGAGGCATTGAGTTTGTATGTTACCAATCCTGGAACTCACTCCCGTCTGACGTCGTGACGTCATCGACTTGATGACATTTAAAAGAAGGCAAAACACATCTATTTATCGAAACATTTAGAAGGTTCGTGGGATTTGTTCTTTGTGTGCTACTGAGTGCTGAAACTTAGTGCATGCTTCCACTAGTCATATTTGCACAATTGCCCAGTGCATGTCACCTCTAAGCATGCAATGTTTATTGACATTGAGCCTGCGACCAATAACCATTTGATCGTGCTTCCTGTACAACGTATGTATGGTGCACAGAAAGCGATTGTATATACGAACATATTGTTTTTATTATTATTATTACGTTTAAAGCCGGGTTCGAAAGGAGGGGCCCTGCTGTACCTACCTTCATTTTGGCAGCTAGGTGTTTCGATGCAAGGAAGCAGGAATGGATTATCAACAGCGAGTGTTGAGCAGGCTCATAAGAAGCACGATATTCACAATAGTTATGACAATACTTTCATGGAAACACTGAATATTATTACTCTGCAGACCACACGAGGACGGCACACCCGGCCGGTCCTGCAGGTAAAACTTCGAAAGTAAGAATAGAGGCAGCCTAGAATAGACGCAGCGAGAGGTTGAGGTGTCAGGAAAAAATGCGGATTAATATTCCTCCTGGTAAACCATCCACTGCTATAGGTCCGCTACGATATACCGTCTGCGTGAGTAGCCTGCGGTAAGAACTGCACCATTCGGGCAATTAGTTGTGCGTTCGCTTAAGGGGCTCTATTGATTATGCCACCACATCACTCGGTGTGATTCATCGCAAACGACAGGCGGTATGGGCGCCAGGGCTGTAAATACGCTGTAGGCTCGGTATTGCTATAAGAATGAGTGCATGTAGAGAGACTTAAAACCGGCGACGCTCAGAAGGGAGATTGTCGCCGACAATAGCTTAAAAGTGCTTTTTTATAAGCGGAAATCAAAACCGTAGCTTCGAGAAGCTTTTATGGAAAGGGCAGCTGTATTGCAGTTCGGCTATTTAGGACTGCCATCTTAGCCGGGATACCGGAGGCCATAGCATAGCGTAAACCTGGAACACGGTTTGCTATAATCTGAATTCGAAACCACAGTTTTGCAAAGCTTTTTGTGAAAATGGCAGTATTGCAGTTCAATTATTTAGGGCTGCCATCTGGGCTAGACTACCGGAGGCTACAGCATGAGACAGCACAAACACTTGAAATTTAGTGGGTAAACGAGGCACTGTGTTCACGGTAATTTATAATTGAAACCCCAGTTTTGCGAGTTTTTTGTGGAAATGGCAGCTATATCGTAGTTTGAATATTTTTGGCTGCAGTCTCGGCCGGGCCATCGGAGGTCATAGCATCGGAATGCACAAGCGAAATCACATGAAATTTAGTGGGTAAACCTGGCATACTTGTCTCTATAATTTGGATTTGAACATACCGTTTCGCTGTCTTTTGTGGAAATGGAAGTCGCATCGCCGTTTGAAAACGAAACCAGGCTGGCTGAACCAGTTCATTGGACACAATAGCATGAGACTGCGAAGGGGAAATCAGATGAGACTTGGTGGGTATGACTGGAATAATGTGTGATGATTTGAAATCAAAACCACAGTTTCCAGAAGGTTATGTGGAAATAGAAGCTTTATCAATGCTCGATTATCTTGAGCTACCATCGATGCCGGGCGGGCTGCTCTATGCCATAGCATGAGAATGCACTCACGAGATCGCATGACATTAAGTGGGTAAATCTGGCAAACTGTTCTCTATTAATTCGATTTAAAACAGCAGTTTCGCAAAGCGTTTTGTGCAAACAGCAGCTGTATCGCCGTTCAAATATTTAACAGGCGTGACAGGACAAAATGTCCCGACCCAAAATGTCCCGGACATAATTTCCCTGACAAAATGTCCCAGGACAAAATGTCCCCATACAGAAATGTCCCAGACAAAATGTCCCTACATGTGATACATGATTAGTAATATTATTGTTATTTTGAACAGATTTTATTAAAAGCAAGAGGGAAATAAATATAAAAGAGTATGAAGTTATATCCAGTTATTTGGAGACAGTCTCTTCTCATACAACATCAATTCTAAGGATTCTAGAAATGTCAGTAATATACTGCATTCTGACACGGTTGTAGTCATCAGAAACCACGGTGAACAAGGCTTCATCTACTTGCTTGTATGTCTTGCGTTTTTTTCTCTGTGGTTGTCCAAGTTCCAGTTGTCTGCGAAACAGTGCCGTGCAGTGTTGTTACATCTTGATTTTCTTTGATAAGGCAATCGCAGTTGGATGTGCAATTCCAACTGAGTTGTTGAAGCTGTTATGCCATCCTTCGACTGCATTATTGCTACGAGGTAGTTTATTAAGGACGCGGTCGTATTGGTTCCACAGCGTAATTTCAAGCCTTGGTGGAGCTCTTCTGTTTCGCCTCTGTCTCCCGATATAATTGTCCTCAAAGTAGTCCAGAATGACATCCATATTACAATAATCATCATCATCTGTAAGCTCCTCTAAAGCTGCAATGACATCCGCAGTAGGAACAAATGCAAGAGCCATTAGACGCTTTACCTTAGTAGCAAATTCAGGATCATTATTGTAAGTGGCTGCTAGTCCATGCTGTTGCACTTGCCTCCATATGCATTGCCCGAAATGAAACATACAACCTACCATTTTTGCATTCAGAAACTTGTCTTTGAAGGCGTTGATAGCAGCCAGCTCCCAGTCCGTAACAATGGATAAAGGTTGTCCAACGTTCGACAGCGTCGTTATGTGATTAAAAAATCTAGCATATACTGCTCGAGAACGACCCGGCAGTAGAGCATATGCACATGGGAATATGGAGTTGTTGTGGAATCCATGTGATGTGTGAAGCTGATCAAAGCCTTCAGGTGTGACACGAAATGTTCGAACCAATGTTGACACTGTTGCAGAAAATGTAGATCGTCATCCGCAGCAAAGATGAGCATGTCGTCACCTTGTCGCTCACTTGTAGGTCTCTTCATTCTATGGCTCCAGCCTATCTTTCAGATATACTACCCCATCAGGCATCGTACCACTCGCTTTTCGGAATCCAACAGTCTGGAAATACCTCGTACAAACCTTAAATCCTTTGGAGACCGTGCATTTAGCTCGTATGCTCCCAAAGCCTGGGACTCCCTCCCGACCTGCGTCAGAACATCCCCTGACCTGACCACATAAAAGAAACTTAAAAACACACCTATTTAGGACAGCATTTAGTGGGTCCCTGTGATTCGTCCTTGATGTGCTTATGCGTGCTGACACTGTGCATGCTGCCACTAACCACATTTGCATGCTGACCCTGTGCATGTCACCCCTAATCATATTATTCATTTTGTTTGTTTTTCAAGCATGATTTTACTTACTATTCTATTGCATATCACTTTGCAGCAAATGTAAAGCGCCTAGAAAGAGATTAAGCTCTCTGAGGGTGCTTTATCAAGTGCAATATTATTATTATTATTATTATTATTGTCACCTTTGATTCTTAAAAATAAGTTACCGTCTTGTGTCGTACGACATATATCATCTCCATCTGCAATACGTCTGGTCTTCAAACGCTGTCTTCGGACATCACGTGATAAGGTCTTACGAGCAGGTAGATGGGCGTCATCAACAGGTACAGCCAGCAGAGCCTGCTGTACAATGCGTCTACAGGGTTCTTCTGTTTCCCGAGCCTGCCTCTTCATTTCGCTTCTTGCTTCTTCAACAGACGCTCTTCCGTTGGTAACTGCATGAC
This sequence comes from Cristatella mucedo, assembly GCA_009760855.2. NCBI lineage: Eukaryota > Metazoa > Bryozoa > Phylactolaemata > Cristatellidae > Cristatella > Cristatella mucedo. The sequence goes on along the minus strand of WPIO01000001.1, from coordinate 19,390,293 downwards.
TATGCGTTTCAACTTCCTTAAAAATTGCATTATTCAGAATATGAATTCCCATCCCACAGTTTCGGTCCTCCCAACGCGAAATTTCTTTTTCATCTGCACCATTTCTATGCTTCGTGAATAAGAATCCTCCGACTACAAGCTTCCTTGTTCCCTTCTGTGACGTTATGAATTTCAGCATCTTCCTTAATTATTTTTGTGTCTTTTATTAAACATTTGAATTACATTTACAGTTATATAAATACAAATCACCTCGAAGTCTTGTAAATTATTTTCTACACTGCACATCTATCACCTATTATAACAAACAGTTTTTAGTATAATAACCTTCGCTGTAACTTCCACATATTTATACGTTTACAGTGAATCACAAGCCATTCATTAGTAAATATAACTGTAAACTTTGATATCTTATCATTTAAGTTTGCTTGATTAATAAGACTATGGCACATGGCTTCATTTAAAGAGGCCTCTGATTAACTAAAGATGACTTCATTTAAAGAGGCCTTTGATTAACTGCACATGTATATGTCGATACTGATGATCACAAGTAATCTCTCTTCAGTCTTCATTAAACATTAAAACTGTACATGCTACATTTTATTGGTGAAATATCGAAGCCTATTAATTATTATATATTTAAATAACACGAATATTATTAATTTATTGCAACATGTGGGGACATTTTGTCTGGGACGTTTTTGTATGGGGACATTTAGTCAGGGACATTATGTCCGGAACATTTCATCCGGGGACATTTGGTCCTAGTACCTTTAACAGGGCATGCCGGCACGGGTCACTGAAGGCACAAGCATGGGAATGCCCGAGAGCCATTACATGAAATGTGGTGGTTAACCCAGAACACAATGTTTCATCATTTGAAATCAAAACCGCTGGTTTTTCGACGTTTATGTCGAAATGGCAGCTGTATTGCAGTTATTTGTGCGCCACGTGGCCATCGTGGGCCATGCATCGTGGGCTCGCCAGATGATGTTGCCTTGCTCCTGCAGGCAGAAAGTTTCGGAGAGTGCCAGCAGTGAGCAGTGTCCTATCCTTTACCCTGCAGCCAAGTCGGTCAGTGATTTTCTGTGCAAATGAGAACCTGTAACCGCGTAGAAGCTCGTCCCCCGGTTCTCTACCAGTGCACTGTGTGATGCAGTGCTGCAGTGCGGTTAAAACACAGGCGGCCACAACTGGGTGCCGAAAGCAATAGTTTATTGTGGGCCTGTTAGTAGTGGTTATGCGCTTTACGCGGCGCGTACCGGACCAACGGAGTTAACTGCGCGAACTCCCGAAGTCCGAGTATAACTAACTACCCTATGCGCGCGTCGCTACAGCACCCCAAGATACGAGCAGCTAACTGAGTAGCCGGCAGAACACAACTGCGCAGTCTAAGTTGCACTTAGCTGTCCGTCGCCGTAGGTTCGCCTCTCGTGCTCTTGAAGCGTAGTCTCGCATCGACTACCAAGCTGCAGCCCTGAGCTCTCGGGGCGTAGTCTCTGCTCGACTACCCAAGCTGTCTCCTACGCTCTGTCACTCGTCACATTATATTCTCTCTCCTCTCAACTCCTGACCTCGCGCGAAGCTGCTATTTCTACTTCAGCATATTAGTCGGTGCACATCCTGACCGCAACGTCTGCACCAGGCTTCATTCTAACTTTAGCAGGTAGACCAGGAGCTGGGCTTCTACTAGCTGTCCAAGTCGAACCCGCTAAGACAACCACATTAGTCGCTCCATCTCCTAACCGCATCGCCTGCATAAAGCTCCATTCTAACCTGAGCTAGGTGAGTCAGGAGCTGGGTCTGTACTAGGCGCCCTAGTCGACCCCCCCCCCTCTAAGGCAAGGGCTTCCATCGCGGCTAAGCTGAGAGCTGCACCAGTGCAAACCTACATCATTGCAGTCTCTTAGAGACTTTGCCCAGCAGTAAAACTAGCCAAAGTGATTGTGTAGTTGGGAGGGTGGTTGGGGGCGTGTGCTGTCGACACTCACTAAGCAAAGTGTGAGTCTATATATGCCTTCTCGTTGATACCTGACAGGGCTGCTTTGAAGGAGGCGATCTGAGTTGCTTTGAGTGGCATATTCGGCACTACAAGCTGCTGAGATTGGCGAAATATGCTCATCTATTGTCGTGACATGACTGCACATGAGAGAAATGACTATGTGGGGGCCTCTGTCACTGCCCAGGGGGCATGCATGTATGTAAAGTGCCTGGCCAAACATTGAGTTCTCTTATGGAGCTTTAGTAATAATAATAATAATAATACGTTTGAATATAGCCCTCACAGAACTTAATCTTTTTCTAGGCACTTTACATATGCTGCACATGAAGCTATATAAATGAAGTATTTATTTTATTTTATTTATTGATGCATGCACTACTACCTAGCTCTGTCCTGCAACCTCAGTGTAGAGCACTCTTCAGTCACTACTGCTGTCGTAGCTTAATTTTTGCTCTAGTAGTAGTAGTACAAATATTAATTACTCGAAGCAGCCTGCTTTCAATGGCAGTAGGGAGCACAACTTTCCTGGTGTATCCACACACAGCTGGCTGCAAGAGTCAAGCCAGTACTGGCTGCAAGAGTCCGGGGGCCAAAGGTGAAAATTTGGGTATGCTGCATGGCATCACAACTACGAAACGGCTATGACTTCATCAGTTGGAGTTTGTCATGCTTCACCTGGCGTGACGAACCGTGACAAAGGCATAACAATAAAAAGTAAAAGTAAAGCTCATAAAGCAAACCGAGTACCAGCATGGAGTAGAAGTTAGGCACAACCAACCTACTAAGGCTAGCACTTGTATCTTTTCATTTTCAGCCCTAATCATAAGAATCTTCTGTTTCCGTTACTAGGCTTAGCCGATTTCACACTAGCTTTGTCCCCCTCCTCCACATGTCGTCATCAGCAGAAGCAGCAGGGGCGGCAGCAGCAGCAGTGACAGAGAGACTGATAGCTGCAAGAACACGGCACAGTAGGGATCAGGTCCACATCTTTTCAGTATTGTTACTCTTCCTCTTACCAATATAAACGCCAATAACAATCCTGGCTTTCAGTTGAATGCCGACGAAGCACAGCTGTAAGTGTGGTTGACTCCCTCTCTGCCATTCAGTATGTCAAATTCTCCCAATGTCTTCACTACATGTATTGCTGGCATTTGCACTTGGATGGCAGCCAACTGCCTCAAATTGAAGGACAAACCAATTTAATAACTAGGGACAATCTAGTGTTACTTACAAATTTGAAAGCCGGTTCATCCAAATGCTCTCGACCAGCATAACTCCTGTAGCATCAGCACGGACTCAGGGTGTCCTGTTCCAACGTGCCTTTTCCATAAACGACCATGTCAGCTCCACAGTTAAGCAACATAGCATTGCGAAAATTTGGGCCTGCTTTGACAGGCGTAACACACCTAAGTTAGCACATGCATTTGTGACATCCTCTCACTTCTTATCGACATCTGTCACTCACTACTCGAACGCCTTCATGCCGATGCAATAAGGCTTGTCTTTACAGCTGGTGAAAGAAAGTCTTCGGCTAGGCTTCTGTGTCGTGAGTGTTGCAGTTACCACATTACACTACTTCTGACGGACCTGCACTGGCTCCCCAGAAAACAGCATATCAACTTCAAGTGTTTCTCACTATTTTTTTGATCTGTTAATTATTATTGCTCCAGCCTACCTAGTCTAACTACTTTCTAATAGGCTAGGCATCGTACCACCTGCTCTTCTGACTTAAATAATCTAGCTGTGCCTCGAACCAACCAAAGAACCCAAGGAGGCCATGTCTGCAGTTTGTATGCTCCGCAAATCTATGCATACCCTATCAACCTTCTTCACAATTTAGTGCTGAGTCTGCACCGACTTCCCTCTTACTTGTCTTACTTATCTTAAATGTCGATTTCCCCCTTACTTAAGCTACCGCATCACTTGGTCTTGACGGGTGGAGCCAAATCAGCTGCCTGTCAAGAAGTAGAAGCTGCTTCTATATATAATTGATTTGTATACCACCCTAAGAGAACTTAAATCTCTATTTAGGCGCTTCACATATGCCACGGGCTGAGCCTACGACATCGGTCAGACCTTGGTCGGGGTGAGCTCTGCTAGGTATGTCTGCTGCCTTCGACACCATCGATTTAGATGTTCAGCTTGAACGATTGAGAACAACGATTGGTCTGGCGGACAAAGCATTGGCTTGGTTTAAATCGTACTTGTCTGGTCGTATTCAACCCGTGTCGTATGGGGGTCAGGTCTCACACACGAGAAGGGTCACCTGTGGAGTCCTTCTAGGGTCTGTACTCGGTCCCTTGCTGTTCTTTATTTATACTCAACCTCTGGGAAAAGTGATTAAGGCCCATGGAATAGGATATCACTTCTATGCTGACGATACTCAGTTGTATTTGTCATTCAAACCATTGGAATATGCTGCAGCCACTGAAAAATTGAATGCTTGCCTGGCCGATATTCGATCCAGGATTTCAGAAAACTTCTCGAAATTAAATGACGATAAAACCAAACTACTGCTCATAGGACACCCTAAGCATGTGGCTGGATTAAAGGGCATTGCTCTTCTAATAGGTGATGCTGTTGTGCGACCATCACCACGTGCTCGAAATTAATGTGTCGTTTTCGGCAACTGTCTAAATTTTAAAAGCTTCATTCAGAAGACTGTTTCATCAGCTAGCCATCACGTCCGATCCCTATCCAATATAAGGAGCTGTCTTCCACAGTGGCTTGCAAAAAATTTAACTAGCTCCTTAGTTCTGTCTCGGCTTCATTATTGCAATTCCCTATTGGCTGGGCTACCAAAAAAAGTGATTAGGCCACTGCAGCTGACAATGAATATGGCTGCAAGGCTAGTCTTCAAGTCCCAGAAGTTTGAGCACGTGTCTCCTTTGCTAAAAGAGCTCAGGTGGATGCTGGTTGACCAACGGATTCAGAGCAAGGTTCCTACACTGACCCACAAGGCCCGCAGCGGCTTGGCTCCTCCATACCTAGCTGAACTGCTGCATCAGTTTCAGCTTGTTCGCGCCCTCAGGTCCTGTGTGGACAATATATTAGCTGTCCCACTCCTCCCCTTAAAGACCGTTGGCAACAGAAGCTTTAGCTCTGCAGGTTCTCGACTGTGGAACTTGTTTCCACAATTCTTATGCAACGACAACTACTCTCCTACTGCCGACTATGGCTCATCCTTTTCAGCGGTCCTGAGCTGCTACTTTCATGCTACTCACTACCTCAACTGCTCTCCTTACTCTGCTATGCTTCCTACTTTCCTTTTGTTGCATGAGACGAAGTCTGTTGGCTACCGAATGCGTACCGAAAGCCGCTTAGGCTGTGAGTTGGCCATACAAAACACCCACATGGTCTTTGTGACTTTGTGGAGTTACAGACGGAGATACAAGTGAGCCGAATAATGATGATACCTGTATCACATAAGCCCCTGACTAAAAAGAAAGAGAAAAGCTGAAGTTTGCATGCTCGAGCTATATATATTCGTTCAGGTCAAGTCCCGTGGGATGATCATGTATTGTAGCCACGGCTATTTTCACTTGTACACAGATGATGCCATGCATCTGTATATGCTGGGCGACAACTCGCCAGTAATGCTAGACAAAACTTAATGCTTTATACTTTCCCAAAAAGACTTTATATCTCATACCTTCCTTTTCTTTGTTCTCTCCCCATTGTAGTCTACCATGATGGCTGCAACAGCAAACTAAATTTCTTCGGCCCGGCAGCTTCCCCGGAAAAACGCTCGGTCTTGTCCAGCTTCCTACATTAAAGCATGGGGTTTTTGGCATGACAATGTCAGCCATCAGTGTTTGTTGCAGTGATAGCGCCCTCACTGGAAGAAAATTTAGGGTTGGTAAGGAGGAACATTAATAGTATAAATGCAGCTGGAAGCCTGGAACTCAATCCCGACTGACCTTACGAAACCTTCTCGACTTGATGCTATTTATTAAACAACCTAAAAACACAAGTGTTTTTTTACAGCATTTGCAGGGTCCGAGTGAATTTCCTTTATATGCTCATGCATGTTGACATTGTGCATGCTATCACCAAGCATGCTGACACTTGGATATTATCACTAATCAATTGATGTTCGGCCTTTAAAGTGTTGGCAAAATGACAAGAAAGAAATTTAATTCTCTTAGGGCACTACATACATGTCTTACTAGTATTATTAGTAGTAGTATCATTAGAAGAATCATACAGGTGTGAAAGGCAGCTGACCAGGAAAGCAGGCACCCAGTCCAACTGCCAATTCGCCCATTCTTGCCAGGCGAAGTTGTCACAAGGATGCTCCCGGCTGATGCAGGACGGTGGCATTTGTCTTAGCTAGTCGAGCCAAGATGTTCTACTTCAGCAGTCCGTTATTGCATCGGAGGAAGAAATGGTGGGACGACCAAGGCCTTCAATAGACACAAGTCGAAGAAATGAAGCTGCTAGTTGCACTATTGCCTGCATACAGGACACACTGCACACTGAGGTCAGATGGCATGAGAACCAGTCAAAAGATCGATCAGACTCGAGTGGCTACTTGACCAGCTCCTTTAGCTATCAAGCCGGACAATCACGAGATGCTTGCCTTTTGGGCTACGATTTACTCAGCTTTAGCTCTGCAGGTCCTAGACTGTGGAACTTGCTTCCACAATTCTTACACAACGACAACTACCCTCCTGCTGCCGACTATGGCTCATCCTTTTCAGCGGTTCTGAGCTACTACTTCCGTGCTACTCACTACCTCAACTGTTCACCTGACTCTGCTATGCTTCCTACCCTCTCTTTGTTGCATGAGATCAAGTCTGTTGGCCACCGAATGCGTACCGAAAGCCGCTTAGGCTGGAAGTGCGATATATAAAACTCCCATGCATAACATCCACATAGTCTTTTTGGCTTTGTGGTATTACAGACTGAGATACATTACATTACATTACTCATGCAGTGCCTGAACGGCACTAAAACAGTCCCCGGCACTGCCAAAAAGCTCGGGTTGCACTCCAACGGCACTTCACTCCTCATCTCAAGGACTCCAGCGAACCATAGGCTTGCTTGCTTGCTCTAGTAGACTGATGCTGTCAGCTCAGATGATCCCTCGTTGAGTGTCACTGTATCAGTCAGGTCTCAGACCCTTTTGCGTTTTCTATTAAAAGGTCGCCATTAGGCGATGAAATTATGCCTTAGGTTTATGATAGTTAGGCAGCGACGACTTATTAACTAATGCTGTTCACTCTCCTTCCCCTACGAATGCCGAGCTGGTGCTGTGCACACCATAAAACCCGATCGGCTTAGGAATGAATATGTACACAAATAAGCTGCCCCTCTACTCGCTTCAGCAATATTTGCAATTGACTTAACAGTGCCTAAATCTAATCGGACCGACTAAGCATGGTCTCAAGAAAACTCTACACTGTGCGATCTCTTACTTTCCGGATCTACTAACAACGACACACAGACTCACGAGTATCTCCGAAAAGTAAATAATAAAGGATGGAAGCATGACGAGTCTTACCGTCTGACAGGCTCCACCTCAGGTGAATGAGGAAGTGAATGAGGACATGAAGACATTTTTTACGGCCCAGGCCATCTTGACGTTGTCTTTTTTGATCTGCCTCTGTTGCACTTCGAGTCCGTGCCATCATCAAATGAACCGCTCAGGTTCGAATGAATTACTCCGGGAGAGGAAAAGCTCACTCTTCAAACCGTGTAGCAGAGGTAGTGATTAACTTGCAATGCAGGCCGAATCCGATTTACTCCACAGCTTTTTCAAACGGCGAGATTTCAACAGCCCATTCAATCTTTCGAGGCATCACATTACAGCACTGTTCATAAGCAATCTTCGTGGCCTTTTTACTGCACAGCCGAAGAAGAAATGAGCACATCCTCCACAGCCTTCGATGGCCAATCCACTAGACCCACTTCTGTAGGCACGAATGTCGGTCGATGTAAGCTCAGTGTATCTATTGCCTTCCTATTTTAGTGACGATGGCGCTGATGGTCAAACAAGAACCTAGGCGCAGGCACAACTAAATGTCACTAGACGGAATAATTGCCTGCTCTCTTCACATAAGCTTCCTCCCTGCATACTTGTCCGCACTGGGAGATTTTAGTTAGCCAATACAAGCAAGCAAATATATGGATGCAGCATCAAGCCGCGTAAATCGAGACGGGGCTGGCCGCGAGGACCGTCTGCCTCAGACCAAGCAGTAGATTATCGCGCACTTTAAACACTAAACCTACCACGTAGACGCTCATTTTCTCATTTCAGTTTTGTCGCTATTTGTTACTAGATCGTTCAGGAAAACGAGAACATCCTACGGGGATAAACCTGCCGACCATACGATTTACTGGTGAAGTACTATAGTCGTCACCACAAACGCGACCAGCTAGGCACTGGCCAGTCAAGTTTCTCACACCTTATATACCTAGACCATTTCGCCAATACTTTTAACACTGGGAGAGCACTCACGTGGAGATACACCGACTTGAGTTATCCCCTCCTGTATTTTGAGCAGATTTCTAAGCGTGTTTACTATTATAAGTGGCAAACTTAATTGATCAGAGCCGTAACATTTGTCCCCTTATTCCATAAGTTAGTCTGATTTCATTCTTCAGAGCAAGCGTAGTTGACTAGATACCTCATGATGGAGTACGTTAACTGGTGTATTGGTAGGTGCCTCACAGAATTGCCTCCACCTGGGCAAGTTGGGGTGGAAGGCCCTTTTCTGTGCACAGCGAGTTCCTGCCATCCTCAATAAGTGCGAGGTGAGCAAAGATTAGTGCTTATCTGAGACGGGTTATAAGACCAGATTGCAGAGATATATATTCTCCTGCTGCTGAATGTGGCGCATTCTTTCGAGCGGTCCAGAGCTGCTACTACAACCTGCTCACTTCCTGGATCGCCCCGTGGTGACTCAGGTGTGGGCTTCTCACTTTCTCCGTGTTTTGCGAGAAGAATTTTGTTGGCTTTACCGCTTGCCTACCGTGAGCCGCTTAGGCCAGATTGTGCAGTAGAAAACTCTCCTGCGTAGCGCTCACTCTGCGGAGTAAAACACTGAAATATCACATTACGGTTGAAAGGATAAGGTGGTGAGTAATAGCATCTAGCTGAGGCACAGTAAGAGACGAGCTCGCTCGGGATGTGGTATTGGAGAGAGCGCTAGAGAAGCTGGCGGGAAGGCTGGGCGGGAGAAGGGAGTGAGAGAGGAGAAATGAAAAGGGGCATGGGGGGGGGGGGGTTGCCGAGAGGTTGCAGAGAGGTAAGAACGACAAGCGGCATAACTTGGCGCTGCTTTCTCTTTTTCTTAAATGCTGAGAAGGTAAAACGCCTGCCTGCTCGATACCTGGAATGGAGCCGTACTGCTATGCATGACTCAATTGTAGCACCTTACAGTTAGTAGTTACTATAATCGTATTAAAATATGAAGTTTAAAGTCAAGAATAAACTTACTGTAATCGTATTAAAATATGAAGTTTAGAGGACAAGAACAAATGGCGATATATTTTGGCTATCTTCTCTGTGGTCACTAAACAGTCATTAATTCAAAGAAGAGGCCAGCAGTAACACGTCGACCAAAGTGTTTTGGTACTGAATGAGTGGCTGGGTGGCACCGAAGCAGATTCTTCGATTTCAGTTTTTTGTTGCTCATCGCAGTTGCACTTAGCGTACTTACCAAGGCTGTTCGTCGTAAGCCTTTCCCCGGAAACTCCGGCTGCCTGCAGGTGGTGCGTTAGGGCATGGGAAACTCCTATGATGTGACGAAATGAATAAGGCTAATCTACAGGCCTATGCAATCAGGTGCTTACATCTGGTGCAAAACTCTGCAGCTAGGCTTATCTGTCGTTAGCCTCGCAGTTGCCACATACATCACACCACTTCTCGCCGACCTGCAGTGGCGACCAGTCAAGCAATGGATCGACTTCACGGTTTTGTTTCTCGCCTTTAGGTCCCTTCATTGTTTGGCTCCAACCTATGTCTCAGATATACTCCCCCACCAGGCCAAGCAAGCATCGTACCCCCTCTTTCGGAAACTAACAGTCTACCAATACCCCATACAAACCTCAAATCCTTTGGAGATCGTGAATTTAGTTCGTATACTCCCAAAGCCTGTAACTCACTCCCCACTCCCGACTTGGGTGACGACATCCCTTGACCACATTTGAAAGGAAATTGAAAACGCACCTATTTATTACAGCATTTAGTGGATCCATTTTCATTTGTCCTTTATGTGCTTTTGCCTGCTGACACTGTTGCATGCTGCCACTAACCACATTTGCATGCTGACCCTGTGCATGTTACTCTAGCCATGTTATTTTGTTTATCAATAATGATACCACTCACCGTTCAATCGTGTTTCCTTTGCAGCAAATGTAAAGCACCTAGAAAGAGATTGAGTTCTCTGAGGGCGCTTTATCAAGTGTGTTATTATTATTGTTAAGTAAATAAGCATCTGCTAGATCAGCGGGCATTAGCAATGCATAACAAAGACTTCAGAAATGCTGAGTTGTGACAGCACAAACTATCTTGAAATTTTTGATCCATGCTTGAGCATTTAAATATATCTGCCTTTATTTGTAGTCAGTCGGAGCTCACAAAAGAGCCGTGTATTTCAAGTGAGTTCTTCTTTTACCTGCAGAAACTTCCGAAGGTTGGCTCTTTTAACCTGGTGTGCTATACTTGATTTGTGTTAATGCTTCTGGTTCTGCTCGTTAAAATGACGCGTTGACAGGTTTTCAATCGAAGTTAATAATAATGTTGAAGATAATAGTTACACGACATTTTTTAAGTGCTCTCAGAGAACTACATCACTTTCTAGGCAGTTTAAAGATGATGCAAAAAAACATGCAATTCCGCGATTCACACACTGCTGTGATGGAAACCAAGGCCTTAGAAACTAATGAAATAGTGAGCAGATCTCATGATTGCATCCTGCCTGCACATGGCAACCCTCAAGCTGGGCTGAATTGTATGCACCACAGGCTAGTGTGTGCTATGCTCTTTGAAGATGCTGGTTTATGCTTTAGAACTTGGTGCATTCTGATGTATTAGGTATACAGTGAGGTATCAGCCAAGAGGTTTTCATGAACGGTTTACGTTTCCACTGTGTACCGAGGGGCTAGTAGCAGTAGCTAACAGGTCGGTATGCATGACATTATGCTCAGATCAAGTAGTGCTGCACAGAATACAAGCAGGCTGTACGTGTTATAGCCACTTTACCAACCACATCCGTAGCATCCCTTGGAGCTGGCCGTCCGAGAGCGGTTGGTTCATACTCTTAATTCTGTTCTGTTGCACTTGTTTTGGTCACATAAGGCATACGGCAGCAGGGTCCAAACAGCTGCAAGCCATATAACCAGTTCGTTGCCAGGCATCGATAGTCATAGAGCATCGTTGCTCATGAAGTACTATGACTGTAAATTGGAGTTATTCATTAAGGAAACTTGATTGATCGTAGCTCCGAGGAAAGGGGGCAGGGCAAGTGTCACGGCTGGTCTTTCCTCTTCAGCTGTTTCTATGCACAAAATCGCTTGTTCACACCTCTACCTCTCCACTCATTAGCAGTCTGCCTCACCATCTACCATCGACATTCTTTGAATAGTGCTGTTTTTCAGCTAATGTTCAATTCTGCTGCTAAGGATGAACGGTTCATATATAATTCATTTATATTTTAAATTCATTTATATAGCGCCCCAAGAGAACTCAGTCTCTATTCAGGCGCTTCACATATGCCTCGGGGCTCGAGCCCACGACCTCAGTCAGACCTTGGTCGGGGCGAGCACCTTAACCGATAGATGATGTTTAGTCTAACGTGCATTTTGTATCACTCAAAAGTCGAACTTGTCAATACCCTGCTTCCTATGGTATAGAAGTTACTTCTAACTAACTCGAATGTGGCTGCAGGGAGCAAACACGTTTCCAACCTTTCAATACGATGGCTTGTGCTTCTGATTTATAAGAATCCTAACTTGAGCTCCAAGTGTCGAACGTCATGCTATGGTCATACGTAGCATCTAGTCTTTTGAGTAGAGCCACGTGTGACACGACTATATAGCGTTCGCTCCGTCGGCTCGTCCTTTTTTTCACTCTTTGCTTGAACGTAGTTTCCCTTCGCAGTGTCGGACGCATTCTAATTTTTTCGTTTCTTTCTGGCATCCTTCTTTCCCTCAATCAAATAAATATATTAACCTATCCATCATTCTCTCCTTTATGGCACCTACTTTAAAAAGGTCAATTTACAAATTGCTTACATATTGCCATTCAGAATGTTATTTAGACTTTTGCTGGCTGTCAACTGCAGACTATTTTTTCCTTAACTTACTCCTATGGTTACTGTTGTCTGTTGCCTTGGTAGAATAACTCGTGTAGCTTGTTTACATCTTTATTTTGCCTCTGCTGGTTATCTTTTCTCTCTTTTACCTTTCATTCTTCTAATCAAAGTTTCGTAAAACATTACTACATCATGTTCGATGCACATACTTTTTGCTTCGTCCGTGAGCGTTCTTGTTTTTCTCTGTTCTTTTGCGATATTTAGGTAGTTTTTTACTCAAAATCTTGGCAGATACCTCTGTTGCATTTGTTATGTTTCAAAAATCTTGTTCGTCACGTGGCACCTAATAGCAATAATAATTATTATGAAACATTTTATGTAGCACCCTTGGAGAACTCAATCTCTTCCTAAGCACTTTACATTGGTGGCAAAGGAAGCACGATCGAATGATTCGTGGTAGCATGGTCAATATACTACAGCAAGTGTAACATGGTTAAGGATGAGATGCACAGGGTCAGCATGTAAATATGGATGCTGGCTGCATGCACAGTGTCAGCACTCGTAAGCAAGTAAAAGATGAATCACATGGACCCACTAAATGCTGCGATAAATATATGCGTTTTTAGTTTTTTTTTAAATGTTATCAAGTCGGGAGATGTCGTGATGCAAGTCGGCAGTGAGTTCCTGGCTTTGGGAGCATACAAACTAAAGGCACGGTCTCTAAAGGGTTTGAGGCTGCTAAGAGGTACAGGTAAACGATTAGATTCTAAAACGTGAGTGGTACGATACTTAGCCTGGTTGAGGAGTAGATCTGATAGGTAGGCTGGAGCTAAAGAATAAAAATTCCCTAATAGTGAGTGACAGAACCTTGAAGTCGAATATGTATTTGAAGTCGAATATGTGCACCGACATGAACTCTGGCTCTCATCAAGCATAAAGTTGGTCATTGCATCCATAATCATACTTACTGTAACTTGTGAATCAATACACTGCACACGTTAATTGCAGTCCTGCTTGCAACGGCCAGTCTTTTCACTACCTTGGCTTGGTCATTCGCCCAGTGGCAAGGTTCTCGTGCTTTGCGACCGTGCGGTCGTGGGTTTCAGTCCTTGAGCAAGGATTTATTTACGAATTTCTTCATGCTGAATGAAATTGTTAATGATCTTCTCTGCAATGCTAATTAGTCTGTTGAATCGGCTGCTATTTACTTTCATTTACCGTCCATACTTTGTTAATCTTTTTTGAACTAAATGGTTGCTACCCTGGAGAGTTTTTAGTAGCACATTCAAGGCCTTAATTAGTGTGCTTTTGTTAGCCAAAATCCTCGTGTTACAAGGGAAAAGTGATATGGATAGTTGAAATAAATAGCACAGGAGGTGAAGAACGGCTGGAATAGATGTGACCTATTTGGGTGTGAGAGAGAGGAGATTAAATTATAGCTTAAGAGATGTTACCGTGAGCTCCGCAGTTTAGGCACTGTAGAGCTCAAATGTCTGTCACCTGCAGAAATTATACGTGTAAAGACACAGCTAATTCGCTGTTTTGTGGGGAGCGCTGTTCTGACAGGTCTAATGAGCCTTTTCTATACACTGCATACTCTACGGTGATGTCTATGAATGAGCTTTGTTGAACTGTCTTTCGAGCTACTATAAAGGCTCGTCCTCTTTAAGGTGGATGCATAGTCACATGCTTGTAGATATCATAATTTTTATTATGGCCCAGTATGGTTGCATGTGATAGTTTTATTTTATAGGTGGTTTTGTATTTTAGGTCTGCAATCGTGATGAGAACATGGATCCGAAGTACCATGATCCATTTTGGAAACTATCGTGCTGTGGGGCAGAGGTTTCTCTGAAGGGCTGCATTTTGCATTTCTGTCCAAAATGTGGAAAACGTCTGGACCATGACAGTAAGTAATACCGTGTAGTTTGAGTATACAGTATGCACAATATCTCGAGGTCAGCTGGCTTCAGTGCTGCCATTTCCCCTGCCATGTTTAGTGCGACAAGCTATGTTTCGAAAAGCTGTTCCTTGCTCTGAGCGATTCGTGTGCAGCTTGTTGTCGTGTCATCGCATGGCCATGCGAGACCATTGCCCAGGCATCGCATCATCTTGACCTGGCATTAGTTGTCCATGACCAAAGCTTGGGCTACCTTTTTGTGATCCTTGACTTTTTGCGACAAATTGATGAAAGCAAATAGCAGTTACCGTACAGCGACATAGCTACGAGGGTTTTGTTAGGGGAGCTGCAGCTGGAGCAAAGAGCTCTGCAGCTCGACCTTGACCGTCACTGGTGCCACAGTAAATCATTTTTCACCCATCTGCATCGCCCCCCCCCCCTTGTAGCATGTTATTTACTTGAAGGTCTTCTCAAGCACTGCCAGATTCGTTCACTCTCTTACTCTGGTTTACTCATTTAAAATTCTTACTGCTGAAGTTTCCAAGTGTACCACACACCTCTCTGACTACAGTCGTTTTGCTGTGCTTCTAACCGACCTCAAATCTCCTGGAGACGATGCCGTCTGCTTCTGTGTTCCTTACGACTAGAATGCGCTGCCGACTGACATTGCCATAGCCCCTGACCTGACAACATTACAAAGGAAGCCAAAAACCCACTTCTTGCTTGCAGCATTTGCTCCGTGTTGATTGTCCTGTATGTGTTCTTGTGTACTGAGGTTGTGTATAGTCTCTAATCTCGTAGCATGCTTCGCTTCTGCCACTTATTATAATGTTCCTAGAAAGAGATTTAGTTTATTCCCTCAAAATAGGCTCGGTCAGCATAGCTCTTGTGGCATCTTCCCTCAATCTTGGGGTCCTACTCCAGGGTGACTTTTCATTGGGTGACCAAATCAACTCCACAGTCAAATCTGCGCACTTCCAGTTATGTAGCTTTTGACAGTTCTCAGCATCACCTGAAGTGGGGCTGGGTATTGTGACCGAGCAACAAGTCTGCTGGCTCCACCACGAAGCACTTTATTCAGAAACTACGTCGGATAAGCCTACTGAACTCACTATAGACAGCAAGCCAGCATCGAGGGATCTAGCCATCTCCATCCTCCCTGTACTCCTTCGGCAGCACTTATTTCCTCCCATGCATGCATTGTTTTTGCACTGTCGAGCCATTAGTCGTTTCCACTCGCCCGACAGTTGTTGGCAGTTTGTGGTAGATGAATGTCCCCACAGACGTCACCAATGCATGGACAGACTGCCGAGTCATATGTCGAGAGCCACTGTTCACCGCTTAACCTCTCGAGAGCCTGCTGCTGCTTAAGCAGTAGGGCCTCCGCCCAGTGCGCGGCCTTTTGAGTCATATGTTCCCTCACACTAACATTGCAAACATTCGGGCAGACTAAATAGAGATAAACATGCATAAGCAGAGATACCACATCCAAGATCATCCTTGGATTTGAGACATTCCATCTCGGCTTCTGTAACTCACTACTTGCAAGTCTTCGTGGCCGAACTTCGTGACTGAACTTCGTGACCGAAGCACTAGCCGTAGGTGCAAAGCACAGCAATGATCGTCTGTCGGTAATGTCGGAGTCCCCGCATTATTCTTCTTCTCACGAACTTTATACTGGTTCCGCATCAAGTGACATATCGACTTAAAGGTGTTTGCACTCGCATTCAGGTCCCATAGTTCTCTTGCTCCAGCCTACGTGTCCGAACTACCTCCCAGTCGAGCTGAGCATTTTACAAGCCACTCTTCTTCATGCCCTGACTTGACCAAGAAAACATGTGAAAGAAGCTAAGATCACACCTTTTCCTTCACCTTGCATATTCTTTGTCCTTTTGAATTGTTTTTTGCTTGTAAGCTTATGCTTGCTGACACGATGCATGTTATTGCCAACTTACTGACACTCTTCTTTTTCACTGTCATAAAAGTATCTAGAAAAAAACTAGTTCTCTTTGGTTACTATAAAAATGTCTTTTTATTATTTATATACTCTCAGAGTACTATTATAACTGTATTGTTACTGTTGTTATTGATATTGATTATTATTATCGTTATTGCTTACATTAGCCGAAATTTGCCAATTGCGGTTATCTCCACAGCCATTGCATGCTTTTTTGCCATATTTCTGTCACCATAGGCTAGATGTCAAATTTTTCTGCTACGTTTCTCCTACATTTCTGCTCTTTGCAATGGTAGTGACAGTCGTAACAGGTATTAACAGTATGTTTTATATAGCTAGCAATGGCCAGCATAATGCATTCGGATACCTACTTACTTGGGCCGAGGGAAACCACTAGGTTGGAAATACATATGCCAAGGTATATAATCAATGTTTTCTCTTCTTGTAACCGAATTGTGATCATCTTCTGAAGAATTTCTGAACTTTCTTTTAGGTCTGCCGTGCTCGAAGACCAAATATCAGTATTGGCTCTTTAGTCAGCTCCTATAATAAAGATAAATGTTGAAGATATACAGTATGACCTATGTATTCAGTATCGGTGCTTTTACTTTAAAAATCGGTTAAACGCACCGGTTTGTCACTTTTGGTTCGGTTTGCACACTGGAATCACGAGTTAGGAGCTGTTCCTCCTTTGGATTGTAACCTTAGCAGTGGTCTGGTGTCTTGAGACTTTGACTTTGACTTAAGCCAGCAAGGATAAACCACAGAGGCATATGCTAGTCTGCAACCATTCGAAGTGACTTGACTTAGTTTTTGCTAATCATAGGGCCTTTTTAAGTATGAACGTGAATTTTTCACTCATGTGCACACACACTTATGCACACTTGCATGTTACAGGGAAAGGGTAATATAATAATTTTAGTAGTACATTTGATAAAGCACCTCGGATAGCTCAATCTCTTTCTAGTTACTTTATGCTGCAAAGGAAGCACGATCTGCTCACTCTTTCAAGCATTGGCAGTAAAGTAGTTATCGTAGTCGTTTTTTAAATGAAAATTGAAATTAAAAATTTTGAACCTGCCATTGTGGTGCATTCAAATTATAATATTTGCATGATTAAAGCAGCCGTATCTGCAGCCTAAGTCTGGAAGCCTGACTGTTACCTCGAAATGTTCGGCCATGTCAATCAGCCTCAAGCTAGAGGCCTGGTCTTGTTGCATACTATTATTCCATATCCAAAGCCTGGAACTCACTCCCGACCTGCATCACGGCATCCCCTGATTTGACCACATTTAAGAAAATTAAAAACCCCTATTTATCACAGCATTTAGTGAGTCCCTGTGATTCGTCCTTTATGTGCTTATGCATGCTGACACTGTTGCATGTTGCCACTAACCACACTTGCTGCATGCTGACCATGTGCATTTCGCCCCTAAGCATGTTATTCTTGTTGTTTATCAAGCATGATACCACTCATGATTCGATCATGTTTCCTTTGCAGCAAATGTAAAGCGCCTAGAAAGATTGAGTTCTCTGAGGGTGCTTTATCAAGTGTATTATTTATATTATTATTATGTCCAATTATGTTCTGATTACTTTATTGTGCAAGGTTTTTATCCGTCATGCTTGCTGAAAATGTTCATCAGAATGATCAAAGCAGCTTATGCCTTATTTAATAATATGTAAATTTTTTTGTTATGACTCTTAATTAATTTTTGCAGTGGAGTGGCTTTTGTTGTTCTTTATCTTACACTTTATGTTCCCAGGTTCTACAGCACAAGTGACACCAAAGCCCTTATATTTACCTTCTGCCTCCTTTTCGTCTGGAACTACTGGTTATATTTCTGGAACTAATCAAGGTAACATCACAATAGGTGGCACACTGTAGATACTTTTTATACTTGTTATACTTTTTTATACTTTTTGCACTTTTTTCGTCAGTTTAGTGCAGAAAATGCACTTTAGGGAGCTGTGATAATCCTGGGAGCTGCACTGGTCCAGGGGCACTGCAGCCGATGGCTCAGTTAGTCTGTTTCCGGTTGCATTGTCCTTGGCTTAATCTGTCTTTACACCGAACCATGTTAAACAAATTGTGTTCAGGCGGCTCATGCTCTGGATACTGCCTGCACAGACTCGATAGTCAATGCAAGACTTATATTGTATTGCAGCCAATAAGTTGCACCTGTTCATGGAAGTGGTTGACCCGAAGATCAGTGGAGTATGAACATGTTGCAGTCGTGTGTTTGCCGTGTAACATGAAAAAGTGTGAAAGTTTAGCTCTGTTATTAATGGTCGTCCAGTGACAAGTCACTTTGTAGTAGGACACCAAAATTTCTTGCAGATGCTACAGGAGATAACCAGGCAGTGCCTATTTTGAGTATTTGGATTTTTTTAATTTTTGAGCTACACTCAGTTAACCCATAAATAGTAAGTTGGTTTTTGTCATAATTCAATTTGAGAAAGTTTGCATCCATGCAAGTCCAGATGTCAGCAAAACATGCAGCAAGCGAGTTGAGAGTCTGCTGTGCTGAAGGGCTGAGAGGGATCAAAGCATGGGTACAGCTCTGTGTCATCTGCACAGAAGTAAAAGCCTAGACTGTGCTTGACGATTGCATCGGCAAGAGGGAAAAGTATAGTAAATACTGAAACGAATCTAACCAATCACAAGGCCCGAAGTACCCGTTACTGTGGTGGTTCTTCGAATAATGTTTGCCCATATGCATCAATACGCAGCCACTGCGATAGGACGTGAACCATTGCACTGCAGTATAAATAATGCCCAGGCGAGATGAGAGGTGCTCGAGAAGGACCCGGTGATCGATATTATGAAAAGCTGCTGAAATATCAAGCAAAACAAGTAAATAGACTTCACCTAACTCTGCATTTCTGAGAAGTGTGAGCTGCAGTTAGCTGTAGTCTTCTTATGCCTATCGATGGACAATCAGTCCTGATCTTGTGAATGCTTTCTTAAGATTATGCTCGGCAGACCTGGCTGTTTTAATGTCTTCAGTAAACCATAGGCCACCTTTGCGAGCACGCACAATCAGCTTATTCAGGGTGAATACTCGTCAAGATCGTCGGCTAGTTTCATATTGTGACATTCTACCAGGACTGGTCAGAGAGGCAGAGGGAGATAGACACAGACAGACAGTCAGAGAGAGAGAGAGAGAGAGAGAGAGAGAGAGAGAGAGAGAGAGAGAGAGAGAGAGAGAGAGAGAGAGAGAGAGAGAGAGAGAGAGAGAGAGAGAGAGAGAGAGAGAGAGAGAGAGAGAGAGAGAGGGATGTAGCAGCAGGAGCAAGGACAACATTTTTGTGTGGACAGCATCAATCTCAAGAACCAAAAGGTTTTGCAATTCACATATGAATCTAAATTTGAAGAAGGGCAGAAACTCCAGACTAAATTAGTTATGCATTGAAGTGCAGAATTTGATGACAACATATTATAGCATACTTTTGTGGGAGACTATTTGATCGAGTAATACGGGCCTTTTTTGGGAGTGGGGTCCTGCACAGGAGCTGAAAGAGAAAATTAGTCAGCCAGTATGCAACATCGGCAGTTAAGGTGTCAGTTTAGTCGTCGAAATTAATGCTAAAATTAATAGACCGATGTAGGGACGATTGTTTTGCATATTGTATCGAAATTATGTCAGAAAAGTCTTAAATAAAGCATGGCTTGGTGTTCTTGGAGGTCACAGATTACTATCACGACTGCAGCTTGCTATTTAGAATGACTCAAAACAAAAAATTCGAAAGATTGCTTTGAGGGACTGCAAGCAGTTCGAAATTGTGAGAGAGGAACGTATGACCAATGCAACTTCTCCACCATTTTTGAACAATCTACAGGTACGAAAGAAGGAGAAGCTTGTTTGAGTGGCATCGGTTATTGTCGAGCGGTTGCTCGATTTTAGCCTGGTCTTGGTCATAGCAAGCAGGTCAAGTGCATCGTTAACAGTCATATCATTAACTATTCGGGGCTTATCCACAATCAGTGATCATTCCTCAGGCACGATGCTAGAAATATTGAATTGCATCCTACACATCAACACTTGCTAGCAGTTGCTTCTTTCATGATATATGCAATACAAGAACCCTGGCAGCAGCAGCCAAAAGCATGAATGCTTTTGAAAGACAATATTAAAGCGATAATAGATTCATGATAATACCTAATTGTAAGGTCACTAACAACAGGCTATAGTCACAGCCCGCTCGCTCAGGTGCAGATGCCTAGTCTAGTAGGGAAGTGGTACAGTGGAGCATGCCTTCCCAAGGAAGTAACATTTAGATGTACATAGGCACACAATTTCATGCTTGCAAAGGTCAAAAAGCAAACAGCTTTAGATGAGTCTTAGAAGCACTGGTCTCCATATACAATACATCTTAGAGCTTAGCATATCGAAAAGAATTCTGCAATGGTCAAAAACACAGCTGGCAGTGTTTGGTGCCCATGGCCGACATTCGACACTAGGTTTAGTATATCTGGTGTGGGAGCCACATCTAGAAGGATATCGGTAGTTATCTTTAAAAGGGCACCTGCTGTGTCCCTTAATAAGAACAACAATAAGACATTTAATGAAGCGCCCTCGGAGAATTCAATCTCTTTCTAGGCGCTTTACATTTGCTGCGAAGGAAACACTGTCGACTGGTTAGTGGTAGCATGCTCAATTAACAACAAGAATAACATGGTTAGGGGTGACATGCACAGGGTCAGCATGCAAGTATGGTTAGTTGCAGCATGCATAGTGTCAGCACGCATAAGCTCATAAAGGCGAATCACAGGGACTCATTGCACTGCACTCATTGCACTCACTCAGCTGCTGTCATAAATTGGTGCGTTTTTAGTTTCTTTTCAAATGCGGTCTAGTTAGGGGATGTCGTGATGCAAGTCGGGAGTGAGTTCCATGCTTTGGCACCAAACGAACTAAAGGCACGATCTCCAAAGGATTTGAGGTTTGTACGAGGTATAGGTAAACAGATTCCGAAAAGTAGGTGGCACGATGCACAGCCTGGTGGGGCAGTAGATCTGGTAGGTAGGCTGAGCCAAAGAATGAAGGGATCTAAAAGTGAGCGACAAAACCTTGAACTCAATGCGTTGCTTGACTGGAAACTAATGCAGGTCGGTGAGAAGTGTTGTGATGTGGCAATTGCGACGCTCACGACAGACAAGCCTAGCTGCAGAGTTTTGCACCAGCTGCAATCGCCTGATCGCACATGCTCGTGGGCCAGTAAGCAGTGAGTTGCAGAAGTCGAGACGGGATGTCACGAATGCATGGACCAACTTAGATGCGGTATCCTTATCTATACAAGCCCGAGTTTTAGCAATATTATGAAGCTGAAAATAGGCAGATTTGACCGTGGAGCTGATATGGTCGTCTAACGAGAGGTCGCTTTAGAATATGACACCTAGATTTCGAGCTGATTCTTTAGTTTTATTTCGAGCTGATAAGTTAGTTTGTATCATCATTAAGTTTTAGAAAATTGGCTGCCATCCATGTGCGGATGTCATCAATACATGCAGCAAGTGAGTTGAGAGAGTTTGAGGTGCTTGACAGCTGGGAGGGATCAAAGCAAAGGTGCAACTGAGTGTCATCTGCATAGAAGTGAAAGCCTAGATTGTGCTTGGCAATCACATCAGCAAGAGGCAGAGTATAAACCGTGAAAAGAACCGGACCTAGCACAGAGCCCTGAGGTACTCTATATTTCAGAGGTACTTCAGATGATCTTTGTCCATTCTTCACGTCAATACTCTGGAGTCTCCCACTGAGATAGGACCTGAACCACTGCAGAGCAGTGCCAGTGATGCCCAGGCAAGATGAGAGGCGCTCTAGAAGAACTTTGTGATCGATGGTATCAAAAGCTGCCGAAAGATCGAGCAAAACAAGCAGACACTCCACCCATGTCTGCATTCCTAAGTAGGTCGTTGTATACCCTAAGCAATGCTGACTCTGTAGAGTGATTAGCTCTAAAGCCAGACTGTAACTTACTAGCAAGGTGTGAGGTTTCGATATATGAGTTAAGCTAGTCCTCCATGATGTGTTCCAGTCTTTGATAGGAATGGTAGAAGTGAGACTGGACGGTAGTTGCTTAAGTTATCTTAGTCTAGTGTCGATTTCTTGAGAAGTGGGCTGACTACAGCTTTTTTGAAAGGTGCTGGGACATGACCTGAGGCTAATGGCATATTAATGATGTTAGTTATGCATGGCAGCAGCAGATCAATGCCATGGAGGAGCAGGACAGTGGGGATAGGGTCCAGAGGACTTGTTGTCTTCTTTGATTGAGATACGAACTTCAGGACTAGATCACTAGTGACATGCTTAAATGTAGACATTGAGGTGCTGCCGGGGATCGGGGAACAGCATTCTAGTGGAGATGTTGTCATCGCAGGGAAGGATTCCCTGATCTTGTCTATCTTCTGCACAAAGAATCGAGAGAAGCGATCGGCTAGATCATCACAAGGATCATCAGGTAAGGAGCTAATCTGGGAGCAGTTGATATGGTTTATCGTCGAAATCAGCATTTTTGGATTGTGCATCTGTGATTCAACAATGTTTCAATAGAAGCTAGACTTGGTCTTTGCCAGGATCGACTGGTACGACCTACAGCAGTTTTCATACGCCTGTCGACGGACAGCCAGTCCAGATATTTTGCATGCTTTTTCAAGCTTTCGCTTAGTAGACCTGGCTATTTTAATGTCTGTGGTAAACCATAGGCCGTCTGGGCAGGGACGCACAGTGCGCTTTGTCAGATGTGCAAACTCGTCGAGCGTGTTAGCTAGTGTCGTGTTGTAGCTATCTACCAATGATGACAGATCGGAGGGAGGACTGAGCAGCAGAGGTGAAGCAGATATTCTCGCTTGGACAGCATCGATGTCAAGGGTCTTGAGGTTTCGCGATTCACAGGTTATTTTAGAGGAGGAGGTAGGCACACACTGTAGATTGAATGAGATCTGCATTTGGTCAGATAAGCAGGATTTGGTGATAATTGGTGATGACAAAGTGCAGTTGTGTGAGAAAATCTGGTCGAGTGTGTGACCCTTGATGTGAGTAGGGCCATGCACATGAGCCACAAGAGACAATGAGTCAGTCAATGCACAAAATTCGGTGCTGAAAGCGGCAGATAAGTTATCAAAGTGAATGCCTATAACTAGTAAGTTGGTTTTGTCATCATTCAATTTAAATGTCTTGAATAGGAACGTTAGAAGTGAGACTTAGCAGAAGTTGCTCAGGTACACTTGCTCTTGTGTTGCTTTCTTGAGTAGTGGCCTGACTACAGCCTTGTTGAGAGGTTCTAGGACATGACCTGAGGCTAGGACATATCACTGATGTTAGTTATGCATGGCAGCAGCAGGTTAATGAATTTTAGAAGCAGGACAGTGCAATAGGGTTCAAAGTACTACATGTCTTCTTTTATTGGGATATGATCTTCAGGACGAGGTCACTGGAATCATCCCTTGACCATTTTTTAATAACGCAGTTCTTCTGGCATTAATAATTTGAGCTCAGACTCGTCTTTTTACTGTGACGACAGCCATCTTTTCTGATCGATTCAAGCCCAACCCCAGTCGGCTGCTGCAATTAATGAATAATCTCTTGTCTTGCACATGTGGAAAAAGCTTTGCTGATATAACAGCCTCATTTATATAGCAGCCGAAAGGCCTTTACGGCTGTCACCACCCCTTGCAGTAGGCAATAAAGAATCGCCCACTGCAGGACTCGAACCCCAAACCAGCATCGTGAAGAACAAGTGACTTCCCTTAAGCACATGTTAATTGTAAGAGGAAATCTTAAGCATGCTTTTCGGATTCATATCTAAAGGCTTTTAACCAGTATTGCAGTGGCAAGACTATTGGTGAGTGTTCACTAATTGGTATCTTCTTTGCATACACATAGCCTGGATTATGCCAAAGAGGCAACTCGTCCTTAACCCTTTTGGGAGCATTCAAACATTGGAAAGCTAAATGGGCATATAGTAATAGTAATGCACTTGATAAGCGATAAATATCTGATGGCATCATCTGGTTTAGTCAGTCGAAGGGGGCCCCAGCCCAAAGCAAAAGGCTCTGTACCACAGTAAGATTATTACAGATTTCTGTGTTTTATTACCTTAGATTTCGATAATGCTGAATCAGGATTGACACATGCTTGCTGTTGAGTCACCCTTAAACGTCTCTGAAGTCACCCTTAAACGTCTTTGAAACGTCGTCTTACACGTCTCTTAAACGTCACCTTTAAACGTCTCTGAGTTCAACTAGCTTCGAACTAACTGTATTAATGCTGTCCTGAACTGTCCTTAGATGGAGCTAGCTTTGTTATTAGGTCCTTTCTGCCTCCATCCTAATCAGGTAATTGGAGAGATCTGATGAAACGTTCGAATACTGTATCAGGTGGGTTTGACGAAACATAACATGCTTTATTAAGGTATTGATGCTCTTTTTACTTCAGTGCTCTGTTACCATTAGCAAAACCGTGTCGAGGGAGCATTTAAGACTCACTAGCCATGTTTTGGGGAACCAGCATCACCGGCATCTGTTTTGCATCTGCAAAAACTAACAGTGTGAGCCTTGATGGCACACTAGGTAAGGCGGTTGCTTTTCACGACCTCGGGCCCGAGGTCGTGGGTTTGAATCCTGCGGCGGGTGATCCTGTATCACCACTGCAAACAGTGGAGATGGCCGTAAAGGCTCTTCTGTCGCTATACAAAAGAGGCAGTTAAATCAGCTAGTATTTATTTATTTTATTTAATGCTACGATGGCTGTGTTATTGGCCAACGAATTTAATTCAGGGGCCTTTTTGGCCCGTTTTTAACACTTAGAACTGGAGATCTTAATGTTTCTCATGTGACAGGAAATAGCCAGGAACTACGGTTTTTGTGACTGAGACAGTAGAAGTTAAAGGCAGTATGATAAGAAAACCAAAAATGGGAACGGTTGTGTGTCACCCAACACTTCAAAAAACATGCAAGAAAGCCAAGCTTCTGTAGTTGTAATTGCCTGTGCAATGCTGGGCATGCATGTAGTTTGTGAGCAGCATTGTTTAATACAAATAGTTTTTCAAGATCTACTTGAGTGGATAAATCCCTACTGTGCCCCTTCTACGTGATGCTGCATAAAGTTGCCACTTCCGATTACTTCTGCCAAATACTAGAGATCACGACCTATCGCCTTTGTGTCTCCATCATTCAGGTCTGACTAGTTGGACGCCTGACTTTTCAACTAGGAGCGGACCTCCTGCACAGTATCACTCCTATACAGCGCCAGTCATCAGTGGTCAATCGTTTATCCCCACCGGTAACCCATATGTAGCTTATCCTACTGCTCCTGCTGCAGGACGGGAATCAATTCAAAGGTATGCCCGTGCAGGTTTTCCAGTGTTATTGTGCGACTTTGCAGAATTAATCACATGACTATGAAGTAGTCGCGATCAGCTTGTGATTTTGTACTTTGCTTTGATCTGCAGTGGGCTTCGCAAGCAATCCGTCAGCTGTGTGTGCATTGATCATGTTTAGCGTTGTTTTGCCTTTCAACCACTAAGAAAATCCGGACAGCACCCAACGGCCCTAGGTCCGTGGGTTCGTTGCAATATAAGATGAAGGGGCTTGAGCAGTACGTTGCTCACCTGAGCCGTGATGGCACACTGGGTAAGGCGGTTGCTTTCACCACCTCGGTCCCGAGGTCGTGGGTTCGATTCCTGCAGTCGGCGATTCTTTATCACCACTGGAAGCGGTGGTGATACCCGTAAAGGCTCTTCTGTCGCTATATAAAAAGAGGCTGTTTAATCAGCTTGGATTTATTTATTTCCTGTCGATAATTTCAGTGCTCTGGTTCTGTTTCTTGACTAAGACATCTGATGGATACATGAGTTTCTGTGAGCGGAAAGGTTGTTGTCAATAATTAGCACCTGTTTATCGTAGAAGTAGCAGTAAAATGCAAATCATCAGTCTAGTTCTATGTGTTCCCGAACCATTGGCATGCTAGCCACATTTCACATCTTGTTATCAGCATGCCACTTGCCAGCATTCCATTCTGCCAGAGCCTAACTGGTGCTTGCCGTTCCCATATTGCTCCGGCCTTATCTAATGTAATGTAATGTAATGTATCTCCGTCAGTAACTCCACAAAGTCATAAAGACCATGTCGGTGTTACGCAGGAGAGTTTTGTATAGCGCACTCACAGCCTAAGCAGCTTTCGGTACGCATTCGGTAGCCAACAGACCGTCTCACGCAACAAAGAGAAAGTGGGAAGCATAGCAGAGTTAGGAGAGCAGTTGAGGTAGTGAGTAGCATAGAAGTAGCAGTTCAGGACCGCTGAAAAAGATGTGCCATAGTCGGCACTTGGAGAGTAGATGTCGTTGCCTAAGAATTGTGGAAGCGAGTTCCACAGTCTAGGACCTGCAGAGCTAAAGCTTCTGTCGCCAGCTGTCTTTAAGCGGAGGAATGGGACAGCTAATTTATTGTCCACACAGGACCTCAGGGCGCGAACAGGCTGAAACTGATGCAGCAGTTCAGCTAGGTATGAAAGAGCCAAGCCGTGGCGGGCCTTGTGGGTCAGCGTAAGAACTTTGCTCTGTATCCTTTGCTCAACCGGCAACCATTCTAGCTCTTTCAGCAAAGGAGACACGTGCTCAAACCGCTGGGACTTGAAGACCAGCCTTGCAGCCATATTCATAGTCCGCTGTAGTGGCATAATAGCTTTCTTTGGTAGCCCAGCCAAAAGGGAATTACAATAATCAAGCCGAGACAGAACTAGAGAGCTAGTTAAATTTTCTACAAGCCATTGTGGGAGACAGCTTCCAATCTTAGATAGGGATCGGATGTGATGGCTAGCTGTAGAGGCAGTCTTCTGAATGAAGCTTTTGAAATTGAGGCAGCTGTCGAACACGACACCTAGATTACGAGCACGTGGTGAAGGTCGCACAATAGCATCACCTATTAGAACAGCAAAGCCTTTTAATCCAGCCACACGCTTAGGGTGTCCTATGAGAAGCAGTTCGGTTTTATCGTCATTTAATTTCAGGACGTTTTCCGACATCCAGGATCGAATATCGGCAAGGCAAGCATTCAGTTTCTCAGTTGCTGCAGCAGATTCCGACGGTTTAAATGACAAATACAACTGAGTATCGTCAGCATAGAAGTGATATCCTATTCCCTTGAGGGACTCCACAGGTGACCCTTCTCATGTCTGAGACCTGACCCCCACACGACACGGATTGAACACGATCAGACAAGTAGGATTTAAACCACGCCAGTGCTTCGTCTGCCAGACCGATCGTTGTTCTCAATCTTTCAAGCAGAACTTCGTGATCAATGGTGTCGAAGGCAGCAGACAGACCTAGCAGAGCAAAGGCAGTGGCATTCCCGTCGTCGTTGCCACGTAGAATGTCATTGTTAACACAGAGGAGAGCAGTTTCAGTGGAGTGCTGCCCCTTGAAACCTGATTGAAATGTTTCTGACATTCCATTATTTTCAATATGTTCAACTAGCTGCTTAGCAACAATTTTTTCAAGAATCTTTGATAAGAACGGGAGAAGGGAAACTGGACGATAGTTTGCTAGGACCTCTGTGTCTAATCCAGGCTTTTTAAGAATAGGTCTAACGATTGCCGATTTGAAGGACTTGGGGACGACCCCTTGTCCCAAAGAAGCATTAAAAATCTTGGTTATGGCAGGGCTAAGTTGGTCTGCAAGTGAAGACCACAGAGATGAAGGTATAGGGTCTTCAGGAGACGAGCTCTTTTTGCTAGACCTTATTAAGGCAGCCACATCACTGGCAGAAACTTCGGAGAACCTTTTAAGAAAGGTCACAGGTTGAGGAACGGCGATTGCTTTGGTCGGAGGGGGCTTAATGGAGGCACGAATGAGCACAATTTTTTCAGTAAAGAAGGCTGAAAACTTTTCGGCTGAGCCCTTAATATCTGGGGAGTCAGACCTGACAGCATTGGCCAGTCAATGGTTTACTGTCTTATAAATCTGTTTAGTGTCCGACTGGCAGGAATTAAGTTTTCTAATGAAAACAGAAGCCCTGGCTTTTTTAAGCTTTCGGGTGTAAACTCGAAGGAAGTCTTTAAAATTGACTAGGTCTGCCTCAGACCCCGATTTCTTAAAACGACGTTCCAGCCTGCGCTTAACACGGCGCATCTTAAGGAGTTTTTTTTGTAAATTGAAAGCAATCTCGACGACTTTGAACGCGGATAGAGCGAACGGGAGCATGCTTGTCAAGAGCACTCCTGAGTGTCACGTTCATCGCATCAGTGAGGGTATCGAGGCTGCCGGTCGAGTCTGAATGCAGATCAAGAAGGCCTGCATCACAAACAGATTTCAAAAACTTGTCCAAGTCAATGCTTTGTAAGTTACGTCGTTTGGCAAATTCGACATTACCCTGCACGCACGAGGGAGCAGGAACAGTAAACGAGACCGAGCAATGATCTGAGAGGGTCAGTGGGCATTTTAGCGAGGAACTCTGAAAACTCTTCTATAAACAAGTTTAGACAGCCAGAAGGAGGCCGGTATATCACAACGGTGATAGGCATTGTCTTTGATGAAGACCTGATAGCAACCGATTCAAACGATGACCCATGCGAGAAACTGCACATTTTATAGCCAAACGATTCGCGAACAACAATTGCAACCCTGCCCCAACCTTGTGAGAACGCATGGACTGATAGAATGAGAACCCGGGTGGGGTGGTCTCGGAAATACAGCTACTGGAACAAGGCGTCATCCAGGTTTCGGTAAGCAGAAATGCATCTAGCTTCTCCTGGACCACCTGATCGCGGATAAGTAACCCCTTGGTTTTTAGCGAGCGGACATTTAGTAGGCGGAATTTAAGAGGCTGTTCAACAACTGGGCGACGGCGATGAAGTGGCTCGTATTCTCTACCGTTTGCGTCCGGCCTGGCGGACGCTGGCTCTTCGAATTTGAATTGGACCTTAGTAACGGCCGTTGGACGATGTTTCACAACGTGCTGGGCTGCAGCGGGTGGGCTACTACCGCAACAAGTACTATTTAGCGCTTTAAACTTACGAGTCGTAGGTTTGATAGCCGAGCTGTTGATGGGGCGAACGCAGGATGCAGGTAGGTTCTCACTGACCCGCCGGAGAAGGCCCGCCGGTAGGTATCGACTAATGGCGACATCGCATCTTATGCTAAGCAGGTCCTGTTTTGGCAGCAATTCGAATCATGCACGAAAGCCATCATGCAGTCGCTTCCGAGTGAGCTCTTGCTTGCTTCAAAAGGGGAAGCCCCTAGTTCATAACAAAGCCTCAATTGTGTAAAGCATTCTAGGACCTGTTTTATCTGGTTTGCTTTTCTCTGCCATAAAGGCAGTCATTTTTGTGAATGGCATAAGCAAGTATTATCACACTTATTTAGGAGTCTGTCACCTGTTAGCATCCCGGCTGAGGTTTGGTTTGTTGTGGTACCTCGGCTTTCGAGTTCAATTCGTTCCGTGCCGGAGCTCGTAACTCAAATTACTCGCATATCAAATCAATTTTCACCATTAAAGTGCCACTAATCCGTTCCGGACTCCAAAAAACACTGCAATTTTTTTCACGTTTTTAAATCAAAAAATGTACTTATAAATAACGAATATTGTTTTAGGAATTACAATAGAATGTCTTGCAGTAAACAGGTTTTATTAATCCTAATGTACAGGAGTAACTTGTAGATCAGACGTCTTGAAGATGGAAATAGAGTTAGAGGAGGAAGGCTTCAATGAATATCTGAATCTTATTCGCCGATCCTGATGCCCTTTTCGCTGGGCTTTCCTCGTTTTCATCAGGGTTTTCGATAAAAACTTGTCCAGTGAGGTCTGCTTCATCGCCCTTCAAAATGTTTCTGAAATGAGTTAGGCAATTGTCATTAAATAGCTCCGTCGCAAGCTCAGTTAAAACTTTATCTTGGTGTTTCTTTCGAATAAAGCCCGAAAGTTTCTCCCACACCCTCAACATGTTCATTATAGATAAACTCCTCCGTGTTACCTATTCCTATTTCTTGCAAAACCTCCCGTGTGCTGCTGAGTCTGTAGCCCCTGTCGCTCGAGTCTGTCTGGGAGCGAACCAACAGGCCTGCCCTTGTCGTCACAGCCGGGTCGTTGAGCAGTATCTTGCCACGAAACGTCATTCGCTGTGCTACCCTTATTGGCCTGAGTAACCACGCACAGTGTGACGTTCGCTGCTGCAACTAGTGGTGAGTATCTGAAGCTGGCTCGTAACCTGAACTTTAGCTCACAACTCAAAGCAAAAAATCGGCCAAGATACAGCTCGTATTTCCAAACACTCGTATGTCGAGACACTCGTAAGCCGATGTATCATTGTAATGGGTTAGCATTGGGAGTTATTGCATAATGGTACACACAGTAGTGAATATGGTGCAATAAAAAACTTAACTAATGATGGCTGTGATGTGCGTTTTAGGACTTTTAGGCTATAGAGCCTTTAAAATATCTCAGCCCATTTTCGAAATCAGTAGCTAGCTCATCAACGGCGTACAAACTGCCCCCTGTGCTTGTGAAGTGCTTCTCCGAGCAGGTTGTTAATTATTCTCCGGAGCAATATTGGTGGGATCATCCACTGCTGATGGCTAAAAAGTAAAATGCCACGCTGATTTCAGTGACAGTCGGAATTTTTAATTTCATTCAACCTTTGTGACTTCTTTAGCTCGGTGCATCGTTTTAGTCATCCCAATAATTCTGGTTGCCACAGCATCAATCTTGTGGTCACTGTGACATCCTCAGTGACTTTCACTCTCTTTTGTCCAACCACTAGTTAACTATATTTTCTCCTATCCCACTTACATACAAGCAGTAAGATTGGTTTTTGGTCACCGTCAAAGCATGCAAATTAGTTACAGAGTAATTATTGCAACCGCTTCAAGATTAACTGCTTCAAGATGAACTTGGGCAGCTGAGGGTTTCCTGGTTTTGCAAGTAGGCTTCTGCCATGCGTCTCCCACACCCTACTGTAGGTTTGGAGTGCAAGCGATCATAAGTATGTCGCTCTGCTTCGAGAGTCTCTGGCGAGAGTTCATCTATCGTTACCTAGAGGATGGTGAGATCATCGGCTTTCTCTGGACCAAGTCACAAGTCACCAATAGGGGATTTTACCCAACCGTATTCGCAGGCTCACGATGTAATGACACATATCTCCGTCTATAACTCCACAAAGCCATAAAGACTACGTGAGGGTTACGTAGGAGAGTTTTGTATAGTGCACTCACAGCCTAAGTGGCTTTCGGTACACATTTGGTAGCCAACAGACTTCATCTCACTAAGCAAAGAGAAAATGATAAGCATGGCAAAGTCAGGTGAGCAGTTGAGGTAGTGAGTTCGACGAAGTTGGTTCGGTCCGGCTGTGAAGGTGCTCGCCCCGACAAAGGTCTGGCTGAGGTCGTGAGCTCGAGCCCGGAGGCATATGAGAAGTGGCTGAATAGAGATTAAGTTATCTTAAGGCGTTATACAAATAAATTGTATATATATATATATATTAATTAATTAAATTGTTTATGTATATATATTTATTTATTTATAATTACCACAATCCACCGAAATATATTCTAATTAGACTAACAACGACCAGACGTAAGCTTTGCTGAGCTCGGATTTTGCACTGATGTTGTAGTACACGTTTGAATGTATCTGTCCACCAAAATTCATGTGGCTGTCTGCATGCGAACTTGGGCAAATTAATGGGTTCGACGAATTACCCCAATCCCCCGAAATCCACCCCAATCCAATCTAATTAGTGTAGCAACGACCAGGCGTAAGCTTTGCCGAGCTCAGGTTTTCCACTGATATTGTAGTACACGTTCGAATTTATCTGTCCACAAAATTTCATGTGGCTACGAGCAAAAATTTTTCCAGGCTGTTGCCGTCGATTGCCGCGCATTGCCCTCGCATGTACGTTCAAGATTGGTTGATAGGACGTGGTTGTACTTTTAATACTGCACAGTTACGCAAGAAAAATGTGATCTTCTCCCAGCGGTTTCGCTTGCAATTGTAACGGACAATCATAGATTGCTGTATTGTCTAGGACAATTGCCGTCGATTGCCATGCATTGCCCAAGGTTGAACGAAAAAAGGATAGCGTGCTCGCCCACAATGAGCGTTATGTAGTAGGATAATTAAACATTCAAACAGCCAATTTCCAGCAAATTTGAACCGGATTGCTGCAGAGACCTGGCCATTGCCGTCGATCGCAGTGCATTGCCGTCGATTGTGCCTTTGTCGATTGTATAAAAGGATGTGGCTGCACTTTTAATGCAGTGCAGTGCAATGCGCAAGAAAAGTTGGAGCTTCTCTCTGCAACTGTCGGTGCATTTGTAACTGTCCGTAATGGATTGGCGTATTTCCCCGGGCCATTGCCGTCGATTGAATGCGTACCATGGGTGAAAATTATGCGTGCACACAGGTACATGTTACGTGGAGTGAGAGTTGCAGTTTATTGCAGCCAATCTTGCCAATTTTCCAAGGATTTCGTTATCGGCCCCTACCATTGCTGTTGATTGCCGTGCTTAGCTGACAGATAACAAACAAAGCATCTTGCAAGTTCCACGATTTTACTTTGGACGCAGCGGAATGCTATATGTAATGACAATTGATGCTTTCACACTGCCAATTTCTCTTCAATTTGCCCGGAATTGGGGTATTGGCCCAGGACACTGCTGTCGATTGCCGTTCATTGCTCACAAATGTACGTTCGCGTTTGGTTGAAAGGATTTGATTGCACTTTCAAAACAGTGGGCTGTGACAGGTAAGATATATTTGATCTTGGCCCAGTCACTTTCCAGTGATTTTCGATGAACCATAATGGATTGCCGTATTTGCGCGAGCCATTGCCATCTGTTGCCATGCATTGCCCAAGATTGAACGGTCAGAGCTGGTTAAAGTATGTGTGCAAGCAGTGAGATGTTTCGTGGAATGAGAATTAGAGCTTCGTGCGGCCGATTTCTCGTCGATTTGCCATGGATTTTGGTATTGGACCCTGCCATTGCTGTCGATTGCCGTGTATTGTTGACAATGAACGTGCCAAATAGCTTGAAAGTCCTACGATTTCACTTTTAACACAGAGTAATGTGAAATGCGATGACAATCGGCACTTCGTGCAGCCAATTTAGTGTCAACTAGCCACGGGTTGTAGTGGATTGCTGCTTCGAGCCGAGCAGTTGCCGTAGATTGCCATGCATTGCCCGAGATTGTACGAGCGCGATTATATATATATATATATATATATATATAATTCATATATATAGCGCCCCAAGATAACTTGATCTTTATTCAGGCACTTCACATATGCCTCGGGGCTCGAGCCCACGACCTCAGCCAGACCTTGGTCGGGGCGAGCACCTCATCCGCTGGACCTAACCAGCTCGGCGATTGCTTAAAATGATGTGGTTGACATTAACCAGTGTGCTTTGTAACATGCATTAAAAATTGAAGCATTGTGAAACCGATTTCAGTGCATTTTGCATCAGATTGCTCTAAACTGAAGTATTGGCCTGGGCCATTGCAGTCAATTGCAGTGCATTGCTGCCGAATAATCGAAGAGATTGTAGTGAAATTGTGTGATTACACAATAACCAAAAATTAGAGCAACGTGCAATCACTATTAGAGCTTAAAGTGTACATATTCTGGTCGTTTTTCGGCGGGTTGCTGTACATTGACGTACTAGCCCGGGCAGTTGCAGTCGATTGCAGTGCATTGCTGCAGAATGGCCGAAGCTTTTACAGTGAATTTATGCAAGTACACAATAACCGAAGAGTGGAGCAGCGTTCAATCATAATTAGAGCTTCTAGTGTACGCTTTGTGGTCGCTGTGTAGCAGATTACAGCAGATTTTGGCTGATTGAGGTGGATCGTGGTATGGAACCGGGTCGTTGCAGGCGATTGCAATTCATTGCATGAGAACGCATATTCGCAATGGAGCGAAATTCTGTGGATGCACTTTGAACAGAGTCTAGTCCTATATGCAATGTCAATTAGAGCTTCGCGATGGCGATTTGAGGATGATTTGCAGTGGAATAAAGTGGATTTTGGAAGTTTTCCAGGTCATTTTAGGCGATTGCCGCCCATTGCCCCAGTGCGAGATTGGGCAATTTTTTTATTTTACGTGGTTGTGCACACAGCACGGTGCACTTTAATTTGCAATAAAAACTGGAGCTCGGTACAATGTATTTCGATTTTTTATGTGGTGGATTCTGTGGATTGAGGTATTGGCCCGGGATACTGCAGTTGATTGCAGGGCATTGCACGAGAACGGCCGTGCCAATGCAAGCGAAAAATTGTTGTTGCAATTGTTGCAGAGTGTGCTGTCATATGCAATCAAAAAAGGAGCTTTTCGATCAGGATTTCTTTCGTTGCATGGTGGAATGTAGTGGGTTTCGGAATTGGCCTGGGCCACTGCGTTTTATTTCAGTGGACTTCGTGAAACGCGTGAGCGGAATCGCGAAAAGTTTTTTGGTTACATAGTGTGCGTAGCTTAGTTTGATATTCCAGACTTTTTGGAGCTATTCGCAGCAGATTTCGGATGGATTTGACGAGAACTAGAATGGATTGTGGTGGATTGTAGTACAGGCATCCAGTGCCAAAGCTCATTTGCATAGGTGCGCGTGCTCGCAGCCATGTTAAATTTTGTGGACAGATAAATTTGAACGTGTACTACAATATCAGAGAAAAATTTGAGCTCGGCAACGCTTACGTCTGGTCGTTGCGACTCTAATTAGAGAGGATTGGGGTGGATTTCGGTGGATTGTGGTAGTTCGTCAAAACCCAAATGAGCTTCGACACCGGACGCCTGTACTGCAATCCACCAAAACACATTCTAGTTTCCGTTAAATCCACATGAGATCAGCTTCACACAGCTCCAGAAAGTTCGGAAAATCAAACTATGCTACACGACAAATACACCCAGAAAATGTCGCGAGAGTCCATTTAGGCGTCCTCACTAAGTCTACTGAAAAAGATTGCAGTTACTCAGGCCAAAACCACAATCGACTGCGTTCCACCACTAAACGAAATAAATCCTGTTCGAAAAGCTACTTTTTGATTGCATATGACAGCATCCTCTGTGACAATTGCACTTAAAAAATTTCACTTGGATTGGCATAGCTATTCTCGTGCAATGCATTGCAATCGACTGAAGTAGTCCGGGCCAATACCGAAATCCACTTCAATCCACCGAACTAAAATCGAAATAGATAGCGCCGAGCTTCAGTTTTTATTGCATATTAAAGTTAACCTTGCTGTGTGCACTACCAGGTAAAATAAAAAAAACCAGTGTGCATCCTCGCACTGTGGCGATGGTCGGCGATCGCCTGAAATGATCTAAAAAAAAATACCAAAATTGACTCTATTTCGCTGCAAATCATCCTCAAATCGCCATCGCGAAGCTCTAATTGACATTGCATATAGGACTAGACTCAGTTCAAAATGCACCCACAAAATTTTTCACATTGCCGCGATTGTGCACAGGCATCGACTGCCACGGCCCTGTCCCATACCACAATCGACTTCAATCCGCTGAAATCCGCTGCACAGCGTCCAGAACGTGTACACTATAAGCTGTAATTATGATAGCACACTGCTTTACTCTTCGGTTATTTTGTACTCGCATAACTTCACACTAATTGCCTCGGCCATTCTGCAGCAATGCACTGCAATCGACTGCAACTGACCGAGCCACTACGTCAACCCGCTGCAAGACGACCAGAATACGTAAACTTTCAGCTCTAGTAGTGATTGCACGTTGCTCTAATTTTTTATTATTGTGTAATCACACAATTTCACTACAATCACCTCGACCATTCGGCAGAAATGCACTGCAATTGACTGCAAATGGCCCTGGCCAATACCTCAATCTACAGCAATCCGATATCAAATGCCCTGAAATCGGTTTCGGAGTGCTCCCATTTTGAATGCATGGTACAAACCACACTAGTTAAAGTCAACTGCATCATTTTAAGCAATTGCTCTAATTCAATCTCCGGCAACCTATTGGCATTCTAGGGCAACGGCTCGGTTCGAAGCAGCAATCCACCACAATCCATGGCAAGTCGACCCCAAATTGGCTGCACGAAGTGCCAATTGTCATCGCATTTCACATTTCTTTGTGCTAAAAAGGAAATCGTAGGACTTTCAAGCTAGTTTGCACGTTAATTGTCAACAATGCATGTCAATCGACAGCAATGGCATGTACCAATACTGCAATCCTTGGCAAACCAACGAGAAATCGGCTACACCAAGCTCCAACTATCAATCCACGTAACGTCTCACTGCATGTGCACATACGTTCAACCAGCTCTGACCGTTCAATCTTGGGAAATGCATGGCAATCGACGGCAATGGCCTGGGCAAATACGGCATTTTATTATGATCCACCGCAAATCACTGGAAAGTGACTGGGCCAAGATCAAAGATATCTTGGAGCATAGCGTTTAAATTGCAATCACATCCTTTCTGCAAATCGCGAACGTACTATCGCGAGCAATGAGTGGCAATCGACAGCAATGTCCCGGCCAATACCTTAATTCCCGACAAATTGAAGGGAAGTTGGCAGTGCAGAAGCCTCAGTTGTCATTGCATATAACATTCCCCTGCGTCCAAAGTAAAACTGTGGCATTTTCAAGATGCTTTGTTGTTAACTGTCAACAATGCACGGCAATCCACAGCAATGGTCGGGAGGCGATAGCGAAATCCGTGGAAAATTGACAAGATTGGCTGCAATGAACTACAACTCTAATTCTACGTAACTCATACCTGTGCGCACACATATTGTTCAACCATCGTGCACGTTCAATCGATGGCAACGAACTCCAATAAACGGCAGTGGCCTGGAGAAATATGCCAATCCATAAAGGTCAGTTACAGATGGACCGACAGTTGCAGAGAGAAGCTCCAACTGCTCTTATGTATTGCACTACGTATTATTAAAAGTGCAGCCACCTCCTTTTAAACAATCGACAAAGGGACAATCGAGGGCAATGCACGGCGATCAATGGCAATTGCCCGGCCTCTATCACAATCTGTTTCAAATTTTGCTAGACGTCAGCTGTTAGTTGTAATTATCCTACCACATAATGTTCACTGTGGGCGCACATGCTGTCCTTTTTCGCGTTCAACCTTGGGCAATGCATGGCAATCGACGGCAATTGCCCGAGACAATACAGCAATCTATGATTGTCGGTTACAATTACAAGCAAAGCTGGTGGGAGAAGACCCAATTTTTCTTGAGTAGCAGTGTGCTGTATTAAAAGTACAACCGCATCCTATCAACCAATCTTGAAAGTTCATGTGCGGGCAATTCGTGGCAATCGATGGCAACGGCCTGGGAAAATATGGAAATCTATCCCTCGTACACACTCAACTTAAGTCGTGAGACCAGGGGTATGGGTCGAGCTATCGTACCAGGTGAAGAAGACCTTGTGGTTAGCTGGAAAACATGCCACCGGCCCTCCACAGCCAGGTGTAGTGAGCATTAGAGCACCGGTGAGAGCTAAAACATCAATGGTAAGGCGAGAAGCTACATTAATTAGTAAAGCTTCAGTCTCTTCTGTCACTCGCAGTGAGTTTTAAACTATCCGGTTAGAGATTGAGTTAACTTAAAAGTGCTATAAAAGCCGCCTGTTATTATTATTTTTATTATTACCGGCTGTACTTTCTTTTTGTTTGTTCCGAGAGATTCACGGTGTTGGCTATCGTGTACTCTAAAAGCCACTTGAGAAACTGTAATAACTCTTTGTACCAGCAGCCTCTTGATTCATCGTGACTTTGTGGAGTTAGAGAGAGAGAGAAAGAGAGAGAGAGAGAGAGAGAGAGAGAGAGAGAGAGAGAGATACTGACATACATGTACTTTGTAAACATAAGTCCTAAAGGTACTAGCTGCCTAGTCACTAGCTCTGCATCAATATTTGAAGCCTGTAAACTGATCATGTTAATTTTGGATCCGTATGTTGCTATGCGCAGTGGCCATGCTCACACTTCTCAGGTGTTGCTTCCGAGCAATCAGCAATTCGTTATGTCTGTTTTACTTTAGGCTGGCAGTTGATAAACAGATTTTAGTCAGCTTGCTGGAGAACATGGCGAATGTCGAGTTGCCATTGTACCATAAAAGCCTAAGCGTCTGTACCCATGGCATGGCTTGAGACTAACCTAACTTTTTGTCTGCAGAAATCACTGGCCGGCTGACCCAAGCAGTTCCTGAATGTTCGTAGTATATCATGTCGATATGCGTGATCCCGATGAAACTGCAGCCCCAGCCACCTGTAGGATTATGGTTGTGCACACTCGCATACACATCTGAAGGTGAGAGTAGCAGAGCATAGGCAGAGAAAGAAGTCACCACGAACCCAAGTACCAGGGGATGCTGACGGCCTTACTTGGATTGCCTACTCTAATTGGACAGGCCTACGAGCTAATACGAATGTTGATGCACTCCTTGTCAGATTGCAAGCATGACAGTAAAGTCTGAAGCATTTCGTGTATGTAAATCTTTGTTAATGGTGGACCCTAGTTCTTTTTCCCGGGTTAAGGTACTCACTCTTTACGACCCTGGTCGTGTCTTTGAGTCTTGCAGTTGGCGATTCTTTTACCCACTACAAGTGGTGATGATGGCTGTTTAGGCTTTTTTATTACTACTACTAATAATAACAATAATGCATTTAATATGCTACTACACTCTACTACATAAATGAGACTATTAAACCAGCTAAACTTATTTTTTACTATTATGTTTATCACCACATCTCTAGGATTCCCGAAGAACATTTTACTACTTGCTGCTACTTACATGATGCTGGGTGCAACCTATATCTGAGGTCAGTAGCTGGATAATCGTGGCAGCCACAACCAGGATGTAGTCAAATGGGGTGCTGGCAGTTATTAGAGAAGAATGAGACTAGATACCTGTGATCTGTTATTCAGTTTCCATCACATGCCCACATGATGCCGTGCTTTACAAAAAAGGTTTCTCCTCACTAATCCAGTGGAACTGTATTCCAAGCAGTTTCAGATGTCCATGCTGATGCACTTTCATGAACTCGTCGATTTAAATATCAGTGAATTCTTAATCCTTTCATTTAGCTGACAAAGAAAGTTACCCCTTGTGCTTCTTCGGTAAGATTAAGACGTGATAAGGTAATGCCCTAAGTATTGAAATTAGTTATTGACCAGAAGTGCAATCTTTATATAGGGTCTCACTGAGATCACTGTGTCTTTAAATGCAAGGCAGAGAAGAACAGATGCAGTGTACTAATGGTAGTCTTCGTTATCATTTTCAGTACCAATTGAAGTAATGCCAGCATCAATCTTCTAGTGCTTTGGATGCTGCAGCTCAATCGTGATCTTCTAAATTCACTGTCAAAGCCTGCTTACAAAAGGTTCATGGGACTAAATAAATTTTCAGCATCTAAATTGTGTTGCCAACTTAAACTTCTGGCTGGGTCCATAATGCCACCCAGTGCTCACTCAAGATACCTTATTTGACTTAATTTGGACAATGCCATTTACAATGTCTAATTATTTCTCGGTTCTTACTTTGAACCAACTATTGGCATTGCCCAAAAGCCAGCACTTGGAAAACTTTACTGAAGTGGCACCGACCACCATTCTTTCGTTCTCAGTTGCCTCGTTTGTACCAATAATAATAATGCACTTGGTAAATGGATGACCAAGAGAAGTGCAATGTTTACATAGGGTCTACCCTACCAAAAGCTTCAAGTTTCTCGTTGACATTTAGGGGACACGTTGAGCAATACTAGTATATCTGAATTCTTAGAAAATCCTCGTATCACTCGAGCAAAGCAGCAGCCACCGCAGCTGCTGCCATGCATCCAAGGATTTTTTCGTCTTAGTTTACCCTGTAAGAGTTATATTCAGAGATCCTCGACACGTCAGGCCATCGTTCGGCTGCTATTGATTCCGTATCTTCCCCTTGGGAATCGGCACCTTGGACTGAAAAGTCAGCAACCAATCGCTAGTTTATAGAATCCCTACGGGCAGGTTTGCCCATGAATCTGAAATACAAGTCTGGCAGCATCGCTGTGGCATCTCTCTGTATCTGAAATTGTCCAAGCCTTTGTCCTCTTTTGACATGTATTCTCGTTCATTCTAACGATGCAGAAGGCTGTCGTGAATGACGAAAGTTCTTCGACCAGCCTTGTGTATGAAGTATGGCATGCTCCAGTCCTTACACTGGATAGTGAACGGTCGGTCCCCTTTAATAGTGTTGCAACTTAGCACTAATGCCTGCCCGTTCCCTGCCAATTGTGAAACAGCAGTCTCGCCTTCTTGGAAGAGCATACAATTGACTGTTTGACCATGCTGATGTGCACGCTGCGTTTTTCTGACCGAGAGGCTGTTACTTTGCAAAGCCTGGTCCAACGGATCCTTATTTACCCTGCTGCTATTTGGTGCACTGTTGTTTACCTAGGCAGGTCTGCCGCTCCTTAACATAGAGGGTAGGGCATCATAGGGTGCTTGGGGCTTCCTAAATCTGGAGTTGATATTGCTTTGGAATCATTTTAGTATTCGAATACTCGAAGCAGTTGTAGGCCAAAATGTGTAATGCATCCCTGTCTTTTTCTCTCACTGGGCAACCCCAGGATGTCACCAGTGTACTGCTTTGTCACTCGACTCTACCATTTAATGTTGGTTAAGCCCCACTACTACAGACTTCCTCCACGTGTAGAAGCCACTTTTTGCTGTGGAGCCTGGACTCAAATTTTGAAACCTGGTAATCGTAGAGTCAGTTGGGCACCCATGAACTATGACCACGTATCTCTTCAATGTTTCAATGCCTGTCTTGGTCTGCTTTCTTAGGAACTCGCACAACTATAAAATAGGTAGCACACTTATTTGAAGAAATCTGTCGCCAATTCAGTCGCTCAATACTGATGCCTACAGAACTGTCGCAAAGGTAGAAGCACAAACAATCCAATAACCACCACCGGTTAAAACCAATAAGCATGTATGGGGTGCACTGGTTTGTCGATGTACCTGCTCGCTTGCTAATTGCGTACCGGTGTTCGGATAGAGTAATCCAAGGTCACGGTCATGAGTATTGGAAACACATGTTGCACAATCAATAATTAGCAACCAGAACTAGCTGGGTCGGAATTTTTTATTTCAAGTGACTTTTGCTAATGATTGACTGCTGTTTGTCTTATCTTCAAGTCTGCTATCACGCTATGAATAGCTCCTGCATGCTAAAGCATGCCGAAGCTCTGAATAATGCCCGACAATATGTCGCACATTTGATCTCTAAAGGATCGAGAACTAGTGGCAGTCAGAGAGCATTTGATGCTTAAAACGTCACACAGCTCATTTTTGCTACACAGCTCAGTTGTTCTAGTGATTCCACCACTTGCGTTTTAATTTCAGATACCGGCTAATATTGCTATACTGCCAAAATTAAGTTTTCCAACGTGCTGCAATGACAGTGCCGCTTTTGCCAATAAATCTTTGGCAGAAACCGAGTTTTTGCAGAAGTGCTTTAATAGCTCACGGGTTTTTTAAGCAGCTTGGTCAAACAGCGAGTGCAATGAATAAAAGCACTGGCTTTGCTGTATTTTGCTGGCACTGCATTAAACGGAGCCATCGAGGGACCTCACCCTGGCGATCAGGCTGAGTTACATGACTGACAACCACTTCTGGTGGTTGACTTCAAGTCCTCATTGCTGTTATCCTTGTCCAAAGCCCTGCTGTAGTCAAAGCTGGGAGCTTCTTGGACGACATTTTGTTTTAGCCCTTGAGCTACTTTAAACTCCGCAGTCAGGGCAGTTTTGATCCCGGCTTTGAATTTGTGGCATGCTTCGTATCACTGCATTTTCCTGTCTAAAGCTCATGTCGTAGGTGTTAATGAAAGTTCATTGCTTTTAGGCACCCTTTCTCATATCACACCCAAGTCTTGGTGCCAGTGATGCTTCCTGCAGATGGACGTGTTGCTCTTTCCTCTGTGCCAGACAACATACAAGGTTTGTTATAATGCCTATGTCACCCACAATACTTCATTCACTTTTTTCGAACGATGTTGCAAAGCCATTGAACGGCTGGAAGGCTAGGTTATCTTCCATTTGTTTGCTACACTGAAGCTCACGAGTTAGTCACTGCTGCTTTGTCTCTGAATTGTACTGCATCTCTTGAATGGCATCGTGCATATAATGCTTATTATAAAGTTAATAGTAATAATAATTTTGATTTAGCACTCTCAGAGAACTCAATCTCTTTCTAGGCACTTTACATTTGTTAAATTCAATCAGTGAGTGATTCTTGCCCTTATTGTCAAGTATTGTTGTTCTCAAAGATTTCCATGGATTCTTCGTTTATTTTCTCGACATTTTCTGCCTATGCCTGAGGGACAAATCTAGCATTTAACCATTTTAGCA
Source organism: Cristatella mucedo (assembly GCA_009760855.2). Lineage (NCBI taxonomy): Eukaryota > Metazoa > Bryozoa > Phylactolaemata > Cristatellidae > Cristatella > Cristatella mucedo. Next base: position 19,347,811 of record WPIO01000001.1, on the reverse strand, counting down.
TCTGCACTCTCTACCCTGTGCTCGTAATTTAGGTGTCGTTTTGACAGCTGCTTAAATTTTGAAAGTTACATTAGTAAGACTCTCTCCAACGCTAGCCATCACATGCGATCCCTATCTAAGATTGTGGACTCCTACCACTGGGGCTTGCAAATTATTTCATATGATCCCTAGTTTTGTCATTGGCTAGACTATTGCAATTGCATTTTGGCTATTTTACCGAAAAAGCCGTTAGGCCACTGAAGCTCGTGGTGGATATGGTTGCAAGGCTAGTTAGCAAATCTCAGAGGTTTGCCCATGTGTCTGCTTTGCTGAAGGAGCTTCGATGGCTTCTGGTTGATCAACGAATGCAGAGTAAAGTGCTTATGCTGGCCGCAAGGTCTGCCATGGCTTGGCTTTTCCATACCTAGCTGAACCGCTGCCCCAGTTTCAGCCTCCATGGACAATTAATTTACAGTTCCATTACTCCGCTTAACGATCGTTGGCGACAGAAGCTTTTGCTTTTCATGTCCTAGACTGTGGAGCTCACGTCCATAGTTTTAATACGACATCTTCTCCTCTGCTGCCGACTGTGGCACATTCTTTCCAGCCGTCCTGAGCTGCTACTTCAGCCTTAGCCTCCACGTAATGCTTGTAGCTTTGTGGATTTACACTCGTATATATATTACATTTAATTACACACATCATTTCTTAGGTGATGTCGGAAAAACAACCAAAGAAGCTATAATCAGGTCTTAGCTGCTTCAGATTTATAGTTCAGCACACAAATGCCGTAGCATTTTCTTTCCAGCTGTCCTGAGCTGCTACTTTAGTGCTGTTTCTCTCTGTTGCATGAGATGAACTTTGTTGGCTACCAATGTATATCGAAAGCCACTTAGGCCTATAAGTGGGCTATAGAAAAACTCTCCTGCATAATACCCACAGAGTCCTTGTGGCTTTGTGGAGTTACGCACTGAGATATATTACATTTAATTGCATGCATCATTTCTTAGGTGCTGTCGACAAAACAACTAGAAAAGCTTTAACCTGCTCTAAGCTGCCTCAGATTCTTAGGTCAGCACATAAAGGCGTGCAATCTGCTAACTATCTAAATCAGAAAAGCTAACATTGCATTCATTAGCCGTAAATGGTACCTAAATCCAAAACTCATCTACGTAGAAGACTATGTCTCTCTTATCCCCCTAAATACTAGTCCCTATCGATCTGGCAATCACTGATCCACGAGATCCGTGTTTGTGTCCATTGAATCACGGACTCTGCATCGTTTTTAGTGTAAAGCAGTCTTATTTTCGCAAATGTAAAGCGCCTAGAAAGAGATTGACTTCTCTGAGTGCGCTTTATCAAGTGTATTATTATTATTATTATTTTCACAATTTGTTCAAGGTTAGAGGTAGCAGATTGTCGATTCATGTTTGCAGGGCTTCAAAATGTATCCTGTTTGACCATTTGTACAAGTGATCGTATTCGATCAAGTTTAGGTGGTAAGTGGCAGAAACATAGACTCTGGGGTGAATGATAAAGCAGGTCTTTCTGGACAGGCGTAATATAATGTAATGTAATGTATCTCCGTCAGTAACTCCACAAAGTCATAAAGACCATGTGGGTGTTAGGCAGGAGAGTTTTGTATAGCTGGGTTGGTCCAGCGGTTAAGGTGCTCGCCCCGACCAAGGTCTGGCTGAGGTCGTGGGCTCGAGCCCTGAGGCATATGTGAAGCGCCTGGATAAAGATTTAGTTCTCTTGGGGCGCTATACAAATGAATTATTATTATTATAGCGCACTCACAGCCCAAGCGGCTTTCGGTACGAATTCGGTAGCCAACAGACTTCGTCTCACGCAACAAAGAGAAAGTGGGAAGCATAGCAGAGTTAGGAGAGCAGTTGAGGTAGTGAGTAGCATAGAAGTAGCAGTTCAGGACCGCTGAAAAAGATGTGCCATAGTCGGCACTTGGAGAGTAGATGTCGTTGCGTAAGAATTGTGGAAGCGAGTTCCACAGTCTAGGACCTGCAGAGCTAAAGCTTCTGTCGCCAACTGTCTTTAAGCGGAGGAATGGGACAGCTAATGTATTGTCCACACAGGACCTGAGGGTGCGAACAGGCTGAAACTGATACAGCAGTTCAGCTAGGTACAAAGGAGCCAAGCCGTGGCGGCCCTTGTGGGTCAGCGTAAGAACTTTGCTCTGTATCCTTTGCTCAAACGGCAACAGAGTTGACCCTTAAAACAATGATTTGTATCTTCCCAATCAGAAAGTAGCTTATCTTTCTTAAGGCTGGTTGCTATATGTTAACCTCTCAGATATCAGATATCTTAGTATTGTATTACTGTGGTGCTTGTGTGTTACTAGCTATACAGCCGTTAATGTAGCTGCTGGGCATACTCACTTGCATCACTAGGCAATGGGGGCTGATTTGAGATTAACTGCTATAGGGAGGTATCCTCTATGGGCTAGGGTCACTCCCGGGAGTTTGCAAATGTGGCCAAGCAGTGACCTTGTCTGTTTCCTTCTGAGGCGGCTGCTGTCCCAAATTCTTGCATGTGATCAGTTCTAGACGCAGCTATGGCTTATGACCTCGACAGGCAGATATAACGGCAGATATCGCCAAATTAGACTCCAGCCAGTATTTTGGCCGAAACAAAGTTGGGAGATAAATTATTGTTCCTAAACTGCTTGCAAGTCTGTGAATTGAGCTATCTGCATCATCAAGCACCTAGTATTTTTCTACATATTTAAAAGCCCATGATCAAGTGATATTAAATGATCATTTGTGAGAACGGTTTTTAAATATTAGTCGCTGAAAGCAAGAGTCTTGTTCCATGCTTTAGAAGGTCTACTCGGCGTAGACTCCTTCACTGTGCATGCAATATATGCCAGAATTTCTCAATAACTAAATAAATAAGTATTTAACTCTTAACTAGAGAAAATCTAATAGTTTTATTTTAGTGCAGGTACCCGCACACCAATTTGGTTAAGCAGTAAGCAGTACACTTACCGACTTGTTAGAAGTACACTGTGCTTGTTCCAGGCAATACAATAATAATAATAATAATAATAATAATAAAGTTGTTTGTTTTAGCACCCTAAGTGAACCAAGTAGTTATCCTGGTGCTTTAAAGCAAGTCGTATTTGAACCACATCATCCTTGGTCGAGACATTTGGCGCACTACACTCGTTTTGCTAATTGCTTAGCTCGCTAGACACGTGGCCTTCGTTTTCATGATGCTACTGACAGCCTTAAATCTTCCTTGGAATACTAGACGACTGAGACCAGAAAAATTATTGCCCAGCTGATTTAACGGCCTCACTTACGGCTTCACGACCCGTCCCGAGAGAATCAAAACTCTAGGCGCTGTGCATAGGCTAAAAAAATGAAGTAAGGTAGTTGACGAATGCTACTACTACTAGCATGCACAATTGCACCACTAGATGCATGGAGCATGTGTTGTGATGAGGTGGGCTTTTTTATTGTGCTTAGAATAGAGTCAAAACAGCTGATGTCATAATGTCAGTCAAGACGAGAAAGAGAGAGAGAGAGATGCAGAGAGACAGAGAGAGACAGAGAGAGAGAAAGACAGAGAGACAGAGAGACAGAGAGAGAGAGAGAGAGAGAGACAGACAGAGAGAGAGAGAGAGAGAAAGACAGAGACGGATATAGAGAGACGAGAGTGAGCTTCAGGCTTGTAGATGTTTAGTAAATGAAAGTGGTATCATCAAAGGATTCGGGGCAGTTTAAAAGGGATGTCTGTAAAGTTGCTACTAGAATAAACGATGGGATGAATTATGTAACCTTGTAAGCATTTGGAATTGAGTTTTGCCTCGAAGAAGCTTCAGCATAATAGCATGTCTGGTCAAAATTCTGGAGCAAATGGTCACACAGCTAAGTTTATGCCCTGGGAGGACTTGGGGGCATGATGGGGCAGATGCTGCTGTTACAGTCCAGCTAGGAGAGAATGAGCTAAGCTAGACCATTTGCCTCCTTGGCTATCACGACCTAGTATTCTGATGTTCTACTATTGACTTGATGGGCTCGTAACTGCATGTTTGAGCTATTCTTTTGCTATCCAAAAATCACGACTTGCTTCTCACCTCTGTATGATTACTGTCTTGAACACTGGCAGGATGTAATTACCCTTAGCTCAAATACGCAAAGGTACCCATTAAATGGGCATCTTGATGACTGCCTTAGCCGCTGTGCAGCAGGATTTGGCACATGTGTGGCTTCGACTCTCAGTACCTTGAAGACCCCCTGGAAGAACACTCGCGGTGACACCACTGTTTGGTGGCTTAAACTATTGAGCAAGGTGTGTTTAACTGCATCTGTGGTCTCGCCTGAAGGTTGTTTTTATTGTTCTTCTCTTATACAGGACATCGCTTCGACACCAACCTTGCCATGTCAGTTTCTCAAAGTAACAAGGAAATGGCTGCTGCTCAAGGAATGGCTGCTTCCGGTGGTGTGCACATGGCTGCTTTTGAACTTGGTGGACAGCAGCTGATTGCCAGCCGCGGATGTGATCAGCCCCAGGTGGCAGCTATCGACGAGTCCTTGGTAGGGGGTCGGCCGAGGCAGAGCTGTGATCTGGGCTTGTCTGACCTATTCAGCTGCCCTATGGCTGTGAGCACTTTTGCAGCACACAGCAAACCAGCCTTTCTGCCTTCATCTTACAGTGAAAAGTGAAAGGATTGACAGGCTAATATCGTTTCAGCTGCATGTGTGGCATCTAGAAAACATTGAAGGCCGTATAGAAAGAGGCAGTCGTATGCTTGAGTGATTTTACAAATGCCCCAAACTCACTACTGCATGTGGTATTGTGTATGCTTTGCAGGTGCATGGCCTGCCTTCTATGAGACCGGTAACTCAAGTTGCCGGAAGTGATCCACCCTCAGAAATGCTTCGCGGCCATGCTTACAGTCTTCCCGAGATTGGAGAAACAGAAGGCAGCATGATGCCCACACCTTGCTCTGAACCGCGTGAACAAGATAAACGTGAAATGAAGATCGATAGCCTCCATGAAGAGGTATACGTCTCCCGCTCCGGTATTTGCAGCGCACATCCCACTTTACCCGTAGAAATGGTGTTTGCTCATTTTGCCCCCCCCCCCCCCGTAGAAGCAGTGTGTTCCCCCGCCTCCCCGTATAGAGGCAGTGCATCCCCCCATAGAGGTAATTGCTCCTCTAGAAGAGTGGTGTGCCCCTCCCCTTACATTCGATGTTTGCCTCCCTTCTCCAGTTTCCCTTCCCTCAAAAGTGGTGGGTGCCTCTAAGAGGCAGATCTAATATGTGGTGCCTCGAGTAACCGCTTGCTTTCAGCAGTCCTGTGTCACTCGATGTGCTATAGCATTCTTGTAGCTAGAAAATAGCTCTTCTGATGCTATTTGACCAGGCTAGCTTGCTTAAACTCGTGGAGTTTATAGTAGTTTCCTTGCTCTTACCCTGATTAATCATCTAGGATCAACAGAGAGGGTTGGATCACTGAGCTAGGGCAGCAGTTCTGCCCCAGGGTGGAGTGAGGTAGGGCTGAGCGATTGTAATGCCTCTTCTTCATTTGGATTGGGTTGAATACCATTTGTTTGCAAGAATGTCACTCGTGCTAGAAGCTGCTATTTCAGCACTGTCTACACTACCTGGTTTTCATTATGTTACATATTAACATTGGGCTGTAGGTGTAAATTATTCCTGAGGCTGGCAAGTTAGTTTAGCAACATGCAAAGCCAGGATTAGACTAATGGGGGTCTTTGATGTAGCCAGACGTTGCCACTCGCAAGATGCTGAAAGGCCCCATCTCGCAGCTTGGTACTCCACTCTTGCATTCTGATTGGTCTGGAGCGCCACCCAGAGGCCATAGGGCTTTCTCCTTCCCCGTGCCTGTGACGTGCAACAAAAAACAAAAAGCTTGCTACGAGAGAGCCACGATCGATTCCTGGGAGGTGGAAGGGCCCTTGATAATAAGCTTACTTTGCTTTTCACTATCAAGACTAAGAGGACTGAAGCAGCAGTTGCAGCACTTTCCATCTGCTGCAACTGCTGCTAATTCTGGGATTTTTATGACGAAAAGTCACGACAGTTGGCTGCAAACTCATGGGTGAGAGTTCTGTGGCCGTTGTGTACAAGTACATCTGCTGGCACTTTTTTGCCGGGTGAATATTAACACTGCCGTACATTTAAGTTTCTTACTAAATAATCAAAATTAAAATTAAAGGTTGGTGTTTCGGCAGCCACACTTCCCTTGTCGCAGAAGAGCCTTAGTAGTTATCACTCTGCATGAAACAGGCAATAAGAGATTATCTGCTATAGGACTTGAACTCACAAATTTGTTCGTGAAGTGAAACGGCTTTATCCCTAGTGACCAGCCATTGAGGCCAGGTGCTTTCAGAGACTGCTTCATCAAGTGCATTATTATTATCATTATTATTATTATTATTATTATTATTGCAATTCCAAGCCATAGCAATCGCTAAATCGGCTTTCGTAAAGTATATTCCTGCTTACTGGCATCGGTGCATGCTGAAAAGTGCTTAATGGTAGCACTGTTGCTTAGAAACGTTGGGTCATTATGCAGGCATTTGATTTGGCTGCTTGTAATGTGTGTGCTATCACAGCAATTCTAATATAGTCTTTTTTTTTTAGGTTTGCAATCTGGAGACTAGTCAAGTAAGTGGACTTATTTACTAGTATGTGTCTGCTTATGTGATGCTGCCATTGTCGTTGTATTTCCATGCAAATACCATCTGCGATCTTTCATCCTGCATCAGTAACCTTGTCCGGGGCATGTAATCTTATGTATAGACCTCAAATTGACATTGTTCTTGAGTAGAACCTTGGCTTTGTGGAGTTACAGATACATTACATTAATTGCACTGCTCCCTTTATCTTGTTCAATAAAGGTAAGTAAGAAGCGTAGCTGAATCGGGACAGTCGTGAATTCGCTACAACAGCTGCAGCTGCGCAGAGGAAGCTGCTGGAAGGGCTGGTAAAGAAGTGCCAGGAAGTACGACAGCAGGAGAAAAAGTTTCCGCATTGCATACAGAAATGTTTAAGTCGAAGTCGCTGGTTAAGGACTTGCTGAGCAAAGCTTTCTGTTCAAATCTGCTTAAGCAAAGGAAAGGTACTACAGCTAATGTATGCTTTGAGAGGACTAGAGCTGATCAAAACGGTGGCACGGCTGTAGCAGTTCAGCTAGGGCTTGGCAGGTCATGGAGAGGATTTTGGCTGTTGTCAACTGTTTAACCACCAGTCAATGCAATTACTTAGCGAATCGGCGCATCCAGGAATTTCTCACACGTCGACCTTGCACTCTATTAAAGGCAAACAGTAGAGGCCTATAGCCATGCTGTTGAAACAGGAGTTACACTAGCCTAGCTAGAAAAGAACCTTGGCTGCTAGCAAGCTTCGTGGCTTGCCATAGCAGTAAGAATCTCCTAATTCTGGTGAATGGGCATAAATAATGCCTGGTTGTGGATGTAATCGAGTGAATACAAATTGTCAAGCATCAGGCTGTCATCAAGCTAGACACCCAGTACTAAACGGTCTAGAATCTAGATAATTGCTACCTCGCTAATGCTCTCCTCTATTCCAGCTACCCATATGCATTATAAGTTCCTAATGTAATGTAATATGTCCGTCTGTAACTCCACAAAGCCACAAAGACCACGTGGGTGTTACGCAGGAGAGTTTTGTATAACGCACTCACAGCCTAAGCAGCTTTCGGGACACGTTCGGTGGCCGACAATCTTCATCTCACACAAAAAAAAGAAAGTGGGAAGCATAGCAGAGTCAGGAGAGCAGTTGAGGTAGTGAGTGGCATGAAAGTAGCAGCTCAGGACTGCCGGAAAGGATGGGCCATAGTCGGCAGCAGGAGAGTAGTTGTCGTTGCGTAAAAATCGTAGAACCGAGTTCCACAGTCTAGGACCTGCAGAGCTAAAGGTTCTGTCACCAACGGTCTTTATGCTAAGGACGAGTGTGAATTCTGCTTTAAGCATAATGTAAGGTGATTTAGTTTTCTGAAACTAGGACCTAACGTCTGAATACGGAGGTGAGCTTTTTTGTAGACCGATCTGACTTTCATATGGCTGTCTGTAGGTGGAGAACCACGTGAGACCTTGTGCTCATCTTTCGTCATGATTACATGCAACCATAAGAGAGATTCTTATGGAGCCTCGTTTGACAATTGAAGGTGTGCATCTGACTTCGGTCGGATATCGTTGGGATTCAAATCTCATCAGAACCTATCTGGCTGACCACCTGTTGTTCTCAGTTAGTTCGGTGGGGTTTGCTCATCTGCCTTATCGCTTACTGTTCTCAGTCAGTTTAAATGGATCTGATGATTGATCGTGCCGAAAGGTTGCGGACGTGTCAAATAGGATTAGTGGTCTCTGCTAGTCCATAGTGCCTTTCCAAATACTTCTTGAGAAGAGAAGCACGTTTTTTTGCAACGAATTCCTAGTGCTTTCGTGGTCGTCATCGTCTAGATATTCCCTACTCTTTACTAGCATGATGTATACTCTATAGTTCCTGTGAAGGTAAATTTTATAATTTGCAAGAAATGAGGGGCAGACAGCTCTGGCAAGCAGAGACGCCCGACCCATTTGCTGTCATACCTGTAAAGCATCTTACTGAATTAAGGAGATGGTTATGATATGCCAAATTGTTTCCATCCAAGTCCGTTAAAGACCAACCCTGACTACGGCATGTATAACCAAAGAGGGGAAAGCTGGCATAGTGTTTATAAACTAATGTTTTGAAAGTCTGGGAACTTACACGGACAGAGACTGACAACTTACACTGCCCTTCAAAAGTTTCTAGACACTTGGTTCATCGATCTGATTTTGGTTGTTACTTATGCCTGTAATCGAGAAAGTCATTATCCTGATCTACTAAAGTGTACCAATTTTTCAATGCAATGTTGACTTTAGTCACAATTTACTACCGTAGGTGTAGCAAGTAACTGCATTCGCTGACAACCGAGTCAGTGGTTCCCATGCAAATAGATAGCCATGTGTGGTCACGTGCCTATCCCATCCCTCTTGGAGGCGATCCAGCAGAACCTGTTTTTGGCCCGGTTCATCGCAGCGATGCCTCGGCGATTGGTGAGCTTCTGTACACAGACGTCTTCTTGCCCTATGGTGGCATACCCAAGCCATATTGATGCTTGGTACATGACCAGAATATGCCTCCAGTTGCACAGCTTTCTGAAGGTACACGAATGGTTTTGATATCGATACACTGATTTTGGCCATTCAAACCGAGAAATCTTGTGGTAGCAGAAGATCTCCGAGGGCAGTGTTCAGAAAACTATTAGGAAACATCTGGTTTATGGTAGCACATGGGCCCTCGAGTAACTTCTCCAAGGTAGGACCAGCTCCTCAAAAATATGGCCCTGCAGGACAGGTAAAATGCTCTGCTAAAGTATCTGAAATGCTACCTCAATGGTCGTAAGCCAAAACACAGGGAGTAGATGGCCAAGTGAACAAGGACTGAATGCACGAGTGGTCAACTATGCAGCGCAAAAAAAGGCATAGCTGTATTTTGCTAGCCTATACCAGCCGTTGAGAGCTGCACTTGAGCAGAATAGAGAGATGGTGTAGAGAGGGGAGCTGTCGATTGATAAGTCCAACTTCAATCTCACTGGCTGTGATGGAAGGAGGACGTACGTTTGCCTGTGAATGGGTGATGTGTACATTGATGGTTGCCTGCAAATAACCTTGTCATTTGGTTGTTGGAATGCAATACTATGGGTTTTACTACTTTTCTACTGAACTTCCAGTGTTAGGCATCTGCACATGGTTAAAGGAATTGTGTACGAAAATGTCCATCAGGACATTGTGCAGAATGTTAGCTTGCCATTTGCTTACATTCTTCATGGACTCAATTTCTGTTGGCAGCATGATGCTGATCTGAAGCGCATTGCTGTGGCGGGTAGAGTTCTCACGAACCCCACAGACTATGGCTTTTCGTCAATTGAGGGTATGCAGTGGCCAAGCAAAACCCCTGACCTAAAACCAATAAAACATCTGCAGGACAAATTCAACCGCACTCTGATGTTCAGAGTTCTCCGGGGGATGGGGATCCGGGACACACGATGAGCTCGGTGATGTTTTGAGAGATTGCAGGGCTCTAATTCCTCCAGGAAAATGCCAGAAGTTATCAAAAATCACGGTGTCCTGACTGGTTGTTGATTTTACCCAATACATGTCATATAATTATATATTTGTTAGCTTTTCTGCATTATATAAGCTGCTACAGAGTTTGATCCGATCTCTCTCTCTCTCTCTCTCTCTCTCTCTCTCTCTCTCTCTCTCTCTCTCTCTCTCTCTCTCTCTCTCTCTCTCTCTTGAGTGTCTTGAGTAAAATAGCATGCTCACAGCATGTACTTAAAGAAACCTTTTGAAGGGCAGTGTATTTAAAGAGTTCTGATGATTTTGCCCCAAAGGACCAACTCAAAAGTATTTGTATGATTAGAAATATATGTAAACCACAACTTATGAAGCTGCAAATGGATACGTGGTTTCGCCTAACAGAAATTGAAAGTAGCGATACGAGAAGCAATTATGCATTAGTTTTGTATCTATCACTGCATTGCATGTGCAATATTCCTCTGTTTGGCCTGCCGAAATTATTGTTACTGTTATGCTGGCATGGAAGTCTAGAGCAGGTACTGTATAGAAAACCTCTTGCCTCCTTACTTTTGGGAGTCTGGTAAATCAGCTGCTTGTTCTTTGCTGAAGTGCCTTTAGTAATTATGGGTGTGTCTAAATGTATTTTGCGCGCACACACACACACACACACACACACACACACACACACACGCACGCACGCAGCCCGTGCAGCCAGTTCATATGAGATATTTGCAGTCACCATCTCACAAAATGGCCTGCTTAGAAGACTTCATAGCTTGGTACCCAATATCCTGGCAATGGATTTTATTTGCATCTAGCAAATGGATTTGTTTCATGATGCTTGATCACGAAAGGCAGAGTTTTTTGGCAAGTATGTAGCATATGAAATACAGAAACCATCACGAATTGGACCGTAGGGGCAATGAATTAAAAAATCTTGGCGTGGGTGTGGTATTTGTCTCCTAGGCACCTGCTACCAGAATCCAGATCTGTAATATTCTGTGCTGCATGCGATCGAAGGCAGACACATCAAAACGGGAAGCATCATATTAAACAAATGTTAAACAACCTGCCGTTGTATGTCTTACCTCTTTATTTCCATCTCCGGTCTCTGCAGTCTTCGTCTGTGGCCGTTCTTCTGCCTCGGGTATCTGGGCCTGCTTGCTGTTCTTCATATAGTCAGTAAGTACTTTGAGGTCAGATTTATTTCAATAACATCCATTGCAGGTGAGGCAACAAGAACAGGCAGGTTCAAATGCTGCAACCCCATCTGATCTGCAGAGGTAAGCGATCCAACGGATTCACTCGACTGTATGTGTTATGGGGTACCACAAGTGCATTAGCCATGACCTGTGCTAGGGCATGCCAGTGCTTCCCTGGGTCTTAATCGTACTGTTTTGCTTGTGCACACTTGCCTCTGCAAAGCTGGAAACTAACATAGGAGGCAGCAAATGCAAGGAGGCAGTGATGTTCTTGTAACTGCTATGCAGATTTAAATAGCATTATGGAGAAAGAAAGCGACTGAGAAGAGACGAGTCACCCCAGCTTGTCTATAAGGAAGAAATACGAAACGATGAGTATGTAGCTACCTGCAACAGCTCCCTAGCTGGTAAAGTGACAAAGTTGCTATCACCTGCCCGATTTACTAGGAGGTGGTGGCACACAACTGTTCAGTGGTTACCACATACTGATATTCTCGGTTGTTGTAAGTATTTAGGATATACGAGCATGCAATAGTATATTATCTACAGCTTGTGTAAGCCAGAGGTCAATGATACTCGTTCTATCAAAGGTGGATCATACTCCGTAAGGGAGGATTTCTTAGCTTCTATGAATTTTGTTGGGCCAAACTCTAAGTGACTTCATTAGCAGACAAAGCTCTACCATAGCTTATATTAATAGTGCTTCTCTGGATCACGGGTTGTACCCAACTTCTTCAAATCGGCCATCGTTAGACCGATACTTAAAAAGCCTGGATTAGATTCAGCAGTCCTGGCAAATTAACGCCTACCTTTTCTTCTTACTTTTTTTGTCAACAACTCTTCAAACCATGTTCGCTAGGCAGTTTGTAGCACACATTAAAAAGAATAAATTGTCGGAAAGATTTCATATCGTGATTCAAGCGGCGCCACTTCACTGAAAATGCTCTTCTCTGTGTAACCAGTGACATCATACTCAATAACGACGTCGGGAACGTCACTGCTTAAGCATGCTGGATTATCAGCTGTATTTGACAGTTTCGATCTCGATATCCTACTTGAACTATTGAGAACAACGATTGGTCTATTAGACGAGGCGCTGGTATGGTTCAAATCATACTTAAATATAAAAATATAATTCCTGTATATAGCACCCCAAGAGAACTTAATCTCTATTCGGGCGCTTCACATATGCCTTGGGGCTCGAGCCCGTGACCTTCGTCAGACCTTGATCGGGGCAAGCATCTTAACTGCTAGACCAAACCAGCTTGTCGGATCGCTTTCAATCTATGTCTTGTGTGGGTCATCTAACAGACCAGTCACGTTCGGAGTCGTGTAAGGGTCCGCCCTCGGTCCTCCACTCTTCTCCATGTATGCTGAATTTCTAGGAAAAGTTATTCGAGTCCATTGGATTGACTATTGCTTTTATGCTGACGATAATCAACTGCAATTGTTTAAACCGTCGGAATCTGCTGCAGCTATTGATAAATCTTAATCCATACCTTGCAAATATTCGATCCTGTATGTCAGTAATTTTCTTAAACTTAACGATGATAAAACGGAACTGCTACTTGTAGGAAACCTTAAAATACTAGCTGATTTAACAGCATTTGCATAGCGACAGAAGATCTTTTGCGGCTATCGCCGTTGCTTCCAGCGGCGATAAAGAATCACCCACGGCAGGATTCGAACCCACAACCTCGGGACCGAGATCTTGAAAAGCAACCACCTTACCTAATGTGCCATCACGGTCCGAATGCATATGGCTGGACTTGAAAACTTATTTATGTTGTGTGATCGTCACCGTGTTCTCTGAATTTAGGTGTCGTCTTTGACAACGGCCTACATTTCAAAAGTTTCATTAAGAAGACTGACACCACAGCTAGCCATCGCGTCCGATCCCTATCTAAGATTAGGAATTTGTCTACCACCATAGCTTGCAAAAAATTAACTATTTTCTGGATTCTGCCTCAGCTAGATTATTGCTATTTCATTTTGGCTGGGCTTCCGAAAAAAGCCACATTGCCACTGAAGCTGTTGATAAATATGGCTGCAAGGCTAACAAATCCCAGAGGGTTTGACCATGTGTCTCCTTTGCTAGAGGAGCTTCTATTGCTTTCGATTGATCAACGAATACAGAGTAAAGAGCTTATGCTGACCAATAATGCTTGCCACGGCCATGGCTTGGCTCCTTCTGAACCTAGCTAAACCAGTTTCAGCCTCCTTCAGGTCCTGTCTGGACAAAAAAATAGCTGTTCCATTTCTTTGTTTTAAGATTGTTGGCGACAGAAGCTTTTGTTCTGAAGGTCCTATATTGTGGAACTCACTTCCACAACTCTTACACGACGACATCTACTCCTGCTTCCGGCTGTGGCCCATCTTTCCTGCCATCCTGAGCTGCTACTTTCATGCTACTCACTACCTCAACTGCCCTCCTGACTCCGATATGCTTTCTTCTTTTTCTTTGTTACTTGAGATGAAGTCTGTTGGCTACCGAATGTGTACCGAAAGCCGCTTTTGCTTTGGATGCACCATATGTCAACACCCACTTAGTCTTTGATGCTTTGTGACTTTATGGAGTTACGGATGGAGATGCAATACCTAGATTATATTACACAGCCATTAGATGTCCTAGCCTGTGCATCTAAATTGGTGTTACAGTGGACCATATTGTTGAAATTGCAGATTTTTTCTTCACGAAAGTAGTTTTCTCTGTTCCCAATTACCTCCGTTCTGCATATTCAAGATGCATCAACTCTAGCTGCTTGTGCTTTTACTGATTCAGCCAACCTTGTAGACAAACCATCAGCAAGATGACTCGTGAATGTGAAGAACTAAGGAGCAGCCTTGCAAGTCTCACTGCCCAGCTGCAGGAGAAGACTGCTCGGCTGGTGTGTATTTTGAGCGTGGCTGTGTGTGTGTTTACTGTAATGGGAGTAATATGTAAGCAGACACGTGAAGCTTGTGCTTGCTGAAGTGTAGATTTTGTTACTTGCCTGCAGTGATACCCTACACCAACGGCAAGCCATCAGGTGTGCCGATGCATTGTCTGCATCTTATGGCCCGTATGATGATTGAATTGTATTCAATGTATTGTAAGGTGTGGCAGTGAAATAATACATATGGGTGTGTTGAAGCCACATCATCGTATGATTGTGCACTAAGCGTTAATTAAGCATCATTTCAACGCTTTCAATAAAAAGGTGAGTAGAGAAGTTTCTACAAAGCAAAATTCTAACCGGGCAACTGTGATTCTCCCGGCTGGTATTTTTAAATGAGAAAGCATCTTACTAAATTAGCTTCAAACTAATGACATTTAGATTTTGTTCAAAAAATTAAATTTGATTATCTTAAACTTGACAATAGGATATGCTAATCGCATTCATTGCTGAAATTTGGATTTTTCTGTCATGCTCGTTGCAGTACTTCTAGGTTTTCTGTCAGTCAGCATGTGAGTAATATATCTATCATCAGTTAGAATGGTCTGGTTATAACATTGCGAGTAACTTGATCTCTGGCATTGGTCTGCAGTTAGCATGAAAACCAGCTCCATCATCTCGAATTTTTCTAGATTTCTTTTAAATTTCTTACTTTTGCACTACCTAGATTGTCAGCCGAAATGAACTATTGGGACTTTGACCTCAATTGTTGGACATGGTGTGGTCAACTCGATGCCGAAGTGGCGTATTCTCATATTCTGTGTTCGCTCTCTCTCTCTCTCTCACTTTTTCTCTCTCTCTCTTTCTCTTTCTCTCTCGTTCTCTTACTGATGTTTTTCTCCGTGTCTCTTCCCATATCCTTCTGTCTCGCTCTCTCCTTTTATATGTCACTTTCCATTTTTCTGCGTGTTTCTCAATGTCTCCATCTGTTTCTCTCTTCCTCTTTCTCTCTCTCTCTCTCCTTTTCGGTCCCTCTCTCTCTCTCTCTCTCTCTCTCTCTCTCTTTCTCTCTCTCTCTCTCTCTCTCTCTCTCTCTCTCTCTCTCTCTCTCTCTCTCTCTCTCTCTCTCTCTCTCTCTCTCTCTCTCTCTCTCTCTCGGTCTCCCTCCGTCTCGGTCTCTCTCTCGGTTCCATGACTCGGTTTCTCTCTGTCTCTCTAGCTGTCTTTCTTTCTTCTATCCCCATCCACTCTCACTCTATGTGCAGCATTTCCTGTCTATCTATCTATTTCTCTCATTCCTCACCTTGCTAGTAAGTTCCAGTCCGGCTTTAGAGCTAATCACTCCACAGAGTCAGCATTGCTTAGGGTATACAACGACCTACTTAAAAATGCTGACATGGGTGGAGTGTCTCTGCTTGTTTTGCCTGATCTATCTTCAGCTTTTGACACCATCGATCACAAAGTTCTTCTAGAGCGCCTCTCATCTCGCCTGGGCATCACTGGCACTGCTCTGCAGTGGTTCAGGTCCTATCTCAGTGGGAGACTCCAGAGTATTGACGTGAATGGACAAAGATCATCTGAAGTACTTCTGAAATATGGAGTACCTCAGGGCTCCGTGCTAGGTCCGGTTCTTTTCACGGTTTATACTCTGCCTCTTGAAGATGTGATTGCCAAGCACAATCTAGGCTTTCACTTCTATGCGGATGACACTCAGTTGTACCTTTGCTTTGATCCCTCCCAGCCTTCGAGCACCTCAAATTCTCTAAACTCACTTGCTGCATGCATTGATGACATCCGCACATGAATGGCAGCAAATTTTCTTAAACTAAACTATGACAAAACTAACTTACTAGTTATGGGCAAACCTAGTGTGATTCAGAAATTGGAAAGGCTGACGCTCAAAATTGGCTCTGTCAGCATATCTCCTGTCGAATCAGTTCAAAATCTAGGTGTCATATTCCAAAGCGACCTCTCGTTAGACGACCATATCAGCTCCACGGTCAAATCTGCCTATTTTCAGCTTCATAATATTGCTAAAATTCGGGCTTGTTTAGATAAGGATACCACGTCGAAGTTGGTCCATGCATTCGTGACATCCCATCTCGACTTCTGCAACTCACTGCTTACTGGCCTACCAGCATGTGCGATCAGGCGATTGCAGCTGGTGCAAAACTCTGCAGCTAGGCTTGTCTGTCGTGAGCGTCGCAGTTGCCACATTACTCCACTTCTCGCCGACCTGCACTGGCTACCAGTCAAGCAACGGATTGACTTCAAGGTTTTGTCGCTCACTTTTAGGTCCCTTCATACTATGGCTCAAGCCTATCTTTCAGATATACTACCCCATAAGGCCAAGTATCATACCACTCGCTTTTCGGAATCCATCAGTCTGGAAATACCTCACACAAACCTCAAATCCTTTGGAGACCGTACATTTAGTTCGTACGCTCCCAAAGCCTGGAACTCTCTCCCGATCTGCATCAGAACATCCCTTGACCTGACCACATTTAAAAGAAACTTAAAAACACCTATTTAGGACAGCATTTAGTGGGTCCCTGTGATTCGTTCTTCATGTGCTTATGCGTGCTGACACTGTGCATACTGCCACTAACCACATTTGCATGCTGACCGTGTGCATGTCACCCCTAACCATGTTATGAATTTTGTTTTTTAAGCATGATTTTACTTACCATTTAACTGCATTTCTCTTTGCATCAAATGTAAAGCGCCTAGAAAGAGATTATGTTCTCTGTGGCCGCTTTATCGAGTGCATTATTATTAGTATTATTATTATTATTATTCCTTCTCATCGCATCTCCTTCTCTTGATAGCAATACTTCCTGTACTGAGATTTCACCTTGAGCCTGAGTCAGAAATGTGTGGCTTGGTCCATGTGGAAGTCGAGACAAAGCCCGCTGTCAATGGCCATTGCAGCCGTTGCTACTGCCGTCACAAATTCGGTGCCTGGGATCTCTCGGAGACCGACTGCGTGATCCAGAAGCAGCCTCCTTAGGTCAAAGTCTGTCTGATTACCAGATGGAGTGACTCAAGCTGATGGCTCACATGCAACAGAGTATAATGTGCATACACTATACGTTGATCTCCCTCGAACTAAGATCAATTCATACAGAATAGCAAATTGTAGAGGGGAGAGATTTCATGCTGCTCTTTTCTACGGATGTATTACTCATACTGTAACTAGGCACATGCTTGATCCTGCACTTGAGTCTATTGCTATCCCTTACTCACTGTACACTCTACTTTCGGTACACTCCACCTTTGATTGCCACAGATCGTTGCTTAACGTGTTCGGAGTTTAGACTCCATCAAAAACGTGCTGATTCCAGCTGTTTAAAAAAAATCCCCTCAATCAAAATCTCTATTGAGCGTTTAACGCTATATAAACCCGGACAGTGATCGGCCACATATTCCATCTGTGTTTAATTAACTTCTTGCAAGCAGCTGGAAGTCAGTGCAGCCACGACTGGTTTTCACCGTATTCAAAATATACTCTCGGGTGGTGTACATTTTGATTCGGGTGCAGTTAAAGAGGTGCTATTTAATAAGCATGGTTTTATCTCTTCTGAAGAGCAAGTCCTTCTGTAAAGTTTAGAACTGTGGGGTTTTTTAGATGATGACACTGTTGTTAGATTATGGGCTGTTGCGATTTATGAAGTGATATATAAGTAACTGGTGGCAAAGACCTGGCGAGTTAGTTCCAGGACGCTGGGCGGGCAGTCGCATACTGACCTGCTGCGGCGTCCGTATGAATGTACATCCTTGAGCTCGCTTCGATGTTTGTGTGGTATCGAGTACCTGCCGCTTAGACAATGTCAAACCACAAGAACTGCTTATTGATCTTTGAAATAGAGATTGATGCTTAACCATGTATAGCACCGTAAGAGAGTTGAATCTTTCTCAGCACTTTGCAAATGTTGTAAAGGAAGCATGTAAGAGAGTTGAATCTTTCTCAGCACTTTGCAAATGTTGTAAAGGAAGCGTGTAAATTGCTGGATGATAACATGCACGTCATCAGAATTCATTTGCTCACAAAGGACGATTAAAAATTCTATAGTTACTTGGTATAGTTCCCTGAGAGAACTTAATCTCTATTCAGGCGCTTCACATATGCCATGGGGCTCGAGCCCCAAACCTGGACCAGACCTTGGTCGGGTGAGCACCTTAACCACTGGGTCAACCAGCCTTTCCTATTGACCCTGCAAATGTCTAGGTTGTTAGCTTTTTTTTAAATGTCGCCGAGATAGTGATGTAATGGCATCAGTCGAGAGAGAGTTTTAGGCTTTTGGAGCCTACAAATGAAGGAATGGTCTCCGATGGATTTGAGGTTGGCTAGAGGCAAAGCTAAACGTCTTAGTCAGAAGAGTAGGTAATGAGATGTAAATCCTGATAAGGAAGTATTGCAGGTACGTAGGCCCGACCAAGAGAAGGAAGTAGCCCAAACATGAGTGATAGAATCTTGAAGACGTTGCACTGCTTGATGGGTAGCCGTTACAGAATGGGGGAAGTGAGGTCAAGGGACTGTTACAGACAGGCCTAGCCACTGAGTTTTGCACCAACTGTAACGTTTTTATTACACTTACAGGAAGACCTGTGAATAGTGAGCTATAGAAGTCTTAGGTGGTAGGTCAAAAAAAGGACCCTATCTCTGTAGATGAAACAATTGCTTCAACAATTGCTCCAAGGAGCTGTGGCATGCCACAGGCTTTCGTTTTGTAGTTAGCAACAGGCTATGCTATGAAGCCCCGATGAGAGATCGCAGCTCTTTTTCTGCGTCAGGTATCCAGATTAATCAGTTGCTTGACATTGAATCGAAATGGCACTTGAGGCCCCGAGCATAGATGTCCTTGTGTAGCTCCCACAAACTAGCTGCCCTGGTTCGGTTTGGTGGGAAGATTCTCGTGTTTAAAGACCAAGGTCATGGCTCGAGCCATGAACTCTGACTGCCTAAGCAGCCACTGGCTCACGAGTTGTGGAAGGTGGCCGATGATTCGGCAGATGACTTGGCAGTCCTGTCCAAATCCTTGCATTGCTGGCATCTGTGGGGACATCCATCTACTACAAATTGCCAGCTGTCGGGTGGGTTCTGAACGAACAATGAATGGCTCGACAGTGAGAAAAACAAGGCATGCATGTGGAATATAAGGGCTGCCGAAGGAGTACAGCCAGAATGGAGGGCTAGGTCCCTCCATGCCGGCAGCCGTCTATAGTGGATAGACTGGGCTTGGCCGGAGTGGTTTGGAGAAAAACGTGCTTGGTGTTGGAGCCAGCAGCAGGCTTGTGGCTTGGTCGCACTACCCGGCCCGACGACAGGTCGTGCGGAAGGCTGTCACAGGCTTTTGTAAAGCACCTTGGTAGATATTAGGTTTTCTTAGCGAATTATTCGATTGTATTACACACGCGTAAATAGTTGCAGTGCTGCATACGAGCTGCATAGACTTTTTGAGGCGTCCGAAGTCGCCAGGCAATGATACACGTAACCACACCTTCCAGGCGGCTGAAGTTCACCCGATTTTGCACACTACTCTGTGCCACGAGTGCATGTCTTCCTCTTTCTCTAGACACGAAGTCACCTTGGAAGGCCAGTAAATAAGGGCCAAGCTAGTGCGAAGCTCCTGCTTGGCTGGAGAGCACTAAGTCGTTCGTGTTTGTAAAATATACCACCGTTTTATCTCGCCATAGATTCTCCACAAACTTAATCATTACAGCAAGCTTCATTCCTCGTGAGCTCTTCTTTCAAAGTTATTTACCAGTTTAACGTTCAGCAGACCTACTGTTCTACGTCGTGCAACGTAGAGAAGATTTAGTAGTGTACTGCTGGCATTGCCGTATGCAAACTTGGCCTGTTGTAGGCCCTTGTCTAAGACTTTAGTTGCTTACAACATACCCAAGTAATTTAATATGTCGCTTGAGCCAGGCCCGAAGCCAGAATTCATTCGACTTGTCGAACTTTGAACTTGCATCTGTTTAAACTTGAATCTGTTTAATCAAGAGTCGTTGTAAGTGGCGATGTTCGGAATGATAAAATCAAAGCCTATTATTTAAGCACATGAATTTATCTTGAAACAGCTGAGTACATTGGTAACACAGGATATTTGAGCCTTATTTCAGCCATGCTAACTACATGAACTCTGGTTTAGCCTAGGGGTAAGTTTGCTTGACTGAGATCGTGGGCTTGAGCCTTGCTGCATATGTGCCGAGCGAGGATAAAGTTCTCTTAGAGAGCTAGATAAATGTGTGATTTTTGTTATATGTATTGCTATAAAGGGCAGCGTTTGTAAAATTCCGAATAGTTCGATAGATAGAAGCCTGTTTTGTGAGCTACGAACGTGGGGCTCGTTTAGCTTTTGGAGATTATGTTGCTCAGTTGGCCACTGGGTAGGGTTTAGTCGGGCGATATCAACCAGGAGCAGCAGTACGGCTAAAAGCAAAGTCATAGCTGCTCGCTTGAGAAAAAGCACCCACACGAAATCTGTTTAAATAGAGGATTCTTGAAAAGCTGTTACTGCACCACTGCCTGGTGACAGACACCGGAGTGGCGATATACCACCGTTCATGCTAGCGTGGCACCCCTACTGCCAAAGCTTCTATTCTCGTAATTGAATTGCCGGGTCTGGAAAGGCTCTTGCCTGTTCAAGTGACCTAATCGAAAGCCGTGCTCTTCTAGGGGCACCGTCTTAAACCACGTGCCCCTGTGAACCTTGAACGTGAACCGCGTGCGTTTCTGTGTGTGTGTGTGTCTCTCTGTCTGTCTGTCTGTCTGTCTGTCTGTCTGTCTGTCTCTCTCTCTCTCTCTCTCTCTCTCTCTCTCTCTCTCTCTCTCTCTCTCTCTCTCTCTCTCTCTCTCTCTCTCTCTCTCTCTCTCTCTCTCTGTCTCTCTCTCTCTCTCTCTCTCTCTCTCTCTCTCTCTCTCTCTCTCTCTCTCTCTCTCTCTCTCTCTCTCTCTCTCTCTCTCTCTCTCGATGTCTCTCTCTCTCTCTCTCTCTCTCTCTCTCTCTCTCTCTCTCTCTCTCTCTCTCTCTCTCTCTCTCTCTCTCTCTCTCTCTCTGTCTCTCTCTCTCTGTCTCTATCTCTCTCTCTCTCTCTCTCTCTCTCTCTCTCTCTCTCTCTCTCTCTCTCTCTCTATCTCTCTGTCTGTCTCTCTCTCTCTCTCTCTCTCTCTCTCTCTCTCTCTCTCTCTCTCTCTCTCTCTCTCTCTCTCTCTCTCTCTCTCTCTCTCTCTCTCTCTCTCTCTCTCTCTCTCTCTCTGTCTTTCTCTGTCTCTGCCTCTCTCGCTGTCTCTCTCTCTCTCTATGTGTGTGTGTGTGTGTGTGCGCGTGCGTGCATGTGTGTGTGTGTGTGTGTGATGCCCATGCCTTTCTACGAAAGTATGTGATGGTTGGGGAAGAATATACCATGGATGAAACTACACCTTCACTTTTCCAGTGGTTGTCGGAAAAACTCACCGATCACGAGTCGCATACACTTTCTGAGTCAGCGTAGCAGCAGTTGAATCCAAATAGAGATTTTATTAGTACACTATTACACTATATCATGCCCATGAAAAATCACTGTAAATTCCTGTATTGGATTTCACTGCATTAGCTAGCCTGAGTGTCTGCTGGCCTAGTGGCAAGCCCAGCCTAGCTGATGAGCTCGGCCTATTATCATGCATGCCAAGACTTAATACCCCGACCTGGGTCGTCAAATGCTCGAGTGTACATTCAGTCTCTTTGCTTTTTTGACATTTTCTTAAGTGAGGCGGTCACTGAGCTTTGACAGCTCATAGCACCTGGACTTCATCTACAGTCTCTTCGTGTGGTAGAGTGAGCCATACCCGACGTTTCTGCTGAGTTTTGGCAGTGTGGCACCGAGTACTTATTTATTGCTTATGAAATATCCGGTTGCTATACATTCTTATTCAGGAACTACTAACAATCTCTATGGCTGTCACAATTTGGCTGCTATAGCATTCCTGTGTTTCAACTTTAACATTTTAGCATGGGTCAGAGCAATGACCTGTTATGGGACTGCCAAATTTAACGAGCCAAGACGTTGTCCTTTGTCACAAGTATCGTCACCATTGGAGTTTGGCAACACTTGGCCTTATACCAGGGGTAATGTGCTTGCACTTCGCGACTTAGGTCGTGTGCTTGTGTCCTGGTGCAAGTGGCAATTCTTTATTGCTCAATGGACATAGCCTCCAAAGTTCCTTTGCCACTATATAAGTAAGGCTGTTGAAACAATCAACCTCTACTTATATCCTACCACGGTCAAAAAATGTGTAATTTTAAGCATCCTATATGTATGTATATGTGTGTGTGTGTTTGTGTGTATTTGTGTGTGTGTAGATGTATTTGAAAAACAGCAGCATCTGTGTGCTTCTGAGCTTTCTGTCTCATATTCTGAAGAGCATGCATAGTAGAGTTGCAGGATTTGCTGCTCATGGCCTGCCCACAGTCTGCTGCTGCATCACCCTTGTCTATTGCATTCTTTTTAAATGGCAGCTTTGCCCTTTTAGCTAGCTAAAGGGCACCTGTTTCTGATCGTTAAAGGATGAAGCTGTGCATGAGCAAAAAAGACTAGAGCTCTCAAATAAGAATCTTAAAGATCAGCTTGAGAAATCCGAGGAAGAAGTCAACAATCTCAAAATCGAAGTATGCAATGCCTATTTCGGATGCCTTTACCCCAGTTTAAAGGCTTGTGTACTGCTGATGTGATTGCTGCTCAATCCTCACTGTTTCATATTCTAGCCAGTCAACTCGCTGAGCCTTATGCTTCTCACACGTTTGCTTGCCATGTACGCTCCTCCAGCTTGGCTACAATAGTGTTCACGTTCTCATGCTGTTGCTGGCAGCTATTAATTAAAAGCTTTTTTATATTTAGTCATACTATCAGAATGATTCCTTCTGACACAGTGTGGTCGGTCTTTCGAGGCTTTGGGAATCACCTTTAAGCCGAGTGAATGGTGGCTATACTTAGACAATTCATCTAAGAGCCTCAAAGCCGTGGTGCTTCATAGTGGAAACGTGTACCCGGCTCCCTGTGGCTCACTCTGGGTACCTCAATGAAGACTACACCCGTACTAGCATGCTGCTGAGTGCCTTGAAGTATTGCGACTATGGTGGCGATTTCATTAGTAATTCAAAGTGCTGCCACACTTTTTGGACTTCCAATCCGGTTTAGCCAAATTTTTCTGCTTTCGTCACCTTTCGGACTGCCGCCGGAACACTAAGGATCACCATCGCTCAGGGGACCGGCCACGGTGGACGAGTTAAGCACATTGACGAACACTTTTAAGTGGGAGCCACCAATCCAGATCATCAGGAGGTATTCATGCCACCACTGAACTTCAAGTTAGGCCTCAGGAAGTCATTTGTCGTGGCTCTGAACAACTAGTCAGAAGCTTTCTAGTCAGCTCTAAAATGTCCTTCCACAGCTAACGGAGGCAGAGCTGATATATCTTGCGGACCTGCAGAAAAAAAAATCGCGGAGTTGGACGAATTCACTCAGAAGCTGAACAAAGAAAGTGGCTGCAAAAGGCTTTGTTGCAGTGGTTTGTGGCTTTCTGAGTAATCAAAAGGCTGAAAACTATGCCTAAATGGGATGCAGAATGTCCCTTAAAATTCAAATTCTTGGAGCTCATCTTGACGAATTCAGGTGAACATGAGAGCTTACTCAGAGGAGCAAGGCGAAACTATCACCCCGAGTGTTGCAGTGTTGTAGACTTCAAATATCTTTGCCAAGGAAAGTATACTGTAATTTAATTTCTCTCTGTCTAACTCCACAAAGCCAAAAAGAGTAAGTAGGAGTTACGCAGGACATATTTTCCTTTAGCACACTCAGAGCCTAAGCGACTTTTGGTACACGTGCAGTATGTTTGAAGGCTCCTTCGAGAAAGCGATCTGAAGTAAAGTCACAAATCTAGAACATGTATTCATTTCCGAACCATTTATAGTTGTCATTTTTGCATGACTTCAGAGAAAGTACATTATAATTTTGATTCGTTTCCTGTGCTTTCTGCCTGAATGTGTACCCCAGGAAGCAAATTGTTCTGCTTTCTTGTAAGAAATATGTTGTTCTGAAGTTAATCACTGTTCTGGTCACACAAGCAAAGTTTGTGGGGAGTAACAGCCATCTTCTATGCTTCTCAGGCATCTGCAATTAGGAAATGGTAGATACTATCGAGGGAGAAAATTGCTTAACGTAGTTGAAGGCATTGTCAGTAAATACAGAGTTTTGATCCCTCCCAGCCCTCCAGCACGTCGAATACTCTCAACTCACTTGCTGCATATGAAGTCGATGACGTCGGCACATGGATGGCAGCAAATTTTCTTAAATTGAATGACGATAAAACCAACTTACTAGTTATGAGCAAACAAGTGTGATTCAGAAATTGGAAAACCTAACGCTCAAAATCAGCTCTGTCAGCATATGTCTCGTTGAGTCTGCACGAAATCCAGGTGTCGTGTTCCAAAGCGACCTTTCATTAGACGACCACATCAGCTCCACAGTCAAGTCTGCCTACTTTCAGCTACATGACATTGCTAAAAATCGAGCTTATTTAGACTGGGATACCACACCTAAATTGGTCCATAAATTCGTGACATCCTGCCTTGACTTCTGTAGCTCACTGTTCTCTGGCCTACTAGACGGTGCAGTCACACACTTATAGCTGGTGCAAAACTCTGCAGCTAGACACACACACAAAGAGAGAGAGAGAGAGAGAGAGTCTCAGTTTCATGTAGTAATAGGCACGTACATAAGGCAAAGAGAAATTAAATAGCAGAGCTAGGAAAAATGTATTGTAACGTTGGGGAAGTATCGTAAAAGTATCGGCAGTAATGGGCAGCTAGAAAGGAAACAGCAGAATCAGCAGCAAATGCAGAGGATGAATGGCGTCATTGTATAATACGGTTGATGCGATTTCTACTGCCTGTGACCTGCTACGTAAAAGCATCTGTCGCAAACAGTTGATAGTAAGGACAGCTAATTTATTATTCCTTAGAGGATATTAGAACATGAGGAAGCTTATACTGTGCTAGGTATTCTGCTAGGAATGAATGTGAGTTATGGCAGCCAGTGGTGGAGCGAATGGGCATTTGTTCCCCCCCCCCCAAAGTGAGGCAGCAAGCTGGGCTGCCCCCTTATCCTACTGCTGCGACCTTCAGCAACATAGAAATTATTTCTTAAAACCACTCAATGAGCAACCCGCCGATATTATGTCGAATCAACTTAATGATTTTGCACTATATAAATTTTCATTAAATGCAGGTCTAGCCCCACCTACTTAAATATCTTGAAGGAGAGTAGGGTGCTGCCTTATCATAAAATTTTGCAGGTCTTGTCCCCCTAGCTGAAAATCCTGGCTTCAACACCGATGGCAGACATATCTGCGTGCAGCGTCCACACATTGGCTGGTAGTCACCAAAACTGATTTAGAAAAATGGACATGCTGCTCACATTCTTGGATTTCAAAATCAATAGGAGGAATCTAGCAGCCATTTTCAGGACTATATCTACTTGCAGGGCTATATTCTACATTGTTTGTAGATAGGTAAGGTATGTGTGGATACATGTGTGCTGTCCAGCTGTAAAGTGCTCACATTTGTGGCGGACAAGGGCACGGCTTCGAAACCTGAAATTCTTAGTTGCCCTCTAGGAGCCGCCGAGGCTCTGCTCTGCTGCTCAGCCTTCGCTTCACTTTGGACTTTGTACTTTGCATTGTAAGTGCACCGTCTGCCAGATTTATACATTTCTATGGTGCCCCCAAAGGATAGTATAGCACTGGTAAGAAGAATATTTCGTGTCACCACCGCAAGTTTAATCTTGGGCCTGTGAGACCAAGGCCGATAGTTGTAAAAACTCGACCATGTTGGATCGATGTAGCAGAGGCCCAAAAGAGTTTCGTTGCAGCCCGGCTCTAAAGGTCTAACATTTGTCTAGCCTCGAGAGTCCAAGGAGTTCTGAATGCATAGTGCTGGTCCAACGAATCCATGCACCCTGTGGTTCAAGATATGACCTCAAATAGTTCAGCTTTTTATAGACTGCTGGCCAACGTAAATGACAATAGAACACGGGATTCGAGTGAGTTATCAATATTTGTAAGGAATTGTGCATGCCAACACTTTGGTTTGCCTACATGGTGCAAAAGCATCTGAATGGGCCACGTTTTTTAGTATCGGCCTTTTTCTGACTTCTTGCTTAGTTGCATTTTTGAAGGATATTATTGAGTAGCACTGTCTGAGCACTGGAAAGTAAGATTTACTGGATAGATCAAGTATCTCCCTGTCTGACAATATATTTTAATAACCGTAGTGGGCATTTTTTCAGCAATCGGCAAGGGTTTGATGCATACTATTTTGACTATTCATAACCAAAGGCCTGATAGGTGAACTAAATTTTACTACGTTCTCATGATCTCAATAAAAAAATACCAGCTGATTCAACAGCCTCTTTCGTATAGCGACAGAAGAGCCTTTAATGCTATCACCACCGCTTGCAGCAGCGATAAAGGATCACCCACCACAGGATTCGAACCCATGACCTCTGGACGGAGGTCGTGAAAAGCAACTACCTTACCTAGTGAGCCATCACGGCTCACCTCAATGATGCACATCACCATGCTACTGGCATATCCGTTATTCGCCAAGATTTCTTAGTTGTGTACGATCTCAAGCTCTTATTTCAACAGGAAATGTAGTTGGCTAGTTTCTAGCTTCAACTGCACTATAGATTTCTTTTGTTGAAGTTTCGAACCAGGTCTGGTACGTCTACGTGTGCCCAAAATCGGATGTCTTCAACCTTTACCATTCCTGAAGAAGTGCCCGGCACAGCCGTCAAGATGTGTTTTTGAGTGAAGCCTTCTGGGCACACACAAAATTAATCTTTGCCGTGTCCTGACAGCGATAGCACTTCGAAAAGCACAATATTTTCTGAAACAACTTAAAAATGCTAAGAAGGTAATTTTGCATGTTTTTCACACCCTGTTGGCTAACTAAAGTCGCAGCCTAATTGGTTACAACTATTGGTTACTCAGATGAATCCTGTGTTGTAATGAATGGCTAGCAGTCCATAAAATGCTACAATACTTAAGTTTTTATCGTGATCCCGAGGGGATCATGATAAAAACTCAAGTATTATAGCATTTTATTTTTTGGGCCACGATGTATAAGCCGTGATGGCACACTAGGTAAGGTGGTTGCTTTTCCCGACCTCGCACCCGAGGTCGTGGGTTCGAATCCTGCAGTGGGTGATCTTTTATTGCCACTGCAATTGGTGGTGATAGCCGTAAAGGCTCTTCTGTCACTATACAAAAGAGGCTGTTACTTGCATGCTGACCCTGTGCATGTAACCCTTAACCATGTTATTCATGTTGTTTATCAAGCATGATACCTCTCACCATTTGATCGCGTTTTCTTTGCAGCAAATGTAAAGCGCCTAGAAAGAGATTGAGTTCTCTGAGGGTACTTTATCGAGTGTATTATTATTGTTAAATCAGCTAGCATTTATTTGTTATGTTAAGTCATTGGGTCCTTGAAGGAGACACTCAGGGAGCAAGCACTAGATAATCTTCTTGCCTCTGACCATACCATTATTAAAAGAATCCAAGTTTGTGAACATGGCTGCACGCTTTGCATTTTCAATGAGGAGTCGTTCAGCTTTATCATTGTGCCGTTTTTCGAATATATGGTAACTCTATTAAATAAAAATGGTTAGAATGCACTGACCAACTCACCTTTGAATGGCTGTCTCAGCTGTAGCTGGTATTAGGAATCTGCCGCTAATGTGTGGGCTTAGCTTTGCATGACCCATCTTTGTCGTGGTGGCTGAGCCTCATAGCTCTATCGAACCAAATACTCACGTGACAAGTTCCAGTACTTCTTTCTGTCAGTATTAATACATCTTGAGCTACTGGTAGTATGTAAGAGAAAATGTCAGTGTTACATTGGGCCACCTGTAAATAAATACAAGCACATGCAAACTAAAGTTACACATTATGGATTATCTTAGTGATCCCAAGTCTAATCGCTTGCCCTATAACTGGTAAAGCAACGAACTTAGGAATTTTCCATGTGCGCCACTACACTGAGAGGGATGCCTCATAAAGCCTGGCTGCCATGTAGTACCGCGTCGGCTTAGCCATAGCATGATTTCCTTTGTAACTTCCGATTTTTTTGCTTAATTAGTTGCTTGTATCTTGGCTTATCTTAAACATGCTGTTGTATGAGGACACCTATTTTTGTTCAAGAATATCGGCTGAAGGCATGGAGTAACGTTATTTCAAATCTTGCTGCAACCGTGTGACTGCTGAAGTGACTGCACGCTGTAGATCAGTCGGTTAGCAAAGCAGATACTCGACCTGAAAGATCAGATTATGACTCTTCGTGAGCACGATGACCAGCTGACCATGAAATTGGTGAGTTGCTGCTTATGTTTACTCTCACACATTTGCCTCTCATGTCGTAGTGTTGTGTTCACACACTGATGCTGCATAGCCCAAGACACCTTTATCATCCACGTGAAATAGGCTAAATATTTACCTATTGTGCTGTGGTATTGCAAAAGTATACTGTGCCGTGTAGCACACAAGAAACCTTCCTATCTATATGGTATAGGCTCAAGACCTAAAGAAGCTGGATGCAAATGCAGATGTCCTGAGGCTGCGTGATGCTGAGATTTGCGACCTTACGCATTGTAACAGTGACCTTCAACAAAAGGTTAGTCAGAAGCAAATTACTAAGGCATTATCATCACTTTATTATATGGCACTATCCCTAGTACCATCTTCGTTGCCATTCATCGTGTTTTCCCTAGTTTTCTTTTCTCTAATTTCCAAAAGAAGCAACAATCTTAGTGCTCTTGTAGTACTGTTTGTCTATTCCCTCGTGATCCATCGGTATCAGGTGGACACCGCGCGAGTGTTAAGAAATCACGCTAAACCTTCGACTCAATCATGTACGGTTTTTCATAGATACTTTTTTTTCGTGCGATTTTACTTTTCTATTTTTGGCTTGCTGTGCTTCAATATTTAAAGTGCATGTTTTCATACTTATGGCATGGTAAATTTGTTCCTTAACACTCATCTTGATAAGTAAATTAGCAGTTTATGTTTTGGGATAAGTGGTACCTCTACTGCCAGGTGGTTTCTCAGCTTTAGATCATCAAACCATTTCAAGAAATTCCCAAGTGAGTGTCTCATTCATGCTGACTGGTGAAATATGGTTGGTTGTAACTTTGCTGGCTGTATTTCCACAACTCACCTGATTGTGCTAGAGCTGCCGAGGCAAATACCCAAAACCGGCTCATCCCATAAACCTCCCTCAAGACTGTATGTTGTCGGCCGGCTAAATCTGTGTATGTTTACATATTGCATTAATCTTATCGATCATGGCTCTGGAATTTGTTGAGGCAGTCTGTTAAATGAAATGATATCATTATTGAGAGTAAGTTTTTTATTTAAGTAGAAATGGACTGCTGATCTACTTCAACTAAGATCGCAAATTATTAAATAAGTAAATGCTTTCGGTAAAGTTAATGACACCTTTTGCAGAATTTTTTTAATTCTTTACTCTCAAAATATTTATTCTTACTCCACTTGCAGGTAAGTTACCACACATTGGCTTGCCTAAGCCACTACTCACTACATTGATAAGGCAGTCATGAAATGTGCAGTTTTCCAGCCTCCCTATTGCAAAATTGGTTAAGGTTATCTTTCAAGGTTTTGACTGATGAACCTGCTTAACTTGGTACGACTAAGCAGGAATGATTAAACTCAGCCCTACTTACAAATCTCATAAAATGCTATCGCCAGTACTCACCCTGGTTGGCTGCATGTGCTATGATACCAATCCCCAGAGTTAACCTCGTACTCTGAAATCTAATTAGTGGCACAACATTGCATTATGCAGCACATTGATTACATACCTGTATACCACCTTCAAACCTGCAATTTTGTTCTGGCCACTGGTTGGAATAGCAGTATACGGCACCCCAGTGTTGGGACTTGCATTAGACCAGTGGCAATCCCCTAGCCGCCCAGTGCTGCGACCCACAGCTGCTATAGATATATAGTTGCTATAGAAAGTTGTGTGCTGCATATATGTAAAGCCCTGTCCCTGGACTTGATAGACCTGATCGTTGACGAACATCTTTCTGTTCTATGCTTTAACTTGGTGTAGGCGTTTCGTAGACGTCTGTGCTTTATAAGGCATGTACGAGCATCATACCATGCGTTCATTGGTTTAGCTGCATTCGGTCCTGGTGCTTCAGCTGCACGGAATCCTGTAGCTGGCACGTTGTATAATCAAGGCTCTTGGAGCGCTGGAGCTTTGCAGCAGCCGATTTGCACCGGTTTGCAATGTGTTGCTGTGCACTGTGCATCTAGTGGATCGTGCACTGTGTCGGTTGAATGTTACCTGAATAGGTAGAGGAGTTTCGCGGACAGAACAACAAACTTCAGACTCAGGTCAGCAGTCTTGCCTCCCGGGTTACCAGCCTGCAAGAGGAAATCACAGGGCTGCAGCAACGGAGAGGTGAACTGGCACAGGTTAGTTGCTCTGCATGCATGTGTGTGCAAGCTTGTTTGTTTGCCTGCCTGCTTGAGTACTGTCTGTCTGCATACGGCTGCGGCAGTGTTTCATCTTGCCTTCCAAAAAGGATGATTGCAAGCTCCATCGTTTGAGCACATTTAAGGTTATCCAAGATATGCTGGATCGTGACTAGTGAAATTCCTTCGTATATGCTGCAGTAACCTAGCAAGTTAGATGTCAGCCAGCCAATTGTCCAACGAACCTAACTGTGCCCTATGCTATGTATAATTGCTGTTTGTAAAATAGGCACCACTTCATACTTTTAGGAATCGCATTAATCCCTGCTACTTGATTTGCTTCCTTAACTATGGGCTGCGATTGGTCCCCAGTCTTTCAAAGAGAGTGAATAAGTATCCTTACCTGTGGTTTGGGGAGACGTCGGTTTCAACGGTAATTTAGATCTGTTTGCGAGCACTTTTAAATTCAGCTGGCGGTTTACCGTTGGTTTTTTTAAATGTCCAGATCAAATCTGATAGCGATATTACTTTATGATCCTCGACTTATAACTGCCTTGAGATAATAAGAATAGGAATAAAAAATAAAAAACCATTTGCATAGCTCTCTAAGAGAGCTAAAATCGCGTTCTATGTGCTTTTTCGTGTACTAGAAAAGAAGCATGTCAAGAAGTAGACCTTCCTGCTACTTTCCAGAACCTGGCCCAGAGCTCTGGCCCAATCCTTCTTGTCAGCCAGTGAGTGGCCAGGTCCCTTTAAACCACCTCAACTGACGATTTAATCGTATGTTCACCCATGACTCGACTCGGGGCGTTCGCTAGTCTAGCTGAAGCTTTACTAGTTTATGCAGTCGCTATGAGCACGCCTCTTCAGCCCCGGATCGAATGATGACTCGCAAGTGCCCGTGTTGGCCACTGTAGCTTGCGTGAATCGCATATTTTCCTTGCGTTCTTTTCGTTCATGTGTGGGAAGTATGCTTCACGAAGTCGTTAGCATGAACTTGGCTCGACAGACCTGTGTAGGAGTGTCTTCACCAGCCAGCTACGAGAAGGCTTGCAATTGCTTGTACCTAGGCTGTTAGCCACTGGTTAAGTTTGTGTGTTCAGCTGAAGCAGACAAGACAGTTTCCCTTGTCTTTCCAGTCGAGCTACGTTTTGTCTTATAGGGCTGTAGTCGTGCCAGGCCTTTTCTACATTTTTTTGTTTTACTTAAGGTGTGACCTAGTAGCAAGCAAAACGTCTTACTTTAAAGCAACTCGGAAGGTGTCTGTCTTTTTCGTTTGCCTTTTACTATATCTCATTAAAAAAAGACATCTAGCCCGAGTGTCTCCTCATGGCTCCAAGTCTTGCTGAATTTGCTAGCAGGTAATTGCTAAGTGTTCATAAATTTATCTAAATGCCGGAAAACGTTGATTTGCTTGGCAATTGATTTGTCTACCTTTAAATAGTTACTCCTTCGTTGAGCAAAACTTTCAGTGGTGTGATGTCTACTGAAAGTAGGACTTCGTATTGCTCACAGATACACTCTCTTTAATTGGCTTTCGCCCCTTCTCTGTTACGCATTGACCTTGAGAAAAGATGCATTACGATTGGAAAGATAACTTGTATTGCATAATGTCACTCCTCTGTAGCCCAAATGCATAACAGACATCGCCTCCACACAAACTCCGTAGCCATGTAAAAATCCTGTAATGATGGTACAATCTAGGTTTTAGTTCGATATCCGAAGGTATAGTCCGAGATTTCATAAGCTAACCCTATATAGCTTGGCCTGAGTTGGAAAATACTCTTTGTCAGCATACAACCAGTCTTTGCTCTGATCAGAGTTTAAGATATATGAATAAATCCGGATGCCGGTTTAGCAACATACTATAAACATATGTCAACTTGAGCCACCCTGAGGCAAATCACAGCTGTGTCAGATCTGCTACATTTAAAGGAAACAAGCCAAGGAGCTATCGTTGTGCTAGTAAGACGGAAGACTGTCTGCACATCGTTAAGCATACCTGAACAGTCTCTGAGACCGGAAGTAGGAATTAATCCAGCTCACACACTTTGGCCGGAAACATCAATATATAGATTTGCTGATCCGACAGAATCATTCAGGGTCTTGATGGCATTCGAAAAATACTAGCTGATTTAACAGCCTCTCTTGTATAGAGACAGGAGAGCCTTCATGGCTGCCACCACTGCCTGCAGTGGCAATAAAGGATCGCCCACTGCAGGATTCGAACCCACGACTTTGAGACCGAGGTCGTGAAAGCAAGCATCTTACCTAGTGTGCCATCACGGCTCACCATTCACCTAATTGCAGCAGGCTATAAGTGTTGCCTGCTGCAGCATTCAAACCTGTGACTTGAATAGTGAAGAGTGAGAGTACCTTGTGGTTAGGCTAAGACCCGGTACAAAACTGATTTTTGTAGCAGTGACTTCAGCCTTTGGTTTCTGTGTGCATTCGAAATGTTGATGCCTGCCAGCAGCAACGCACGGTGAGATGATCAGTCTCTGCTCTTCCGGTCGTCGCGTTGTTTTCTATTATTGTCAACTAGATTCGGTCAACCACACCTTGCATGGGCCCGCTTTATCTGCAAGAGAAATAGGTTTCTAGTTAAGCACCTGATCGAATAAGAGGGGAGATTGCCTAGGTCACTCTACAAGGAGCATCTGGTTCATATCCTGGTGATTTGGATTTTTTTATTCTTGAGGCTCTCATCTGATCGGACTCTCGGTGAAGATCCCTTCGTGAACTTTCCCCCCTTATGCACATCTTATAGAACTGGGCAACTCGGCTCATTCTCACTAGCCAACTTTGGATGTAGCCATAGTGCTGTGAATTGATCTCGACTGAATGTCGGTATAACACCGGATATCATATTAGACCGTAATGGTGGCATTTTAAAATGCCCGGCTCCCCTCCCCAGTGTTGTTGCAATGCCCTTTAGTGGATGCAGTCCACCAAGTGAGCTTAGGTCATCTGGTGCCTTTATTGTGATTGTCCTGCCTATTGGCTTTCCATTGTTGTTTATCTGCCATATTTGTCTTGGTCCCCACTGAGAAATTTAAAAAAAAATACATCTGCTTGCTGGTCTTCATACTTGTTTTTTTTTATGAATTAAAAAATCACGTATGGGGTAAAGGATTTGGGATTAAAGTTCAACTTATAGATAGCATCTGCTGATGTCGAGGAGCTTGGTCAGTAGCTGTCACTTAGTAGAACGAGTAGTTTTCTTTGACCTTGGGCATGCTTCATTAATGACCACTGTTTTATGCTTCAGCTGCCTTTGTATGCTGTTAAGGTGCTAGCTTGCCCCGACCAAGGTCTGGCTGTGGTCGGTGGGGGGGGCTCGAGCCCCGAGGCATATGCGAAGCATCTGAATAGAGATTAAGTTCTCTTGGGCGCTCTCCAAATGAACTATATGTATATTTTTTTATGTTTCACATTGGGTTGTTTTTCTGTGCCTTCTGACTGGCTGTTTTGTTAAACGAGGACATTTAGCCTTTCTGTTAATCTTAAAAACTGCGTGCAAAGTTGGCTAGCTGCTTCATTATTAACCGTGCCTGCACGGTAATCAGGCGCTGTCGTCCCAGCATGAGATATTGTGGCTGCCACTAAGTACTGCATGTGAAAACACGATTTTAACTCTGACCTTACTCCACACTCCGGACCCAATGTGTTCCCTGACTACCGGTATGTATGAGCGTGTCGTATCGAATCACTGCTTTAGTCTTGTATCTTGCCTGTCGCTTGGCAAGAAGTAATGATAGCCTTTTGCTTCGTCGGCAAGTCTGGCTAGCTTGGAACTCGAGAGCCAAGCTTTTTTCCCAGTGATACTGCCTCGTGGTGATTGGTCTTTATTGTCGCTTCTCATGGCCTCTACGCTACCTCTCAGGCGCCGTCTCAGTGCATTTTCTCCCACCACCGGTCTCCTTCTAGTCTGCACGTATGCCATGCTGCATGGTTACGGTAGCCGAAGATACGTTCGAACGTTCACCGCTTTGGTGTGGGGAAAGGGTGCACGCTCAGCCTGCCGCCTATGTATAGGAGGAGCATAGCTGCGGCGTTGCCTCAACTCACTCGTTAAGATTGTGGCAATCGCTTTATTAGTCACTCGTGATAGGCAAGAACTGCTGGTTCTCTTAGCGTGCCAGTCCTGGGCAAGGAATTGCAGAGGCTGTCCTGGCCTATCTCTACTGTCAAATCGCTGTGGATGGTTCTTATCGGTCGTCAACAAATATGAAACTCGAGTGTGCAGGCAGTTGGGTCAAATGAACTCCCCTCCCAATGTAGTCTTACCTCAATTTTGCGAGTTTTTTTAAAATCAGCGATCTGACTGGTCGCTTTGTCATTCTTTTTCAGTCGGAACGAAATGCTGAAGTCGAAGAACTTCGGAATAAGCTCGAAACCAGCGAGAAAAAGTGCAACTCGATTTTGCAACAGTGAGTGCTGCAAAGATAAATTGACTCAGAAAGACTAGCGATCCGTATAAGTACTGCGGTGTCCAAGGTGCACACAGCCGCCCTTGGTACATGAAGTAAAAAAAAAACTGATTGCTACCTGATTCAAGGGCCTCATTTGACTGGCGGGCAGAAGAGCCACGGCGGCCGTCACTCCTGTTTCAGTGGGCAATGAAGGAATTGCCTGCTTCAGTGCTCAAACCCACGACCTGGGTCGTGAAATTAAGCGCCTTACGCTTTGGCCGGCCAAGACCCGGAGATGTGCGCTCAGTGGCAAGTGCTGCTACCAGGGTGTGTGCACGTGCTTGCACGTGCATGTGTGCACCGGCGTGCCTGTATGTGAGTGAGTGCGAGTGTGCATGAAGACACGCATGCTTGTGTGCATGCACTTGTGTTTGCCTGATCCTACCTGGTTGCAGTGCCGGAGCTCTTGAATTGTTCAGAGGCCACTCTCTCGCCGTTGCTGACAGGTGGGCAGAGATGTCGAGCGACTCCGAGAAATTGAAGAAAGAGCGTGATGTTGACTCGCAGCGCTACGATCAGCTCATGCGGAAGCATAATACCAGCGAAGCGACACTGATGGCAGAGCACAGGGAGAACACTAGAGTCAGGTTGGTCGCTGCCGCTGCTGTAGCTCTCACGTGTTCAGGCGTTATTCGTCTTGCTTGGTATTGGATGCTTCGTTGCGACAATCTGTGAGCTAATGTCGTGAGGCTGGGCCAACCTTCGTAGGCAAATACTGAACGAGAGGACACTTAGATTGGACGAACTGAAGCGTACCTACGAGGACGTGCTCAAGGAGTTGAATGAGACTACAAAGAGGCAGGTATGTAGGGGGCTTCTGCTGACTTGAAAATATCCTTCCACTGTGTTTTTGCCGGTAAATCCCACGTCGACATTATGTATACTGCTTTGAGTGTTGTTTTAAGTTTTGAGGGTGTCTTACCAGTGGAAGTAATCTTTAAATGCCACAGGTGGTGACCGGCGTTTGATTTGCAATCAATTACTAGTTTTGCGTCTTGTTACCAATCGGTCGACAGCCTTCCTTTGCTAGCAAATGTAAAGCTCATCGAAAGAGATTTACTTCGCTTAAGGCACTATTCGGGTGCTCTGTTATTGCTTTCATCCCAAACGTGCGTGAAGATCATATATATATATATATATATACATACATATATAGTGTGTGTTTGTGTGTGCGTTTGTGTTTGTGTGTGTGCAATTATGTTAAAAATTGTGTTATCTAACGTAACCCTTGCCCAGGAGATCGTATTTGGAGACTGTTAAAGAAGAGCACACAGCTCATGGCTCCTCAACTGCTACATTTCTCTCGGTATATGTTCAGATCTCGTGACACTGTTGATAAAGAGCAACTATTTCTATCTGTAATGACTTCTTGGCAGACAACAAATGCTCTCTAAATACTTGCTGTTTATTGTGTACAATTCTTAATTGTGACTTGTCTGTTTGGTGATGAAATGCCTGTTGATATTATTGTTGTGTTGAATTGGATTCTTCATGGGCATTATACTAGAGATTGCTGGTGACTCCTGTATTTGCTGTTAAATAACGATTTTCACAATGCATAACTCTGCGTCGATTTGGTCAAATGAATAGAATGTTAGCCCAGATATTGGCGATTGTTGGGCAGGTTTCTGCTTTTCGTGCCGACTTTGGCCTTTTTGTGCACACTTTAGTCTTTTTCTTGATTTTTGCCTTTTTGCTGCAGATTTTGGTCTATTTTTGTGCACATTTCCGCAGACTTTTGCGCCCCCTCCCACATGTTTTGTCAGGCCCTAGCGGCTAGTACTTGTCTCTGCATGCAAAGGTGCTTCTACTTGCCGATGGATCCAAGTATGACCCCTGCATCTTGCAGTCGTCCGATCCCATTGTTGCCTAGTTCCCCTTGCACCAGTCATTTTCGTGCGCATGTTGCGTTTGTCTTTCGTGCACCAGTTGTAATAAAGCATTTTGCTTTCCATTGTGGGCGTTTTGCCTAACACAGTATGTGCCCAACAATCATTCTAGAACCAGGCAGAACTTAAAGAGCAGATTGACGAATATCGGATGTTGCTACAACAAGCCGAGCAACTCGCCGAGCGTCGCGGTATTGACCTTACTGATCTGAGGCGTCAGCTGCACAATCATGAGGAGGAGATGGGCTCCATCGTCGTGCTGAAGCATCAGGTATGTGTTTGTATGTGTGCGTATCTGTGTGTTTGCGTGTGCGTGTATGTGCGTGTGTGTGTGTTTGTATCTGCACGTATCCGTGTGTGTGAGTGCATGTGTGCGACCTGGAGGACTGCCCGTATGACGTCAATGACCATGGGTAATGGCATGCACGGTATCATTCTTAGACAAGCATGCAAAAGTAAGCACGAAGACACTCGTGGCCACCGGTTAGTAATAACTCTGGCTAGCAGCATCATGCACCGAATCATGCACTGGTACTATAGCAATGCTGCCCTGAACAAAAAAAAGACCTGTTCGATGGGGGTAAGAGAAAGCTGACCGGAACATATGCATCTCTAGGTAAGACTTAAAAGATGCATGGTCCCAGCAGGTTGTGACCGTAGCTGGAAGCAAGGTCCAGACTTTCGGTGCTTTCGAACTGGAGTGCGAGCAACAGCAAGATGACCGGATGCTGAGGACGATCAGGTGGCACCAGAACTAGAGGATGAGAGAGAGCTCGGAATGGTAGGAGTCAGTGGAAGCCGAAATGGATGCAGTAGTTAGGTTATCTGTGGATGGACCAAGCCGTGATGAGGGCATTGTGCATCAGAGTAAGAACTTCACTCTTGATTCTCTTTCAGCAAGGGTAGACGACAAGTTCTCCTAGAGTGCTACGAAACCTGCCTATTATTATTGATATTATTAGTATTCCTTGTGCTAAATAGTACCACTGAGAATAATTAATACATGTTTTGCTCCCTCGGAGAACCTACTGTATTTTTATGAGTACAAGTCGCACTTGTTTCCAATTGTTTGGGGAAAAAGTGTACCTGTGACTTATATACTGCAAGTCAGTGTCAAGATACTGCATACAGTGAAAGTGACGATTCGGACATTGACAATGTTGCAGAAGACTGTGAAGATATTAGCAGTGATACAGATGACCAGTTTCTTGTGATGATTAAAGCAGACTTATGTTAATACAAAATGAGCTATATATTCAGTAAAATTATTTTTCAATGAAACCTTTTTCAAAAACTTGTGTCCATAAATGTAGCGTGACTAATACTTGGGTGCGACTTATACTCATTAAAATACGGTAATCTATTTCTGGGCACTTCGCATATGCTATGGTGGAAGCATGATCACATCGTTAGCAGTAACCGGCGCCGTGTCAGTAATGTATCTCCGTCAGTAACTCCACAAAGTCATAAAGACCATGTGGGTATAGCGCACTCGCAGCCTAAGCGGCTTTCGGTACGCATTCGGTAGCCAACAGATTTCGTCTCACGCAACAAAGAGAAAATGGGAAGCATAGCAGAGTTAGGGGAGCAGTTGAGGTAGTGAGTGGCATAGAAGTAGCAGTTCAGGACCGCTGAAAAAGATGTGCCATAGTCGGCAGTTGGAGAGTAGATGTCGTTGCGTAAGAATTGTGGAAGCGAGTTCCACAGTCTAGGACCTGCAGAGCTAAAGCTTCTGTCGCCAACTGTCTTTAAGCGGAGGAATGGGACAGCTAATTTATTGTCCACACAGGACCTGAGGGCGCGAACAGGCTGAAACTGATGCAGCAGTTCAGCTAGGTATGAAGGAGCCAAGCCGTGGCGGGCCTTGTGGGACAGCGTAAGAACTTTGCTCTGTATCCTTTGCTCAACCGGCAACCATTCTAGCTCTTTCAGCAAAGGAGACACGTGCTCAAACCGCTGGGACTTGAAGACCAGCCTTGCAGCCATATTCATAGTCCACTGTAGTGGCATAATAGCTTTCTTTGGTAGCCCAGCCAAAAGGGAATTACAATAATCAAGCCGAGACAGAACTACAGAGCTAGTTAAAATTTCTACAAGCCACGTGGGAGACAGCTTCTAATCTTAGATAGGGATCGGATGTGATGGCTAGCTGTAGAGGCAGTCTTCTAAATGAAGCTTTTGAAATTGAGGCAGCTGTCGAACACGACACCTAGATTACGAGCACGTGGTGAAGGTCGCACAATAGCATCACCTATTAGAACAGCAAAGCCTTTTAATCCAGCCACGCGCTTAGGGTGTCCTATGAGAAGCAGTTCGGTTTTATCGTCATTTAATTTCAGGAAGTTTTTCGACATCCAGGATCGAATATCGGCAAGGCAAGCATTCAGTTTCTCAGTTGCTGCAGCAGATTCCGACGGTTTAAATGACAAATACAACTGAGTATCGTCAGCATAGAAGTGATATCCTATTCCATGGGCCTTAATCACTTTTCCCAGAGGTTGTATATAAATGGAGAACAGCAAGGGACCGAGTACAGACCCTTGAGGGACTCCACAGGTGACCCTTCTCATGTCTGAGACCTGACCCCCACACGACACGGATTGAACACGATCAGACAAGTAGGATTTAAACCATGCCAGTGCTTCGTCTGCCAGACCGATCGTTGTTCTCAATCTTTCAAGCAGAACTTCGTGATCAATGGTGTCGAAGGCAGCAGACAGATCTAGCAGAGCTAAGGCAGTGACATTCCAGTCGTCGTTGCCACGTAGAATGTCATTGTTAACACGGAGGAGAGCAGTTTCAGTAGAGTGCTGCCTCTTGAAACCTGATTGAAATGTTTCTGACATTCCATTATTTTCAATATGTTCAACTAGCTGCTTAGCAA
Source organism: Cristatella mucedo (assembly GCA_009760855.2). Classification (NCBI taxonomy): domain Eukaryota; kingdom Metazoa; phylum Bryozoa; class Phylactolaemata; family Cristatellidae; genus Cristatella; species Cristatella mucedo. The sequence continues at coordinate 19,307,838 of WPIO01000001.1, read as the reverse complement.
CAATTTTTCAAGAATCTTTGATAAGAACGGGAGAAGGGAAACTGGACGATAGTTTGCTAGGCATGCATAAGGTAGCAAGGGCCAAATCACAAGGACCCAGCAAAGGCTGGGAGAAACAGGTTTGCATTCAGCTTTAGCTCTTTAAATGTCAAGTCATGGGATGTCGTGTCGTCAGTCGGGAGTCTTTTCACAGTGATACAGTAGCTGTCAGCTTCTTTGTTTGTCACGGTTGAACAGCAAAGAGTTGGCTCGGTCTGTTAATGTTTCAAAGGAAGACACGATGATTGGTCGTCGGAGGGGGAGGGGCATGGTCGCGTTGACCTTGGCCAGAGACTTGTTGCGGTCAGCGTGTGCATGCGTCCCATGCCAGCATTCGTGACTATGCAAGCAGCGTCCCATGCCAGCTATCGTGACCGGCTGCTGCCGGTGCGTTCTGATCCCTTCACTCTTGGCAGCAGTCGGCGTAGTGGCTGCGGTGGCGTGGAATAGCGGCTGTGCTGAGTCGCTGCAGAGTCCGTGCGGATGTTGCAGAAGACTATGAAGATGTTAGCAGTGATACAGATGACCAGTTTCTTGCTGAATGTCATGATTAAAGCAGACTTATGTTAATTCAAAATGAGCTATATATTCAGTAATAATATTTTTCAATAAAACCTTTTTTCAAAATGTGTAGAGGCGTAGCGGGAGGTGTAGAGCCTCTTGCATGCGCGAATGCACACGTGTTTCTCTCTTCCCTAGCTGGAAGTGTATCGCAATGACTTCGAGGCAGAGCGAAAGGCTCGCGAGGAGAAGCACGCCGAGGCTGACCGGCTTCAGCAGCAGCTCGAGCAGCTGCAGCTGCGCTACCAGCAGCTCGTCGACGAGCTGGAGGCCTACTCGATTCGCCACCTCGACGACATGCGGCGGCGGCACGGGCAGCCGCCGGCAGCCCCCGCCAGCGCCCCGGCAGCCCCTGCTGGCTACGATCCTTTCAGTCGGGCGAGCCCGGCGCTCAGCGGCAGCAATGTCTCAGTCGGCGGCAGCGGGCTGGGAGTGGCAGGGCCAGCCGCCGCTCAGCCAGGCCGACTGGTCGGCGGTGGCAGCGGGGGCAGTGTGGCGCAGCAGTGGTCGACAGCCGTGCGCCCGCAGCCGACGATGCTCACGGAAACCGAGCAGGGCGACTATGCCCCGCACGACCGCCAGCCACGCGTGGTGCACCAGCAGCTCCCTGGCTCGGCCTCGGATTCGCAGGTAGTAATGATAATAATAATAATATTGCACTTGATGAAGCGCCCTCAGAGAACTCAATCTCTTTCTAGGCGCTTTACATTTGCTGCAAAGTGATACACAATAGAATAGTAAGTAAAATCATGCATGAAAAACAAACAAAATGAATAATATGGTTAGGGGTGAAATGCACAGGGTCAGCATGCAAATGTGGTTAGTGGCAGCATGCACAGTGTCAGCACGCATAAGCACATCAAGGACGAATCACAGGGACCCACTAAATGCTGTCCTAAATAGGTGTGTTTTTAAGTTTCTTTTAAATGTGGTCAGGTCAGGGGATGTTCTGATAGGACGGGCCGCCGGCCCTGGGCGCAAGTGCAGGCGGCCAAGCGCAGCAGGCTCTACTGCTGTGACCTCGCATTGCTGCCGGCGCGATCTTGTGCTGCTGCTACTAACATGACCATGCCGGAGTGATGTCCTCCGAGAAGATGGACCGAAGTCAAGAAACGATTTGGTTGGGAGCCAAGTCATCGGGGGTCAAATCAAACGGTTGCAATTGCCAGCCGGTACTTACCGGGTAGCACGTGGGGGCACGATGCAGCTTCACGTAGTTGGAGCTGTGCTGAGCACATGTAGGTCCGTAGGAGTCCGTGAGCACTTGACACATTTGAGGCTAACTGATTGTGCAGCCAACCATAGCATCTTTGGGCGTGTCGTTCTTCTGGCACACGGCCCACTGCTGCACCTTTCAGATGGAGTACGGCGCTGACACGAGGCTGGGCTATGCGCCAGCACAGCAGGAGCAGCAGAGGCCGCCAACCTTCCAGCTTTTCCCTCGTCAGCAGCTGCCTCAGCAGCAGCAGCCACCGATGCAGCAACCGTTACACGTGCCTCAGCTCCAGCCCGGTCGGGCAGATTCACTTCGCTGTCCAGTGTGTAATATTGAGGTGCCAGATTTCGATTCACTGAATGTTCACGTAAACGAATGCATGGACTTGAATGGTGGGAACTGATTGCAAGCTGTCACCCTTATTGAACCACATAGGATTTCTGCTGCGTTTCATTGGATGCTGACTATGTTTGCCAACCTTGTCATTGCAATAACCTCAAATGCATGATGCTTTGTATATGCAGTCAGTGTGACTACATGTTTGCCGGTGCGATAATAAACTATGGGTATTCCCGCTTGATGACGAACTGTGTTCCGATTTATACTTGAGCTTTCTTGGCAATTCAGTCGCCAGTTTTTTGGCAGCTTTCGGGCAGCTGACGTCGAGGTGCCGAAACCGCCAGTACTGTTGAAAAGTGTGTTGAAAAATGTAACTATTAGCTATTGATTATCTGATATTGCGTCGGATCGGAGGCACAAAGACAAAGGCACAGTGTGTACTTTAAAAACTATCAATTCGACTGCATGCAATAGTCGGAATAATCTAGCCAACACACGGTTTGTTTATTATATACATGCTATTTGCTGTGAGACGAATGTGTTTAATATCAAGTGTAAAATTTTCATTCAATAATCATAACCTGTACGACTAGATCTGCATTAATGTTTCAACCAAGGCATGCATGTTTCTGCCAGGTTCGGCAAGTTACAGATATGGTGTAATAAACCCGCCTTGGTACAAGAGTTGGCTGCCACCATCAGAAAATCTTCTACAGCGTTGTCACTTATAGCAACACGCATTATCACGTTAGAAAAATAGCTATAATGTTGCTAATCACTTCCAGCACGTTAGAAGTGCTGACTTCTCTAACCTGTCAACTCTAACCATGTTATGCTTGTTGACATTATGCATTATTCCAGTAGCCATTTGATCATTCTTGCTTTGCAGCAAATGTAAAGCGCCTAGAAAGAGATTAAATTCTTCGCAGGTGCTATATAAATATATCATCATTATTATTATTATTAACCTATGAGTGACAAAGCTTATGCTAACGGTGGTTACCACTTTGAACTTGTGCCACTCGAATCCCATCTCGTTGTTCAATAACCGTTAGACATTACTAGCCTGATACTTTAAGATGCTTTTGACATTTTCGCTGATGTGTAGGATCTGGCTGAAGCCGGCGAACTTTCGGCTTTGACCAATGCGACCCGAGAAGGTTCATACTCCAAGAGCGTTAAAAGCCCGGCGTTGGAGTAGCATTTGCCGCACGGGTTTTTCTTTTAATTTTAAGCCTTTATCAGCTTATGAACAATCTTTCATGGCTCTTGGTCTCTGCCCAGCTAAGGAGGCTGCCGATGTCAACCGAAAATTGTTATCCCCTACCAGGTTGCAATCCTAGACTGAACTCGCGACTTTTCTTACTTTCTATTTTTTGCCCTATGAATCGCGTTTCATCGTTCTACGTAATTTTAATAATCGCCAAGTTTGAGCCTATCCGAACAAATGAGTTTCAAAATGTTTGGAAAACCATCAAGATGGCTTCAGCTAGCATTTCTCAGCGACGTCCGACCGTAGTCTAGGCATAACATTCCAAAACGACTTGAAAGTGGACTACTGTGCTTATATAATGACAAGTTACTACTTTCAGTTGAAATTAAGTCCTGCTTAGATAAGAGTAAGAAAGCCAAACTAGTTAACGTTTTTGTGACCTGTCGAGATTATTGAAATTCCTTATTCCTGGCACGTGCCCTTAATGGGCTGCAACTGGTCATCTGGTACGCAGTCCATAGCGAAGCTGCCATATCATACCATATCTTCATTTCGACCTTCACTACCAAGCGCTGAATTGATTCAAGTTCCCCTCAATTGTGCTTTCCCACCACCCACTTCTCAGCATCTAGTCAGTTTGCCTTCCCTCGCACTAAATATAAGAACTCTTTTGGTGATCCAGCCTTCACGTCGTATGCACCAAAGGATTGGAACCCGGCTCCGGCTACGATCACCCTCCAACGGTCCGACGTCACTTAAGTCTCAGCAAAAGACGCCTGTCCCTGTCAGCTTTCCCTTGGTCTCGGTTAAATTGTATTTTTTGTTCCGGTGTGTATATTTCGTCAGTACGTGTGCAAGATTTAAATGTAAAATACTAGTTGATTTAGCATCCTCTGTTGCATAGCGACAGAAAGTCTTTACGGCTATTACCACCGCTTGCAGCTGCGATGAAGGAACGCCCACCGCAGGATTTGAACCTTGGGACCGAGGTCGTGAAAAGTAACCACCTTACTGCAGCATCGGCCTACTCATGTCCTCGGTCTCTCGTCTAGGACAAGAGATCGGCTTTAACAATAGACTCTCCTTCTTTCTCGAAAAGTGCGTGCTGGTGGCTGGTGCTGTGTATACTAGGCAGATATTGCTCTTAGAGTCCAGCAAAGTGGTAGCTCTCTAGACGAGAGCTGAGCTTTTTTGTCTGCTCTTGAATTTTCCAGTATGCAACGGTCTCTTTAAGACTTGTAGGACCTACTAGCCCTTCTCGTGAAGTAGTCGCGATTGGGCTGTAAAAGGGTTTAGGGTCCGAAGTCGGTCGAAATGGATGTGCACGACTCCTGCCTCAACTCACACAGGTTGCCGTTTCAACTCGTAATGACAACGCGTCTTTCTTTCTAGCACAGAGTTGATAGACACTCTGGTGCTCTATAAATAAGGCTGTTAAATCAGCTGACCTATATTTTCATCGACTGGCATACGAGGATTATTGTATATCGTTTCAATCCATCATAGCCAAGGCCAACCTTAGCTTCAATGAGAACGAAGGGCAATCACAGATGCACAATTCAAAAATACTGATGTCGACCATGAATCACCTCTGTTACAAAATCCAAGTCAGAACCATATCTAGCAAGCCCTATGGTGATCTAGCCGAATAATTTTTCTAGCTTTTCTGCGAGCAAGGCTTGAAAAATCAGATATTCCTTCCCCGAGATTTCTATTTCCATGTAAATCTTTATCCTCCATTTCTTGTTCTTTTTCAAATTTTTTCCCAAGCCTGCCCCTACTACTCTCACCTCCAAGTTCATTTCACAGTCTAAGAAGACAGGCTCTGTGGATCCCATATCTACGGTTTTTCTTTTAAGATACCTAGATTTACTGCTGCTCAGCATAACTATTATAAGTAAATCTGCCCTAACCCTCAGGTTCTGCCCCAGCATCTTTCCAAGTGGCAATTTAAACTTTTTTTTATTTCCAAGTTTCAAGTTAACTTATTAGGAAATCGACAGAACTTGACCAGAACTTCCGAAACTTCCGCAAACAGTCTTTCTTTTACCGTTTTATTTAAAACCAAAGACATTGGAATGAGTAGCGTGAGATCTTTAAAGTTCTTGTTAACAAATCGAGAGTCTTACTAATCATCGGGCATGAATTGTTTTGCTTGTGCTGGCTTGTTTAAGCTTAAAAATTAAAATTCAGCTAATTGTGATGTTGCATGGTTGCCTAAGCAAGATACCTTGCTTACCATTAAATATTGTCTATTGCTTCTCTTGTAGCGAGTCGTCAATTGCATGAATATAAATTAAGTTCTTCGAGGGTGCTGTACTAAAGACTTGTCATTGTTGCTATTATTATTTGCACTTTAATGGCAGCAAACGTACTCAAATTGAATAAAGATAAGACCAACTTACCTATTCTGAAAAATTAAGTATTAGAAACTGAAAACCCTAACCCCTATTTATCTTCAAGACCAGCATATCAGAATCTGGGTGTCCTCTTCCAAAATTACTTCACAAGTTGAGCACATCTGCTCCACACATACTGCAGCACCACACATGGATTCATCAATAAGTACAAAACTGGTTTATCAGTGTGCTTAGGTTCGTTTCCTCGCTTCCCAATACATTGATCCTTCCCCTAGCATAGAATGTGAACTCGGAATTCAATCTTGCATGGTTAACAACAGCATGGGTATAGTACTTGAGGATAAATCTGGTGTGGTGCCGATGCAGTGGCTCACCTAGTCTCCTGATCCGAAACCATAAACTGTGTATGGGACGATATCGACAGGTGCTTGATGCTATTTTTTGACCTACATCAGTAGCCAACTTTTTCAATAAAATGCATGCTCAGTAGAATGTGCTACAGTAGAAGAGACACCGCCAAAGTTTGTGGCCTCTATGCCTGGCTATCTCTAGCTGATAGGTCAGAAGGGAAAGGGAAGGTCAGAAAGAATTGCTGTGGGACTCAGTGCATACATACTGTTACACTTAGTGCATGCATACAAAAGCATATGTGTTCATGTTATGCTATCAATATCTCAATATATTAATATTCTCACATGTAAAATCCTCTTATTACTCATCTGGAGTAGGAGCCACAGCAGCTGTCGCCATATGGTGCTGTGAAGATGTATTTTGCGACTGTGCATGTTTCCTAATCGTGAAACTTACTATGGACTGACAGCGTATCATCTCCTGATTGGACGACATTTAAGAAAATTAGCTGAAGACTTTTTTCTCACATCCTCAGCTGCGGCCGAGTGAATTGTCCTTGGTTTCCTTGTGTTTTTAGATGTATTACATTTCAGGACAAAGGCTATAGTGGTGTATTTTTACGGTATTGTTGTATGCAAGCAGAATATCGAGTGCTGTGTCGTGATCTTTGGTGTATTGTGAGTTTGAGGCAATTGTAAATTGCAAGCATTTCGCCGCTACCCAAACTAGTGAGAGTCACACTATCATAACGCTGTGCAGTTAGTTATATAATTCACGACTCATAAGAGATGACTGCAAGTGAAGCAAACTCGGGAAATAAATCTGATTTTGCCACGCACTAGCGAGCCTGGTGAGGGTAACCAGCCTAGAGACCTGCAATTAACGCCTTCGCTTTATAGTTAGCCGGCCTCAAGCTCTTCTTGAGTGACGATTCCATGTCGATGCCCGATCCATGGATACCTGTGCTACCGTTGTAGTCTTGGTATTGGCCGGCGTGCCAGATTTCTCAGTTCTTCCATTTGGAAGTCCATTGCAATTCACTGATATGTCATTTGGAAAGCTTGCAGTTTCCTTTCACTGAGAAAGCGATTCGCTATGGTCATCGGCTGATCCTTCTGTTGAGTTTCGGCGTTCGTCCCAGGCTCTCCACAGCCGACGGTGGTTGACTATGCAGTGTCGGATTGGAATGGGAGTGGCAGCGCTAGCTTTCAGTGAAACGCGAATTCGTCGAGTTAAAAGCTCACTGAACAGCATATGTGCACAGGTCTGCTTCATTCGAATCTGAATCAATTAGCATATGAGTCTGCAGTCCGCTTCACGGTAATCGATCTGCCTTTCCCAGCTTTATATGTCACAAAACAGGGCCGATTTTATTTCGAACGACCTGGATATCCTTAGATGGGGGTTGGAGTACGCCCGGTATCCAATTGAGAGGTTGGCTGATGCCATTGAACAGCCGAACCAATAGGATCTATCCACTTCTGCAGGGCAGCTAGCGCCGAGTACCCTGAAACAGCTCCGACGAATTATTGATACCAATATTCACCGTAATCCACTCTAATTAAACTGAAATCAACCAGACATTTGAATTGCCGGGCTCAAATTTTGGACGGACATGTTCGATTTCATCTATCCACCAAATGTTCAGCAATTGTGCAGGCTCACTTATGCAAATGAACTTCGACACCTGAGGCCTGCACCGAAATCCACTTCAGTTCCCTTCAAATCCACTCCAGATGCGAAAAGCTCCAAAAAGCTTAGAATATCAAACTAGGCTACATTAAATGTAACCAGAAAATTTCGTGAGATTCCGCTCACGTGTTCTCACACAGTCCACTGTAATAAGATTGCAGCTGCCCAGGCCAATCCATCAAGATCGACTGCATTTCATCGAAAAACTAAAGAAATCCTGTTCGGAAAGCGTCTTTTTTGATCGCATACGACAGTACACTCTGCAAAAATTGCACTCATAAAATTCACTTGCACTGGTACGGCCGTTATCGTGTAACGGCACTGCAATCGACTGCAAGAGCCGGGGCTAATACTACAATCCAGTCCTATCCACCGTAAAACAACCAGGTATAGATTTAGCCGAGCTCAACTTTTTTGCATATTAAAGTGCACCGTATTGTGTGCACGCCCATTTACACTAAAAAAATGTGCACCTCACAATGTGACACTGCCCGGCAATCGCAGGGAATGACCTGGGAAAATACCGAAATCCACCTTTCCACTGCAAATCATTCTCAAATCGCCATCGCAAAGCTCTAATTAACATCGCATATAACACTAGACTCTTCAATGTGCACCCACACAATTTCAAACAAGTATGCAGATGCGTGCTCATGCAAAAAACTGCAATTGACTGCAACGGCTGGGTCCCATTATCCAATTCACCTCAATCCGCCGAAAAGCGAACAGAATGAGTACACTAGAAGCTCTAATCATGATTCAACGCTTCTCGACTCTTCGGTTATTGTGTGATCACATAATTTCACTGTAATTACCTCGACCATTCTACAGAAATACACTGTAATAGAATGCAATGGCCCGGGCCAGTACCGAAATCCTCCACAATCCGCCACAAAACGTTCAGAATGCGTACACTTTAAGCTCTAGTAGTGATTGCACTTGCTCTAATCCTCGATTATAGTGTCATCGCACATATTCATTTCAATTGCTTCGATCGTCCTGCTGCAATGCACTACAATTGACTGCAGTGGACGCATTTAACCTTTATTTGTGCCAAAGCAAAATCGTAGAACGTTTAAGCTATTTTGCACGTTAATTGTCAACAATGCACGGCAATCGAAAGCAATGATAGGGACCAATACAGCAATCCAAGGCAAATTGGCGAGAAATCGGCTGCACCAAGCTCCAATTTGTATTTCATGTAACATCTCACTGCGAGAGCATGTATCTTTAACCCACACTGTGCATTCAGTCTTGGGAAATGGATTGCAATCGACTGCAATGGCCCGGGCAAATACGGCAATCCTTTATGGTCCATCGAAAATCACTGGAGAGTGACTGGGCCAATATCAAATTTATCTTACCCGTCACAAGACACTGTGCTATCACATCCTTTCACCCAATCTCGCACGTACAATCGCGAGCAATAAATGGCAATCGACAGCAATGGCCCGGGCTAATACCCCAACTCGCGGCAAATAGACGAGAAATTGGCAGGGGCGAAGCCCCAATCGTCATTACACATAACATTCCGCTGCATCCAAAGTGAAACTTCGCCATTTGTATGCTACTTTGCTCATTAACCGTCAGCAATGCACGCAGTCGACAGCAATGCCGTGGACCAATACTGCAATCCACAGCATTCCGATATAAAATGCACCGAAATCGGCATCTCAATGCTCCCATTTTGAATGCATATTACAAAGACCTCTGTTTAAAGTGCAGCCACACAATTTTTTACCAATTTCGCTCATAAGATCTGGCGTCGCAATGCTCCAATTTTGAACGCATATTACAAAGAACTCTGTTTAAAGTGTAGCCACATAATGTTTTACAAATTTCGCTCATAAGATCTGGGGCAATTTATGGCAATCTACGGCAATAGCTAGGTTTGAAGCAGCAATTCGTAACAATCTGTGGAAAATCAATCAACATCTGGCTGAGCCAAGCTTCAATTGTCATTGCATGTATTTTACTGTATTCAAGGTGAAACCGTGGGGTTGTCAAGCTTTATTTGCACGCAAGGCAAGCATTCAGTTTCTCAGTTGCGGCAGCAGATTCCGACGGTTTGAATGACAAATACAGCTGAGTATCGTCAGCATAAAAGTGATATCCTATTCCATGGACCGTTATCCGTTAGAACTCGTTCGTTGCAACGAAAGTGCTATGTACTTATAGAAGGCCGAAAAGTTTTGGTAACCAGATAGTGACTACACCATTCATCTCATGTAGCAAAGTGCAAACCAGAAGCCTAGGCTGGAGTAGCATATTAGTTAAGCCAGTGGTGAGATGAGCTCAACGATGGCTCTAGCGTGCAGTCAGTATGTATCGTTCAAATATTGAACAGCCGTCATTGATGACACTCATATTTCGGGTGGATTTTGTGCTTTGCTTGCGCTTGTGCTGCCCACTTTACGCTGTCTGTTCCCAACTTTGGCTGGGCTTTCTGCTGGAGCTCAGCACAGGAGTCGGGCTATTCGGGTCGTGGGCTCAAGCTCTGCAGGAAGCAATCCTGTATTTCTTGCACGCTGCATTGAGAGGCACCAAGGCTCTTCCACCGCTACTTGATGGGTGCCTGCTGAATCAGCCAACCTTGCATGCACATGAGATCAGCTGATCTTGATCAGGGCACAGCAGAACAGACCTAATCCGTGGAATGTGCCCGAACTGTTCAAGTACATGTTGGAAAAATGTTTATTATTAAATTGGAGAAGCAAGTTCTGAAGTCCTTGGTCCGGCCGAGAAAAACCATCTCTTACCAGAGCGGATGTCAAAACAATATACAAATTGTGGCTAAATTGGCATCCTGCCAATCACCTGAGGTCACAAGAAGGTTGATGCTATGACATTTTGGTCAGATTTGAGGCATTTATGACCTTATTTCACAGAGAAATAACTTCTTGCTTTAAGCCACTTTTGAGTGCAATCAACTACAGGTCATTAAGCGAAATGGACACCTGGGTGAGCATCGAGGATTTCAAGATCAGCCTTACGGCCACTGTGTGCTAAAGTAAGTGTTTTTGCCCACAGGGCTTTGAGTATGGCTAAGTAATGTAAAGTGCGACCTCTTTTATATAGCAACAGAAAAGCCTTATCTGTTATCGGCCTTTTCTAGCTGGTAATATAGAACTACTGACAGCAATATATATAGGAATACTTTCAGCAATTTAGGACCACTTACAGCTAAAGGACTTAAACCTATTACCTTGCGTTGTTTCTGAACAATGAACCACGTGCGGTATTGTAAGTTGTTCTTGCATTTGGGTGAACAGTAATGATCTATCAGGTAGAGGATAGTTTAGTGTGATTAGAAGCTAATGCTGTGCAAACCTGGTGCGTATTTAGATTCTTTTCAAATAACGGCAAGTCAGGTCGTGTATTTTTTATTTATATGTATGCTGTGACGTCAGGGGAGAGTGAGCTCCAGGTTTGGGAGCACATGGAGCACGGCCTCCAAAGGATTGCAGGCTGAGTTTGAAGCTGAGCTAAAGAATTTGAGTCGGAAAAGCTGGTGGTACTATGCCTAGGCTGGTTTAAGAGTAGTTTTGATAGGTAGGCAAGCATCAGAAAATAAAACGACCTAAGTGAGTGAGATAAAGTTAAAGTTAATATGCTGTTTTATTAAGAGCCAGTGCAGGTCGGCGAGAAGAGGTGTACTGTGGCAACTGCAACACTCACAACAGACAAGACTAGCTGCAGAGATTGTTATCAACTATAGGCAACTGTTAGCAAATGCCAGTAGACCAGCAAGCAGTGCGCGTTGCACAAGTCGAGACGGGACGTTGCAAATGCATGAACCATTTTGGATGTAATATCTCTGTTTAAGCAGTCCAGCACTTTGGCTTTGTTATGTGGTTGAAAGTAGGCAGACTTATTGTGAAGCTAATGTGGTCGTCCAGTGACAGGTCACTTTGCAATAGGACACCCAAATTTCTTGCAGTTGCTACAGGAGATAACCTGGGAGTGCCGATTTTGAGTGTTGTTATTTTAATTTTTAAGTCACACTCAGTTAACCCATAAACAGTAAGTTGGTTTTAGTCATAATTTAATTTTAGAAAGTTTGCATCCATGCAAGTACAGATTTCAGAAAAACATGCAGCTAGCGAGTTGAGAGTTTGCTGTCCTGGAGGGCTGAGAGGGATCAAAGCATGGGTACAGCTGTGTGTCATCTGCACAGAAGTAAAAGCTTAGACTGTGCTTGACGATTGCATTGGCAAGAGGGAAAAGTATAATAAATACTGAAACGAATCGAACCAATTACAAGGCCCGAAATACCCTGTACTGTGGAGGTTCTTCGAATAATTTTTACCCATATACATCAATACTCAGCAACTGCGATCGGACGTGAACCATTGCACTGCAGTATCAATGATACCCAGCTGAGATGAGAGGCGCTCGAGAAGGACCTGGTTATTGATATTATGAAAGGCTTCTGAAAGATCAAGCAGAACAAGTAGATAGACTTCACCTAAGTCCATATTTTTGAGAAGTGTGAGCTGCAGTTAGCTGCAGTCTTCTTATGCCTATCGATGGACAATCAGTCCTGATCTTGTGAAGGCTTTCTTAAGATTATGCTCGGCAGACCTGGCTGTTTTAATGTCTTTAGTAAACCATAGGCCACCTTTGCGAGCACGCACAATCAGCTTATTCAGGGTTGAATACTCGTCAAGATCGTCGACTAGTTTCATATTGTTACATTCTACCAGGACTGGTCAGAGAGACAGAGGGAGATAGCGACAGACAGACAGAGGCAGAGAGACAGACAGAGAGAGGGGATGTAGCAGCTGGAGCAAGGACAAAATTTTTGTGTGGACAGCGTCAATCTCAAGAATCTAAAGGTTTTGCAATTCACATATGAATCTAAATTCAAAGAAGGGCAGAAACTCCTGACTACATTTGTTCTGTATCGAAGTGCAGAACTTGATAACAACTGATGATAGCATACTTTTGTGGGAGACTATTAGATCGTGTGTAGGGGTCTTTTTTGGGAATGGGGTCATGCACTTGAGCCGAAAGAGAAAACGAGTCAGCCAGTATGCAACATCGGTAGGCATTTAGTGGGTCCCTGTGATTCGTCCTTGATGTGCTTATGCGTACTGACACTGTGCATGCTACCACTAACCACATTTGCATGCTGACCTCGTGCATGTCACCCTAACCATGTTATTCATGTTTTTTTTTATCAAGCATGATATCACTCACCATTCAATCGCGTTTCCCTTTGCAGCAAATGTAAAGCGCCTAGAAAGAGATTGAGTTCTCTGAGGGCGGCGTCAGTTTAGTCGTTGAAATGAATGCAAAAATTAATAGATCAAGGTAGGGACGATTGTTTTGCATATTGCATCGAAATTATGTCAGAAAAGCCTTAAATAAAGGATGCTTTGGTGTTCTTGGAGGTCACAGATTACTACCACGACTGGCAGCTTGCTATTTAGAATGACTCAAAACAAAAAATTCGAAAGATTGCTTTGAGGGACTGCAAGCAGTTCTAAATTGAGAGAGAGGAACGTGTGCAACTTCTTCACCAGTTTTGAATAATCTACAGGTATGAAAGTAGGAGAAGCTAGTTTAAGTGGCATCGGTTGTCGTCGAGCGGTTGCTTGATTTTAGCCTGGTCTTGGTCATAGCACGCAGGTCAAGTGCATCGTTAAGAGTCATATCATAAACTAATCGGGGTTTATTATACAATCAGTGATCATTCCTGGGGCACGATGCAGGAAATATTGAATTGCATCCTACACATCAACACTTGCTAGCCGTCGCTTCTTTCATGATATACGCAATACACGAACCCTGGCGGCAGCAGCCGAAAACATGAATGCTTTTGAACAACAATATCAAAGCGATGATAGATTCACTATTATATCTAATTGTAAAGTCACTAACAACAGGCTATAGTCGCAGCTCGCTCGCTCAGGTGCAGATAACTAGTCTAGTAGGGCAGTGGTACAGTGGAGCGTGCCTTCCCAAGGAATTACCATTTAGATGTACATAGGCACACAATTTTATGCTCGCAAAGGTCAAAAAGCAAACAGCTTTAGATAAGTTTTAGTAGCAATGGTCTCCATAGTTTATAACTGTGGGAGCTTTACATGTCGAAAAAGAATTCTGTAATGGTCAAAGACACAGCTGCCAGTGTTTTGTGCCCATAGGCGACATTCGACACCAGGTTTAGTATACCTGGTGTGATAGCCACATATAGAAGGACATCGGTAGTTATCTTTAAAAGGGCTGCCCCTGCTGGATCCCTTAATAAGAATAACAATAACGCACTTAATAAAGCGCCCTGAGATAATTCAATCTCTTTCTAGATGCTTTGCATTTGCTGCAAAGGAAACACGATCGACTGGTTAGTCATAGCATGCTCAATAAACAACAAGAATAACATGGTTTGGGATGACATGCACATGGTCAGCATACAAATGTGGTTAGTGGCAGCATGCACATTGTCAGCACACATAAGCACACAAAGGTCGAATCACATGGACCCACTGCACTGCACTCACTGCACTCACTCAACTGCTGTCATAAATTGGTGCATTTTTAGTTTCTTTTTAAATGTGGTCAAGTCAGGGGATGTCGTGATGCAAGTCAGGAGTGAGTTTCAGGCTTTGGGACCACACGAACTAAAGGCATGGTCTCCAAATGATTTGAGGTGCGTACGAGGTATAGGTAAACAGATTGCAGAATGCGGGTGGTACGATGCGCAGCCTGGTGGGGCAGTAGATCTGGTAGGTTCGCTGAGCCAAAGAATGAAGGGATCTAAAAGTGAGCAACAAAACTTTGAAGTCAATGCGTTGCTTTAGTTGGAGCTAATGCTGGTCAACGAGATGGGGTGTGAGGTGGCAATTGCAAGGCTCACGGCATCATGTATCACCACTGGTGGCGATGGCCGTAAAGGCTCTTCTGTCGCTATACAAAAAGAGGCGGTTAAATCCGCTAGTATTAATTAATTTTATTTAAGGCTATGACGGCTGTGTTTTTGGCCAACGAATTCGATTAAGAGCCATTTCGGCCTCCTTTTAACATTTAGAACGGAGATCCTCATGTTTCTCATGTTACAGGAAATAGCCAGGAACTACGGTTTTTGTGACTGGCACAGTAGAAGTTAAAGGCAGTATGATAAGAAAACCAAAAATGGGAACGGTTGTGTGTCACCAACAGTTCAAAAAACATGCAAGAAAGCCGAGTTTCTGTAGTTGTAATTGCCTGTGCAATGCTGGGCATGCAAGTAGTTTGTGAGCAGCATTGATCAATACAACTAGTTTTTCAAGATCAACCTGAGTGGATAAATCCCTACTGTGTCCTTTCTACGTGATGTTGCATAAAATTGCCACTTCCGATTGCTACTGCGCAATACTCAAGATCACGACCTATCGCCTTTATGTCTCTGTCATTCAGGTCTGACTAGCTGGATGCCTGAATTTTTAACTAGGAGTGGACCTCCTGCACAGTATCACTCCTATACAGCGCCAGTCATCAGTGGTCAATCGTTTACCCCCACCGGTAACCCATATGTAGCTTATCCTACTGCTCCTGCTGCAGGACGGGAATCAATTCAAAGGTATGCCCGTGCAGGTTTTCCAGTGTTATTGTGCGACTTTGCAGAATTAATCACATGACTATGAAGTAGTCGCGATCAGCTTGTGATTTTGTACTTTGCTTTGATCTGCAGTGGGCTTCGCAAGCAATCCGTCAGCTGTGTGTGCATTGATTATGTTTAGCATTGTCTTGCCTTTCAACCACTAAGAAAATCCGGACAGCTCCCAACGGCTCTAGGTCCGTGGGTTCATTGCAATATAGCATGAAGGGGCTTGAGCAGTACATCGCTCACCTTCCTGTCGATAATTTCAGTACTTTGGTTCTGTTTCTTGACTAAGACATCTGATGGATACATGAGTTTCTGTGAGCGGAAATGTTGTTTTCAATAATTAGTACCTGTTTATCGTAGACGTAGCATTTAAATGCTAGTCGTCAGTCTAGTTCTGTGTGTTCCTGAGCCATTGGCATGCTAGCCACATTTCACATCTTGTTGTTAACATGCCACTTGCCAGCATTCCATTCTTCCAAAGCCTAACTGATGCTTGCCGTTCCCATATTGCCCCGGCCTGATCTAATGCCGGCAGCAATTGGAATCGTGCACGAAAGTCATCATGCAGTCTCTTCCGAGTGAGCTCTTGCTTGCTTCAAAAAGGAAAGCCCCTAGTTCATATCAAAGCCTCAATTGTGTAAAGCATTTTTGGACCTGTTTCATCTGGTTTGCTTTTCTCTCCCATAAAGGCATGCATTTTTGTCAATGGCATTAGCGAGTGTTCTCACACTTATTTAGGAGTCTGTCACCTGTTAGCATCCCGGCTGAGGTTTGGTTTGCGGCGGTACCTCGGCTTACGAGTTTAATTCGTTCCGAGCCGGAGCTCGTAACTCAAATTACTCGCATATCAAATCAATTTTCACCATTAAAGTGCCACTAATCCGTTCCGGACTCCAAAAAACACTGCAATTTTTTTCACATGTTTTTAAATTAAAAAATGTACTTATAAATAACGAATATTGTTTTAGGAATTACAATAGAATGTCTTGCAGTAAACAGGTTTTATTAATCCTAATGTACAGGAGTAACTTGTAGATCAGACGTCTTGAAGATGGAAATAGAGTTAGAGGAGGAAGGCTTCAATGAATATCTGAATCTTATTCGCCGATCCTGATGCCCTTTTCGCTGGGCTTTCCTCGTTTTCATCATGGGTTTTCGATAAAAACTTGTCCAGTGAGGTCTGCTTCATCTCCTCCTTTCAAAATGTTTCTGAAATGAGTTAGGCAATTGTCATTAAATAGCTCCGTCGCAAGCTCAGTTAAAACTTTATCTGGGTGTTTCTTTTGAATAAAGCCCGAAAGTTTCTCCCACACCCTCAACTAGTTCTTTATCTTACTTGGAGAGATAAACTCCTCCGTGTTACCTATTCCTATTTCCTACAAAACCTCCATGTGCTGCTGAGTCTGTAGCCCCTGTTGATCTAGTCTGTCTGGAAGCGAACCAACAGGCCTGCTCTTGTCGTCACAGCCGTGTCGTTGAGCAGTATCTTGCCACGGAACGTCATTCGCTGTGCTACCCTTATTGGCCTGAATAACCACGCACAGTGTGACGTTCGCTGCTGCAACTAGTGGTGAGTATCTGCAGCTGGCTCGTAACCCGAACTTAAGCTCACAACTCAAAGCAAAAAATCGGCCAAGATACAGTTCGTATTTCTAAACACTCGTATGTCGAGACACTCGTAAGCCGATGTATCATTGTAATGGGTTAGCATTGGGAGTGATTGCATAGTGGTACACACAGTAGTGAATATTGTGCAATCAAAAACTTAACTAATGATGGCGGTGATGCAGTCGTTTTAGGACTTTTAGGCTATAGAACCTTTAAAATATCTCTCAGGCCATTTTCGAAATCAGTAGCTAGCTCATCAACGGTGTACAAACTGCCCCCGGTGCTTGCAAAGTGCTTCTCCGAGCAGGTTGTTAATTATTCTCCGGTGCAATATTGGTGGGATCATCCACTGCTGATGGCTGAAAAGTAAAATGCCACACTGAGTTCAGTGACAGTCGGAATTTTTAATTTCATTCAACCTTTGTGACTTTTTAACTCGGTGCATCGTTTCAGTCATCCCAATAATTCTCGTTGCCACATCACCAATCTTGTAGTCACTGTGACATTATCCTCAGTGACTTTCACTCGCTTGTCCTCTATGTCCTCTTCACTCTATGTCCAACCACTAGTTAACTATATTTTCTCCTATCCCACTTACATACAAGCAGTCATATTGGGTTTTGGTCACCGTCAAAGCATACAAATTAGCGACACAGAAAAATTCTTGCAACCGCTTCAAGATTAACTGCTTCAAAATGAACTTAGGCAGCTGAGGGTTATCTGTTTTTGCAAGTCGGCTTCTGCCATGCGTCTTCCACACCCTACTGTAGGTTTGGAGTGCAAGCGCTCGTAAGTATGTCGCCCTGCTTCGAGAGTCTCTAGCGGATGCTACCTATCGTTACCTAGAGGATGGTGAGATCGGCGGCTTTCTCTGGACCAAGTCACAAGTCACCAATAGGGGATTTTACCCAACCTGATTCGCAGGCTCACAATGTAATGTCACATATCTCCTTTTATAACTCCACAAAGCCATAATGACTATATGAGCGTTAAGCAGGAGAGTTTTGTATAGCGCACTCACAGCCTAAGTGGCTTTCGGTACCCATTCGGTAGCCAACAGACTTCATCTCACGAAGCAAAGAGAAAGTGAGAAGCATGGTGAAGTCAGGTGACCAGTTGAGGTAGTGGGTAGGGGTTCGACGAAGCTGGTTTGGTCCAGCTGTGAAGGTGCTCGCCCCGACCAAGGTCTGGCTGAGGTCGTGGGCTCGAGCCCGGAGGCATATGAGAAGTGGCTGAATAGAGATTAAGTTATCTCAAGGCGCTATACAAATAAATTGTATATAGATATTTTTATAATTACTACAATCCACCAAAATTTGTTCTAATTAGACTAACAACGACCAGGCGTAAGCTTTGCTGAGCTCGGATTTTGCACAGATATTTTAGTACACGTTTGAATGTATCTATCCGCCGAAATTCTTGTCGCTGTCTGCATGCGAACTTATGTAAATGAACGGGTTCGACGAGTTACCCCAATCCACCGAAATCCACCCCAATCCACTCTAGTTAGGGTAGCAACGACCAGGGTAAGCGTTGCCGAGCTCAGTTTGTTTGCTGACATTGTAGTACACGTTTGAATTTATCTGTCCACAAAATTTCATGTGGCTGCGAGCACGTATTTTCCGTATTTTCTCAGGCCGTTGCCGTCGATTGCCGCGCATTGCCCTCGCATGTACGTTCAAGATTGGTTGATAGGACGCGGTTGTACTTTTAATACTGCACACTGCTGCGAAAGAAAAATGTGATCTTCTCCCAGCGGTTTTGCTTGCAATTGTAACGGACAATCATAGATTGCTGTATTGTCTCGGGTAGTTGCCGTCGATTGCCATGCATTGCCCAAGGTTGAACGAAAAAAGGATAGCGTGCTCGCCCACAATGAGCGCTATGTAGTAGGATAATTAAACATTCAAACAGCCAATTTCCAGCAAATTTGAACCGGATTGCTGCAGAGACCTGGCCATTGCCGTCGATCGCCGTGCATTGCCGTCGATTGTGCCTTTATCGATTGTATAAAAGGATATGGCTGCACTTATAATGCAGTGCAATGCAATACGCAAGAAAAGTTGGAGCTTCTCTCTGCAACTGTCGGTGCATTTGTAACTGTCCGTAATGGATTGGCGTATTTCCCCGGGCCATTGCCGTCGATTGAATTCGTACCGTGGGTAAAAATTATGAGCGCACATAGGTACATGTTACGTGGAGTGAGAGTTGCAGTTTATTGCAGCCAATCTTGCCAAATTTTCTAAGGATTTCGCTATCGGCCCCTGCCATTGCTGCTGATTAACGTGCTTTGCTGACAGTTAACAAACAAAGCATCTTGAAAGTTCCACGATTTTACTTTAGACGGAGCGGAATGCTATATGTAATGACAATTGAGGCTTTCGGGCTGCCAATTTCTCTTCAATTCGCCGGGAATTGGGGTATTGGCAGAGGACATTGCTGTCGATTGCCGTTCATTGCTCACAAATGTACGTGAGCGATTGGTTGAAAGGGTTTGATTGCACTTTCAAAACAGTGGGCTGTGACAAGTAAGGTATACTTGATCTTGGCCCAGTCACTTTCCAGTGATTTGTGATGGACCATAATGGATTGCCGTATTTGCCCGGGCCATTGCCGTCTGTTGCCATGCATTGCCCAAGGTTGAACGGTCAGAGCTGGTTGGAAGTATGTGTGCAGGCAGTGAGATGTTACGTGGAATGAGAATTAGAGCTTCGTGCGGCCGATTTTTCGTCGATTTGCCACGAATTTCGGTATTGGTCCCTGCCATTGCTGTCAATTACCGTGTATTGTTGACAATTAACGTGCAAAATATCTTGAAAGTCCTACAATTTCACTTTTAACACACACAAATGTGAAATGCGATGACAATCGGCACTCGTACAGCTAATTTAGTGTCAACTTGCCACGGATTGTAGTGGATTGCTTCTTCGAGCCGAGCCGTTGCCGTAGATTGCCATGAATTGCCCAAGATTGTACTAGCGCGATTGCTTAAAATGATGTGGTTGACATTAACCAGTGTGCTTTGTAACATGAATTTAAAAATGAGAGCTTTACGACACCGAGTTCAGGACATTTTGTATGAGATTGCTGTAAGTTGAGGTATTGGCCCGGGCCATTGCAGTCAATTGCAATGCATTGCTGCCGAATGATCGAAGAGATTGTAGTGAAATTGTGGGATTATACAATAACCAAAAATTAGAGCGACGTGCTATCACTGTTAGAGCTTAAAGTGTACGTATTCTGGTCGTTAATTGGCGGGTTGCTGTATATTGATGTACTGGCCCTGGCAGTTGCAGTCGATTGCAGTGCATTGCTGCAGAATGGCTGAGGCAATTACAGTAAATGTATGCAAGTACACAATAACCGAAGGGTAGAGCAGCATGCAATCATAATTAGAGCTTCTAGTGTACGCTTTGTGGTCGCTTTGTAGCAGATTGCAGCGGATTTCGGCTGATAGCGGTGGAACGTGGTATGGGACCGGGTCGTTGCAGTCGATTGCAATTCATTGCATGAGAACGCGTGTGCACAATGGAGCGAAATTTTATGGATGCACTTTGAACTGAGTCTAGTGCTATATGCAATGTCAATTAGAGCTTTGCAATGGCAATTTGAGGATGATTTGCAGTAGAATAGAGTGGATTTCGGTAGTTTTCCAGGTAATTTCAGGCGATTGCCGCCCATTGCCACAGCGCGAGACTGCACAATTGTTTTACTTTACTTGGTTGTGCACACAGCATGGTGCACTTTTATATGCAATAAACACTGGAGCTCGGTGCAATGTTTTTCGATTTTTTTATGCGGTGGATTCTGTGGATTGAAGTGGATTGAGGTATTGGCCCGGGCTATTGCAGTTGATTGCAGGGCATTGCACGAGAACGACCGTGCTAATTCAAGTGAAATTTTTTTAATCAATTTTTAAAGAGTGTGCTGTCATATGCAATCAAAAAAGGAGCTTTTCGATCAGGATTTTTTTCGTTGCACGGTGGAATGCAGTGGATTGCGGTAGATTGGGCTATTGGCCTGGGCCGCTGCATCTTATTTCAGTGGACTTCGTAAAACGCATGCGCGGAATCGCGCAAAATTTTCTGGGTACATTGTGCGTGTACCTTAGTTTGATATTCCAGACTTTTTGGAGCTATTTGCAGCAGATTTGGGATGGATTTGACGAGAACTAGAATGGATTGTGGTGGATTGCAGTACAGGCGTCCAGTGCCAAAGCTCATTTGCATAAGTGAGCGTGCTCGCAGCCACGTGAAATTCTGTGGACAGATAAATTCGAACGTGTACTACAATATCAGAGAATAATTTGAGCTCGGCAACGCTTACGTCTGGTCGTTGCTTCCCTAATTAGAGATGATTAGGGTAGATTTCGGTAATTCGTCAAAACCCAAATGAGCTTCGACGACGGACGCCTGTATTGTAATCCACCGCAATCCATTCTAGTTCCTGTCAAATCCACCACAGATAAGCTTCGCACAGCTCCAGAAAGTTCGGAATATCAAACTATGCTGCACGACAAATGCACCCAGAAAATGTCGAGAGATTCCATTCAGGCGTCCTCACGAAGTCCACTGAAAGAAATTGCAGTGGCCCAGGCCAAAATCACAATCCACCGCAATCCACTGCATTCTACCGCTAAACGAAATAAATCCTGTTCAAAAAGCTACTTTTTTATTACATATGACAGCACCCTCTGCGACAATTGCACCTAAGAAATTTCACGTGGATTGGCATGGCTGTTCTCGTGCAATGCATTGCAATCGCCTGAAGTAGTCCGGGCCAATACCGCAACCCACTTAAATCCACCGAACAAAAATCGAAATAGATTGGGCCGAGCTTAAGTTTTTATTGCATATTAACGTTAACCTTGCTGTGTGCACAACCATGTAAAATAAAAAAAATTGTGCATCCTCGCACTGTGGCGATGGTCGGCGATCGCCTGAAATGACCTAACAAAATACCACAATCCACTCTATTTCACAGCTAATCATCCTCAAATCGCCATCGAGAAGCTCTAATTTACATTGTATATAGGACTAGACTCAGTTCAAAAGTAAACCCAGAAAAATTCGCTCCATCGTGCACACACTTACTCCTGCAATGAATTGCAATCGACTGCCACGGCCCTGTCCCATACCGCAATCCACTTCAATCCACTGAAATCCGCTGCACAGCGACCAGAACGTGTACATTATAAGCTCTAATTATGATAGCACGCTGCTCTACTCTTCGGTTATTTTGTACTCGCATAACTTCACACTAATTGCCTCGGCAATTCTGCAGCAATGTACTGCAATCGACTGCAACTGACCGAGCCAGTACGTCAACCTGCCGCAAGACGACCAGAATACGTAAACTTTCAGCTCTAGTAGTGATTGCACGTTGCTCTAATTTTCGGTTATTGTGTAATCACACAATTTCAATACAATCACCTCGACCATTCGGCAGAAATGCACTGCAGTTGACTGCAAATGGCCCTGGCCAATACCTCAATCTACAGCAATCCGATATAAAATGCCCTGAAATCGGTTTCAGAATGCTCTAATTTTGAATGCATGATAAAAGCCACACTAGTTAAAGTCAACTACATGATTTTAAGCAATTGCTCTAATGCAATCTCGGGCAACCTATTGGCATTCTAGGGCAACGGCTTGGTTCGAAGCAGCAATCCACTACAATCCATTGCAAGTCGACCCCAAATTGGCTGCACGAACTGCCAATTTTGTCATCGCATTTCACATTTCTTTGTGCTAAAAGTGAAATCGTAGGACTTTCAAGCTAGTTTGCACGTTAATTGTCAACAATGCATGTCAATCGATAGCAATTGCATGTACCAATACTGCAATCCTTGGCAAACCGACGAGAAATCGGCTACACCAAGCTCCAACTCTCATTCCTTGTAACATCTCACTGCATGTGCACATACGTTCAACCAGCTCTGACCGTTCAATCTTGGGAAATGCATGGCAATCGACGGCAATGGCCTGGGCAAATACGGCATTTTATTATGATCCACCGCAAATCACTGGAAAGTGACTGGGCCAAGATCAAAGATATCTTAGAGCATAGCGTTTAAATTGCAATCACATCCTTTCAGCAAATCGCGAACGTACTATCGCGAGCAATGAGTGGCAATCGACAGCAATGTCCCGGCCAATACCTTAATTCCCGACAAATTGAAGGGAAGTTGGCAGTGCAGAAGTCTCAGTTGTCATTGCATATAACATTTACCTGCGTCCAAAGTAAAACTGTGGCATTTTCAAGATGCTTTGTTGTTAACTGTCAACAATGCACGGCAATCCACAGCAATGGTCGGGAGGGGGCGATAGCGAAATCCGTGGAAAATTGACAAGATTGGCTGCAATAAACTACAACTCTAATTCTACGTAACACATACCTGTGCGCGCTCATATTGTTCAACCATTGTGCACGTTCAATCGATGGCAACGAACTCCAGTAAACGGCAGTGGCATGGAGAAATATGCCAATCCATAAAGGTCAGTTACAGATGGACCGACATTTGCAGAGAGAAGCTCCAACTGCTTTTGTGTATTGCACTACGTTATATTAAAAGTGCAGCCACCTCCTTTTAAACAATCGACAAAGGCACAATCGAGGGCAATGCATGCGATCGATGGCAATTGCCCGGCCTCTATCACAATCTGTTTCAAATTTTGCAGGACGTCGGCTGTTAGTTGTAATTATCCTACCACATAATGCTCACTGTGGGCGCACATGCTGTCCTTTTTTGCGTTCAAGCTTGGGCAATGTATGGCAATCGACGGCGATTGCCCGAGACAATACAGCAATCTATGATTGTTGGTTACAATTACAAGCAAAGCTGGTTGGAGAAGACCCAATTTTTCTTGAGTAGCAGTGTGCTGTATTAAAAGTGCAACCGCAACCTATCAACCAATCTTGAAAGTTCATGTGCGGGCAATTCGTGGCAATCGATGGCAACGGCCTGGGAAAATATGGAAATCTATCCCTCGTACACACTTAACTTAAGTCGTGAGACCAGGGGTTTGGGTCGAGCTATCGTACCAGGTGAGGAAGACCTTGTGGTTAGCTGGAAAACATGTCACCGGCCCTCCACAGCCACGTGTGGGGAGCATTAGAATACCGGTGAGCGCTAAAACATCAATGGTAAGGCGAGAAGCTACATTAATTAGTAAACCTTCAGTCTCTTCTGTCACTCGCAGTGAGTTTTAAACTACCCGTTTAGAGATTTAGTTATTTTAAAAGTGCTATAAAAGCCGCCTATTATTATTATTTTTATTATTACCGGCTGTACTTTCTTTTTGTTTGTTCCGAGAGATTCACGGTGTTGGCTATCGTGTACTCTAAAAGCCACTTGAGAAGCTGTACTAACTCTTTGTACCAGCAGCCTCTTGATTCATCGTGACTTTGTGAAGTTGAGAGAGAGAGAGAGAGAGAGAGAGAGGGGGGGAGATACAGACATACATGTACTTTGTAAAAATAAGTCCTAAAAGTACTAGCTGCCTAGTCACTAGCTTTGCATCAATATTTGAAGACTGCAAACTGATCATGTTAACTTGGGATCCTTATGTTGCTATGAGCAGTGGTCATACTCACACTTCTCAAGTGTTGTGCTGCTTCCGAGAAATCAGCAATCCGTTATGTCTGTTTTACTTTAGGCTGGCAGTTGATAAACAGATTTTAGTCAGCTTGCTGGAGAACATGGCAAATGTCGAGTTGTCATTGTACCATAAAAGCCTAAACGTCTGTACCCATGGCATGGCTTGAGACTAACCTAACTTTTCGTCTGCAGAAATCACTGGCCGGCTGGCACAAGCAGTTCCTGAATGTTCGTAGTATATCATGTCGATATGCGTGATCCCGATGAAACTGCAGCCCCAGCCACCTGTAAGATTATGGTTGCGCACACTCGCATACACATATGAAGGTGAGAGTAGCAGAGCATAGGCAGAGAAAGAAGTCACCACGAACCCAAGTACCAGGGGATGCTGACGGCCTTACTTGGATTGCCTACTCTAATTGGACAGGCCTACGAGCTAATACGAATGTTGATGCACTCCTTGTTGGATTGCAAGCATGACAGTAAAGTCTGAAGCATTTCGTGTATGTAAATCTTTTGGTTAATGGTGGACCCTAGTTCTTTTTCCCGGGTTAAGGTACTCACTCTTTACGACCCTGGTCGTGTCTTTGAGTCTTGCAGTTTGGCGATTCTTTTACCCACTACAAGTGGTGATGATGGCTGTTTAGGCTTTTTTATTACTACTAATAATAATAATAAGAATGCATTTGATATGCTACTACATTCTACTACATAAATGAGACTATTAAACCGGCTAAACTTATTTTTTACTATTATTTTTATCACCACATCTCTAGGATTCCCGAAGAACATTTTACTACTTGCTGCTACTTACATGATGCTGGGTGGAACCCATATCTGAGGTCAGTAGCTGGATGGTCGTGGCAGCCACCACCAGGATGTAGTCAAGTGGGGTGCTGGCAGTTATTAGAGAAGAATGAGGCTAGATACCTGTGATCTGTTATTCAGTTTCCATCACATGCCCACATGATGCCGTGCTTTACAAAAAAGGTTTCTCCTCACTAATCCAGTGGAACTGTATTCCAAGCAGTTTCAGATGTCCATGCTGATGCACTTTCATGAACTCGTCGATTTAAATATCAGTGAATTCTTAATCCTTTCATTTAGCTGACAAAGAAAGTTACCCCTTGTGCTTCTTCGGTAAGATTAAGACGTGATAAGGTAATGCCCTAAGTATTGAAATTAGTTATTGACCAGAAGTGCAATCTTTATATAGGGTCTCACTGAGATCACTGTGTCTTTAAATGCAAGGCAGAGAAGAACAGATGCAGTGTACTAATGGTAGTCTTCGTTATCATTTTCAGTACCAATTGAAGTAATGCCAGCATCAATCTTCTAGTGCTTTGGATGCTGCAGCTCAATCGTGATCTTCTAAATTCACTGTCAAAGCCTGCTTACAAAAGGTTCATGGGACTAAATAAATTTTCAGCATCTAAATTGTGTTGCCAACTTAAACTTCTGGCTGGGTCCATAATGCCACCCAGTGCTCACTCAAGATACCTTATTTGAATTAATTTGGACAATGCCATTTACAATGTCTAATTATTTCTCGGTTCTTACTTTGAACCAACTATTGGCATTGCCCAAAAGCCAGCACTTGGAAAACTTTACTGAAGTGGCACCGACCACCATTCTTTCGTTCTCAGTTGCCTCGTTTGTACCAATAATAATAATGCACTTGATAAATGGAATACCAAGAGAAGTGCAATGTTTACATAGGGTCTACCCTACCAAAAGCTTCAAGTTTCTCGTTGACATTTAGGGGACACGTTGAGCAATACTAGTATATCTGAATTCTTAGAAAATCCTCGTATCACTCGAGCAAAGCAGCAGCCACCGCAGCTGCTGCCATGCATCCAAGGATTTTTTCGTCTTAGTTTACCCTGTAAGAGTTATATTCAGAGATCCTCGACACGTCAGGCCATCGTTCGGCTGCTATTGATTCCGTATGTTCCCCTTGGGAATCGGCACCTTGGACTGAAAAGTCAGCAACCAATCGCTAGTTTATAGAATCCCTACGGGCAGGTTTGCCCATGAATCTGAAATACAAGTCTGGCAGCATCGCTGTGGCATCTCTCTGTATCTGAAATTGTCCAAGCCTTTGTCCTCTTTCGACATGTATTCTCGTTCATTCTAACGATGCAAAAGGCTGTCGTGAATGACGAAAGTTCTTCGACCAGCCTTGTGTATGAAGTATGGCATGCTCCAGTCCTTACACTGGATAGTGAACGGTCGGTCCCCTTCAATAGTGTTGCAACTTAGCGCTAATGCCTGCCCGTTCCCTGCCAATTGTGAAACAGCAGTCTCGCCTTCTTGGAAGAGCATACAATTGACTGTTTGACCATGCTGATGTGCACGCTGCGTTTTTCTGAGCGAGAGGCTGTTACTTTGCAAAGCCTGGTCCAACGGATCCTTATTTACCCTGCTGCTATTTGGTGCACTGTTGTTTACCTAGGCAGGTCTGCCACTCCTTAACATAGAGGGTAGGGCATCATAGGGTGCTTGGGGCTTCCTAAATCTGGAGTTGATATTGCTTTGGAATCATTTTAGTATTCGAATACTCGAAGCAGTTGTAGGCCAAAATGTGTAATGCATCCCTGTCTTTTTCTCTCACTGGGCAACCCCAGGATGTCACCAGTGTACTGCTTTGTCACTCGACTCTACCATTTAATGTTGGTTAAGCCCCACTACTACAGACTTCCTCCACGTGTAGAAGCCACTTTTTGCTGTGGAGCCTGGACTCAAATTTTGAAACCTGGTAACCGCAGAGTCCGTTGGGCACCCATGAACTATGACCACGTATCTCTTCAATGTTTCAATGCCTGTCTTGGTCTGCTTTCTTAGGAACTCGCACAACTATAAAATAGGTAGCACACACTTATTTGAAGAAATCTGTCGCCAATTCAGTCGCTCAATACTGATGCCTACAGAACTGTCGCAAAGGTAGAAGCACAAACAATCCAATAACCACCACCGGTTAAAACCAATAAGCATGTATGGGGTGCACTGGTTTGTCGATGTACCTGCTCGCTTGCTAATTGCGTACCGGTGTTCGGATAGAGTAATCCAAGGTCACGGTCATGAGTATTGGAAACACATGTTGCACAATCAATAATTAGCAACCAGAACTAGCTGGGTCGGAATTTTTTATTTCAAGTGACTTTTGCTAATGATTGACTGCTGTTTGTCTCATCTTCAAGTCTGCTATCACGCTATGAATAGCTCCTGCATGCTAAAGCATGCCGAAGCTCTGAATAATGCCCGAAAATACGTCGCACATTTGATCTCTAAAGGATCGAGAACTAGTGGCAGTCAGAGAGCATTAGATGCTTAAAACGTCACACAGCTCATTTTTGCTACACAGCTCAGTTGTTCTAGTGATTCCACCACTTGCGTTTTAATTTCAGATACCGGCTAATATTGCTATACTGCCAAAATTAAGTTTTCCAACGTGCTGCAATGACAGTGCCGCTTTTGCCAATAAATCTTTGGCAGAAACCGAGTTTTTGCAGAAGTGCTTTAATAGCTCACGGGTTTTTTAAGCAGCTTGGTCAAACAGCGAGTGCAATGAATAAAAGCACTGGCTTTGCTGTATTTTGCTGGCACTGCATTAAACGGAGCCATCGAGGGACCTCACCCTGGCGATCAGGCTGAGTTACATGACTGACAACCACTTCTGGTGGTTGACTTCAAGTCCTCATTGCTGTTATCCTTGTCCAAAGCCCTGCTGTAGTCAAAGCTGGGAGCTTCTTGGACGACATTTTGTTTTAGCCCTTGAGCTACTTTAAACTCCGCAGTCAGGGCAGTTTTGATCCCGGCTTTGAATTTGTGGCATGCTTCGTATCACTGCATTTTCCTGTCTAAAGCTCATGTCGTAGGTGTTAATGAAAGTTCATTGCTTTTAGGCACCCTTTCTCATATCACACCCAAGTCTTGGTGCCAGTGATGCTTCCTGCAGATGGACGTGTTGCTCTTTCCTCTGTGCCAGACAACATACAAGGTTTGTTATAATGCCTATGTCACCCACAATACTTCATTCACTTTTTTCGAACGATGTTGCAAAGCCATTGAACGGCTGGAAGGCTAGGTTATCTTCCATTTGTTTGCTACACTGAAGCTCACGAGTTAGTCACTGCTGCTTTTGTCTCTGAATTGTACTGCATCTCTTGAATGGCATCGTGCATATAATGCTTATTATAAAGTTAATAGTAATAATAATTTTGATTTAGCACTCTCAGAGAACTCAATCTCTTTCTAGGCACTTTACATTTGTTAAATTCAATCAGTGAGTGATTCTTGCCCTTATTGTCAAGTATTGTTGTTCTCAAAGATTTCCATGGATTCTTCGTTTATTTTCTCGACATTTTCTGCCTATGCCTGAGGGACAAATCTAGCATTTAACCATTTTAGCATCTGCACTCTCTACCCTGTGCTCGTAATTTAGGTGTCGTTTTGACAGCTGCTTAAATTTTGAAAGTTACATTAGTAAGACTCTCTCCAACGCTAGCCATCACATGCGATCCCTATCTAAGATTGTGGACTCCTACCACTGGGGCTTGCAAATTATTTCATATGATCCCTAGTTTTGTCATTGGCTAGACTATTGCAATTGCATTTTGGCTATTTTACCGAAAAAGCCGTTAGGCCACTGAAGCTCGTGGTGGATATGGTTGCAAGGCTAGTTAGCAAATCTCAGAGGTTTGCCCATGTGTCTGCTTTGCTGAAGGAGCTTCGATGGCTTCTGGTTGATCAACGAATGCAGAGTAAAGTGCTTATGCTGGCCGCAAGGTCTGCCATGGCTTGGCTTTTCCATACCTAGCTGAACCGCTGCCCCAGTTTCAGCCTCCATGGACAATTAATTTACAGTTCCATTACTCCGCTTAACGATCGTTGGCGACAGAAGCTTTTGCTTTTCATGTCCTAGACTGTGGAGCTCACGTCCATAGTTTTAATACGACATCTTCTCCTCTGCTGCCGACTGTGGCACATTCTTTCCAGCCGTCCTGAGCTGCTACTTCAGCCTTAGCCTCCACGTAATGCTTGTAGCTTTGTGGATTTACACTCGTATATATATTACATTTAATTACACACATCATTTCTTAGGTGATGTCGGAAAAACAACCAAAGAAGCTATAATCAGGTCTTAGCTGCTTCAGATTTATAGTTCAGCACACAAATGCCGTAGCATTTTCTTTCCAGCTGTCCTGAGCTGCTACTTTAGTGCTGTTTCTCTCTGTTGCATGAGATGAACTTTGTTGGCTACCAATGTATATCGAAAGCCACTTAGGCCTATAAGTGGGCTATAGAAAACTCTCCTGCATAATACCCACAGAGTCCTTGTGGCTTTGTGGAGTTACGCACTGAGATATATTACATTTAATTGCATGCATCATTTCTTAGGTGCTGTCGACAAAACAACTAGAAAAGCTTTAACCTGCTCTAAGCTGCCTCAGATTCTTAGGTCAGCACATAAAGGCGTGCAATCTGCTAACTATCTAAATCAGAAAAGCTAACATTGCATTCATTAGCCGTAAATGGTACCTAAATCCAAAACTCATCTACGTAGAAGACTATGTCTCTCTTATCCCCCTAAATACTAGTCCCTATCGATCTGGCAATCACTGATCCACGAGATCCGTGTTTGTGTCCATTGAATCACGGACTCTGCATCGTTTTTAGTGTAAAGCAGTCTTATTTTCGCAAATGTAAAGCGCCTAGAAAGAGATTGACTTCTCTGAGTGCGCTTTATCAAGTGTATTATTATTATTATTATTTTTTCACAATTTGTTCAAGGTTAGAGGTAGCAGATTGTCGATTCATGTTTGCAGGGCTTCAAAATGTATCCTGTTTGACCATTTGTACAAGTGATCGTATTCGATCAAGTTTAGGTGGTAAGTGGCAGAAACATAGACTCTGGGGTGAATGATAAAGCAGGTCTTTCTGGACAGGCGTAATATAATGTAATGTAATGTATCTCCGTCAGTAACTCCACAAAGTCATAAAGACCATGTGGGTGTTAGGCAGGAGAGTTTTGTATAGCTGGGTTGGTCCAGCGGTTAAGGTGCTCGCCCCGACCAAGGTCTGGCTGAGGTCGTGGGCTCGAGCCCTGAGGCATATGTGAAGCGCCTGGATAAAGATTTAGTTCTCTTGGGGCGCTATACAAATGAATTATTATTATTATAGCGCACTCACAGCCCAAGCGGCTTTCGGTACGAATTCGGTAGCCAACAGACTTCGTCTCACGCAACAAAGAGAAAGTGGGAAGCATAGCAGAGTTAGGAGAGCAGTTGAGGTAGTGAGTAGCATAGAAGTAGCAGTTCAGGACCGCTGAAAAAGATGTGCCATAGTCGGCACTTGGAGAGTAGATGTCGTTGCGTAAGAATTGTGGAAGCGAGTTCCACAGTCTAGGACCTGCAGAGCTAAAGCTTCTGTCGCCAACTGTCTTTAAGCGGAGGAATGGGACAGCTAATGTATTGTCCACACAGGACCTGAGGGTGCGAACAGGCTGAAACTGATACAGCAGTTCAGCTAGGTACAAAGGAGCCAAGCCGTGGCGGCCCTTGTGGGTCAGCGTAAGAACTTTGCTCTGTATCCTTTGCTCAAACGGCAACAGAGTTGACCCTTAAAACAATGATTTGTATCTTCCCAATCAGAAAGTAGCTTATCTTTCTTAAGGCTGGTTGCTATATGTTAACCTCTCAGATATCAGATATCTTAGTATTGTATTACTGTGGTGCTTGTGTGTTACTAGCTATACAGCCGTTAATGTAGCTGCTGGGCATACTCACTTGCATCACTAGGCAATGGGGGCTGATTTGAGATTAACTGCTATAGGGAGGTATCCTCTATGGGCTAGGGTCACTCCCGGGAGTTTGCAAATGTGGCCAAGCAGTGACCTTGTCTGTTTCCTTCTGAGGCGGCTGCTGTCCCAAATTCTTGCATGTGATCAGTTCTAGACGCAGCTATGGCTTATGACCTCGACAGGCAGATATAACGGCAGATATCGCCAAATTAGACTCCAGCCAGTATTTTGGCCGAAACAAAGTTGGGAGATAAATTATTGTTCCTAAACTGCTTGCAAGTCTGTGAATTGAGCTATCTGCATCATCAAGCACCTAGTATTTTTCTACATATTTAAAAGCCCATGATCAAGTGATATTAAATGATCATTTGTGAGAACGGTTTTTAAATATTAGTCGCTGAAAGCAAGAGTCTTGTTCCATGCTTTAGAAGGTCTACTCGGCGTAGACTCCTTCACTGTGCATGCAATATATGCCAGAATTTCTCAATAACTAAATAAATAAGTATTTAACTCTTAACTAGAGAAAATCTAATAGTTTTATTTTAGTGCAGGTACCCGCACACCAATTTGGTTAAGCAGTAAGCAGTACACTTACCGACTTGTTAGAAGTACACTGTGCTTGTTCCAGGCAATACAATAATAATAATAATAATAATAATAATAATAAGTTGTTTGTTTAGCACCCTAAGTGAACCAAGTAGTTATCCTGGTGCTTTAAAGCAAGTCGTATTTGAACCACATCATCCTTGGTCGAGACATTTGGCGCACTACACTCGTTTTGCTAATTGCTTAGCTCGCTAGACACGTGGCCTTCGTTTTCATGATGCTACTGACAGCCTTAAATCTTCCTTGGAATACTAGACGACTGAGACCAGAAAAATTATTGCCCAGCTGATTTAACGGCCTCACTTACGGCTTCACGACCCGTCCCGAGAGAATCAAAACTCTAGGCGCTGTGCATAGGCTAAAAAAATGAAGTAAGGTAGTTGACGAATGCTACTACTACTAGCATGCACAATTGCACCACTAGATGCATGGAGCATGTGTTGTGATGAGGTGGGCTTTTTTATTGTGCTTAGAATAGAGTCAAAACAGCTGATGTCATAATGTCAGTCAAGACGAGAAAGAGAGAGAGAGAGATGCAGAGAGACAGAGAGAGACAGAGAGAGAAAGACAGAGAGACAGAGAGACAGAGACAGAGACAGAGAGAGAGACTGAGACAGAGAGAGAGAGAGAAAGACAGAGACGGATATAGAGAGACGAGAGTGAGCTTCAGGCTTGTAGATGTTTAGTAAATGAAAGTGGTATCATCAAAGGATTCGGGGCAGTTTAAAAGGGATGTCTGTAAAGTTGCTACTAGAATAAACGATGGGATGAATTATGTAACCTTGTAAGCATTTGGAATTGAGTTTTGCCTCGAAGAAGCTTCAGCATAATAGCATGTCTGGTCAAAATTCTGGAGCAAATGGTCACACAGCTAAGTTTATGCCCTGGGAGGACTTGGGGGCATGATGGGGCAGATGCTGCTGTTACAGTCCAGCTAGGAGAGAATGAGCTAAGCTAGACCATTTGCCTCCTTGGCTATCACGACCTAGTATTCTGATGTTCTACTATTGACTTGATGGGCTCGTAACTGCATGTTTGAGCTATTCTTTTGCTATCCAAAAATCACGACTTGCTTCTCACCTCTGTATGATTACTGTCTTGAACACTGGCAGGATGTAATTACCCTTAGCTCAAATACGCAAAGGTACCCATTAAATGGGCATCTTGATGACTGCCTTAGCCGCTGTGCAGCAGGATTTGGCACATGTGTGGCTTCGACTCTCAGTACCTTGAAGACCCCCTGGAAGAACACTCGCGGTGACACCACTGTTTGGTGGCTTAAACTATTGAGCAAGGGTGTTTAACTGCATCTGTGGTCTCGCCTGAAGGTTGTTTTTATTGTTCTTCTCTTATACAGGACATCGCTTCGACACCAACCTTGCCATGTCAGTTTCTCAAAGTAACAAGGAAATGGCTGCTGCTCAAGGAATGGCTGCTTCCGGTGGTGTGCACATGGCTGCTTTTGAACTTGGTGGACAGCAGCTGATTGCCAGCCGCGGATGTGATCAGCCCCAGGTGGCAGCTATCGACGAGTCCTTGGTAGGGGGTCGGCCGAGGCAGAGCTGTGATCTGGGCTTGTCTGACCTATTCAGCTGCCCTATGGCTGTGAGCACTTTTGCAGCACACAGCAAACCAGCCTTTCTGCCTTCATCTTACAGTGAAAAGTGAAAGGATTGACAGGCTAATATCGTTTCAGCTGCATGTGTGGCATCTAGAAAACATTGAAGGCCGTATAGAAAGAGGCAGTCGTATGCTTGAGTGATTTTACAAATGCCCCAAACTCACTACTGCATGTGGTATTGTGTATGCTTTGCAGGTGCATGGCCTGCCTTCTATGAGACCGGTAACTCAAGTTGCCGGAAGTGATCCACCCTCAGAAATGCTTCGCGGCCATGCTTACAGTCTTCCCGAGATTGGAGAAACAGAAGGCAGCATGATGCCCACACCTTGCTCTGAACCGCGTGAACAAGATAAACGTGAAATGAAGATCGATAGCCTCCATGAAGAGGTATACGTCTCCCGCTCCGGTATTTGCAGCGCACATCCCACTTTACCCGTAGAAATGGTGTTTGCTCATTTTGCCCCCCCCCCCCCCCCCCCCCACCCCCAGTGTGTTCCCCCGCCTCCCCGTATAGAGGCAGTGCATCCCCCCATAGAGGTAATTGCTCCTCTAGAAGAGTGGTGTGCCCCTCCCCTTACATTCGATGTTTGCCTCCCTTCTCCAGTTTCCCTTCCCTCAAAAGTGGTGGGTGCCTCTAAGAGGCAGATCTAATATGTGGTGCCTCGAGTAACCGCTTGCTTTCAGCAGTCCTGTGTCACTCGATGTGCTATAGCATTCTTGTAGCTAGAAAATAGCTCTTCTGATGCTATTTGACCAGGCTAGCTTGCTTAAACTCGTGGAGTTTATAGTAGTTTCCTTGCTCTTACCCTGATTAATCATCTAGGATCAACAGAGAGGGTTGGATCACTGAGCTAGGGCAGCAGTTCTGCCCCAGGGTGGAGTGAGGTAGGGCTGAGCGATTGTAATGCCTCTTCTTCATTTGGATTGGGTTGAATACCATTTGTTTGCAAGAATGTCACTCGTGCTAGAAGCTGCTATTTCAGCACTGTCTACACTACCTGGTTTTCATTATGTTACATATTAACATTGGGCTGTAGGTGTAAATTATTCCTGAGGCTGGCAAGTTAGTTTAGCAACATGCAAAGCCAGGATTAGACTAATGGGGGTCTTTGATGTAGCCAGACGTTGCCACTCGCAAGATGCTGAAAGGCCCCATCTCGCAGCTTGGTACTCCACTCTTGCATTCTGATTGGTCTGGAGCGCCACCCAGAGGCCATAGGGCTTTCTCCTTCCCCGTGCCTGTGACGTGCAACAAAAAACAAAAAGCTTGCTACGAGAGAGCCACGATCGATTCCTGGGAGGTGGAAGGGCCCTTGATAATAAGCTTACTTTGCTTTTCACTATCAAGACTAAGAGGACTGAAGCAGCAGTTGCAGCACTTTCCATCTGCTGCAACTGCTGCTAATTCTGGGATTTTTATGACGAAAAGTCACGACAGTTGGCTGCAAACTCATGGGTGAGAGTTCTGTGGCCGTTGTGTACAAGTACATCTGCTGGCACTTTTTTGCCGGGTGAATATTAACACTGCCGTACATTTAAGTTTCTTACTAAATAATCAAAATTAAAATTAAAGGTTGGTGTTTCGGCAGCCACACTTCCCTTGTCGCAGAAGAGCCTTAGTAGTTATCACTCTGCATGAAACAGGCAATAAGAGATTATCTGCTATAGGACTTGAACTCACAAATTTGTTCGTGAAGTGAAACGGCTTTATCCCTAGTGACCAGCCATTGAGGCCAGGTGCTTTCAGAGACTGCTTCATCAAGTGCATTATTATTATCATTATTATTATTATTATTATTATTATTGCAATTCCAAGCCATAGCAATCGCTAAATCGGCTTTCGTAAAGTATATTCCTGCTTACTGGCATCGGTGCATGCTGAAAAGTGCTTAATGGTAGCACTGTTGCTTAGAAACGTTGGGTCATTATGCAGGCATTTGATTTGGCTGCTTGTAATGTGTGTGCTATCACAGCAATTCTAATATAGTCTTTTTTTTTAGGTTTGCAATCTGGAGACTAGTCAAGTAAGTGGACTTATTTACTAGTATGTGTCTGCTTATGTGATGCTGCCATTGTCGTTGTATTTCCATGCAAATACCATCTGCGATCTTTCATCCTGCATCAGTAACCTTGTCCGGGGCATGTAATCTTATGTATAGACCTCAAATTGACATTGTTCTTGAGTAGAACCTTGGCTTTGTGGAGTTACAGATACATTACATTAATTGCACTGCTCCCTTTATCTTGTTCAATAAAGGTAAGTAAGAAGCGTAGCTGAATCGGGACAGTCGTGAATTCGCTACAACAGCTGCAGCTGCGCAGAGGAAGCTGCTGGAAGGGCTGGTAAAGAAGTGCCAGGAAGTACGACAGCAGGAGAAAAAGTTTCCGCATTGCATACAGAAATGTTTAAGTCGAAGTCGCTGGTTAAGGACTTGCTGAGCAAAGCTTTCTGTTCAAATCTGCTTAAGCAAAGGAAAGGTACTACAGCTAATGTATGCTTTGAGAGGACTAGAGCTGATCAAAACGGTGGCACGGCTGTAGCAGTTCAGCTAGGGCTTGGCAGGTCATGGAGAGGATTTTGGCTGTTGTCAACTGTTTAACCACCAGTCAATGCAATTACTTAGCGAATCGGCGCATCCAGGAATTTCTCACACGTCGACCTTGCACTCTATTAAAGGCAAACAGTAGAGGCCTATAGCCATGCTGTTGAAACAGGAGTTACACTAGCCTAGCTAGAAAAGAACCTTGGCTGCTAGCAAGCTTCGTGGCTTGCCATAGCAGTAAGAATCTCCTAATTCTGGTGAATGGGCATAAATAATGCCTGGTTGTGGATGTAATCGAGTGAATACAAATTGTCAAGCATCAGGCTGTCATCAAGCTAGACACCCAGTACTAAACGGTCTAGAATCTAGATAATTGCTACCTCGCTAATGCTCTCCTCTATTCCAGCTACCCATATGCATTATAAGTTCCTAATGTAATGTAATATGTCCGTCTGTAACTCCACAAAGCCACAAAGACCACGTGGGTGTTACGCAGGAGAGTTTTGTATAACGCACTCACAGCCTAAGCAGCTTTCGGGACACGTTCGGTGGCCGACAATCTTCATCTCACACAAAAAAAAGAAAGTGGGAAGCATAGCAGAGTCAGGAGAGCAGTTGAGGTAGTGAGTGGCATGAAAGTAGCAGCTCAGGACTGCCGGAAAGGATGGGCCATAGTCGGCAGCAGGAGAGTAGTTGTCGTTGCGTAAAAATCGTAGAACCGAGTTCCACAGTCTAGGACCTGCAGAGCTAAAGGTTCTGTCACCAACGGTCTTTATGCTAAGGACGAGTGTGAATTCTGCTTTAAGCATAATGTAAGGTGATTTAGTTTTCTGAAACTAGGACCTAACGTCTGAATACGGAGGTGAGCTTTTTTGTAGACCGATCTGACTTTCATATGGCTGTCTGTAGGTGGAGAACCACGTGAGACCTTGTGCTCATCTTTCGTCATGATTACATGCAACCATAAGAGATTCTTATGGAGCCTCGTTTGACAATTGAAGGTGTGCATCTGACTTCGGTCGGATATCGTTGGGATTCAAATCTCATCAGAACCTATCTGGCTGACCACCTGTTGTTCTCAGTTAGTTCGGTGGGGTTTGCTCATCTGCCTTATCGCTTACTGTTCTCAGTCAGTTTAAATGGATCTGATGATTGATCGTGCCGAAAGGTTGCGGACGTGTCAAATAGGATTAGTGGTCTCTGCTAGTCCATAGTGCCTTTCCAAATACTTCTTGAGAAGAGAAGCACGTTTTCTGCAACGAATTCCTAGTGCTTTCGTGGTCGTCATCGTCTAGATATTCCCTACTCTTTACTAGCATGATGTATACTCTATAGTTCCTGTGAAGGTAAATTTTATAATTTGCAAGAAATGAGGGGCAGACAGCTCTGGCAAGCAGAGACGCCCGACCCATTTGCTGTCATACCTGTAAAGCATCTTACTGAATTAAGGAGATGGTTATGATATGCCAAATTGTTTCCATCCAAGTCCGTTAAAGACCAACCCTGACTACGGCATGTATAACCAAAGAGGGGAAAGCTGGCATAGTGTTTATAAACTAATGTTTTTGAAAGTCTGGGAACTTACACGGACAGAGACTGACAACTTACACTGCCCTTCAAAAGTTTCTAGACACTTGGTTCATCGATCTGATTTTGGTTGTTACTTATGCCTGTAATCGAGAAAGTCATTATCCTGATCTACTAAAGTGTACCAATTTTTCAATGCAATGTTGACTTTAGTCACAATTTACTACCGTAGGTGTAGCAAGTAACTGCATTCGCTGACAACCGAGTCAGTGGTTCCCATGCAAATAGATAGCCATGTGTGGTCACGTGCCTATCCCATCCCTCTTGGAGGCGATCCAGCAGAACCTGTTTTTGGCCCGGTTCATCGCAGCGATGCCTCGGCGATTGGTGAGCTTCTGTACACAGACGTCTTCTTGCCCTATGGTGGCATACCCAAGCCATATTGATGCTTGGTACATGACCAGAATATGCCTCCAGTTGCACAGCTTTCTGAAGGTACACGAATGGTTTTGATATCGATACACTGATTTTGGCCATTCAAACCGAGAAATCTTGTGGTAGCAGAAGATCTCCGAGGGCAGTGTTCAGAAAACTATTAGGAAACATCTGGTTTATGGTAGCACATGGGCCCTCGAGTAACTTCTCCAAGGTAGGACCAGCTCCTCAAAAATATGGCCCTGCAGGACAGGTAAAATGCTCTGCTAAAGTATCTGAAATGCTACCTCAATGGTCGTAAGCCAAAACACAGGGAGTAGATGGCCAAGTGAACAAGGACTGAATGCACGAGTGGTCAACTATGCAGCGCAAAAAAGGCATAGCTGTATTTTGCTAGCCTATACCAGCCGTTGAGAGCTGCACTTGAGCAGAATAGAGAGATGGTGTAGAGAGGGGAGCTGTCGATTGATAAGTCCAACTTCAATCTCACTGGCTGTGATGGAAGGAGGACGTACGTTTGCCTGTGAATGGGTGATGTGTACATTGATGGTTGCCTGCAAATAACCTTGTCATTTGGTTGTTGGAATGCAATACTATGGGTTTACTACTTTTCTACTGAACTTCCAGTGTTAGGCATCTGCACATGGTTAAAGGAATTGTGTACGAAAATGTCCATCAGGACATTGTGCAGAATGTTAGCTTGCCATTTGCTTACATTCTTCATGGACTCAATTTCTGTTGGCAGCATGATGCTGATCTGAAGCGCATTGCTGTGGCGGGTAGAGTTCTCACGAACCCCACAGACTATGGCTTTTCGTCAATTGAGGGTATGCAGTGGCCAAGCAAAACCCCTGACCTAAAACCAATAAAACATCTGCAGGACAAATTCAACCGCACTCTGATGTTCAGAGTTCTCCGGGGGATGGGGATCCGGGACACACGATGAGCTCGGTGATGTTTTGAGAGATTGCAGGGCTCTAATTCCTCCAGGAAAATGTCAGAAGCTCATGGGGTCGGTGCCGAGGTGATTTCGAGAAGTTATCAAAAATCACGGTGTCCTGACTGGTTGTTGATTTTACCCAATACATGTCATATAATTATATATTTGTTAGCTTTTCTGCATAATATAAGCTGCTACAGAGTTTGATCCGATCTCTCTCTCTCTCTCTCTCTCTCTCTCTCTCTCTCTCTCTCTCTCTCTCTCTCTCTCTCTCTCTCTCTCTCTCTCTCTCTCTCTCTCTCTTGAGTGTCTTGAGTAAAATAGCACGCTCACAGCATGTACTTAAAGAAACCTTTTGAAGGGCAGTGTATTTAAAGAGTTCTGATGATTTTGCCCCAAAGGACCAACTCAAAAGTATTTGTATGATTAGAAATATATGTAAACCACAACTTATGAAGCTGCAAATGGATATTTGGTTTGCCTAACAGAAATTGAAAGTAGCGATACGAGAAGCAATTATGCACTATTTTTGTATCTATCACCGCATTGCATGTGCAATATTCCTCTGTTTGGCCTGCCGAAATTATTGTTACTGTTATGCTGGCATGGAAGTCTAGAGCAGGTACTGTATAGAAAACCTCTTGCCTCCTTACTTTTGGGAGTCTGGTAAATCAGCTGCTTGTTCTTTGCTGAAGTGCCTTTAGTAATTATGGGTGTGTCTAAATGTATTTTGCGCGCGCGCACACACACACACACACACACACACACACACACACGCACGCAGCCCGTGCAGCCAGTTCATATGAGATATTTGCAGTCACCATCTCACAAAATGGCCTGCTTAGAAGACTTCATAGCTTGGTACCCAATATCCTGGCAATGGATTTTATTTGCATCTAGCAAATGGATTTGTTTCATGATGCTTGATCACGAAAAGCAGAGTTTTTTGGCAAGTATGTAGCATATGAAATACAGAAACCATCACGAATTGGACCATAGGGGCAATGAATTAAAAAATCTTGGCGTGGGTGCGGTATTTGTCTCCTAGGCACCTGCTACCAGAATCCAGATCTGTAATATTCTGTGCTGCATGCGATCGAAGGCAGACACATCAAAACGAGAAGCATCATATTAAACAAATGTTAAACAACCTGCCGTTGTATGTCTTACCTCTTTATTTCCATCTCCGGTCTCTGCAGTCTTCGTCTGTGGCCGTTCTTCTGCCTCGGGTATCTGGGCCTGCTTGCTGTTCTTCATATAGTCAGTAAGTACTTTGAGGTCAGATTTATTTCAATAACATCCATTGCAGGTGAGGCAACAAGAACAGGCAGGTTCAAATGCTGCAACCCCATCTGATCTGCAGAGGTAAGCGATCCAACGGATTCACTCGACTGTATGTGTTATGGGGTACCACAAGTGCATTAGCCATGACCTGTGCTAGGGCATGCCAGTGCTTCCCTGGGTCTTAATCGTACTGTTTTGCTTGTGCACACTTGCCTCTGCAAAGCTGGAAACTAACATAGGAGGCAGCAAATGCAAGGAGGCAGTGATGTTCTTGTAACTGCTATGCAGATTTAAATAGCATTATGGAGAAAGAAAGCGACTGAGAAGAGACGAGTCACCCCAGCTTGTCTATAAGGAAGAAATACGAAACGATGAGTATGTAGCTACCTGCAACAGCTCCCTAGCTGGTAAAGTGACAAAGTTGCTATCACCTGCCCGATTTACTAGGAGGTGGTGGCACACAACTGTTCAGTGGTTACCACATACTGATATTCTCGGTTGTTGTAAGTATTTAGGATATACGAGCATGCAATAGTATATTATCTACAGCTTGTGTAAGCCAGAGGTCAATGATACTCGTTCTATCAAAGGTGGATCATACTCCGTAAGGGAGGATTTCTTAGCTTCTATGAATTTTGTTGGGCCAAACTCTAAGTGACTTCATTAGCAGACAAAGCTCTACCATAGCTTATATTAATAGTGCTTCTCTGGATTACGGGTTGTACCCAACTTCTTCAAATCGGCCATCGTTAGACCGATACTTAAAAAGCCTGGATTAGATTCAGCAGTCCTGGCAAATTAACGCCTACCTTTTCTTCTTACTTTTTTGTCAACAACTCTTCAAACCATGTTCGCTAGGCAGTTTGTAGCACACATTAAAAAGAATAAATTGTCGGAAAGATTTCATATCGTGATTCAAGCGGCGCCACTTCACTGAAAATGCTCTTCTCTGTGTAACCAGTGACATCATACTCAATAACGACGTCGGGAACGTCACTGCTTAAGCATGCTGGATTATCAGCTGTATTTGACACTTTTGATCTCGATATCCTACTTGAACTATTGAGAACAACGATTGGTCTATTAGACGAGGCGCTGGTATGGTTCAAATCATACTTAAATATAAAAATATAATTCATGTATATAGCACCCCAAGAGAACTTAATCTCTATTCGGGCGCTTCACATATGCCTTGGGGCTCGAGCCCGTGACCTTCGTCAGACCTTGGTCGGGGCCAGCATCTTAACTGCTAGACCAAACCAGCTTGTCGGATCGCTTTCAATCTATGTCTTGTGTGGGTCATCTAACAGACCAGTCACGTTCGGAGTCGTGTAAGGGTCCGCCCTCGGTCCTCCACTCTTCTCCATGTATGCTGAATTTCTAGGAAAAGTT
The DNA here is from genome assembly GCA_009760855.2 of Cristatella mucedo. Classification (NCBI taxonomy): domain Eukaryota; kingdom Metazoa; phylum Bryozoa; class Phylactolaemata; family Cristatellidae; genus Cristatella; species Cristatella mucedo. The sequence goes on along the minus strand of WPIO01000001.1, from coordinate 19,266,118 downwards.
ATTCGAGTCCATGGAATTGACTATCGCTTTTATGCTGACGATAATCAACTGCAATTGTTTAAACCGTCGGAATCTGCTGCAGCTACTGATAAATCTTAATCCATACCTTGCAAATATTCGATCCTGTATGTCAGTAATTTTCTTAAACTTAACGATGATAAAACGGAACTGCTACTTGTAGGAAACCTTAAAATACTAGCTGATTTAACAGCATTTGCATAGCGACAGAAGATCTTTTGCGGCTATCGCCGTTGCTTCCAGCGGCGATAAAGAATCACCCACGGCAGGATTCGAACCCACAACCTCGAGACCGAGATCTTGAAAAGCAACCACCTTACCTAATGTGCCATCACGGTCCGAATGCATATGGCTGGACTTGAAAACTTATTTATGTTGTGTGATCGTCACCGTGTTCTCTGAATTTAGGTGTCGTCTTTGACAACGGCCTACATTTCAAAAGTTTCATTAAGAAGACTGACACCACAGCTAGCCATCGCGTCCGATCCCTATCTAAGATTAGGAATTTGTCTACCACCATAGCTTGCAAAAAATTAACTATTTTCTGGATTCTGCCTCAGCTAGATTATTGCTATTTCATTTTGGCTGGGCTTCCGAAAAAGCCACATTGCCACTGAAGCTGTTGATAAATATGGCTGCAAGGCTAACAAATCCCAGAGGGTTTGACCATGTGTCTCCTTTGCTAGAGGAGCTTCTATTGCTTTCGATTGATAAACGAATACAGAGTAAAGAGCTTATGCTGACCAATAATGCTTGCCACGGCCATGGCTTGGCTCCTTCTGAACCTAGCTAAACCAGTTTCAGCCTCCTTCAGGTCCTGTCTGGACAAAAAAATAGCTGTTCCATTTCTTTGTTTTAAGATCGTTGGCGACAGAAGCTTTTGTTCTGAAGGTCCTATATTGTGGAACTCACTTCCACAACTCTTACACGACGACATCTACTCCTGCTTCCGGCTGTGGCCCATCTTTCCTGCCATCCTGAGCTGCTACTTTCATGCTACTCACTACCTCAACTGCCCTCCTGACTCCGATATGCTTTCTTCTTTTTCTTTGTTACTTGAGATGAAGTCTGTTGGCTACCGAATGTGTACCGAAAGCCGCTTTTGCTTTGGGTGCACCATATGTCAACACCCACTTAGTCTTTGATGCTTTGTGACTTTATGGAGTTACGGATGGAGATGCAATACCTAGATTATATTACACAGCCATTAGATGTCCTAGCCTGTGCATCTAAATTGGTGTTACAGTGGACCATATTGTTGAAATTGCAGATTTTTTCTTCACGAAAGTAGTTTTCTCTGTTCCCAATTACCTCCGTTCTGCATATTCAAGATGCATCAACTCTAGCTGCTTGTGCTTTTACTGATTCAGCCAACCTTGTAAACAAACCATCAGCAAGATGACTCGTGAATGTGAAGAACTAAGGAGCAGCCTTGCAAGTCTCACTGCCCAGCTGCAGGAGAAGACTGCTCGGCTGGTGTGTATTTTGAGCGTGGCTGTGTGTGTGTTTACTGTAATGGGAGTAATATGTAAGCAGACACGTGAAGCTTGTGCTTGCTGAAATGATCTTGTAAAGTAACTTGATCTCTGGCATTGGTCTGCAGTTAGCATGAAAGCCAGCTCCATCATCTCTAATTTTTCTAGATTTCTTTTTTATTTCTTACTTTTGCACTACCTAGGTTGTCTGCCGAAATGAACTATTGGGACTTTGACCTCAATTGTTGGACATGGTGTGGTCAACTCGATGCCGAAGTGGCGTATTCTCATATTCTGTGTTCTCTCTCTCTCTCTCTCTCTCTCTCTCTCTCTCTCTCTCTCTCTCTCTCTCTCTCTCTCTCTCTCTCTCTCTCTCTCTCTCTCTCTCGGTCTCGGTCTCTCTCTCGGCTCCATGACTCGGTCTCTCTGTATATCTCTCTAGCTGTCTTTCTTTCCTCTATCCCCATCCACTCTCATGCTATGTGCAGCATTTCCTGTCTATCTATCTATTTCTCTCGTTCCTTCTCATCGCATCTCCTTCTCTTGATAGCAATACTTCCTGTACTGAGATTCCACCTTGAACCTGAGTCAGAAATGTGTGGCTTGGTCCATGTGGAAGTCGAGACAAAGCATGCTGTCAATCGCCATAGCAGCCGTTGCTACTGCCGTCACAAATTCGGTGCCTGGGATCTCTCGGAGACCGACTGCGTGATCCAGAAGCAGCCTCCTTAGGTCAAAGTGTGTCTGATCACCAGATGGAGTGACTCAAGCTGGTGGCTCACATGCAACAGAGTATAATGTGCATACACTATACGTTGATCTCCCTCGACTAAGATCAATTTATACAGAATAGCAAATTATAGAGGGAAGAGATTTCATGCTGCTCTTTTCTACTGATGTATTACTCATACTGTAACTAGGCACACGCTTGATCCTGCACTTGAGTCTATTGCTATCCCTTACTCACTGTACACTCTACTTTCGGTGCACTTCACCTTTGATTGCCACAGATCGTTGCTTAACGTGTTCGGAGTTTAGACTCCGTCAAAAACGTGCTGATTCCAGCTGTTTAAAAAAAATCCCCTCAATCAAAATCTGTATTGAGCGTTTAACGCTATATAAACCCAGCCAGTGATCGGCCACATATTCCATCTGTGCTTAATTAACTTCTTGCAAGCAGCTGGCAGTCAGTGCAGCCACGACTGGTTTTCGCCGTATTCAAAATATACTCTCGGGTGGTGTACATTTTGATTCAGGTGCAGTTGAAGAGGTGCTATTTAATGAGCATGGTTTTATCTGTTCTGAAGAGCAAGTTCTTCTGTTAAGTTAAGAACTGTGGTTATTTTAAGATTATGACACTGTTGTTAGATTATGGGCTGTTGCGATTTATGAAGTGATATATAAGTAACTGGTGGCAAAGACCTGGCGAGTTAGTTCCAGGACGCTGGGCGGGCAGTCGCATACTGACCTGCTGCGGCGTCCGTATGAATGTACATCCTTGAGCTAGCTTCTGTGTTTGCGTGGTATTTAGTACCTGCCGCTTAGAGAATGTCAAACCACAAGAATTGCTTATTGATCTTTGAAATAGAGATTGATGCTAAACTATGTATAGCACCGTAAGAGAGTTGAATTTTTCTTAGCACTTTGCAAATGTTGTAAAGGAAGCATGTAAATTGCTGGATGATAACACGCACGTCATCAGAATTCATTTGCTCACAAAGGACGATTAAAAATTCTATAGTTACTTGGTATAGTTCCCTGAGAGAACTTAATCTTTATTCAGGGGCTTCACATATGCCATGTGGCTCGAGCCCCTAACCTGGGCCAGACCTTGGTCGGGTGAGCACCTTAACCACTGGGTCAACCAGGCCTTTCCTATTGACCCAGCAAATATCTAGGTTGTTAGCTTCTTTTTAAATGTCGCCGAGATAGTGATGTCATGGCATCAGTCGAGAGAGAGAGAGTTTTAGGCTTTTGGAGCCTACAAATGAGGGAATGGTCTCCGAGGGCTTTGAGGTTGGCTAGATGCAAAGCTAAACGTCTTAGTCAGAAGAGTAGGTTATGAGATGTAAATCCTGATAAGGAAGTATTGCAGGTACGTAGGCCCGATCAAGAGAAGGAAGTGGCCCAAACATGAGTGATAGAATCTTGAAGACGTTGCACTGCTTGATGGGTAGCCGTTACAGAATGGGGGAAGTGAAGTCAAGGGACTGTTACAGACAGGCCTAGCCACCGAGTTTTGCACCAACTGTAACGTTTTTATTACACTTACAGGAAGACCTGTGAATAGTGAGCTATAGAAGTCTTAGGTGGTAGGTCACAAAAAGGACCCTATCTCTGTAGATGAATCAATTGCTTCAACAATTGCTCCAAGGAGGTGTGGCATGCCACAGGCTTTCGTTTTGTAGTTAGCAACAGGCTATGCTATGACGTCCTGATGAGAGATCGCAGCTCTCTTTCTGCGGCGGGTATCCAGATTAATCAGTTGCTTGACCTTGAATCGAAACAGCACTTGAGGCCCCGAGCATAGATGTCCTTGTGTAGCTCCCACAAACTAGCTGCCCTGGTTCGGTTTGGTGGGAAGATTCTCGTGTTTAAAGACCAAGACCATGGCTCGAGCCATGAACTCTGACTGCCTAAGCAGCCACTGGCTCACGAGTTGTGGAAGGTGGCCGATGATTCGGCAGATGACTTGGCAGTCCTGTCCAAATCCTTGCATTGGTGGCATCTGTGGGACATCCATCTACCACAAATTGCCAGCTGTCGGGTGGGTTCTGAACGAGCAATGACTCGCCAGTGAGAAAAACAAGGCATGCATGGAATATAAGGGCTGCCGAAGGAGTACAACGAGAATGGAGGGCTAGGTCCCTCCATGCCGGCAGCTGTCTAGAGTGGTTAGACTCGGCTTGGCCGGAGTGGTTTGGAGAAAAAACGTGCTTGGTGTTGGAGCCAGCCGAAGGCTTGTTGCTTGGTCGCACTACCCGGCCTGACGACAGGTCGTGCAGAAGGCTGTCACAGGCTTTTGTAAAGCACCTTGGTAGATATTAGGTTTTCTTAGCGCATTATTCGATTGTATTACACACGTGTAAATAGTTGCAGCGCTGCATACGAGCTGCATAGACTTTTTGAGGCGTCCGAAGTCGCCAGGCAATTATGCACGTAGCCACACCTTCCAGGCGGCTGAAGTTCACCCGATTTTGCACACTACTCTGCGCCACGAGCACGTGTCTTCCTCTTTCTCTAGACAGGAAGTCACCTTGGAAGGCCTGTAAGGGCCAAGCTAGTGCGAAGCTCCTGCTTTGCTGGAGAGCACTAAGTCGTTCGTGTTTGTAAAATATACCATCGTTTTATCTCGCCATAGATTCTCCACAAACTTAATCATTACAGCAAGCATCATTCCTGGTGAGCTCTTCTTTCTAAGTTATTTACCAGTTTAACGTTCAGCAGACCTACTGTTCTACGTCTTGCAACGTAGAGAAGATTTAGTAGTGTACTGCTGGCATTGCCGTATGCAAACTTGGCCTGTTGTAGGCCCTTGTCTAAGACTTTAGTTGCTTACAACTTACCCAAGTAATTTAATATGTCGCTTGAGCCAGGCCCGAAGCCAGAATTTATTCGACTAGTCGAACTTTGAACTTGCATCTGTTTAAACTTGAATCTGTTTAATCAAGAGTCGTTGTAAGTGGCAATGTTCGGAATAATAAAATCAAAGCCTATTATTTAAGCACATAAATTTATCTTGAAACAGCTCAGAACATTGGTAACACTGGATATTTGAACCTTATTTTAGCCATGCTAACTACATGAACTCTGGTTTAGCCTAGGGGTGAATTTACTTGACCGAGATCGAGGGCTTGAGCCTTGCTGCATATGTGCCGAGCGTGGATAAAGTTCTCTTAGAGAGCTAGATAAATGTGTGAATTTTGTTATATGTATTGCTATAAAGGGCAGCGTTTGTAAAATTCCGAATAGTTCGATAGATAGAAGCCTGTTTTGTGAGCTACTAACGAGGGGCTCGTTCAGCTTTTGGAGATTATGTTGCTCAGTTGGCCACTGGGTAGGGTTTAATCGGGCGATATCAATATGAAATATCCGGTTGCTATACATTCTTATTCAGGAACTACTAACAATCTCTATGGCTGTCACAATTTGGCTGCTATAGCATTCCTGTGTTTTAACTTTAACATTTTAACATGGGTCAGAGCAATGACCTGTTATGGGACTGCCAAATTTAACGAGCCAAGACGTTGTCCTTTGTCACAAGTATCGTCACCATTGGAGTTTGGCAACACTTGGCCTTATTCCAGGGGTAATGTGCTTGCACTTCGTGACTTAGGTCGTGGGCTTGTGTCCTGGTGCAAGTGGCAGTTCTTTATTGCTCAATGGACATAGCCTCTAAAGTTTCTTTGCCACTATATAAGTAAGGCTGTTGAAACAATCAACCTTTACTTATATCCTACCACGGTCAAAAATCGTGTAGTTTTAAGCATCCTAAATGTATGTATATGTATATATATATATATAAATGTTTGTGTGTGTGTGTGCGTTTGTGTGTGTGTGTGTGTGTGTGTGTGTGTGTGTGTGTGTGTGTGTGTGTGTGTGTGTGTGTGTGTGTGTGTGTGTGTGTGTGTGTGAGTGTAGATGCATTTGAAAAGCAGCAGCATCTGTGTGCTTCTGAGCTTTCTGTCTCATATTCTGAAGAGTATGCATAGTAGAGTTGCAGGATTTGCTGCTCATGGTCTGCCCACAGTCTGCTGCTGCATCGCCCTTGTCTATTGCGTTCTTGCCCTTGTCTATTGCATTATTGCAGTGTTGCCCTTTTAGCTGGCTAAAGGGCACCTGTTTCTGATCGTTAAAGGATGAAGCTGTGCATGAGCAAAAAAGACTAGAGCTCTCAAATAAGAATCTTAAAGATCAGCTTGAGAAATCCGAGGAAGAAGTCAACAATCTCAAAATCCAAGTATGCAACGCCTATTGCGGATGCCTTCGCCCCAGTTTAAAGGCTTGTGTGCTGCTGATGTGATGGCTGCTCTATCCTCACTTTCATATTCTAGCCAATCAACTTGCTGAGCCTTATGCTTCTTTCACGTTTTGCTTGCCATGTACGTTCCTCCAGCTTGGCTACAATAGTGTTCACGTTCTCATGCTGTCGCTGGAAGCTATTAATTAAAAGCTTTTTTATATTTAGTCATACTATCAGAATGATTCCTTCTGACACAGTGTGGTCGGTCTTTCGAGGCTTTGGGAATCACCTGTAAGCCGAGTGAATGGTGGCTATACTTAGACAATTCATCTAAGAGCCTCAAAGCCGTGGTGCTTCATTCAGTGGAAACGTGTACCCGGCTCCCTGTGGCTCACTCTGGGTACCTCAATGAAGACTACACCCGTACCAGCATGCTGCTGAGTGCCTTAAAATATTGCGACTATGGTGGCGATTTCATTAGTAATTCAAAGTGCTGCCACACTTTTTGGACTTCCAATCCGGTTTAGCCAAATTTTTCTGCTTTCGTCACCTTTCGGACTGCCGCCGGAACACTAAGGATCACCATCGCTCAGGGGACCGGCCACGGTGGACGAGTTAAGCACATTGACGAACACTATTAAGTGGGAGCCACCAATCCAGATCATCGGGAGGTATTCATGCCACCACTGAACTTCAAGTTAGGCCTCAGGAAGTCATTTGTCGTGGCTCTGAACAACTAGTCAGAAGCTTTCTAGTCAGCTCTAAAATGTCCTTCCACAGCTAACGGAGGCAGAGCTGGTATATCTTGCGGACCTGTATAAAAAGAAAACCGCTGAGTTGGATGAATTCACTCAGAAGCTGAACAAGAAAAAGAAAATGGCTGCGAAAGGCTTTGTTGCAGTGGTTTGTGGCTTTCTGTGTAATCAAAAGGCTGAAAACTATGCCTAAATGGGGTGCAGAATGTCCCTTTTCAGTTCAAATTCTTGATGCTTATCTTGACGAATTCAGGTGAACATGAGAGCTTACTCAGAGGAGCAAGGCGAAACTATCACCCCGAGTGTTGCAGTGTTGTAGACTTCAAACATCTTTGCCAAGGAAAGTATACTGTAATTTAATTTCTCTCTGTCTAACTCCACAAAGCCAAAAAGAGTAAGTAGGAGTTACGCAGAACATATTTTCCTTTAGCACACTCAGAGCCTAAGCGACTTTTGATACACGTGCAGTATGTTTGAAGGTTCCTTCGAGAAAGAGATCTGTAGTAAAGTCGCAAATCTAGAACATCTATTCATTTCCGAACCATTTACAGTTGTCATTTTTGCATGACTTCAGAGAAAGTACATTTTAATTTTGATTCGTTTCCTGCGCTTTCTGCCTGAATGTGTACCCAGGAAGCAAATTTTTCTGCTTTCTCGTAAGAAATATGTTGTTCTGAAGTTAATCACTGTTCCGATCACACAAGCAAAGTTTGTGGGGAGTAACAGCCATCTTCTATGCTTCTCAGGCATCTGCAATTAGGAAATGGTAGATACTATCGAGAGACAAAATTGCTTAACGTAGTTGAAGGCGTTGTCAGTAAATACAGAGTTTTGATCCCTCCCAGCCCTTCAGCACATCGAATTCTCTCAACTCCCTTGCTGCATATATTGATGACGTCGGCACATGGATGGCAGCAAATTTTCTTAAATTGAATGACGATAAAACCAACTTACTAGTTACGAGAACAAGTGTGATTCAGAAATTTGAAAACCTAGCACTCAAAATCAGCTCTGTCAGCATATCTCCTGTTTAGTCTGCACGAAATCTAGGTGTCATGTTCCAAAACGACCTTTCATTAGACGACCACATCAGCTCCACAGTCAAGTCTGCCTACTTTCAGCTATATAACATTGCTAAAAATCGAGCTTGCCGAGCTGGTTTGGTCTAGCAGTTAAGGTGCTCGCCCCGACCAAGGTCTGACTGAGGTCGTGGGCTCGAGCCCCGAGGCATATGTGAAGTGCCTGAATAGAGATTAAGTTCTCTTGGGGCGCTATATAAATGAATCATAATTATTTATATTTTATTTAGACAGGGATACCACATCTAAATTGGTCCATGAATTTGTGACATCCTGCTTGACTTCTGTAGCTCACTGCTCACTGGCCTACCAGACAGTTATAGCTGGTGCAAAACTCTGCAGCTAGGCTTGTCTGTCGTGATCATTGCAGTTACCACACCTCACCACTTCTTGCTGACCTGCACTGACTCCCAGTCAAGCAACGCATAGACTTTAAGGTTTTGTCGCACACTTGTAGGTTTCTTTATTCTTTGGCCCCAGCCTACTTATCAGACCTACTCCCCTACCAGGCTAAGCATCGTCCCCGGCTTTTTTGGAATCCAACTGCTTACGTATACCTCGTAAAAACCTGAATTCCTTTGGAGACCGTGCCTTTAGTTCGCATGCTCCCAAAGCCTGTAACTCACTCCTTACTTATGTTACGACATCTCTTGAGTTGACCTCATTTAAAAAGAAACTAAAAACGCATCTATTTATGACAACATTTAGTGGGTCCCTGTGATTCGTTCCTTATGTGCTTGTGCATGCTGACACTGTTTTGCTGCCACTAACCATACTTGTATGCTGACCCTGTGCATGTCACTCCTAACCATGTTATTCTTGTTGATCGTGTTTCGTTTGCAGTAAATATAAGCCGCCTAGAAATAGATTGAGTTCTTTGAGGGTACTTAATGAAGTGTGATATTATTATTATTGTTGTTGTTGTTCATTGAGCATGCTACTGCCAACCATTCAAACTTGCTTCCTTAGCAGTAATTATAAAGTGCCTAGAGATTGAGTTCTCAGAGGGCGCTTTATCAAATGTATTGTTATTATTGTTATTAGAACTTAGACTAACTAAGCAACTAACATGATCGGCAAGTGCAAGTCTTTGGCTCAACCCGGGCTTAAGTAGGCTGGGCCCTATGCCAGAAGCCATAAAAAACGGTGTAAGCTTCTAAAGCTAATAATTTACCATATCGCGACTATTATTATCGGCTCCTCCAGCGATGTGGATTAGGTCAAAAGACCTGGCGTCTCTCAAGTTTAATGTTTCGAAGGTCTCATAACATAATTTATTCAACAAATTTGATCACTAAAACGTAAGCAAACGGTTAAGTAATTTATAAAAACTCATTCCTCCTGGGACTCGGGCGAATAGTGCCATCGGTTTCTATTGCCAGGATGATTAAGATTCTAACGTATGAGAACAATACCTTGAATGGAAACATAAGTTATTAACTTTAAAGCTTAGAAAGGCCTATCTGGCTATGTCACGGCCAATGGTAATTTGAAACTGCAATTTATTTAGACCGGTGCAAGAAGCCAAGATGCCTGTTCTCTGATAATTCTAAGTTAATAATTTTGCTCTCTTGCCAATGTTAACTTGCTGGTGTTGATGCTGACTGCACTCCTGTCTCACTTCTTCTTTTATGTTCGCTTATCAAACTACTTTCTTATTGTCTACACCGTTGGCTGTTAGCTTACGTCAGCTGCGGTTTACTGGGATAGTGTTTCGCGAAATTTACAATGCTCCGTTCTTCGTAAGTGAGCTAGTAGTCATGGAAAGGTGGTCTGCACTCATGCACTTTAGTCAAAGAACTAGCCAGTGCGAAGCTTGAAAATACCAAGCCACTAAAGTTGGCTGGTAGACTTGAGCACAAGCAATTAGTTGTCAGGTCGTCAGCGAACCTGCTACCTCTCGGTTACTTGGTAGAGTCAAGCGACTTCAGCCGTTACGCCACCGCATTGCCGGTGGAATGCGACTTGTAATACCGCAGGTACGTGTTAGATAACGTATAGTTAGAGCTGTTAGAGCGCCATTTGGGGCCTGGTCCCAGACACGTATTTCGCGAGTTTGCCTGAAATTCATGCATGTGCCAAGTATACACATTTCATTGCTTGCGTGATTTGCATTAAGGAAGCGCAGTGTTCGTGCCGTGCAGCTTCCTTACTAGCATTACAATTTAGTAATGAAGACCCAGTTTTACATACCTGTGCATTTGTTTTGCAGAATGATCTTCATCATCAAGATTTCAACGAGGAGCGAAAAGCACGCGAGCAAGAGCACTCGCGTGCCGAGTCACTCGGAGAGCAGCTGCAGGCCGCAGACAAGCAGCAGCAGCTGCAGCTGCAGCTGCTGGACGACCTTCAAGACACCATGAACCAAAAGATCAACGCCGTTAAGCAGCAGCACGCACAAGCTGCTGCTGCTGCTCCAGCTGTTGCTGGTAGTGGTGACACGTCCTTCAGATGCAGTACGCCGACAGCGGCAGGGTCCAGATTCGGTACACCGGGCGTCGGGTCAAGCACTTTTGGCCAGGGCTTAGAAACTGCGAACTCCACAGGTTCTCAGCCTAGCGCAGAAAGTATGCGCTGGTCCAGCCGCGGTTCGTTACATCCTGTGAAACTCTCCGAGGACAGCCCGGAAAAGCGAAAGGATTAGCTATACATTTACACGGTGTGCCTCTGCCTGACAACCGAACGCTACGGCTGTATGATTGTGTGTACTTACTTTTCCGAGAAAGATAGAGACACGGAGAGAGAGACAGACAGGAAGAGAGAGACAGAGACAGGTGGAGAGAGAGACAGAGACAAAGACAGGAAGAGAGAGAGAGAGAGAGAGAGAGAGACCGGGGGAGAGAGAAAGAGACGAGAAGAGAGAGGCAGAGAGACAGAGACAGGGGTAGAGAAAGACAGAGAGAGACAGAGAGAACTGGATTGATGAATGATTCATCATGTTTGTGTTGCTGTATTGCACATTGACCCCCTACAGCCACGTGTCGTCCTTTGCCAGTATGCATGCTGGATACTTGGAAATTTCTTAATATATATTCGCGGATACCGACCGCCACGTGAAGTCCTGAAGAATTACACGTCGGCCAGTGCAGAATATTTGCCGGATATTCTGCTGGACAGGTTTCAGCCCCATCAATTCGGCATTTATGCAGTTTGGGCGAACCTCTCTCTCTCTCTCTCTCTCTGTTTTCTCAAACAGCTGCCTCTTTACCTACCACGCGTTTTGATAATCCCGGCCGACCTTGGAATGTCAAGGTGGAGGTCTTCCCTGCACGTCGCTTATCTGTGCTGCCACTCCTGCTGACTGAAAGGCATACCCGTATGCCCCCCCCCCTACTTTGGCCAGCCCGAAGCCTGCTCGCCTGTGGCTTGTGTATTTTCCTCCCGGAGCAATGTAATGTAATGCTGTCAGTCTACGGTCGCTTGTGTAATGCACGCCGTGCTGCACTCAAAGAAGCACATGCAAGCAGCTCGACGGAGTCGTTGGCTAGCAGCCAGTTGTACGGTGCAGCTTGTCACTTCTTGAGGACGCGAACGTGTACCGAAATTTGTATTGCATGCAAAACTGTCCACTCATCATATTCGAGCCTTCGCCGTGCTGGCCCCGGAGTCAGTGATTTGTTCAAGTAGGGGCTGAATCCAGCTGAATGGCTGGCCCCAGAGGCAGTACGGTCGGAGTTTCAGCATTATAGTCAAAGTTTCAGCATTTTCTTAGAACTTTCTATTTTAACTCTGCTATGATACCTTACAATACTTCATTTGCATAGAGCCCGAAGAGAACTCAATCTCTATCCAGGTTCTTTATATGAGCGGCCGGCTCGAACGTACGACCATGGTCGGTACAGGTTACAGCCGGTACAGTCGGTACAGCCTTACCCTTGGCCAAACCGGGGCTAATGACAAAGGAGTAATTGCTACTTACTGGCAAGGGAAAAAATTAAAAATCCCTCAGATTTTTGATAAGCGCACTGTAGCAGCTTCTGCTCTAATATCCTTTGACGGTGGCAGAGCAACGATTCTCAGTTACGGAGGGAATTAGTCTTTTGTTCGATGCCTGATCGGCAGCTGGCATAGATTGAAAGTACGTAATGATCTCACCAATCGTGGCAGTTTTTGTCTCAACAAATAATGCAGTTGCAGTATGCTCTCAGAGAACTAAATCACTTTCTAGGCGCATTACATAGGCTATAAAAGAAGCATGTCAATACGGTTAGTGATAACATTCATAACGTCAGCAGGCATTTGCACACACAGGTAAATTCACAAGGACAAAGCAAATGCTGTGAGGAACAGGTGCGAATCGAGCTTCGCTTTAAATGTCAGCAAGTTAGGTAATGTTGCGACGTCAGTCGGCTTCCGGCTTTGGGAGCATAAGAAAAAATAGGCCCGGTTTCCAAAGGATTTGAGGTTGGTTCGAGGCGAAGCTAAATGACCTGTGTAAGAAGAGCGGATAGCACGATGTCTTGCCTGATTGGGGTGTAGTTAATATTTGTAGGCTGAAGCGAGGAGCTGGAGTGACCTAAAAGTGAGTGACACAACCTTGAAGTCGATGCGTTACTTGATGGGGAGCCAGTGCAGGTCAGTGAGCAGTAGTGTACTGTGGCAACTGGGATGCTCGCAACGACAACCATGGCTGCAGAGTGCTGCAAGAACAAGAAAAACAGTTGGCGCCTTATTACACAGGACTTATCAACTTCGATATGGTATCGCTTTGTAAGCAGACCCAAATTTTGGAATGTTACGTAGTTTCAAGTAGGCAGACTTGAGTGCAGCAATTGTTGTCGTCTTGTTGATAATCACTCTGGAACTGGTCATCCAGATTTCGTGCAGATGCTGCAGGAGATATTCTGAACCGGCTCATTTTCAGGGATGGGTTTTCCAATTTCTGCTAGTAGGTTAGTTTCATCGTCAGCCAATAGGAAGTTGTTGTTATCCATGTGTGAATGACAAGAGTACAATCGTCAAAGAACTTGAGTGACTTTGACGTATTGGAAGGGATCAGAGCATAGGTGTATCAACCTGTGTATAATCTGCATAAAAATTAAAGCCTAGTTGGGGTCGGCTAATATATCAGCAAGAGTATACATTGTTAAAAGAAGTGAATCGAGCACTGAGCACTGGATTATCTGGTATTCTTGTGGCTCCTTGGATGATTGTTGCCCATTAACATCACTGCTCTAGAGTCCCGCACTGATATTTTATCTAAACCATTGCAATCCAGTACCAGTGATGCCCAGATGCGTTGAGTGCGTTTTGTAAGGTGTGTAGTTTGTTCGCACATCAGAGAGCCAGCCGATGCCCAACACCGACAGTTTATTACCAACGCACGGAGCCGAAGAGCGAACGGCTCCCTTCGGCCCCTACTCCCGCTCGACTCCCGTCTCCTCCCCTGCTCCCGTCCACCATCCGGCCACTAGCGGGTTACTGGCCTGTCTCCATGCCACATCACAGGCGGGCCACAGCTGTGCACCGGCTGACCCTGATGGTGAATCCACCATCTGGCCACCAGTGGGTTACCGGCCTGTGTCCGTGCCACATCACAGGCTCATCAGAGGAGCCGGCATGCACTCGAACTACAAGGTGGGTAGATCCTACGAAGCATTCTTCGTAGGGCCTTTCAGGGATCAAAAAAGCGACGAGTACCTCACTAAACACGAGAACGCCGCAAGAGAACTCTTATTTTAATTTGAACAGCTGCTGCTGAATAGATGGAAGTTCCGCAAGATTAGCTAATGAAATAAAATGAAAATCATTATTAAATTTACGTAATCCCGGTATACTTGGGGTCTGGTCCAGGGGAGAGAAAGAGCCGTTCGCTGTCTCAAGAATTAGGCAGAAACCGACTGACCAGCCAAGCAGTTTTGCTACTTCTGCACGACAGACTATTCCGAACGTCGAAGGGGCTAGAGTGCACCTCTCATTATATACTCACACATTTTCTTAATCCATCGCCCCAGAACCTCACTGCTTTCAGCCAGCGACAATTCAGACAGAGGAAAATATAGCAGATCCATAATCCGATTTCAAAAATGCGGTGAAGGGGAGGAAGCCATACTTTTCATGCCAGAAACAGAATTTGTATTGCTTGACGATCTGGTACTCAGCCCCCGTCGTTCTCGGTTACCGTAGCCTGGCTATGCACCGATAGTCTTTCAATTTGTACGTTCACGCAGGATTTTTTCTATAACATTTTTGGAAGATTTGTCGGTTCGAAGGGCTAGTCATTCTATTTTTATGTAAAATGAAAATTATCTCTTTAATATTGGAAGAAGTGTTGCTTTGCAGGGGTATCGGTGAGCCGTGATGGCTAATTGGTTAATGTGGTTGCTTTTAACGATCTCGGCCCGAGATCGTGGATTCGAATCGTACGGAGGGCGATCCTCTAATGCCGCTGGAGGCGGTGGTGATAGCCGTAAAGGCTCTTCTGTCGCTAGACAAAGAGGCTGTTAAATCAGCTAGCATTTTTTGCTATTCAAACATAATTTTTGGGACTGCAGAGCGAACCACTTAGTGAACTTGCAACATCAGAGCTCGATCGGGCACCCGCCGAGTAGAGCGGCCAGTGTTCGCTGGCCCATGGAAACGGTCCTGGATCAGCCGTGAGTCAACCAGAACCTGCAAGCAGAAGTCCTGCTGATCGTTCCCATGATTCTGGCGCTTGATTTTGCCACTCGATGAAGCAGAAATGAATGTTAAGCCTAGTGGGATAACCAGGCTTATCAGAATCACGATATTAGAGTTAATAGTTATAAAACTTTTATTAAAACTCAGTGGAAATCTCGGTGGACCCTCTTTTGACTCCCGACCTGGCTGGTACAGTGGCACGCTCTCTCGCATATATTTAACCGCTTGTTACACAAAGTATATTAAAAAACTGCGAGCTGACTTAACAGCCTTTTTTGTATAGGGACAGAAGGGCCTTTAAGGCAAGCGCCACCGCTTGCAGCGGCGATAAAGGATCGCCCACCGCAGGATTCGAACCGACGACCTCGGGACATAGGTCGTGAAAAGCAGCCGCCTTACCATCACTGCTCACCTAATATTAGCGGCGTGCCTGAAGTCCGTCTTTTACTTTGTTGTTATTAGGCGTGGGCTGATCATGCACTGGCCGGAAATTGATGGTCTCAAAGTAGAATTGGATTCTTACTCAATCAAATATGGGATTACCTGGTGACCGAAGGTGAGTTATGATGCAAGGCTTATAGAACTAGTGAATTTAGGAGCCGTTTTTACTTTATTAATTCCGACGGTAATACTCACCGCCGGAGCGCTACATGCCGAATGGACATGAGCTCTTTAAAGTGAGTTCGATGCGCTGAAATTAAACAAATTCTGAAGCAAAGTGGAAAGAAAGGCAGTGAACTCCTATTTTAAAAACCAGCCGCTCTTGTGCAGTCTATTGAGAGTGATGCTCAGATTACTGAGTAACGGTAGCTCTCGTTCGCTAGTAACGGCTGCAGGATTAAATGTGCTACCACAAAAGAAGCTGTCAAGAGTAACGAGGTAACCGTTGCAACACAGCTGAGCACCGCCGTTAGAACCAGGTTTAATAAGATTTGGGAAAACCTAAAATCCAACTTGGGAATTAGTAAGTTTATATTCAAATGCCAGCATGACGGATTGTGTCTGGTGCCATTGAAACGCAGACCTTTGCTTATCGACCCTGGATGATTGCTGCAGCAAGCGTTGGCTCGCACTTCAAGAATTATTAATAAAACCACATGTCTTGTGACCTTAGGCGTAATCTGGAAAAGAAGTTAATCAAGAGTCGAGTTGTGTGCAGGTTAGATTGCTTACTGCATCGCTCACTTCGACAAGTGCAACGGCTAACAACAGACGTTGTATAGCTAGATGAGCTCGCCCAGGCGATTGGAGAGGGTTTCCCAGGCATAAGCAATGTTGATTGAGTATGTACTCGGCTATTGTCTGCATACTCTCGCGAGTGGAAGCTGCTTCTCAGACGCTATTAGTGGTACTCATTGGCTCTAGTTCTACTAGCTCTGGTCAAGCAGCTATACGGTCTACAACTAACTAGTATTGTTTTGTTCTAGGAGTCGGACAGCCATCAAGCCGGTTATATTCGTGAGATAGCCCTTATAGTACAAAACCGTGGCTCGGTCTCAACAACTTTGTCTTGACTGGCGATGCAATGAACGACGATGCCGCGTTTTCCTTCGCCGTTAATTATCACTATCGAGCCCGTGCGTGCTGTAATTTATTTGAGACGACTTGAGTGACAGCTGCTGATGCGAGGGCTGCTGTCCTGATGATTCTCGAGCCGATTTGAAAATGGCGGTATCGTGCTGGCAACGACATCTGCTCTACTAGTAGTCTGACCGTCGTCAGCATCCCTCACTGCGCGACCGACCACTGTCCTCGAATTGGCGATTTACATTGTGACTGGGCGTGACTGCAAGGAGAAAGGCTCGTGCTTTTCGATGACTAAACCGTCTCTCTGTCTTCGACTTGCTACATTTTGACACGACTACTCTACTATTTGTGTCCACTCTCATTCAAGGTCTTTCTATCAATCGTTATGACAAAGTGTAGAGCTAATCATGGCATAAACGCAATGAATGAGACTGTGCTGGACCTCAGTGCTGCTGTGTGACAGGTGAAACTAGCGCTTTGAACAACGACTAGAGAGCCGTAGAAGCGGCATCACTGCACGCACGTATGCCAACGATAGCGGAGCGCTACAATATTCAATGTCTCTTAATAGTTCAGGTCAACGTGTTTTCTGGCCCTATATTCTACACAGAGAGGGTGCCGCATCTAACAAGTTTATTTAAGTCTACATTTAATGATAAGACAGCGTTTCAGAACTTGGCAAGCGACTGACCAAACGTCGAAATAGCAATACTTCAGGTACCCATTTCTTTGCTAACAAATAGTACGACGTCCTCATTAGCCCTAATTCAGGAAAAGCTAATCTCAGCTGTATAATTGAGGCCCGATTGACATCTGGATTTCCGTATCTTTGAAGCTAGTAATCAGGAAAAGATTAAGTGGACTGTTTTAAATAAGATGGACAAGACTCACTTTCAGATTCATTGTGACCCAATGGGTTCGCTGCGTACACAATTTTCAATGTTGGGTTGTGATCAGTTAAGGCACTGCTGGTTAATATCGATCAAATCTTACAAGCTGTGAAAATTAATAAAAGGCAAATGTGTTAAATGAGAAGAAGCCAGAGATTAGTGCGGCAAGCTACAATCGTTGTCCAGATATCTGTGAAGGTTCTCTCCTCTTTGAATGGTGTGCCCTGATCGTGTTCTATTTTTCGATCGTTTCAGGTACTTCATGAAAGCCATAGGATTATCAGTTTTCTCCTCCCTGCATTTCAGTGACCTCAACTTCAGTGAAGCGAATGAAGAATTTAACGAAGGTTTGAACAATGCATTTGTGCACCCCCTAAGAAAATTAAATCTCTTCACTTACATGGCTGTGATACGTAGCCGAAGTTGGTGGGAAGACAGGCACGACGTCTTCTGAAGTCTCTGTAGAAATTGATATCGAGGCTCGCCGTTGCACCAAAGCTGGGCTTTTACCGATACATTTGACACTTTGCTAGGTTTACTTTTTTACCAGCTGGCAGCGATTCTTAATTTTACAACCGTCACGTCGACACTCACAAGATTATCTGCTTCCTAGAGAACTTAAACCGCATGGAAATGGATTTAGTGTTTTCAGAGCACCTAATGGTTTTTGGTATGATTAATTTTTGAAGTGCCAGCTACCACACAGCAACGTGCTTGAAACATTCAGGCGTTATTTGGATGGGCTAACTAGGATGCAGTCCGCGCGTGTGGCCTGCTATTAGTAGTGAGCCCGCACCGACGCACCCAAGTACCGTTGATGTGGTGAACCAGGCCGACCGCCCTACGACATACACACACACACACGCTCTCCAGAGGTACTGCTTAGCTCTCTATTCCGCTCATTACAACTTACTAATTTTGAATGTGTTTTTTAGTGGTATTTCGCCCCAAGAGCATAACAATTAGCATTTACGCGCAAAGTTAATCATGTAAAGAGCAGTCGAGAGTGCTATATCTCAGGACCCTCATTTCTGACGACTTCGAACGCTTCGTAGTTGCCTAAAAGATATAAAAAACAGATTATAAAATCAGTGGATCTACACTGTCAATTAAGGAATTCAAGAAATGTTTTTAACACAATGCCACCAATTCTAATCCGCTTCCAGGAGAGAACCTTGACGTGTCCTAATTATATAGCGTACTACGCTTCTGTTGCTGCTTTTCTTAAAGTTCTTCGGCGGCTTCGCTGACGCTGAGGTCACTGGACTGAACGAGGTGAAAACCTGGTTTGGCCCTCGGGTTAGGCGCTCGCATTTGATGACTGAGGTCAAGGTTCTCGCATTTGACCGCCAAGGTTGAGGGCTCGAGCCATTCAGCATATCCGAAGTGCCTAGATAGAGACTCGGCTCTCTTAGGGGCCCAATACAAATAAATAATATAATTTTTTAAACTGCGAGCCTCAGTGTTTTCATGGATTTTTCTGAAACAATCACTTTTAGCATACGTAAATTGCATAGAAAGAGATATAGCTCTCTTTAAGCATGCGCTTTACATTACTATGTACTTTGTTGCTATCACTACTAATATTAGTATTACTGCACTAGCGTGCCTATGGCTACAGTCGTTGGTATACGAAAATTAAAGACCGTACTCATAAGGGATTTGCTGCGAAAAGGCTCAGTCGCAACTACTCCTCGGCCTGCAGACCATTACTGCATTTGACTGTCAGGCCCTTTCATTTCCATCCGCTTCATAGCGAGCTTTCTTATACGTGCTTGAACAGGGCATCAATCAAAAGTAGGCTCCCCACTATTTCATAACTCAATACACAATTCAAAGTTCAATTTCACCAAATAGAGTTGATTTTGTAAGAAAATAGATAAATGAGTAAATTATGTGACTGATACTTTTAACATAATACTCATCGTAGCACTACCTTGGCTGTTGCACTGCAACAAATCCTGAAGGTCACGACGCAAGCTTGGCGTCGACGATCAACCGTAACAGACGAAAACACTGGCTAGCATTCTAGATTAATATTGCTGATGATGTGGCTCCGAGTGATTTACAACTAAAGTAAACATACTTCACTCGAAGAAGTGTATGTAAAGTGAATTAAAGTGAATGAATTAATGAATTAAATAGTTAAATAAATAATATAATATATAATAATTAATAAATAATAATAAATAATTAAATAATTAATTAATGAATTAAAGTGAATTAATGTAAAGTGAATGAAGAAGGAGATTAAGTTTTCTGAATTTTCTTTACACATCTATTGTGATTACTATTTTTTATTAAGTAAAGACAGTGACTGGCAAGGGGAAAACTATTCGTTACCTAAAAAGCAACACCTTTTCTGAAGAATATTTCTAGCCCTCCTACATTCCGTGCGTAGCTGAACTCGGAATTCACATATTTACTATTTTTATTGTTTTCAGTAACTTCAAGATGCCGGACCAAGCAATACCTTTTCAATAGCTAGCAAAAAGAACCGGGCTTACCAAAAAGACCCGCGAAGCCGGTGCATGGTTTTTAATTTGCCGAACTGGTTTGGTCTAGCGGTTAAGGTGCTCGCCCCGACCAAGGTCTGACTGAGGTCGTGGGCTCGAGCCCCGAGGCATATGTGAAGCGCCTGAATAGAGATTTAAGTTCTCTTGGGCGATATATAATTGAATTATATTTTTTTTGGTAATGCATGCAAGTGTAGAGCAGCCCAAAGGCGTAGCCTCAAGGACTCGCCGACCGGCAGACCACCTCTAACTGCTAAGGATTAGTTTAACCAGAGCATTGAGTGAGTCACCTACTTGCTCGAACTAGCTCCTCCGATCTTAGCAAATTGGCCAGAAATAACATCATCTCAAAGTTTTAAAAGCCCGCCGATCTCTACCAGCTATCTCTAAATGTCTACAAAGGCCGAATGCAAGCTTGACTTTGGTGACGGACGTGTACACAGACGGAACCAACTCACCCACTCTCTTATGCACGGACTCATATTCAAAATTATGTAGCTCGAAAGCTGTAGTAGGAATTAGATAGCAAAGCAAGCACTCGGCAAATCAGCATTGAGCATTTCGGAAAGAAATGCTAGAAAGGCAAATGCCAAGAAATTCTTAGACTCGCCAGAAGGTAGACGCACACACACACACACACACACACACACACACACACACACGAAATTCAAAAGGATTACTGTTTGAAGTAATTTGTGCATACAACGGCCAGAGTCACAAAACTATGTGCATTCCTCAGAAGGGCACAATTACTTTGTGATCTCTGGTGGATTGGACGTAGGACGTGTGCAGACGCTCGACAAAGCAGCGAAGCCACGCTTACGAAGTCAGCGACATTTCGTAGTTTCTCACGATTCTAATGGCGACAGAACTTTTCGCAGCTCCTCGTACTCAGCACGAGGCAATGAAAGAAGTGAATGAGGCGTGCCTTCAGTTACGACCATCATTTTTTACGGCAGTCACAATCGCTCTCTAGTACTGTGTGGAGATCTGTTTTCTACTTCTATTTTCTACTTTGTTTCTTGAAATAATAATAACAGTAATACATTTGATATATCGCGCCCAGAGAACTCGATGTCTTTCTATGCACTTTACATTTGCTACAAAGGAAGCACGATCGAATGGTTAGTGATAGCGTGCTCAATAAACAACAGGAATAACATAGTTAAGGGTGACATGCATAGGGTCAGCATGCAAATATGATTAGTGGCCGCATGCACAGCGTCAGGACGCACAAGCACATAAAGGACAAATCACGGAGACCCGCTAAATGCTGTCATAAATAGATGTTTTTTGTTTCTTTTTAATTGTGGACAAGTCAGGAGATGTCGTGACGGAAGTCGGGAGTGAGTTCCAGGCTTTGGGAGCATACGAACTAAATGCACGGTCTCCAAAGTTTTTTTGAGATTCGCATGGTGTATGGGTAAACGGCGACATTACTCTATCGAGCGCTTTTCTGGCACTATCGGCGTCGAGAGTTGGCTGTTTTCTGCTATCATTTCGAAAAACGAGAAAGCTGCCCAACTAGAGTGTCAGGGATCGCAGAAGAAGAAGAATAATGATAGATAATATAGATATATAGATTGATAATTATAGATTACTGCCACAATTGACAGTGCCCATTCCATGGGCGCACTCTAAGCGTGGCCTCCTGCGTTTTCGTGATTCCGTTTAAGCGCCGGTAACGTTAACCGGGTTTGCTGGACTGTGAAGGTGCTGTAGTGTTGTAGTTTTTTCCCTGTTGTGGTGCTTCGATTCTCAAGTTTATTACTGCTGAGATTTGTGATCTTGAGATCACGGGCACGTGGTTTTATGGTTTATGAGTTTTATGGGATTATAGTTGAATGAGTTGATGTTTTGCAAGGGTGAGTCACTGCCGGGAGATGAGCAAGAGTGGGAAGCAGGACGGAGAGGAGAACGGCTGTGCGGTATAAAGCTGCGAAAGTAGACGAAGTACAACAGTGTTGGGAACCCCCCTCGGCGTCTGCCTTTGGTCGTTTGTGTACCGGCGCGTACTTGGTGTCAGAGCGTCAGCTCTGACACCAAGTTTGAGGAGCTGACAGCCGAGAGCCAGCGCACCATGAGTGAACTAAGAAAGGTCAGTGCCAGTCATCAGCCGGAGATCCTAGGATGTATGGGCTCATCTTTCTTACGACTGCCGAATTGTAAGCCGTAGTTGCCAACCTCAGCTTACAATTATAGCGGGTCTGACGACCAGTAAGAATTGTTCGTGACAGTGCCTGAGGAAGAGCCTGCTACAGGGGCTCGAAGCAATTCGAGAAATAGTGGATATTTGACCTTTATCCGACTCTCTTGATTCGTTTAGCTTGCGGTGAGGTAAACCAAATACATGAATCCTGACAGAGGCAGCGGTATTCACGAACGGGCACGCGCGATCTTCCAGACAGTCGCTAAGAGCTGACGAAGCTATAACAACAATATAGCATATATGGTTGGCATGGCCCGCTTGGAGAACAAAATTCGTATCGCATATTTTGCTTTCGGCTCGAGAACTTAATTATACGTCAACACAGATTCCACATCCGCACAAATCCGATTTACTGCTTGGCTGACCACTGACCACAGTTATACAAGAAAGAAAAATATCCGATTGGGTGAAAAAACAACAGCACCAGTAACGCTAATCTAAGCGTCAGCTCTCCGATCATTAGAGAGACTCGCATTGCCGCACGACGTCAAAGCATACAGCCGCGGTCCGACATAGCTCATGCGAATATTGCCCCGGGATGTCGCAGGCTTATCAGGAAGTCCTCGGGGGGAGATAATACTCCGGATGTTGTCCTTGTACTGGAAATACCCGGTTATTTATCCTCTCACCTTCTCTTGGAGCCCGCTGCCTGCCTGGATAACCCCAGGCTCAATATTCGTCTTTGCTCAATGAATACGCATCGGCGGTTGGACCTTCGGTAGGACCGTGTAAACCGAAGTGACGCATTGTGCGTGCGGTCGGCTACGTCAGAGACCGAGGGTGCCTGCACTGGCGTCCCGAACTCGACAGCTTCCTGTGCCTGCGGCCTAGCACAAGCGCGATAGCGTTGTGCCCCGTCGCTGGACGTCCGAACGGCTGGCGGCCGATAAGCGGCAGCGGGGGGGGCGGCTGTCTCCGCACTAGCCCGATTCGAACCGTTGTCGCTGGTACTGGATCGTCAACATGAACGGCGGCACTGCGCCGCAGTGGCTCGCCGGACCGTCGTCTCTGGGCGGCACGAATGGCGCCGCCGAGGGCGGCGCAATCTCCGAGAGAAGCGGCCCTGCCCAGGGCGACCTGACGAGCAGCGACTACAGCGTAATATCTGGGAGGACTAGCGATGTGAATGGAATGTCTGCAGTCGGCTCCGCGTTCACCGACTCCATGGCCGCCGGCTTGACGCCTGCCTCGGCCGCCGAATTTATATACGCGCTGCTCCAGCAGAACAGGCACCTAAAAGGTTCGCACGCGCTTTCCTGCGCGGCTAGTGAGGCGTGCTTGCTAGCGGCGCACGCTTTAATCGCGAGCTTTACCTTCGCCGTCCACCCTGACAGGCTGCTGCTAGTCAGCAGCCGGAGCTGCAGCATCTTTGCGAGTACCCAGTGGCCGCAGGCTAGCCTGCTCGCAGTGCATGTGGCCGTGCTCTGCCAGCAGACATGCTCTAGGTGCAGTGCCATAGCTCGTTGCGGTTGACGTACGAAGTTACGCTGGTGTTATGCATCGCCTCTGGCCCCCACACCGCCCCATCTTGCCATCATGCTTCGTTATATTGCCCATGTTTCATTCAACTCGAACCTCGAGGACGCTAGGACTTCTATGCACCATCATGGCAGCTAGCAGTGTCGTGACTCGCTGCAGGTCGCACACTGTTCTTAGAGTGGCACCTAGATCTCCAGCTGCTAACGCCTTGCTCCAGCAGGCAGCAAGTTTCGTAAAGTGCCAATAGTGAGAAGTGTCGTGTTCGTCACCTTGGAGTCACGAAGCCCAGCGAGTTTCGGTGCAAGGGAACCAGCCGCACTATTGAGGGTCCCCTGGAGACGTCGCACTGCTGAAAAATTAGCCGAAGCGTTTGTTTCGTTAGGCTTGTGATAAGGGCACTCATGGGGCTAAGCTTGAGTTTATCTAAAAAAAAAAAATCCTAGCTGATTAAACAGCCTCTTTTTGTATAGCGACAGAAGAGCCTTCACAGCTATCACCACCGCTTGCAGTGGTGATAAAGGATCGCCAACCGCAGGAATCGAACCCACGACCTCGGGACCGAGGTTGTGAAAGCAACCGCCTTACCTAGTGTGCCATCACGGCTCATCTATGCCTGCTCTGTCAGAGAGACACGGCTGCTTTATGGGGCGCGTTCTGTGTTGCTTTGCAGGTCATATTCGGTGCCAAAAACTTCCGATGTTGCCGAAATATGCTCTCCGAGTCGTGACATGACTGCTTAGGATGGAAATGAGTGTGTGGGCTTGTTTGTGAGCCGGTGCTTCTGCATGAGCTTGTGGCCACTATTGGCTTTGTGATCGCTAGTGTGGAGCTATGCCACAGTTTCTCAGAATGCTAAACAAAAAATGAAAAAAGTAGTTCCCTGTACTACCAAGCAACCCCATAGGACTTGATCGGCCAGTCCGTGTGACCACCGATTTGTCACTTCATGCATCTGGATCTTGATGAAACTTGATTTGAAAACTGACCGGCAGCTTGCAACCCCAATAACATTCCAAAAATCGTCCGGCTACCCGCGATTACTCTGCAGTTAAGGCACCTCATTAATACTGTCCGTGTATGTTAGCATTTACTTTCAGGTTGTTCTCTAGGCCTGTATGTTCTCTAGGCCTGTGGGACTTCATTTGACCAAATAAATAAATAAATACTAGCTGATTTAACTGCCTCTTTTGGTATAGCGACAGAAGAACCTTTACGGCTACCACCACCGCTTGCAGTGGCAATAAAGGATCGCCCACCGCAGGATTCGAACCCACGACCTTGGGGCCGAGGTCGTGAAAAGCAACCGCCTTACCTAGTGAGCCATTACGGCTCACCAAGGCCCTATCGGCACCCCTCCTCCGGAGCTGCTCATTATCGTCTTTACTGGCTGTTTACAATGCTCCTAAGCTGGCTTTGCAGCTTCTGCAAGCTCGTTGGCCTATATCTACCTCGAGCTTTGCTGGCTGCCGCTGCATGTGGAGCAGGGTGTTCGGTGCACGGTCTACTGCTGCATGTCGGCAGGATTATAGCCAGCACTTAGCCACGCTCGGACCAGATGTGGACTCTGTCAGAGGCAGCAATGCTGGACAGACTGTGAGGCTTGTCCAATTCAGGCCTGCCTGGTGTCTGTCGGTTCAAGGCGAGGGGTGAGGGCCCGGTTGGCCCTTCACTCCCTGCGACTATGGGTCGCGTGCAAGGGACAGCTTCGGTCACTCTATTCCACTGGGCAGGGGGACGGCTTCGATGGGGAAAGAGGGTTCCTTAGTGGGACCTCAGTGAGAAGAATGCCTGCTACTGCTGCTAAGTCTTGAAACATGCCGTGAATGGTTTTTCACTTGCTCAGTGGTAAGCGTTCTGAGCTTGGCTTGTCACCTTGCCCAGGGCCTGAGCAAGGCTTTTAAGCCGTTCTGCCATTTTCTGCTGATTCGTGCTGGCGATTAACGCGAATCAGATACCAGTGCCTGCCCTCTAGCTGAGCTCAGTGCATCTGGTGCATTACTGCTTGTTCATTCGTCGATAGACCACGCTGGGCTCGATCCTTTTGAGTTGTTCTCAGCAGGTACACCCCTGCTTTGTGCATTTGGCGCGACGTGTAAGCTGAATCTGACCAGCGAATGCTGCTTTTATGTTTATTCGAGACAGCAATCATTCTAGTGTATTCATCCGGTCAGCTTGAAGGCGCTTTTCTTGTAGAGAGTTTAAATGTGAGTAACAGGCGGATGACCGAGCTCGTCGCCCTCATCAAAAAGCAAAAGACGGAGCTTCAGAGCAAGGACGAGGTGTTGCAAAGCAAGGAGAGTGAGCTGAAGCTAAGAAACCAGCAGTGCAAGCTGCGCTTTGAGGAGCTGACAGCCGAGAGCCAGCGTGCCATGAGTGAACTCCAAAAGGTCAGTGCCAGTCATCAGCAGGAGATCCTAGGATGTGTGGACTCATCTTTCTTACGACTGCCGAATTGTAAGCCGTAGTTGCCTACCTCAACCACTGCCGGCCGACTGGGACCAGGTAGAGGGTGCAGAGCCATGAGGCTGCCTGTGTCGAGTGTTCCTCTGCACTGCCTGCCAGGCTCACTTCTGTTCTAGTTGCAGAGCCGTACCCGATTGACCCAGAGAAGCAAGTGTAGGTGAGCCGTGATTTATGTAGCAGCACTTAGCACCTAAATGAAATGTAGTAGCATTAGACAGAAAGGGCATGTCGAGTACTCCGGGGTCATCAAAACCTGCCACCTCCCAACACCTGCAAGGAGATGGGTTTTACCACCATCTCGGTTTGCCTGTTTTTTGCCAGCCTTACCTAGCAGTCGCCCCCTCCCCCAGAAGCTGGGTGGCATGGCCCAGAAATGGCAGACTGCCAGCTGCCTGGGGTAAGATCATGGCTCAGTTCTCTTGTCCCCCCCCCCCATTTTGAATGTTTGCCATGCCAACCCCCCCCCCTGCAAGAAACCTTGGCTTTCCCCTGCATCTTGCAATAGTTCCTTGTAAAAAAAAAAGACTTCTGGGATAGTCTTTCGGATAATTAATTTTAATTTGTTGAAGAAATGCTCTGGTCATAAATGCATGTACTCGTGCCACTAGTTTTTTCTCGAGGGGGCTCAGGGGCAAATGAAGTCTGACTTACATGGTAGTTGTAACACCGGAAGCGCTTATCGGCTTGCGTGTTTGCAGCAAACATGCTATGTGCCGACCGAAAGCCCGTATTTTGATTTAGCCTCTGATGTACATTGCCTAGTGAACCGCATGAACTCCAAACATCCCAACGGTACATCGTAGCGCTAGCAAGAAGAATTGCATGTCGTTACCATCTTGCAGAGTTGAACCCACGACCTCCGAAACTAGAGTCGCACCGTCTCTCTCTCTCTCTCATTTCAACCGACATATAATGGGCAAGAACCCGTCTGCTTTCAGTAGGACTCGCTTGCAGGGCATACATTGGGATTGCTGTAGTAAAGATTTTCTAGTTTACTTGTTGGTCCCTAAACAAATATGTGATTTGTCAGACAAATTTTCTAAATATTTTCTTGGCATGACGATAAAATTCTTATTAAATTGGTCCAACAATCGAATATTTGCTGAGGGTACCTATCAAAAGACAAACATGGTAGAAATGGAATCAGCTTCCCCATAAAAGAAAAAATGAATATGCAAGCAATGTCTGAACCGGGTGTAAACCGGGAGCAACATATCTAAAAATAAAAGATTTACCGATCTGTGCATCACATGCGACTTACATCGAGACTTGTTAAACCTTGGTAGATGCATGTACATGTATGAAGCTTGATCGAGTGCATTTTTGTGACTTTTGTACAGTCTCATTTTCAGTATAGCTTGATGCCGTGTAAGTTTCATAACTCGGTTAATACTGTTTCTATCAGACTGAAATTTAAATTGTGTCTAGCTCTGCTTGAACCACTTCATTGTAGAAAATCTCCGATTTCTGTTGACAAGTTTGCTGTACATCTCCATGATCGCAGAAAATAAGGCTTACTGGCATTTGATGAGGCTTACAGCAAACTTAGTTCCACCAAAATCAAGAATCGAAGCAGCTCCTTAAGTTCTCTTTCTGCCTCCAAATGGGGGGCTTGACAACAGCCTCTTTGAAGGATGCTGGGATACAACTTGAGGCTATGAACATACTAATCACGTTAGTCACACGGGATGGCTTCAAATATAGATATCTCAGAAGGAGGTATAGGGTTTAGAGGGCTTTTGCAGTCCTAGTCGTCTCGGAGATACGCTTTGATATCATGTGAGTACATTGAGTTAGAGCTAGGAAATGGGGTTGAAGTGTGCAGTCGTGATGTTACTTGGGAATGAACTCAGAGATCTTGTATAGCTTGCTTACTAAGAAGCTAGAAAAGTTATCTAATCGAACTCGGCAAGCATCGCTAGGTATGGTGTGGGCCTGGTTGTTGTTATGGACATGGTATGTAGTCCACATCGGCAGTTTTGGATTGTGCCTCTGTGATTCAATCATGTTCACATAGAAGCTCGACGTGGCTTTCGTAAGGATACATTAATATGACCTACAACAGAGGTATATGTACCAGTCTAGCAGATATATATATACCAGTACAGTCAGTCCTGATTCTTTGTTTGCTTATTAAGTCCTTACTTTGGACTCACATCAAACCTAGGGCATTTGGGTGATTCCGTAAAGTGTGCATACTCAGTGAAGCAAACTCATCCTGAGGATAGGCTCACAGTGGTTGAGCCAGGGGGTGGGCAGTGGGTGATTGCCCCCCTCCTTATTGGAGAGGTGGCTGCGACCTGAGCCACCCCTATATCTATCTGGGGATGTAGCTGGCACAGGGCCAATCTCGTAGGGACATGAGCATGAGTTTGTGTAGGTCCCCTTGTATGCTACAGTTTTTCTTTACTTGCAGCTCTTGTTTCCCCAATAAAAATCCTGGTTCCACCTCTGTGGGCTAGCATTGTGCTCTAGTATGCCCTGTAGCATTCCACGAGTGAGGGATTAAGGATTAAGGATTGATTGGTATGGGTGCCAGGATTTTCTTCTCTGCTTTGTTTCCTTGGCAGCATATGTAAAGTACCTAGAGAGAGAGAGAGAGAGAGAGAGAGAGAGAGAGAGAGAGAGAGAGAGAGAGAGAGAGAGAGAGAGAGAGAGAGAGAGAGAGAGAGAGATTTAGCTCTCTTAAGGTGCTACACAAATATCTGTATATTATAATAATATAATAAGGCTTGACTGATTTAACAGCCTCATTTATAAAGCAGCAGAAGAGCCTTTACAGCTATCACTACCGCTTGCAGGAGATGATGAAGAATCAACCACTTCATTACTCGAACCCACGACCTGGGTCGTGAAGAGCTAGCACCTTACCTCCTGGGCTGAGACCATATTAATCTTGTTTTAATTATTGTTTGGACATATCAATGCCAATGATATTAAAATTTATACGATTGGCAGACAAGTTCTGATTCCTTTTTTCCTATATCTGATTCTGATTCTGATTGGGACGTTCTGCTAGAAAAGGGTCAGACTGCAGAATTTGGTTATGCTGAGTTGACGCCTGATCAGTTCTTGTACGGTTCCCCATTCCGCTGTAGCTTGCATACCCCAACTGGCTTTGTCATCTAATTTATTAGTTCAGTTGCAGCCCCTGACCATCTTTACCATCTAGCCTATAAATATATCAGTTTGGGCCCACCAATGACAAAATGTTTAAGAACTTGGTTACTGGATGCCCCTGCTTGCAGCATTTTCTTTAGGAAGATCTCCCCTGGCCGGAGTCTTGGTGTAGTAAAATTACTGAGGCCTTCTTATGCTTTTGGTCATTTCATTTTCTTTGAGCTGGAAGGGGGTCAATGGAGACTGGAGAATGCCAGGGTGATGCAACGATTGCCTAGCTGTGAGGTGTATCTTCGACTTGGAGTGCATGTAGTCGACGTGCACGCGAGCGAATTCGATTTTGTCTGCTAGTTTTCCTTGCGGTCATCCCCTTATTTCTACTAACTTTTCTTTGGAGCCTCTTCGTGCTCCTTCTGTTCGAACTCTTCTTATCTTCTCTCATTGTGTCTTGTTTTTTTCATGACCTCTATTACTCAATCTTTTCTCTTTGCTGACTACCCGGTTTTTTGTCTTTTAACTGGCTGCCCCATTTTACATAATCTGGAATGCTAACTTTGTCCTCTGCCGTGCTGCTGTGTGGCTCATGCAGTGTATTTCTGCTGGTAGCATGCATATTTCTGTTTGTAGCACACTGTGCAAGATAAGTCTTTGTCCCACGCAAACGACAGCCTATATAAAACTGGAGTGGTGCCTGTTGCTGAAACAGGCCAAGTAGAAGCCAGTGGCAATGGCTGTGACCCAGTCGGCCTCCAAGCCACCTTTCTCGCAGAGGCAGATTATGCTACTGATTATTCTGCAGCGTCAGAAACAGCGAATGCGGGCAATGTGAAAGGCAGTGAGATGCTTATTCATCTCCGGAATGAGGTGGCTGCCAAATCTACGAAGATTTCCGATTTGGTGTCTGCGTGTGCTTCAAAAGACGAGGAGGTAACTTTTTCGAGCCGGTCGTGTGATCATCCTCCAGGATCTATTTGATGCGAGCATCATGCCAATCCTTCCTCCGATGTGGGTTGCTTTTCACTGGCTTCCGACGTTCACTCCAATGGACTATTTTACTTAGGCGCCTGTTTCCTGCAGCCAGTTTTCCGTACCTTTCACCGTTTGATCGGCTCGCGTAGGGAGCACTGGGTGCTCACTGGATGAAGGTGCATTCTGCCAGCTGCCTGCCAGCTGTCATCGCGGCGCGCTTGCACGAGTGACCGCTGTTGTTGCGCCTTTGCCCCACTGGTTGCCTCACTGTTGCGTTATTTGCCTGGCTCTTGGGTAGTGATGCCATCTGCACCTGGCAGAGGCCGCGAGCGACAAGCGTACCCCTGCCGTCGTGCATAGCTCGGCGGCTGCCCTGGGATGTGCGCCTGAGGTGCGTAGTCTGTGTAAGCTCCACGTGTGCGCTGCAGAGCAGCTGTACTCTCTATCCTTCCATTGCTGCTTTTCTTTACGTCTTCTCCTCGAGCTTGCATGGCCGAGCTTGCCGTCCACCGACAACGTTGCTGGCCATCGTCAGTAAGGCTTTTGACCCCACGAGCTGAAAGGGCCCCCTTCAGCTCCTAGCGCCGCTGCGTGTTTGCTGCAAAGCCTCCCTGTTGTGAGATGGCGACGGTGTGAGACAACTTCCCTGCCTTGACGCAAACCGGTGGCTGTGGTTGAGACCCTGCTAGGTTTGACAAAGGCCTGTTTAAAAAAAAAAGATCGGCAGTGAGAGGGATAATAAGAACCGCTTAAAATGAAGATTTGGTCAGGATTGGCAAAGCTGAAAATGCTAGCTGCACCGTTCTGACTTCCGTTAGAAACTGGCCTTTTCGTTGCCAGGTTTTTGTAGCCGCTACCCAATGTGCTTGCTGTCGTCCATGCGATTATGCGTCATCCGTGCGATTATGTGTGCATGCAATGCTGTGACGATGCACAGGGTGCAAGTTGTTACAACAAAAAACACCTGATTGGTTGGGTGTGAAGTGTTGTAATTGGTTGCTCCCGAGTACCCACATGAGCCTATGTACTGTAAGTTGTGCTAGCAGGTGTGCAACTGGTAAGAGTTACCGTCGTATTACCTGTCAGTGTCTCCCTCTCCCTCGATTATCATTGGTTCTGGCCAAGTCATTAAAGCAGTTTAATCGTCTTACAGCCTATCTTAATCCACACCTTCGTGAATGTATCATCAATTGTGATTGAGCAGAGCTGTCATGACTTTTCTCTGTGTGTGGCTATGGCTGGCCTCCGGCTTTGTTGAATGTACACATTCACACACACACACACACACACACGCGCAAACACAAAAAGCGAGAGAGAGAGAGAGAGAGAGAGAGAGAGAGAGAGTCTCAGTTTCATGTAGTAATAGGCACGTACATAAGGCAAAGAGAAATTAAATAGCAGAGCTAGGAAAAATGTATTGTAACGTTGGGGAAGTATCGTAAAAGTATCGGCAGTAATGGGCAGCTAGAAAGGAAACAGCAGAATCAGCAGCAAATGCAGAGGATGAATGGCATCATTGTATAATACGGTTGATGCGATTTCTACTGCCTGTGACCTGCTACGTAAAAGCATCTGTCGCAAACAGTTGATAGTAAGGACAGCTAATTTATTATTCCTTAGAGGATATTAGAACATGAGGAAGCTTATACTGTGCTAGGTATTCTGCTAGGAATGAATGTGAGTTATGGCAGCCAGTGGTGGAGTGAATGGGCATTTGTTCCCCCCCCCAAAGTGAGGCAGCAAGCTGGGCTGCCCCCTTATCCTACTGCCGCGACCTTCAGCAACATAGAAATTATTTCTTAAAACCACTCAATGAGCAACCCGCCGATATTATGTCGAATCAACTTTATGATTTTGCACTATAAATTTTCATTAAATGCAGGTCTAGCCCCACCTACTTAAATATCTTGAAAGAGAGTTGGGTACTGCCCTTTCATAAAATTTTGCAGGTCTTGTCCCCCTAGCTGAAAATCCTGGCTTCCACACCGATGGCAGACATATCTGCGTGCAGCGTCCACACATTGGCTGGTAGTCACCAAAGCTGATTTAGAAAAATGGACATGCTGCTCACATTCTTGGATTTAAATATCAATAGGAGAAATCTAGCAGCCATTTTCATGACTATATCTACTTGCAGGGCTATATACTACATTGTTTCTAGATAGGTAGGGTATGTGTGGATGCATGTGTGCTGTCCAGCTGTAAAGTGCTCACATTTGCGGACGAGGACACGGCTTCGAAACCTGAAATTCTTAGTTGCCCTCTAGGAGCCGCCGAGGCTCTGCTCTGCTGCTCAGCCTCTGCTTCACTTTGGACTTTGTACTTTGCATTGTAAGTGCACCGTCTGCCAGATTTATAAAGTTCTATGGTGCCCCCAAAGGATAGTGTAGCACTGGTAAGAAGAATGTGTCGTGTCACCACCGCAAGTTTAATCTTGGGCCTGTGAGACCAAGGCCGATAGTTGTAAAAACTCAACCTTGTTGGATCGACTTCTTAGTTGTTGTATACGATCTCAAGCTCTTATTTCAGCAGGAAATGTAGTTGGCTGGTTTCTAGCTCCAACTGCACTGTAGATTTCTTTCGTTTGAAGTTTCGAACCAGGTCTGGTCTACGCCTACGTGTGCCCAAAATCGGATGTCTTCAACCTTTACCGTTCCTGAAGAAGTGCCCGGCACAGCCGTCAAGATGTGTTTTTTGAGGGAAGCCTTCAGGGCACACGAGAAATTAAATTTCGCCGTGTCCTGACGGCATTAGCACTTCGAAAAGCACAATTGTTTCTGAAGCCGCTTAAAACTGCTTAAAAAGTAATTTTGCATGTTTTTCACACCCAGTAGGCTAACTAAAGTCGCGACCCAATTGGTTACAACTATTGGTTACTTGGGGGAATCCTGTGCTTTAATGAATGGCTAGCAGTCCATAAAATGCTGCAATACTTGAGTTGTTATCATGATTCCCAGGGGATCATGATAAAACCTCAAGTATTGTACCATTTTATTTTTCGGGCCACGATGTATAAGCCGTGATGGCACACTAGGTAAGGTGGTTGCTTTTCCCGACCTCGGTCTCGAGGTCGTGGGTTCGAATCCTGCAGTGGGTGATCCTTTATTGCTGCTGCAAGCAGTGGTGATAGCCGTAAAGGCTCTTCTGTCACTATACAAAAGAGGCTGTTACTTGCATGCTGACCCTGTGCATGTAACCCTTAACCATGTTATTCATGTTGTTTATCAAGCATGATACCACTCACCATTCGATCGCGTTTCCTTTGCAGCAAATGTAAAGCATCTAGAAAGAGATTGAGTTCTCTGCGGGTACTTTATCGAGTGTATTATTATTGTTGTTAAAACAGCTAGTATTTATTTGTTATGTTAAGTCATTGGGTTCTTGAAGGAGACACTCAGAGAGCAAGCACTAGATAATCTTCTTGCCTCTGACCATACCATTATTAAAAGAATCCAAGTTTGTGAACATGGCTGCACGCTTTGCATTTTCAATGAGGAGTTGTTCAGCTTTATCATTGTGCCGTTTTTCGAATATATGGTAACTCCATTAAAAAAAATGGTTAGAATGCACTGACCAACTCACCTTTGAATGGCTGTCTCAGCTGTAGCCGGTACTAGGAATCAGCCGCTGATGTGTGGGCTTAGCTTTGCATGACCCATCTTTGTCGTGGTGGCTGAGCCTCATAGCTCTATCGAACCAAATACTCACGTGGCTAGTTCCAGTACTTCTTTCTGTCAGTATTAATACATCTCGAGCTACTGGTAGTATGTAAGAGAAAATGTCAGTGTTACATTGGGCCACTTGTAAATTAATACAAGCACATGCAAACTAAAGTTGCACATTATGGATTATCTTAGTGATCCCAAGTGTAATCGCTTGCCCTATGACCCGTAAAGCAATGAACTTAGGAATTTTCCATGTGTGCCACTACACTGAGTGGGATGTCTCATAAAGCCTGGCTGCCATGCAGTACCGCGTCGGCTTAGCCATAGCATGATTTCCTTTGTAACATCTGATGTATGCATAATTTTGCTTAATTAGTTGCTTGTATCTTGGCTTATCTTAAGCATATTGTTGTGTGAGGACACCTATCTATTTTTGTTCAAGAATATCGGCTGAATGAATGGAGTAACATTATTTCCAATCTTGCTGCTACCGTGTGACTGCTGAAGTGACTGCACGCTGTAGATCAGTCGGTTAGCAAAGCAGATATTCGACCTGCAAGATCAGATTATGACTCTTCGTGAGCACGATGACCAGCTGACCATGAAATTGGTGAGTTGCTGCTTATGTTTAGTCTCACACATTTGCCTCTCATGTCGTAGTGTTGTGTTTACACACTGATGCTGCATAGCCCAAGACACCTTTATCATCCACGTGAAATAGGCTAAATATTTACCTATTGTGCTGTGGTATTGCAAAAGTATACTGCGCCGTGTAGCACACAAGAAACTTTCCTATCTATATGGTATAGGCTCAAGACCTAAACAAGCTGGATGCAAATGCAGATGTCCTGAGGCGGCGTGATGCTGAGATTCGCGACCTTACGCATCGTAACAGTGACCTTCAACAAAAGGTTAGTCAGAAGCAAATTACTAAGGCATTATCATCACTTTATTATATGGCACTATCCCTAGTACCATCTTCGTTGCCATTCATCGTGTTTTCCCTAGTTTTCTTTCCTCTAATTTCCAAAAGAAGCAACAATCTTAGTGCTCTTGTAGTACTGTTTGTCTATTCCCTCGTGATCCATCGGTATCAGGTGGACGCCGAGTGAGTGTTAAGAAATCACGCTAAACCTTCGGCTCAATCATGTACGGTTTTTCATTGATAATTTTTTATTCGTACGATTTTACTTTCTATTTTGGCTTGCTGTGCTTCAATATTTAAAGTGCATGTTTTCATACTTTATGGCATGGTAAATTTGTTCCTTAAGTCTCATATTGATCAGTAAATTAGCAGTTTATGTTTTGGGATAAGTGGTACCTCTACTGCCAGGTGGTTTCTCAGCTTTAGATCATCAAACCATTCCAAGAAATTCCCAAGTGAGTGTCTCATTCATGCTGACTGGTGAAATATGGTTGTAACTTTGCTGGCTGTATTTCAACAACTCACCTGATTGTGCTAGAGCTGCCGAGGCAAATACCCAAAACCGGCTCATCCCATAAACCTCCCTCAAGACTGTATGTTGTCGGCCGGCTAAATCTGTGTATGTTTACATATTGCATTAGTCTTATTGATCATGGCTCGGGAATTTGTTTGGGCAGTCTCTAAAATCTAATAAATGAAAGTATATCGTTATTGAGAGTAAGTTTTTTATTTAAGTAGAAATGGACTGCTGATCTACTTCAACTAAGATCGCAAATTATTAAATAAGTAAATGCTATCGGTTAAGTTAATGACACCTGTTGCGGAATTTTTTTACATTCTTTACTCTCAAAATATTTATTCTTACTCCACTTGCAGGTAAGTTACCACACATTGGCTTGCCTAAGCCACTACTCACTACATTGATAAGGCAGTCATGAAATGTGCAGTTTTCCAGCCTCCCTATTGCAAAATTGGTTAAGGTTATCTTTCAAGGTTTTGACTGATGAACCTGCTTAACTTGGTACGACTAAGCAGGAATGATTAAACTCAGCCCTACTTGCAAATCTCATAAAACGCTATCGCCAGTACTCACCCTGGTTGGCTGCATGTGCTATGATACCAATCCCCAGAGTTAACCTCGTACTCTGAAATCTAATTAGTGGCACAACATTGCATTATGCAGCACATTGATTACATACCTGTATACCACCTTCAAACCTGCAATTTTGTTCTGGCCACTGGTTGGAATAGCAGTATACGGCACCC
Organism: Cristatella mucedo; assembly: GCA_009760855.2. Taxonomy (NCBI): domain Eukaryota; kingdom Metazoa; phylum Bryozoa; class Phylactolaemata; family Cristatellidae; genus Cristatella; species Cristatella mucedo. The sequence goes on along the minus strand of WPIO01000001.1, from coordinate 19,230,178 downwards.
CAGTGTTGGGACTTGCATTAGACCAGTGGCAATCCCCTAGCCGCCCAGTGCTGCGACCCACAGCTGCTATAGATATATAGTTGCTATAGAAAGTTGTGTGCTGCATATATGTAAAGCCCTGTCCCTGGACTTGATAGACCTGATCGTTGACGAACATCTTTCTGTTCTATGCTTTAACTTGGTGTAGGCGTTTCGTAGACGTCTGTGCTTTATAAGGCATGTACGAGCATCATACCATGCGTTCATTGGTTTAGCTGCATTCGGTCCTGGTGCTTCAGCTGCACGGAATCCTGTAGCTGGCACGTTGTATAATCAAGGCTCTTGGAGCGCTGGAGCTTTGCAGCAGCCGATTTGCACCGGTTTGCAATGTGTTGCTGTGCACTGTGCATCTAGTGGATCGTGCACTGTGTCGGTTGAATGTTACCTGAATAGGTAGAGGAGTTTCGCGGACAGAACAACAAACTTCAGACTCAGGTCAGCAGTCTTGCCTCCCGGGTTACCAGCCTGCAAGAGGAAATCACAGGGCTGCAGCAACGGAGAGGTGAACTGGCACAGGTTAGTTGCTCTGCATGCATGTGTGTGCAAGCTTGTTTGTTTGCCTGCCTGCTTGAGTACTGTCTGTCTTCATACGGCTGCGGCAGTGTTTCATCTTGCCTTCCAAAAAGGATGATTGCAAGCTCCATCGTTTGAGCACATTTAAGGTTATCCAAGATATACTGGATCGTGACTAGTGAAATTCCTTCGTATATGCTGCAGTAACCTAGCAAGTTAGATGTCAGCCAGCCAATTGTCCAACGAACCTAACTGTGCCCTATGCTATGTATAATTGCTGTTTGTAAAATAGGCACCACTTCATACTTTTAGGAATCGCATTAATCCCTGCTACTTGATTTGCTTCCTTAACTATGGGCTGCGATTGGTCCCCAGTCTTTCAAAGAGAGTGAATAAGTATCCTTACCTGTGGTTTGGGGAGACGTCGGTTTCAACGGTAATTTAGATCTGTTTGCGAGCACTTTTAAATTCAGCTGGCGGTTTACCGTTGGTTTTTTTAAATGTCCAGATCAAATCTGATAGCGATATTACTTTATGATCCTCGACTTATAACTGCCTTGAGATAATAAGAATAGGAATAAAAAATAAAAAACCATTTGCATAGCTCTCTAAGAGAGCTAAAATCGCGTTCTATGTGCTTTTTCGTGTACTAGAAAAGAAGCATGTCAAGAAGTAGACCTTCCTGCTACTTTCCAGAACCTGGCCCAGAGCTCTGGCCCAATCCTTCTTGTCAGCCAGTGAGTGGCCAGGTCCCTTTAAACCACCTCAACTGACGATTTAATCGTATGTTCACCCATGACTCGACTCGGGGCGTTCGCTAGTCTAGCTGAAGCTTTACTAGTTTATGCAGTCGCTATGAGCACGCCTCTTCAGCCCCGGATCGAATGATGACTCGCAAGTGCCCGTGTTGGCCACTGTAGCTTGCGTGAATCGCATATTTTCCTTGCGTTCTTTTCGTTCATGTGTGGAAGTATGCTTCACGAAGTCGTTAGCATGAACTTGGCTCGACAGACCTGTGTAGGAGTGTCTTCACCAGCCAGCTACGAGAAGGCTTGCAATTGCTTGTACCTAGGCTGTTAGCCACTGGTTAAGTTTGTGTGTTCAGCTGAAGCAGACAAGACAGTTTCCCTTGTCTTTCCAGTCGAGCTACGTTTTGTCTTATAGGGCTGTAGTCGTGCCAGGCCTTTTCTACATTTTTTTGTTTTACTTAAGGTGTGACCTAGTAGCAAGCAAAACGTCTTACTTTAAAGCAACTCGGAAGGTGTCTGTCTTTTTCGTTTGCCTTTTACTATATCTCATTAAAAAAAGACATCTAGCCCGAGTGTCTCCTCATGGCTCCAAGTCTTGCTGAATTTGCTAGCAGGTAATTGCTAAGTGTTCATAAATTTATCTAAATGCCGGAAAACGTTGATTTGCTTGGCAATTGATTTGTCTACCTTTAAATAGTTACTCCTTCGTTGAGCAAAACTTTCAGCGGTGTGATGTCTACTGAAAGTAGGACTTCGTATTGCTCACAGATACACTCTCTTTAATTGGCTTTTGCCCCTTCTCTGTTACGAATTGACCTTGAGAAAAGATGCATTGCGATTGGAAAGATAACTTGTATTGCATAATGTCATTCCTCTGTAGCCCAAATGCATAACAGACATAGCCACCACATAAATTCCGTAGCCATGTAAAAATCCTGTAATGATGGTATAATCTTGGTTTTAGTTCGATATCCGAAGGTGTAGTCCAAGATTTCGTAAGCTAACCCTATATAGCTTGGCCTGAGCTGGAAAATACTCTTTGTCAGCATACAACCAGTATTTGCTCTGATCAGAGTTTAAGATATGAATAAATCCGGATGCCGGTTTAGCAACATATTATAAACAAATGACAACTTGAGCCACCCTGAGGCAAATCACAGCTGTGTCAGATCTGCTACATTTCTTACGCAACGACAACTACTCTCCAACTGCCGACTATGGCACATCTTTTTCAGCGGTCCTGAACTGCTACTTCTATGCTACTCACTACCTCAACTGCTCTCCTGACTCTGCTATGCTTCCCACTTTCTCTTTGTTGCGTGAGACGAAGTCTGTTGGCTACCGAATGCGTACCGAAAGCCGCTTCGGTTGTGAGTGCGCTATACAAGACTCTCCTGCGTAGCACCCACATGGTCTTTATGACTTTGTGGAGTTACTGACGGAGATACATTATATTACATTACATTTAAAGGAAACAAGCCAAGGAGCTGTCGTTGTGCTAGAAAGACGGAAGACTGTCTGCACATCGTTAAGCATACCTGAACAGTCTCTGAGGCCGGAAGTACAGATTAATCCAGCTCACACACTTTGGCCGGAAACATCGAAATAAAGATTTGCTGATCCGACAGAATCATTCAGGGTGTGGCAGAAAACGATTCTTGGTGGCATTCGAAAAATGCTAGCTGATTTAACAGCCTCTCTTGTATAGAGACAGGAGAGCCTTCATGGCTGCCACCACTGCCTGCAGTGGCAATAAAGGATCGCCCACTGCAGGATTCGAACCCACGACTTTGAGACTGAGGTCGTGAAAGCAAGCATCTTACCTAGTGTGCCATCACGGCTCACCATTCACCTAATTGCAGCAGGCTATAAGTGTTGCCTGCTGCAGCATTCAAACCTGTGACTTGAATAGTGAAGAGTGAGAGTACCTTGTGGCTGGGCTAAGACCCGGTACAAAACTGATTTTTGTAGCAGTGACTTCAGCCTTTTGTTTCTGTGTGCATTCGAAATGTTTATGCCTGCCAGCAGCAACGCATGGTGAGATGATCAGTCTCTGCTCTTCCGGTCGTCGCGTTGTTTCCTATTATTGTCAACTAGATTCGGTCAACCACGCCCTGCATGGGCCCGCTATATCTGCAAGAGAAATAGGTTTCTAGTTAAGCACCTGATCGAATAAGAGGGTAGATTGCCTAGGTCACTCTACAAGGAGCATCTGGTTCATATCCTGGTGATTTGAATTTTTTTTATTCTTGAGGCTCTCATCTGATCGGACTCTCGGTGAAGATCCCTTCGTGAACTCCCCCCCCCCCATGCACATCTTATAGAACTGGGCAACTCGGCTCATTCTCACTAGCCAACTTTGGATGTAGCCATAGTAGCTGTAGTGCTGCAAGTTGATCTCGACTGAATGTCGGTATAACACCGGATATCATATTAGACCGTAATGGGGGCATTTTAAAATGCCCGGCTCCCCTCCCCAGTGTTGTTGCAATGCCCTTAAGTGGATGCAGTCCGCCAAGTGAGCTTAGGTCATCTGCTGCCTTTATTGTGATTGTCCTGCCTATTGGCTTTCCATTGTTGTTTATCTGCCATATTCGTCTTGGTCCCCACTGAGAAATTAAAAAAAAAAATATCTGCTTGCTGGTCTTCATACTTGTTTTTTTTGATGAATTAAAAAATCACGTATGGGGTAAAGGATTTGGTATTAAAGTTCAACTTATGGATAGTGTCTGCTGATGTCGCAGAGCTTGGTCAGTAGCTGTCACTTAGTAGAACGTGTAGTTTTCTTTGACCTTGGGCATGCATCATTAATGACCACTGTTTCATGCTTCAGCTGCCTTTGTATGCGGTTAAGGTGCTTGCCCCGACCAAGGTCTGGCTGAGGTCGTGGGCTCGAGCCCCGAGGCATATGTGAAGCATCTGAATAGAGATTAAGTTCTCTTGGGCGCTCTACAAATGAATTATATGTATATTTTTTATGTTTCACACTGGGTGGTTTTCCGTGCCTTCTGATTGGCTGTTTTGTTAAGCAAGGACATTTAGCCTTTCTGTTAATCTTGTAAACTGCGTGCAAAGTTGGCTAGCAGCTTCATTATTAACCGTACTTGCACGGTAACCAGGCGCTGTCGTCCCAGCATGAGATATTGTGGCTGCCACTGAGTACTGCAATTGAAAGCATGATTTTAACTCTGACCTTACTCCACACTCCGGACCCATTTTGTTCCCCGACTACCGGTGGACATGTGCGGGTCGTATCGAATCACTGCTTTAGTCTTTCATCTTGCCTGTCGCTTGGCGAGAAGTAATGATAGCCTTTTGCTTCGTCGGCAAGTCTGGCTAGCTTGGAACTCGAGAGCCAAGCTTTTTTCCCAGTGATACTGCCTCGTGGTGATTGGTCTGTATTGTCGCTTCTCTTGGCCTCTACGCTACCTCTCAGGCGCCGTCTCAGTGCATTTTCTCCCACCACTGCTCTCCTTCTAGTCTGCACTTATGCCATGCTGCATGGTTACGGTAGCCGAAGATACGTTCGAACGTTCACCGCTTTGGTGTGGGGAAAGGGTGCACGCAGCCTGCCGCCTATGTATAGGAGGAGCATAGCTGCGGCGTTGCCTCAACTCACTCGTTAAGATTGTGGCAATCGCTTTATTAGTCACTCGTGATAGGCAAGAACTGCTGGTTCTCTTAGCGTGCCAGTCCTTGGCAAGGAATTGCAGAGGCTGTCCAGGCCTATCTCTACTGTCAAATCGCTGTGGATGGTTCTTATCGGTCGTCAACAAATATGAAACTCGAGTGTGCAGGCAGTTGGGTCAAATGAACTCCCCTCCCAATGTGTAGTCTTACCTCAATTTTGCGAGTTTTTTAAATCAGCGATCTGACTGGTCGCTTTGTCATTCTTTTTCAGTCGGAACGAAATGCTGAAGTCGAAGAACTTCGGAATAAGCTCGAAACCAGCGAGAAAAAGTGCAACTCGATTTTGCAACAGTGAGTGCTGCAAAGATAAATTGACTCAGAAAGACTAGCGATCCGCATAAGTACTGCGGTGTTCAAGGTGCACACAGCCGCCCTTGGTACATGAAGTAAAAAAAAACTGATTGCTACCTGATTCAAGGGCTTTATTTGACTGGCGGGCAGAAGAGCCACGGCGGCCGTCACTCCTGTTTCAGTGGGCAATGAAGGAATTGCCTGCTTCAGTGCTCAAACCCACGACCTGGGTCGTGAAATTAAGCACCTTACGCTTTGGCCGGCCAAGACCCGGAGATGTGCGCTCAGTGGCAAGTGCTGCTACCAGGGTGTGTGCACGTGCTTGCACGTGCATGTGTGCACCGGCGTGCCTGTATGTGAGTGAGTGCGAGTGTGCATGAAGACACGCATGCTTGTGTGCATGCACTTGTGTTTGCCTGATCCTACCTGGTTGCAGTGCCGGAGCTCTTGAATTGCTCAGAGGCCACTCTCTCGCCGTTGCTGACAGGTGGGCAGAGATGTCGAGCGACTCCGAGAAATTGAAGAAAGATCGTGATGTTGACTCGCAGCGCTACGATCAGCTCATGCTGAAGCATAATACCAGCGAAGCGGCACTGATGGCAGAGCGCAGGGAGAACACTAGAGTCAGGTTGGTCGCTGCCGCTGCTGTAGCTCTCATGTATTCAGGCGTTATTCGTCTTGCTTGGTATTGGATGCTTCGTTGCGACAATCTGTGAGCTAATGTCGTGAGGCTGGGCCAACCTTCGTAGGCAAATACTGGAGGAGAGGACACGTAGATTGGATGAACTGAAGCGTACCTACGAGGACGTGCTCAGGGAGTTGAATGAGACTACAAAGAGGCAGGTATGTAGGGGGTTTCTGCTGACTTGAAAATATCCTTCCACTGTGTTTTTGCCGGTAAATCCCACGTCGACATCATGTATACTGCTTCGAGTGTTGTTTTAAGTTTTGAGGGTGTCTTACCAGTGGAAGTAATCTTTAAATGCCACAGGTGGTGACCGGCGTTTGATTTGCAATCAATTACTAGTTTTGCGTCTTGTTACCAATCGGTCGACAGCCTTCCTTTGCTAGCAAATGTAAAGCTTGTAGAAAGAGATTTATTTCGCTTAAGGCACTATTCGGGTGCTCTGTTATTGCTTTCAGCCCAAACGTCCGTGTAGACCATATATATATATATATATATAGTGTGTGTGTGTTTGTGTTTTTGTGTATAATCATGTTAAAAATTGTGTTATCCAACATAACCCGTGCCCATGAGATCGTATTTGGAGACTGTTAAAGAAGAGCACATAGCTCATGGCTCCTCAACTGTTACATTTCTCTCGGTATATGTTCAGATCTCGCGGCACTGTTGATAAAGAGCAACTATTTCTATCTGTAATGACTTCTTGGCAGACAACAAATGCTCTCTAAATACTTGCTGTTTATCGGGTACAATTCTTAATTGTGACTTGTCTGTTTGGTGATGAAATGCCTGTTGATATTATTGTTGTATTGAATTGGATTCTTCATGGGCATTATACTAGAGATTGCTGGTGACTCCTGTATTTGCTATTAAATAACGAGTTTCACAATACATAACTCTGCGTCGATTTTGGTCAAATGAATAGAATGTTAGCCCAGATGTTGGCGATTGTTGTGCAGGTTTCTGCTTTTCGTGCCAATTTTGGCCTGTTTGTGCACACTTTAGTCTTTTTCTTGGTTTTTGCCTTTTTACTGCAGATTTTGGTCTTTTTTTGTGCACATTTCCGCAGACTTTTGCGCCCCTCCCACATGTTTTGTCAGGCCCTAGCGGCTAGTACTTGTCTCTGCATGCAAAGGTGCTTCTACTTGCAGATGGATCCAAGTATGACCCCTGCATCTTGCCCTCGTCCGATCCCATTGTTGCCTAGTTCACCTTGCACCAGTCATTTTTGTGCACATGTTGTGTTTGTCTTTTGTGCACCAGTTGTAATAAGGCATTTTGCTTTCCATTGTGGGCGTTTTGCCTAACACAGTATGTGCTGAACAATCATTCTAGAACCAGGCAGAACTTAAAGAGCAGATTGACGAGTATCGGATGTTGCTACAACAAGCCGAGCAGCTCGCCGAGCGTCGCGGTATTGACCTTACTGATCTGAGGCGTCAGCTGCACAATCATGAGGAGGAGATGGGCTCCATCGTCGTGCTGAAGCATCAGGTATGTGTTTGTATGTGTGTGTATCTGTGTGTGTGCGTGCGTGTGTGTGTGCGCGCGTGTGTGTGTGTGTGTGTGTGTATGTGAGTGTGAGTGTTTGCGTGTGTGTGAGTGTTTGTGTGTGTGTGTGTGTGTGCATGTGTGTGTGTATGTGAGTGTGAGTGTTTGTGTGTATGTGAGTGTTTGTGTGTGTGTGTGTGTGTGTGTGTGTGTGTGTGTGTGTGTGCGTGTGTGTGCGTGTGTGTGTGTGTGTGTGTGTGTGTGTGTGTGTGTGTGTGTGTGTGTGTGTGTGCGTGTGTGCGACCTGGAGGACTGGCCGTATGAAGTCAATGACCATGGGTAATGGCATGCACGGTATCATTCTTAGACAAGCATGCAAAAGCAAGCACGAAGACACTCGTGGCCACCGGTTAGTAATAACTCTGGCTAACAGCATCATGCACTGAATCATGCACAGGTACTGTAGCAATGCTGCCTTGAACAAAAAAAAGACCTGTTTGATGGGGCTAAGAGAAAGCTGACCGGAACATGTGCATCTCTAGGTAAGACTTAAAAGATGCAAGGTCCCAGCAGGTTGTGACCGTAGCTGGAAGCAAGGTCCAGACTTTCGGTGCTTTCGAACTGGAGTGCGAGCAACGACAGGATGACCGGATGCTGAGGAGGATCAGGTGGCACCAGAGCTAGGGGATGAGAGAGAGCTCGTAATGGTAGGAGTCAGTGGAAGCCGAAATGGATGCAGTAGTTGGGTGATCTGTGGATGGACCAAGCCGTGATGAGGGCGTTGTGCATCAGAGTAAGAACTTCACTCTTGATTCTCTTTCAGCAAGGGTAGACGACAAGTTCTCCTAGAGGGCTACGAAACCTGCCTATTATTATTGATATTATTAGTATTCCTTGTGCTCAATAGTACCACTAAAAGTAATAATAATACATGTTTTGCTCCCTCGGAGAACTTACCGTATTTTGATGAGTATAGGTTGCACTTGTTTCCAATTGTTTGGGGGAAAAGTGAACCTGCGACTTATATACTGCAAGTCAGTGTCAAGATACTGCATACAGTGAAAGTGACGATTCGGACATTGACAATGTTGCAGAAGACTAAAGATGTTAGCAGTGATACAGATGACCAGTTTCTTACTAACTGTGATGATTAAAGCAGACGTATAATACAAAATGAGCTATATATTCAGTAATATTATTATTCAATGAAACCTTTTTCAAAAAATTGTGCCCATAAATGTAGGGTGCGACTAATACTTGGGTGCGACTTATACTCGTAAAAATAAGGTAATCTATTTCTGGGCACTTCGCATATGCTATGGTGGAAGCATGATCATATGGTTAGCAGTAACCGGCGCCGTGTCAGCATGCATAAGGTAGCAAAGGACAAATCACAAGGACCCAGCAAAGGCTGGGAGAAACAGGTTTGCATTCAGCTTTAGCTCTTTAAATGTTTAGTCATGGGATGTCGTGTCGTCAGTCGGGAGTCTTTTCACAGCGATATGGTAGCTGTCAGCTTCTTTGTTTGTCACGGTTGAACAGCATAGAGTTGGCTCGGTCTGTTAATGTTTCAAAGGAAGACACGATGATTGTTCGTCGGAGAGGGAGGGGCATGGTCACGTTGACCTTGGCCAGAGACTTGTCGCGGTCAGCGCATGCCTGCGCTCGCGAGCAGCGTCCCATGCCAGCTTTCGTGACCGGCTGCTGCCGGTGCGTTCTGATCCCTTCAGCCTTGGCAGCAGCCGGCGTATCGGCAGCGGTAGCGTGGAATAGCGGCTACGGCTCTGCTGAGTCGCTGCAGAGTCCGTGCGGATGTTGCAGAAGACTATGAAGATGTTAGCAGTGATACAGATGACCAGTTTCTTGATGAATGTCATGATCAGACTTAGATTAATACAAAATGAGCTATATATTCAGTAATAATATTTTTCAATAAAACCTTTTTCAAAAAATGTAGAGGCGTAGCGTGAGGTGTAGAGCCGCTTGCATGCGCGAGTGCACACGTGTTTCTCTCTTCCCTCAGCTGGAAGTGTATCGCATTGACTTCGAGGCAGAGCGAAAGGCTCGCGAGGAGAAGCACGCCGAGGCGGACCGGCTTCAGCAGCAGCTCGAGCAGCTGCAGCTGCGCTACCAGCAGCTCGTCGACGAGCTGGAGGCCTACTCGATTCGCCACCTCGACGACATGCGGCGGCGGCACGGGCAGCCGCCGGCCAGCGCCCCGGCAGCCGCAGCTGGCTACGATCCTTTCAGTCGGGCGAGCCCGGCGCTCGGCGGCAGCAATGTCCCAGGCGGCGGCAGCGGGCTGGGAGTGGCAGGGCCAGCCGCCGCTCAGCCAGGCCGACTGGTCGGCAGTGGCGGCGGGGGCAGTGTGGCGCTGCAGTGGTCGACAGCCGTGCGCCCGCAGCCGACGATGCTCGCGGAAATCGAGCAGGGCGACTACGCCCCGCGCGACCGCCAGCCGCGCGTGGTGCACCAGCGGCTCCCTGGCTCGGCCTCGGATTTGCAGGTAGGACGGGCCGCCGGCCCTGGGCTCAAGTGCAGGCGGCCAAGCGCAGCAGGCTCTACTGCTGTGACCTCGCATTGCTGCCGGCGCAATCTTCTGCTGCTGCTGCTAATAGTGAGCCGTGATGGCACACTAGATAAGGCGGTTGCTTTCACGACCTCGGTCCCGGGTCGTGGGTTCGATTCCTTCGGTGGGCGGTTCTTTATCGCCACTGCAAGCGGTGGTGGTAGCCGTAAAGGCTCTTCTGTCGCTATACAAAAGGAGGCTGTTTAATCAGCTAGGATGACCATGCCTCGATGCGTGTGCTTGCACTTGATTTGGGGACAGTTGGTTATTTGCCATTTTACCATCCTGAGGTGAAAACTTACAGGCAGGCGTGCCTCAAGAAAAGCCAAGAGCCTGTTCTAGAGTTGACTTCGCTTGCATTCATGTTGCCTGATCACGTCAGATTCGTGTCGCTACTACCTGCGGCCGGCTTGCTGTACCGCTTCGAATCGGTCTACAAAGCCTGCTGCAAACCGCTTTACCTTGAGCGTGTACTTCCTAAGATGGCTATTGCCAAACTCGCGATCGTAGGCTGCACAGGCTTTTTGTTTCTTTTAGCGTAGGCAAACCTGCCCGCGTCTACAGCAGCATGCATTCAACATTTGCTGTTGTGTTGGCCCAGAGTGCGGCTAGAAGCACGCTAGCCCAGCTGCTAGGGCGCTGCCAGTGGCTCGTGCAGCACTACTGCAGTGTCCTGTCACTTCCACTTGAGTGTAGATGTCCTCCGAGAGGAAGGACCGAAGGCAAGAGACGATTTGGTTGAGCCAAGTCCTGGGGGGGGGGTTAAATCAAATGGTTGCAATTGCCAGCCGGTATTTACCTGGTGGGGGCACGATGCAGTTTCATGTAGTTGGGGCTGTGCGAAGCACACGTAAGCGTAGGATTCCGCGGGCACTTGACACATTTGAGCGTGACAGACTGTGCTGCCAACCAAAGCACCTTTGGGCGTGTCGTTCTTCTGGCACACGGCCCACTGCTGCACCTTTCAGATGGAGTACGGCGCTGACACGAGGCTGGGCTATGCGCCAGCACAGCAGGAGCAGCAGAGGCCGCCAACCTTCCAGCTTTTCCCTCGTCAGCAGCTGCCTCAGCAGCAGCAGCCACCGATGCAGCAACCGTTACACGTGCCTCAGCTCCAGCCCGGTCGGGCAGATTCACTTCGCTGTCCAGTGTGTAATATTGAGGTGCCAGATTTCGATTCACTGAATGTTCACGTAAACGAATGCATTGACTTGAATGGTGGAAACTGATTGCAAGCTGTCACCCTTATCGAACCACATAGGATTTCTGCTGCGTTTCATTGGATGCTGACTATGTTTGCCAACCTTGCGATAGCGATAACCTCAACTGCATGATGCTTTGTATACGCAGTCAGTGGGACTACATGTTTGCCGGTGCGATAATAAACTGTGGGTATTCCCTCTTGATGACGAACTGTGTTCCGACTTATACTTGAGCTTTCTTGGCAATTCAGTCGCCAGTTTTTTGGCAGCTTTCGGGCAGCTGACGTCGAGGTGCCGAAACCGCCAGTACTGTTGAAAAATGTCTGGTAACCATTAGCTATTGATTATCTGAAATTGCGTCGGATCGGAGGCACAAAGACAAAGGCACAGTGTGTACTGTAAAAGCTATCAATTGGACTACATGCAATGTTCGGAATAATCTAGTCAACACACTGTTTATTTATATACATGTTGTTTGCTGTCAGACAAATATGTTTAATATCAAGTAAAATTTTCATTCAATAATCATAACCTGTACGACTAGATCTGCATAATGTTTCAACCAAGGCATGTATGTTTCTGCCAGGTTTGGCAAGTTACAGATATTGTATAATAAACCCACCTGGGTACAAGAGGGGGCTTGCCACCACCAGAAAAACTTCTATAACGTTGTTACTTACAGCAACACGAATTCTCCCGTTAGACAGATAGCTATAATGTTGCTAATCGCTTCCCATACGTGAGAAGTGCTGCTGATTTCTCTAACCTTGCACCTGTCACCTCTAACCATGCTATGCTTGTTGACATTGTTCATGCTTACGATAGCTATTTGATCATGCCTGCTTTACAGCAAATGTAAAGTGCCTAGAAAGAGATTAAACTCTTCAAGGGTTCTATACAAATATATCATTATTATTAACCTAGTAGTGACAACGCTTATGCTAACGGTGGTTACCACTTTGAACTTGTGCCACTTGAATCCCATCTTGCTGTTCAATAAATGTTAGTCATTGCTGGCTATACTTTAAGATGCTTTCGACATTCTCGCTGATGCTAGGATCTGGCTGAAGCCGGCGAACTTTTGGCTATAACCAATGCGACCCAAGAAGGTTCATACTCCCAAGAGCGCTAAAAGCCCGGCGTTGGAGTAGCATTTGCCGCACGGGTTTTTCTTTCAATTTAAAGCCTTTATCAGCTTCTGAACAATCTCTCCCTTTGCAGCAAATGTAAAGCGCCTAGAAAGAGATTGGGTTCTCTGAGGGCGCTTTATCAAGTGCATTATTATTATTATCTTTTTAGGCTCTGGGTTTCTGCCCAGCTGAGGAGGCTGCCGATGGCAACCGAAAATTTTTATCGCCTACCAGGTTGCAATCCTAGTCGTATTTCGTGACTTTTCGTACTTGCTTTCTTACTTCTATTCTTTGCCCTATGAATCGCGTTTCATCGTTCTATGTAATTTTAAAAATCGCTATTTGGAGCCTATCCGAACAAATGAGTTCCAAAATGCTTGGAAAACCGAAACATCAAGATGGCTTCAGCTAGCATTTCTCAGCGACGTCTGACCGTAGTCTAGGCATAACATTCCAAAACGACTTGAAAGTGGACTAATGTGCTTATATGATGACAAGTTGGCCTACTTTCAGTTGAAATCAAGTCCAGCTTAGATAAGAGTAAGAAAGCCAAACTAGTTAATGCATTTGTGACATCACGTCGAGATAATTAAAATTCCTTATTCCTGGCATGTACCCTTAATGGGCTGCAACTGGCCATCCGGTATGTCGTCAATGGCGAAGCTGCCATATCTTCTGTCCGACCTTCAGTGGTCACTACTAAGCGCCGAATTGATTTCAAGTTCCCTAGTCTTGCTCATAGATCCGGCACCCACGAGCCTACCTATCTGACCTAGCTGCTCAATTGTGCTTTCCCACCACCCAATTCTCAGCATCTAGTCAGTTTGCATTCCCTCGCACTAAATATAAGAAATCTTTTGGTGATCCAGCCCTCAGGTCGTATGCACCAAAGGATTGGAACCCGGCTCCGGCTACGATCACTACCTTCAGCGATCCGTCACCTCTTTAGTCTCAGCAACAGACGCCTGTTCCTGTCACCATTCCCTTGGCCTCGGTTAAATTGTATTTTTTGTTCCGGTGTGTGTTTTTTCAGTACACATACAAGATTCAAATATAAAATACTAGCTGATTTAAAATCCTCTATTGTATAGTGACAGAAAGTCTTTACGGCTATTACCACCGCTTGCAGCTGCGATAAAGGATCGGCCACCGCAGGATTTGAACCTCGGGACCGAGATCGTGAAAAGTAACCACCTTACCTAGTGTGCCACCGCGGCTCATGAATGATACTAGCCAGAAGTATTTCTAACTAGTTGCCATAAAATTCTTCATGTTTGCTTTAAAATGATGGGCATCACACTCGTTTGCATTTGCTTGCTGGATACCGTGAATATAACCAAACCTTTGGTATTGTTTCTCTTGCAGCGAGTTACGAAGCACCTGGATAGAGATTCTGTTTGCTTGGAGCGAACTTTTTCAAGTTCTATTGGAGTCATGGATGCAGTGAATAGCTAGTAGCTGACAGTGACCAACGTACATGGACAACAATGTGGCCTTGCTTTTCCAGCCGCCATGTCTCTGTTTACAATATTAACGTGAAATGATATTAGTAATAATATGCCGATTGTATGGCACCCTAACGCCACTACATCTCACGGGGGTGTTGCAAGTCGCTATTAAAAGAGCTATAACCAAGGGTTAATGGCACGCCATGTATGACGCTGTCACAAGCATGCAAAAGCACGCATTATGTGTCAAGACAGCACGTTAACATCCGTCGACCGTCAAGAAATCAGGTCACATAATCAAAAATAAAAGTTAAATGTCATATCAACGTTCAAATTATGGTAACAGAAGGATTGTCAGAGCTGACTTATTAGTTTGATATGGTACTTTGACAAGACATAAGTCTGCGATTTATTGATGAGCAAGTCCAATCATCATACGAATTAGAAAGTTACCGCGACAGAAGGGCCTTAACGGCTATCACCGAAGCTCAAAGTACAGACTCGAACCCCCCCCCCCCATCTGTGTCGGGAAGAGGTAGCATCTTACCCCTGGGACCTATAAGGTTTTCCAAACGATGTACTGAACGTCGTTGCTCGCATGCCCGCACTTACAACCAACCATACAGTGCGACTCATCCTACCAATAATGTGAAATTCATAGTAGTAATAATTAGAATCATAGTAAGACATTCGTACGGTGACCTAGGGAAAGTGGATTTCTTCTTGGCATTTTACATATATTGTAAAGGAAGCGCGGCAATGGGTCAGCGATAATGTGCACCAGCATCGGCATGCATAAGCGAAACGCAAATGCACCCATGAGATGCAGTGAGATACAGCTTCGCGTTTGCATTTCTTTTATTGTCCAGGGGATGACGTGACGTCAGTTGATAGTGAATTCCACACACGCGGGGCATATGAAATTTAGACCCGATCTCGAAAGGATTTGAGGTTGGTTAGTGGACAACCTAAGGACTTAAGTCAGAAGAGCAGGTGGTATTATGAGCCTGATTGGAAGTAGTTCGGATAGGTAGTCGGGATCAAGAGAATGAAGAGACCTAAAAGTGAGTGACAACAGCTTGAAGTAGATATACTGAGCGACGTTAATTAAGTGGTGGGATTTGGCTATTGCGACGAGCATGGCAATAAGACTGAACTAGATGCGTAATGACATCGTGTGCCTGTGAATAAAGTTTACTAAAATTCCCAAATAACTCTGTTTAACTCGATCCTGCACATGCTAACGAGCCCATAACTCTAGAAAAGATTGGTAGAATCGCGCCCGAAACGCCCGGGGTGAAGTGACCCACTGATTTTGCACCCAGCACACTGAGACGGCGTTGGGGACTGGGCTATGCGCTTTAGCAACGGCGAAGCATGCCCACCTCCCACCCGCGCTCGGCGTTACACCGGGAAGGATATCAAAGCTGGACGATAGGCATTTTTGCTGCTTCTACTCAGGAGAAACTAGATTTATATTAACAGATTAATTAGCGAGGCGTGACTGCGGTCGTATTTTTGCACTACCACTTTAAAAAACCATGGTTTTGATGGCGGTACCGTTACGAAGATTCTAGAAAATACACGCCGCACAAGGAGCAAGCATTTTTCTTTCGCATGGGTGCTTTCGCCTGCCACGTCGTTGAAAGGGTAGTTGAGAATTCGGCAAGGCAGTTACGTTTACGTGGTACTCCCGAAGCAGGAGTATCGCCAGTCCGTAAATTGTTGTGTGTAATTGCTAATTAGTTAATATGCTTCCTTTTTCGCTGCGAAATGTACCTGAACAAAAATTTAGGATTCTTAGTTTGCAACTATTCTTCTTAATGCTTATTATGATCATTGTTAACATTTGCACACACAATTACTGTACACAAATGGAAATCTCAATTCCTAACAGATCCCATCTGGTGCCCAGCAGCGCCGTGCGGGCGCCATGCGGAGCCTGCTCGATGCTAGGTCAGCGCTTTAGGCGCTGTTTGTCGCCCAGTCGCTTCGCTGGCTCAGCGTGCTGACGATCAGACCGGCTAGCCGCTCCCTGCCTGCAGCGAGCCATGCTAGGTGTTGCAAAGGCCCGGTTACCTGTTTACGTGGTCGAGGACCACGATGAGGTAATGTTCGCCAGCGCCTCGCTTGGGGTCACTTGTAGACAGTTAGCAGGCGTTATTTTAAGAGCTATGTCGCTGCGCTGTAAGTTGATTTGGTATTAGGGATTGCTACACGTCATTGGTGCCCTTAGCTGCGTTACTGTATCACTCGGCGCGGCTCAGGCAGCCCTGGCTACCCACCCACGCTAAATGGCACCTTAGTTCCACCCGGCTCCATGCTGCTGGCATTCGCCGTTTACTCCGACAGAGCTGCCAAAAATACTTGGGTGGATGTGCAGCTAGGTCGAAGGATCGCCAGCAGCGTATGTCCCCGCAGGACGTCAGCGCTCACACATTTAGTTAACGTTGACACTGCCGAATGCATTAGCTAGATTTGCCAAGGTGATTAACCTTGACCTTAGCTTCCCCAACCCCTGTAGCCGTATGTGGGTGCAGCATCTCTGCAAAGAGTCTCCCTGGCACTGCAGAGCGAGTCTCTCTGCAGAGAGAGTCTCTCTGCTCGCTCTGCAGAGAGAGTCTCTGCAGAGCGAGTCTCTCTGCAGAGCGAGTCTCTCTGCAGAGCGAGTCTCTCTGCAGAGCGAGTCTCTCTGCAGAGCGAGTCTCTCTGCAGAGCGAGTCACTCAGCCGATTGCCTGAGATGTGCTGTATGCTGCCAAATCTGTAGTCTCGTGCACGTGGAAAAAAACCGCCTCGCCACGCGTGAACTCATGTAAATGACGATGGACTTCTCAACCGGCCATTGCAGTGTTTTGCTAATAACTTGCATGCTGACCCTGTGCATGTAGCCTCTGACCATGTTATTCTTGTTATTTATCGAGCATGCTACCACTAACCATTCTATCATGTTTCCTTTGCAGCAAATGTAAAGCATCCAGCAAGAGATTGAGTTCTCTGAGGGCACTTTGTCAAGTGTATTATCATTATTATTATTAACTGGCAGTCTGAGGTGGTGGTAAGGTCAAGGTCCATCTTCCAGTCGGCAGGCCGTGCCTGCAAAAGGCGGTAGGTAGCAAAGCAAAAGGTACACGAAGGCCATAGGCACATCTGCCGGGCACCAGACTTCTGCCTGGTGCTGGCAGTGTGACTATTTCTTAGGTGTCTGAACCTCTGCAGGTGTAGATAGCCATCCCTTCTGTCACACAAAGTCCGTCGACGACAGGATAATGATGTAGAAATGATGAAAGATTTATGTAGCATTCCCAAGAGAATTAAATCTCTTTCCGGGCACTATAGATATGCCGAAAGGAAGCATGTCGATTGGTTGGTCATACCTTGCAAATTTCAGATCGCACATGCACACAAAGGGCAATGTGCTTGGCCAGAGCAAAGGCTGCGAGGAACAGATGGATTTTTAGCTTCTTTTAGAAGGTCGTCGAGTTAGGGGATGTCGTGATGGTGGGTGTCAGTCACTGGTGAGTATCAGGCTATGAAAGCATTATAACTGAAGGCGTAGTCCCCAAGGTATTTGAAGTTCGTTTGTGGCGCAACCATTAAGGAAATGTCAGTAAGCATAAGTATCATTAGAAAGTGTATGACTGGAAGGCCTAATAGAGAAGTAATTTAGATAGGCAGTATCAGAGCGAGAAAGTGCATGGACCTACAAGTGAATGACAGAATCTTAAAGTCGATGTGCTAGTTGACGAGCTCCAGTGGACTTGTAAGAAGTGGTAGGATTGAGCAGTTACAATGTGCTCGACATGAAAGTCTTGCTGGAGTTGTACACCAGCTGAAAGTGTTTTATTGCACGGGCAGGAAGACATACAAGTAACGAGTTATAGAATCTAGTCGGAATGTCATTAATGCTTGAACCAGAAAGGCAGTGTTGATCTTATCTAAGCAAGCCAGAATGTTTGCAATGTTGCTGTAAGACGAACACGACAACGAATGTCCACGGCAATGTACTTTATCTAGTGCATTATTATTATTATTATTATTATTATTATTATGTATATGTATATATCCCAACTGCCAGCACAAATGGGCAGGCCGCTCTGCAGGCGACTCGATAGCCAAGGCTCTCTACCACTCTCTCCTTCAGCCCTTCCATGTATGTATATCCTTATCAAAGGACTCGGCAATACATATACATCATGTTACATATACATAATGTTGTACACAGATACAAAGGGCAGCCACCCGGATACAAGGCCATAATTGAGTTGCAGCCTCACAGGCCGATATCAGAGCACCGTGCTGATGAAGGGCCGTAGCATGAACATCCAGCCACAGTCAACTAGGTGAAAGTAGGCACCTTGACTGAAGAGCCAATGTGGTTGTCTAGTGGTGAGTCACTTTGGAGCATGACACCATGATTTCGTACAAAGGCAACAAGAGATATGCTGGCAGAGCCGATATAGAGGTTTAGGCTTTCCAATTAATGTGCAACTTTAGATTTGCCCACAGCAAGGATGTTGGTTTTGTCATCTTATAGTTTGAGAAAGTTTACTGCCATCCAAATGGAAATGTCAGCGAGCTGCAAGGGAGTTAAGAAAATACGACAATTCGGAAGGTAGGGTGGGATCTGCATATAAATGAATGCTCAGATTTTGCTTGGCGATGACACAGGGGAGAAATAGAGATAGAGAGAAAGAGTTAAGATAACATTGTTAAAAGAAAGAAATGTAAGCTGATTTAACAGCGTCATTTATATAGCGATAGAAGAGTTTTCATGGCTATCATCATCGCTTGCAGTAGTCAATAAAAGATTGCCTACTGCAGTACTTAAACCCTAAGACCCATGTCGTGAAGGGCAAGCAGCAGCTGGACCACTGGGCCAAGGCCCAAAGGGCAAAGTAGTTGACCTGCAATAGATCCCTGGGGCGTGCC
This sequence comes from Cristatella mucedo, assembly GCA_009760855.2. Taxonomy (NCBI): domain Eukaryota; kingdom Metazoa; phylum Bryozoa; class Phylactolaemata; family Cristatellidae; genus Cristatella; species Cristatella mucedo. The sequence continues at coordinate 19,211,440 of WPIO01000001.1, read as the reverse complement.
ATACTTCAAAGGCTCACTGGATGACCGCTGGTTGATGTCTACTACTCTCTGATTTCTCTCGCTGAGATAGAACAAATGGTTTACTCTGCGAGTCCTGCACACAACTGTGTAGCTCACTTCCGAAATTCTCGGGTAACGATGACGATACCGTCTTCTCCCCTTGGTGCCCATGCAGGCGTTTTTATTTTCCAGCCATCTGCGAGGCTGCTTCTTCTGTGCTAAATACTCCTTATAACTTCATAGTCCACTGACTGTGCTCTCGTGACCCTAGTGTGCCTCTCACTTGCTCTCCCGGCTCTCCTAATTTCCCAATTGAAGGCCATTGGCCACCGCAGGCATGCCAAAAGCTGCTTGAGCTTTGAGAGGACCACGTCGATCTTTCTGGCTCAACAATTAGTCTACAGGGCCATGCCACTTGCATGCTACCAGAAATACAAGTGTCCATCAACAGACAGGCTTCTTGCTGGCTTGTGCCTCTATCGGCAGTACGGTGTATCCACGTTTCGGATCGCTCTGTATGTTCTTCGTGCTGTTCCTGCATTTGAACGCTGCCAGCTTTTACGGTTTGGTATTGTGCTGCTGAGAGCTGTTTCAATTTGTGGACACTATTGACCACTTTGCCACTGACACCAGACTTCCAGCTGCTGGTTGCTGCCAGTCGGATCAGATGCCATGCATCTGTCAGGCACTTCTTCTCACCGAGCTCAAAACTGCATGATTACATCGAGTTGCAGCGTACCTCCATATTGCTTTGCCATTATCAATGCTGCCATCGGAAGGATTATAAATAGTACACAGGAATGAGCCAACACGTGGGGGGAATAGGCCTAGGAGGCCAGACCGTGGCCTGTCAAGACACAGTCAACCGTAGGACGTAGGAGGGTAGAAAAGGACGACCGGAAGGTGCAAGTTGTATTGTGGCCAAGGTTGCTCTTTGGGGTCCGTCCATGGGGTGAGCGCTTCAGTGCGTGTTGCTGGTCCCCCTCCCTATGCCAATGAAGGAAGGATGTACACATCTTGTTGGAGTAGGTAGTTGAACCTGGCCATTCGTTGTATCGAAGCATCTCTTGGGTTCCCCGATTAACATGCTGGCTGCCTGTACGAGAAACGTCACTATGGCTACCCATGGCAGCGTAAGTCGTCGAGGGCAGTAGCTGTGCTCCGTGCTGGGGCCGGTGCAGCTGTTAGAGAGCAAGAGCTGGCCAGCTGACCACCATACGGCCCACCGTGCGGTCAGCCAGTCAGTGACAAGGGTCAGCCCGTCATGCACTCACTACTTATGTGCTTCCCACAGCAGTTTACCCAGCTGCTGCCGGCTGCATCGTGGAAGAGGCTCACAGAGTGGAGCTGCTGTCTTGCCGAGGCTTCAAGTGTGCGTCAAGTGGCGCTTGCTCCTTTAGCTGCTCTCTCTCTCTCTTTCTTCTCTCTCTGTCGCTCTCCCCCTCTGTCTGTCTGTCTGTCTGTCTCTCTTTCTCTCTCTCTCTCTCTCTCTCTCTCTCTCTCTCTCTCAGGGTGTTTTGAGTTCTGCCACTGAAATGTTGCTGCAATTGGTTGTAGGCCTTGTGCCAGCTGTACAGATGCATCGGTGCCAAGCAGTTGCCACTAGATGGCTTGCAGCTGCTTCATTTCGACTCTCACCCTGACCTGAACGTGCCTGAGAGCATCGATGCTGACGATGTTTTTTGTAAAGATAAACTGTTCGCGTAAGGTGCTACCTGCGCAGTCTGCCACGTGGAAGCTTTTCGTGAACGGTACATGCGCACATGTGCTGCTGATGTGTCACTTTTAATTTGCACCTTGTGCCGGAACTAACCTTAGCATTTTCGTACGAATGGCAGTCACTGCTGCAATGTCTTGGTTGGTGGACGTGCCTTGAATCTACCCAAACAGGCACTTATTAGCTGCAACTGGTAGCTAAACGTGGCTGCTTGGCAGAAAAAATCCAAGAAGTTCAGCCGGTGTGCTGCCCTCGCTCAAGGTCTTGCTCTGGTTCCCGATTGAATAGTGGTAACGCTCAAGATTTCTCTTGCGGACGTGCAAGTCCACGGTGCCGCAGCGCCACCACATGTGCACCTGCAGGTGCTAGTCAATTGTTCCCTGACCCCAGGTCTTCTCAGGATAAGAAAATAGCACTCCCTTCACTCGCTTAAATACCCCAGGTGGCTGCCTGCTAATCTGGCTGTGTCGTTCTAGCTTGTGAGATTCTCTTATACATGTCTTATGCAACGATACGATACCTCTTCCCTTACTGCCCTTTCTGGTGGGCCGTGTGCTGTCGTTATTCGCTACTGACGGTACTGATGGTATGGTATTTTCTTCACCAAACAGCAATGTTCAGCTGAGTTTCTTGCCACATTTGGGCTCTCATCGTTCCACAGAGCTACTTGCACAGTTAGGCTGTTTAACCTCGATAGAGCAGCCGTCTGGTGTCTCTGCCGAGAGCCATGAGCTCAGGAGAGCTAGGAAAAGCCTTGGTGATAGTTAAGGCTCTTATATCTCTACATAAAATGAGGCCGTTTGATCAGCCGATCTCATTCCGTTCAATTCTGTTTAATGGCACAACTACTCTTTCCTTAATGTGACCTGTGTTACAAACTCTTGGGGGCCCACAGATTTTTGGAAGGTTGAGAGATGACGTAATTAGTGGGTCAACTTCTCGACCATGGCAGATGAAAGCCAATACCAGACGACCAATCGAAAATGCCTTCAAATGCCTGCCTCTTCATTGTTTTACATGTCCGATGACTGTCCATGTAGATATTTCTATGACACTGCCACTGCTTTTGCTGAGGTGTCTCACCTAAGTCGTTGTTCACTAGACGAGCTTATATCTGATTATCGGGACTTTCCTTTGGAAAATGTTTTTGATCTATAGCCTTTGGAAGAGGACGGTCAAAGGCATTGGGCATTGACCAGAAACTCTCTTGGTGGATTTTTTTTAGGAAAATGCTTTGGTTGATTGAAATCTGACGTATGGAAATCAGATAGTTTAGACACTTTTATGTCGCCTGTCAGTTTGTGGGATGAAATACAGTGTTGATGTGACTTAAGGTACCCTTGGCATGTTCGGAGCAGTCGTGGCATTGGTTCTGATATGCCGGCTGTCCTGAGGTCATTGACCCATATGTAGTCGGTTGTCAAGAACTCCTGATAGACTTTCCACTTTCCCTGACTGTGTGTATGGTATGCAGCTGCTAAAGCTTCCTATTGCTTTGCCAGACTGAGCAGTCACTTTTTTCTTGAACATTTCTTTGTGCTCTCAGAAAGTGCTGTCTCTTTTTATTGGTTCCCCTCGATCAGCATCTTGTACAAAGCTGTCATGCCGTAGGTCACTTAGCATAGAGAACTGGATTGTGCCTGCGTTATATGCTGGTCATGTCAACTCAATCGTGTGGGTAAAGTGCGAATGGGCCACAGAAATTCCCGACGGCACCTACGAGTTTCAAGTTGGTCGACATCGACAGTCTGGAAAGCTGAGGTGAGCGCTTCTTGCAGTCACTTGCTGCACGATCTTGCGTGGCTCGTGCCTACTGCTGATGCTGCTCATCGTTCGGTGCATCAATTTTGGGACTCTGATTATAGTCATACTCCCACGTGCATGCTCTGCCTCCAGCCTGCTCGCGTTACTGCTGTGCACCGACACCCACGTGGCTCCTTCTAGGGTCACACGAGTGGCAGATCCTGGGTTTGCAGCTTATGGATTGACTCCACCGCAGAGCTGTTGGCCCCTCACGGCAGACATTACTCCTGGCTCCTCGGTGCGCCAGCTCTCTGAGCGAGTCGCTACAGCACTATAGTGCGTTTTGCTACATCGCTGACCAATATGTCACAGCGTACATTGAATTGTAATGTAATGTATCTCCGTCTGTAACTCAACAAAACCATAAAGACTGTGGTGGGTGTTACGCAGAAGAGTTTTGTATAGTGTATTCACAGCCTAAGCAGCTTTCAGTACGCATTCGGTAGCCAACAAGACTGTCCGACCTTTATGACTGTGTCTGACCTTTTATTTCCTACTAGCTGCCTACTGTCACTACTGTCTTACTGGCTACCTCTCAGTCTGCCCTTCTCACTGGCTGCCTGTATGCTCGTTCGTTTCACTTGTTTCTTTTCTGTCCTTCATGTACAAGGGCTCACTGTATTCTGTTGTCTTTATTGCCTTATTCTGTTGACTCCAGTCGGAAGTGAGTTTCAGGCTTTGAGAGCATACGAACTACAGGCAAGGTCTCCAAAGAATTTGAGGTTTGTACGAGTTATAGGTGAACAATTAGACTCCAAAAAGCCGGTGCTGCAATGCTTAGCCTAGTAGGGGAGTAAATCTGATAGATAAGCTGGAGCCCAAGAATGAAGGGACCTAAAAATGAGTGACACAACCTTGAAGTCGATGTGTTGCTTGAATGGGAGCCAGTGCAGGTCGGCGAGAAGTGGTGAGATGTGGCAACTGCAATTCTCACGACAGACAAACCTAGCTGCAGAGTTTTGCACCAGTTGTAAGCGCTTGATTGCACAGTCCGGTAGACCAGCAAGCAATGCGTTACAGAAGTCAAGACGAAATCAGTCTCATAACCTTTGATCTTCTCCATAAAGTGCTTTCAGGCTTCTGGCAAAAAAAAATTAATAATAATGCACTTGATAAAGCGCCCTCAGAGAACTCAATCTCTTTCTAGGTGCTTTACATTTGCTGCAATGGGAAGCACGATTGAATGGTGAGTAACATCATGCTTGAAAAACAAACCAAATGAATAACAGAATAACATGGTTAGGGGTGACATGCACAGGGTCAGCATGCAAATGTGGTTAGTGGCAGCATGCGCAGTGTCAGCACGCATAAGCACATGAAGGACGAATCACAGGGACCCACTAAATGCTGTCCTAAATAGGCGTGTTTTTAAGTTCTTTTTAAATGTGGTCAAGTCAGGGGATGTTATGATGCAAGTCGGGAGGGAGTTCCAGGCTTTGGGAGCATACGAACTAAATGCACGGTCTCCAAAGGATTTGAGGTTTTGTACGAGGTATTTGTAGACTGTTGGATTCCGAAAAGCGGGTGGTACGATGCTTGGCCTGATGGGGGAGTATATCTGAGAGATAGGCTGGAGCCAAAGAATGAAGTGACCTGAAAGTGAGCGACAAGACCTTGAAGTCGATCCGTTGCTTGACTGGTAGCCAGTGCAGTTTGGCGAGAAGTGGTGTGATGTGGAGAAGTGGTGTGATGGAAAAAATACTCATACTCGGCAGGATCTAGACTATGGAGCTCACCAGATCACTGACCGGATCACTGACCATATGGCAATCGAACCAATCCCAGTCCCACTCAATACCGAATTAGCTGTTTATGAGAACTCATTGCTAAAGCTGCATCGGCTCGTAAACGATCTTTCATTTTTAGTAAATTTTTATGATATTATTAATAACTAAACTTGTATGTGGGTCTCTATGAAAACTAAATCTCTGTCGAGGCACTTTACATATGCTGGGAATGAAGTCTTTCAACTGATTCTTGAGAATGGGTACAATTTTAGTAAGCATAAGCTGATATCTGGTCGATGCACATAGACAGTGAAAAGGCTGTCGGGAACAGGTTGGTTTTTAGATTCCCTTACACCTTATTAAGTCAGCAGATGTCATGATGTCAGGCTGTAGCAAGTTTCACGCTTTATGAACATAGTAACAAAAAGATTTTGGTTGGTTAGAGCTGCAGCTAAATGACTGCAGTCGTGGGAGCAGGTGCTACAGTAGGAAGTGTGCAGAGTAATGAATTTCAGAGTAGGTATGCTGGAGCAAGAGAATGAGGGAACCTAAGGTCATTTGGTAGGTTGTTGACGTTAATCCAATGTTTGATGTAGAAGCCAGTGCACGTGCATAAGCACAGTTCGCATGACACAGCCACATGCCAGTATGTAAAGTGAAAGTCTCAACCGCTGTCAAACACTTTGAAACATATATATTGATTCTATTTACTGCTTATTTAAACAAATGTATTGATTCTATTTACTGCTTAGAGCTTTAGAGCTTCTTTGCACCTGAGCAGCCGAGCTGGTACTGCAGCATCGGCCTGCTCATGTCCTCAGTCTCTCGTCTAGGACAAGAGATCGGCTTAAACAATAGACTCCCCTTCTTTCTCGCAAAGTGTGTGCTGGTGGCTGGTGCTGTGTATACTAGACAGATGTTGCTCTTAGAGTCCTGCAAAGTGGTGGCTCTCTAGACGAGAGCTGAGCTTTTTTGTCTGCTCTTGTCCTTTTCAGTATGCAATGGTCTCTTAAAGACTTATAGGACCTCCTAGCCCTTCTCGTGAAGTAGTTGCAATTGGGCAGTACAAGGGTTTAGTGTCCGAAGTCGGTCGAAATGGATGCGAACGACTCCTGCCTCAACTCGCACAGGTTGCCGTTTCAACACGTAATGACAACACGTCTTTTTTTCTAGCACAGAGTCGATAGTCGCTCTGGTGCTCTATTAATAAGGCTGCTGAATCTGCTGACCTTTATTTCCATTGCCTGGCATACGAGGATTATTGTATATCGTTTCAACCCATCATAGCCAAGGCCAACCTTAGCTTCAACGAGAACGTAGTGCAATCACAGATGCACAATTCAAAAATACTGATGTCGACCATGAATCACCTCTGTTGCAACATCCAAGTCAAAACCATATCTAGCAAGCCCCGTGGTGATCTAGCCGAATAATTTTTCTAGCTTTTCTGCGAGCAAGGCTTGAAAAATCAGATATTCCTTCCCCGAGATTTCTATTTCCATGTAAATCTTCATCCTCCATTTCTTGTTCTTTCTCAAATTTTTGCCCAAGCCTGCCCTTACTACCCTCATCTCCAAGTTCATTTCACAGTCTAAGAAGAAAGGCTCTGTGGATCCCATATCTACTGTTTTTCTTTCAAGATACCTAGATTTACTGCTGCTCAGCATAACTATAATAAGTAAATCTGCCCTAGCCCTCAGGTTCTGCCCCAGCATCTTTCCAAGTGGCTATTGTCAAGTCAACTTATTAGGAAATCGACACTTGACCAGAACTTCCGAAACTTCCGCCCAGCCTTTCTGTTACCGTTTTATTTAAAACCAAAGACATTGGAATGAGTAGCGCGAGATCTCCAAAGTTCTTGTTTGCAAACCGAGAGTCTTACTAATCATCGGTCATGCATTTTTGTTTACTTTTGCTGGCTTGTTTAAGCTTAACAATTAAAATTCAGCTTAATGTAATGTTGCATGGTTGCCTAAGCAAGATACCTTGCTTACCATTAAATATTGTCGATTGCTTCTCTTGTAGCAAGTCGTCAATAGCATGAATATAAATTAAGTTCTTTGAGGGTGCTGTACTAAAGACTTGTTATTGTTACTATTATCATTTGCACTTTAATGGCAGCAAACTTTCTCAAATTGAATAAAGATAAGACCAACTTACCTATTCTGAAAAATTAAGTATTAGAAACTGAAAACCCTAACCCCTATTTATCTTCTAGACCAGCATATCAGAATCTGGGCGTCCTCTTCCAAAGTGAGTTGGCAAACTGAGCACATCTGCTTCACGCATTCTGCAGCACCACACGCGGATTCATCAATAAGTACTTAACTGGTTTATCAGTGTGCTTAGGTTCGTTACCTTGCTTCCCAATACATTGATCCTTCCCCTAGCATAGAATGTGAACTTTGAAATCAATGTTGCTTGGTAAACAACAGCATGCGTATAGTACTTGAGGATGAATCTGGTTTGGTGCCGATGCAGTGGCTCACCCAGTCGCCTGATCCGAAACCATAAACTGTGTATGGGACGATATAGACAGGTGCTTGATGCTGCTTGTTCGACCTACATCAGTAGCCAACTTTTTCAATAAAATTCATGCTCAGTAGAATAGACACCGCCAAAGTGTGTGGCCTCTATGCCTGGCTATCTCTAGCCAGATAGGGAAGGTCAGAAAGAATTGCTGTGGGACAATGTCACACTCAATGCATGCATACAAAAGCACATGTGTTTATTTTATGCTATCAATATTTTAATATATTAATATTCTCACATGTAAAATCCTCTTATAACTCATCTGGAGTAGGAGCTACAGCAGCTGTCGCCATATGGTGCTGTGAAGATTTATTTTGCGACTGTGTGCATGTTTCCAAAGCCTGAAACTTACTATGGACTGACAGCGTGTCATCTCCTGATTGGACGACATTTGAGAAAATTAGCCGAAGACCTTTTTTTTCTCACATCCTCAGCTGCGGCCAAGTGAATTGTCCTTTGTTTCCTTGTGTTTTTAGAAGTTGTACATGTCAGGACTAAGGGCAAAAGTTATTTCTTTGTGTAGCACCCCAGTGAACATGGCTTTTTTTGTGCACGATTCAGTACATGTTACTAAGCAGGGGTCGCCCTGATAGTGCGCTGGGTAAGGCGGTTGCTCTTCATTTCCGAGGTCGTGGGTTCGAGTCCTGCGGTGGGCAATTCTGTATTGGCGCTGCAAGCAGTCATGGTACCCGTCAAGGCTATTCTGCGGCTATACAAAAAGAGGCTGTTAAATCAGCTAGCATTTATTTTACTAACCAGCAATCGTGTCTTGTGTGCTTTTGCATGCTTTTCTGTTAATGATCGTTGGGTGGGGTTACATGGTTGCTTAATCATGATGCCTCTCTAGTCACTAATTCTTGGTTATTGCTTCTGTAGCAGCAAGACCTACAATGCATTGATTGAAATTTGGTTCTTTTGGAAGGACACTGTACAAAGACTTGTTATTATTATTAATATTTTATAATTATTATTATTTGCATGAGCATGCTAGCCCGGCTGCTTGTAAGAACCTGAGTGTGTGACCGCTTATTGGATTGGAAGATTGGCCTAAATTTGGGCTCTCAGTGACTCTGATCCCGATCGCGAAAAGTAAACCAATCCTCTCTTTGGTTTGTATTTTGATTCGGGCTTGGAACTAGCATTTGCAATACTTGTATTTCAATGAATTCTTTTCGGATGCCAAAGTGGCTCATTCTCTCCAGCCCACATTCTACTGCTTATTGATTTGTACTCATGTTGTCTAACTTTTTCATCTTTCTTTACTCTTTTAATGTTATTTTTGTGCATGGGTTGTGTAGCCGGCTACCGACTATGCAGCAAAAGGAGCTTGAAATTCGAGTTTGCTGTAGACAACTCTCCATGGTAACGACCGCCTATTTGTCATGACTTTGCATAGCTCCTTGTGCAGGCGTAATGCATCTAAAGTGGCCTAGCTGCTTCTCTTGTACTGTGAAATGCAGTCCATTGAGATAAATAGGGCAGAAGGGCGTGTTCAGTTTATATGGGAAGTGAAGTAGTTTTCTCTCTCTCTCTCTCTCTCTCTCTCTCTCTATCCCTATTAACACTTATCGGTCTGTAACGAAAGTGTCGTTGCCCGGCCAACCAATAGGAAACATTGTCGTGGTCAGCAGCAACTGGTTATTCTTAAAAATCAAAGCCGTTGCTCTCTTAGTGCTAGCTTGGCAAAACGTTGACTAATCAAGGCCAGGAATACAGGTTTTTATCAAACCTGTGCTTTGAACGGTAGCTTGCAGTACTAATGGCCGGTGCTGATGTCAAGAAAGTGTTGTTTGTGCATATTTTGTAGTAAGTTTGCTTCAGGAAGAGCCATGTAGTTTTTGCAAGAATTGCAGCTAGATGAGCCTGATGTTGAGGATGGTCACTTTGACTCCTTCCTCGCTACCTTGCTATTATACTAGGACATCATCCGATGCGAATATCCGATATGAATGACAAGCTTTCGATATTTCATAGATTCCATGCTGATTGATTGACATATTGCCGACCATGAGAATTGTACCATTGGAGTATTGTAAATTTGTCGATAAGTTATCGGCCTTAAAGACTCCATGAGAGGCTTCGACCTTAATCCTACTTCTTTGTAATACCTCTGGGTATTCGATGTTCTACTGGTGCTTTTGCTGTGTCTACCTTATGTAGTCCTCAGTTTAGGCTTTATGCATGCTATAGAAAAGACGTCAGTTTAGGCTTTAAGCAAGCTATAAAAAAACTCTGCAGCAACTCCTTAGTCCTTGTAGCTTTTCGGAGTTACAGATGGAGATGCATTAATGTACAACAGAACTTCTCTGTGCATCTTTTACCCAAGTCTAACAATTCTTGCCACGTATGGATAGAATGAGCATTTAGTGTGACGGTTAGCTGACCGCAAACACTGGGTGGTGCTCTTATTTATTGTATTGCTCATTGGCCAGCAGAGCTTTGGTCGCCAGTGAGCAGTGACTGGGGTATGATTGAGGAAAAAGGCCAATCCATCCATTAACCGAGCTCAGCTGTAGTCAGTGTCCGTGGATTCCTTTAGACTTCAATATTTACTGTAGCAGGTTTAAGAGCTAATTAAAACGCCAGACTCTATCAAGAGGCAGCCGCTTGAAGGTGGTATGGTTGCCCCTTGATAGTGTCCGTTCAAATCTGTTACCATCCTTATGATTGGCTATACTGCAGCCTCAAAACCTCATATTCAGCTCGGTGGGAGTAGTTACCAGTAGGAAAATGGCCAGGTGCATATGGCAAATGGTACTTTTGATTTATTTCATTGTATATGGAAGCTGACATTTTATGCTTATATTATGTACACACTTTACTGACATACGTGTGCGTGTCATGTATGCTTTTCGATTTACATTATACAATATTTCGCACAGCAATTTTTTTAAAGAGATTTTTAAGCCTATAGCAATGTTGTGCTATGCACATGGCCGATTCCAGATCACCTAATTTGGACTTTCAGATTGACTTTACCTTTTGGCCACTTTGTCAGTGAGCTGGCATATGCACCAAAGGAAGACTTGGAGAATGCTAAGGAGGTCGCACTGCACGTCGTCACGTGGGACAGCAGCAGTGCTCATGACGATTGTTCTGACCTGGCTGCCACCACTGCCAGACTGCTGGAAATCGTACGGCAACCTTACGTTCTCGACGTAGACATGGATTTCTTCTCCACCCGAAATCCGCTCACTGATCTCTACAGTGATAGGCAATTAGGACTTCTTAGGCAGCTCTATTCACTAGACGATTTTCCCGAGGCTGCTTCAACTAAAGATTTACAAGGATTCGAGCGATTGCACCTTGCTGCAGTAGCAGCTGTAGAGCAAAGACGCATACTGCTCGATAATCTTCGGAAAGGCCTTCTGGAAGAAGGCTGCAGAGTCGTAAATAAAGCCCAGACCAGGACATACCAGCTGGATGCCACTAGGTAGGCTTCGTAGGCTCGTTGTTTTTATGATATCTATCAGTCGTTCGTAGGCTCGTTGTTATTATGATTGTCTATCAGTCGTGCGACTTTATTGCAAAACATGCTATCTCGTTTCTTACTTTCACCATAGTTTTGATCAGTCGAACTGACAGCATGTGAAGGCTCTGCCCCTTTAGATCAACTGCATCGAGGAAAGGAATGCACACAACTCAGCCATCTCTGCCCTGGCCTACTGCTGTTTAGCTCGTTAGTCATTCGCAGTATGAGTGGGGTTTTATTTGATTGAAGACTTATGCAAAATAGATTTTTGTGGGCACCGTGCTGTCATTCCATGGCGACATTCACCCGGCCGACCACACCACTCACTGATTATTGTCGCGTATGGAAAAAGGCAAAACTGGCAGCCAAAAACAGAGCTATCAACACCAGCATCGCTGACAGCTTTCTTTGCTGACAGCAAAGAAAAACTAGCACGACGTAAGAAGCTTGATCCGTTTGGATAATATCCTGATCAGCTCGCTTGTCTTTTTTTAAAGCCATTTACTATCTGTTTCTCCACGTGGACCAAAGTGCAGCTGTGGTTTAAAGTCTAAGGTAAATATTATGACCTAATTACTGAAAGAACCAATAACTTCCACCATCAAGAATTACTGGTGCTGAAACACGGAATTCCTGCCCACAATGTGTTTCGTTGGTGTTTCGGGAGGCTACTACTTCTGGCAAGGTCATATCACTGTTACCGACGTCTAGCTGCTTGCAAAAACACAAGTGATTATATAATATGGCACCTTTTAGATAGAATGTTAGGGGACTTCTTGTCTGATAGAGGAATCTCGTGTAAGCCTTTTTGAGAGATACCCTAATCCAGCTTGACTGAACTCCCTCCTAGTGACTCGAACTCGGCTTCTCCTATGGCGCATTACTGTTATGCTCGTGCATAACATTGGAAATCTTTGTCATTTGCAAACCAAGGGATTAACTATTAGACAAAGACCTGTGTCAAATACTTTGTTTAGTTCGCTTGATCAGGTTGTTGAGCAGTCATCCAGTAAAGACCACCGGGTAATTTGGTAATATAATGTTGAATCCGTGGCTGCCTTTTCTAATAGAGCCACACAAATATATTTAGCAGAGCCTCTCTGTATTATAACCATTAGTAACCTTCATAGGAGTTTTATGTATGGCATGCATTCAACATTGCTTTCAAATCCAGTTTGCCTCTTGCTAATGGTGGCTTTTGTCCAAGCTATGTAGATTTCTGAATGGCTCCTGCTAATGCTCGATTTTGAATGTGCTGTATATTGAAGCTCCGTGTGGATATAAAGCCCCTCGGTTATGACTCGTGCATATGCAGCAGGTCGTAGCAAAGTCGCTTTTTGAAAACATTAAAATCTGTTTCACAGTCAAATTTCAAGCTCTTCATGAGTCACTAGCCCTCAGGTCCGTCAAAATTGAGAGAATGGCCTTTTTTTATTGATTACTGTTGTAATCTGGGTCTCTGTCTGTCTGTCTGTCTCTGTCTGTCTCTGTCCGTCTCTGTCTGTCTGTCTGTCTGTCTGTCTCTCTCTCTCTCTGTCTTTCTCTCTGTCTGTCTGTCTCTCTCTCTCTCTCTCTCTCTCTCTCTCTCTCTCTCTAGGAAAGCAAGTCTTTCCCTCCATACTCACAGTAGCGAAGCACTTCCACTGCAGCTGTCTGCTTCCAGCAACCTAATTAACCAGTTGCAGTTCTTGTGAATCATGACCCTTACACGAGTCGCTCCTTAAGTTCATGTTATTGCAAAATAGTCTGCATGCATTATGTAAGAAACATTCCACGGAGCACACTGTACAGCTGTACATGTAGAAAAGAAATCAAGGCATTATTACCAAGTTGGAGTCTGAATGTTTCCTTTGCCGAATGACAGAAAGATCGACTGACATAAATCTAGCAAATTACCTAAGTTGATGCATTTATATGTCGAATCCCAATGATTTGTCGAAGGGGCTTCTTTCTTGATGGTGCTTCTCATATGCATGCATGACGTTGGAAGCTCAAGTATTAGGTTCTAAAGATTATAAAGCATCTGCCGTGTTGCTGTTATCCCGTAGTTGCTATTGCAATACTGCTGTGACTTAAATAATTTGTCTACCTTAGGTGCATGTTTACTTATTCTATGTTGATGACACCCAGCTATATTTTTCATCCAAGCCCTCAGAATCAGCCGAGGGGATTGATTGCTCGGCCTCGATTGCTTTTTGATTCCGTAAACTAAACAATGGTGAAACCAAAATTTTCTTAGCCGGAAACCGTAAAGGTATGTTTTTTTTTAGAAACAACCCATTGCTAGTCGTCATGTTAGATCCTGTTCAGCACTGGTGACTACTTACCACGGTAGCTAGTTGAAGATCTTACTGACAATTCGGTTCTATCTATACTAGGCCTCTGCATGTCAATATTGACAGAACTGCCAAAAAACCTCAAGCCTCTGCAGCTAATAAGGAAAAATAAATGTGATACTGTTGATAAGTCTTTTCTACAAGCACCCTAGCAGATCGTGATCTCTATTCGTGCACTTTGCAACTCAATCAAAACTCGAAATCTTGCCACTTGTCTCATTTGCTAAAGGAGCTGAGTGGCTCTCCAAATCAAAAGGTACCGACCAAAATTCTTACTCAGTCCCACTTGGCCTACCATTGATTGGCCCCTTGCCTAGGCGAGCTGCTGCTTGAGTTCCGGCAGCCTCGAGTCCTCTCAGGACAATAAATTAGCTGGTGCTTCCCTTTACTCTCTAAATATAATTTACTCCGTCTGTTGGCAACAGAACCATTTGCTCTGCATATCCTAGATTATGGAACTCTCTTGAGAAGCTCTTGTGTGATAATATCTTCTTTCCCAGTGTCAACTTGCTGCAATCTTTTTCAGCCGGCCTGAGCTGCTACTTCATCACTACTCACTTCATCGGCTGTCATCCTGACTCAGATCCATTCCACTTTCGCATGTTTGCGGGAGACAAAGTCAGCTGGCTATCGTATGCTCACCAAAAGCTACGTAGGCTTTTTTAAGTGCGCTCCAAAAAACTTCAGAGTAGCACTAGCTTAGTGGTTGTGGCCTCGTGGAGTTGCAGAGCAAATAGCCTGGCTCTCTGGGTTCCAAGTAATGCCCCGTCTGTAGCAGTGCCAATCCTCACCTTTCTACGTTAGTGCAGCTGGTGATTCTCGTGCCCCTCCCTGGCCGTAAGCAGTCGTTCGATCGGTTGTTTCTGTATGCCGCCATTTCTTAAGCCCCTCCCTCGTTTCACGTAGTGGCGGCAACGATTGAAAGCCTATGCGCTCCAGCCGTATGAGCTTAGTTACTGTTTATAGGCAAGTGCAGCTATTACAACTGGTGTCCGAATCCCGGCGGCAGGCAGAAGCAGAGGGTGCTTCGGTTGTTGACTGGGAGCTGCTGCACGAACACGGCTGCACGTTTGACTCGTGTGGTCTGCCTCATCACGTCAGCTCTCCGGAAGTGATCCAGCGACTGGCTGCTGCCATGGGCTCCTTGTTGTGCCTGGTACCGGCACCGGCTGTCGTGACGTTGGCCAGGTGAGAAGCTTGCCAGCCTAGTCGCGTGTTTGTGTCTGTGTGTGTGTGTGTGTGTGTGTGTATGTGTGTGTGTGTGTGTGTACTAGTATGTTCGTGCGTGGTACAGCCTTGGTAATCTTATACCCAGGTTCCCTGTACGCAAGTATCCAACGATCTGGGTATTACTGATTAATTTCTACCATTGTACGATTATTAAGTACACTCGTCCGACGAGGCAAGTGTAGCCATAGGGGGTCTCTTTTTTTTTAAGCAGCAGCAGCGTAGCAATAGCAGGACAAATAGCCTTGAGCTGTCATTTATAGAACACTCATGATCTCATCATCGATAAATACAACTTAGCTTGCAGGTTACATTTGAAAAAATGAAGTTGGCTCTGTTAGCAGCTAGTCTTGTCTCGAGTTTTGAAAAAGTTATTTAAATCCCTTGAACCTGCTTTCTTGTACCTTGCATGTGTCTGCTTGTAGACATGAAAGTAAATGCATACATGTGCAGGTTTGCAGACAGGTTGTGCGTTCGAGCTTTCACTTCCTGTGCCGAGCGAAGCCGCGCTGCTGCTGCTGCTGCTGCTGCTGTCCCGGTATAATTGGCCAGGGTGTAATCTTTCGACTACTTTGCATTGACTCAACTGTCATCACGGAATACATCGTTTTAAAGGCAAGGAGGATTATAGTTGGCTGTTAAGACATTATGTGTAGTGTGTGCTGTTTTTTTTTAGTCAAGATGCTCATTTCGTGTAATCGAATTATAATAAATTGGAACATTAGCAGTTAAGCTGGCCTCCCCTGTATTGACCCCGTTAGCATAGTTTGTCCGTTGAATTCCGTGACCTTATCATTTTTTGGCTTCGGTTCGTGCAATTTATGTAGCTTTTACGAGGAGCATCGGCTTGCAGGTCGTCAGCCGATGATTATTGCCCAAAAGAGCAAGTTGAACACATCCAGGAACTGCTACTGAAAATCGTGGAGGATTCCTTTCAGCGATGCTTAATCAACAAAGTTTATCAGTGAGCTTTTTATGACTTCCTTTAAGGTTTGGCATCTCGGTTTCACTTCCTCAATGCCTCGGCTTAGGCAAGTCACTTATCACATGCCATATTGTACCATTTTCTGTGCTAAATAGAATTTACATTTAGTAAGCATGTTTTGCCGATCGTTGTTTTGATACAGACATGTGAAATCTAGTAGCATAACCACGTTTGGAAAATCTTAACTTTGCTTATGACTTGACCGGTATTGTGTCCTTGTGACATGTATTAAGCATGTATTAAGAATACCTATTTTAATATTCGAATGAAATATTCCTGCTGCTATGCATTAATGCAAACTCGTTCGTGGGACATATACAATATTCCACGGTTGAATATACTTTTACTATGCACCCAGCATTCCGAGCAGAGCGACTCGGATCGCCGGAAGGAGCCGACCTGGATTCTAGCCGACCAGCATGCTCTTGAGCAACGTGTGGTGGAACTGTCCGCTGGCCATGTCAGCGTAACGGCTGCACCGAGCTGACCAGCGTCTGCCTGCTCTCTGGCCTGTTAAAGGTTGGGGCGGGTACGGGAGACAGCTTGCGGTATGATTGCTTAGCTGTGGGCAAAAAATGTAAAAACTAAATAATCCAACATACTGTGCCGACAAAAAAGTGCAGTCGAAAATCAGTAGCAGAAGTATAGGCCAGTGAACTTACAGCCTTATAAAAGTACACTGAAATAGTGAAAACATACTCTGTACATTTTTTTTTATTACAGTACACATGCTTTTGTAAGGCTATTTGTCTGCAGTATTGCCCCTGTCTTTGCACTATAGATTCAGGAAAGCGATACAGGTTGGTGCTACAGTTAGTGCGAGATGGGGTGAGTGAGCAAAATAAGGAGAAGAAAATTGAATGAAAAGGATGAAAAATTCTTCTGAGAGATACGGCATGTGTGTGACTATGTGACCCATTGAGATTAGTCTGAGTGGGATATGCAGCATGTGAGACGGTGTGCATGAAGATTCAACTGAGAAGGAGATGCATGCATCGCAAGAGGTGGTATGCAAAAGAAGTTCGTGTGAAAGGGATATGAAGCATGTGCGTCGATATATATGCAGTGTTAATTGATAGGAATGAGAGCTCTCTCCTAGACGAAATGTGTCGATATAGCTTCGGTATAGCGATTATAATCTGTTGTATAGCGCCTTAAGAGTACAAAACCTCTATCCAAGCAATTAATCCACTTGCTTTAAAAGCTGCAAGAGACGTGATAATCATGAGTTAACGACAAGTATCGAGGAGTGTAAAAGGACACGAGGAGCCACTCAAATCGCCGAGCTGGTTTGGTCTAGCGGTTAAGGTGCTCGCCCCGACCAAGGTCTGACTGAAGTCGTGGGCTCGAGCCCCGAGGCATATGTGAAGCGCCTGAATAGAGATTAAGTTCTCTTCGGGCGCTATACAAATGAATTAATTATAACACCGGTGGTTTGTAGGACTCCGGGTTAGTAAGGGGGCCGCGATATCCCAAGAGATAAGGTGCTGGTTCTTCACGAGGTCGTGGTTTCGAATCCTGCAGTGGGCAATCCTTTATTGCCAACTGCAAGCTGTTATAAGAGCAATTAAGGCTCTTCTACCGCTACATAAATGTGGCTTTTAAATCAGTTGATATTTTCGTATGTGCACTAAATCACTAAGGGTAAGCAAGCACATGACGTGAAAAAATGCAAGTTAGCTGGGGCAGAGGTAATGCCGAACAGAAAAGTTTTCTTTAGCTGAGTCTTAAATGATGCAAAGTCAGTGCAGGTTGTTACACACCGAAGGCCAGCTCACCAAAATATATCAATTTAGGTTGAGGAATGGAGAGACGACTGGATGCCGAGGAATAGGTGGTACGAGAGCACACTGCAGAAGCGGCGCGAGAGCAAAGAGGTCTGATAAATGAGCATGGGAAAGTTAGCGAAGCGACTTGCAAGCCAAAGAGAAGCAAGCGTGCAACCATTTCCGGCTGCTTGAAGATGACGTCAGCATGGGCGTCATCGCGGCTGGTTCAACTCAGCTCCGAAAAGCCTCGTGGTACATAGCAGCTTGTGCAGGCAGGCGCTTCCGTGCGTCGGCCCACGAGAATCTGGAGCCGTAGCGGTTGCCGTTGGGCTCGCTGTGCAGCAGTGAGCTGCTGAGCAACAGCGAGAGCTACAAGCCGGCGGTAGGAACCGGAGCACCTGTTGCTAGAGCCGCTCGGTCAGCCGGATACGTGCCGCCTTCTGCACTATGGGGTCCGGGGAGCAGAGTATCTGGTAGGCCTGGGTGGCCCGTACTTTAGGATCCATGCGTTCTACCGGAGTCGCACCGTGTCCAGCCCGCCCGCCTTCTGCGGAGGACCAAACGGATGCAGAACGAAGGAGGAGGCAGCAGGCGTATCTGCACAAATGCACGGTGGCAGACTACGTAGACACAAGAAGCTTTCCCAACACCATTCTCGCCGGGCATAGAAGGCAAGCCTGGACAGCAGGAACGTCAGCATGGCGTCAAGCTTCAGCCAGGGAGAAAGGAGAGCCCAACGGCTTCGCCGTCGGCCAGGCTCCGGAGATCAGGCGCCATGCAAACAAACGCTTGCTGTCACGCGTCGCTTGCCGAGCTTTCTGACGGTGCAGCATTTATCGGGTCGGAAGCGTCGCGAGGGATGGAAAGGCCATGACTGTCACAGGAATGCCACCTTTTGAGCAGCCAACTGTTAGTGAGTGGTCCAGAGTACGTCCGAGACCTGCGCGACCGCATTTTAGAAATTTACGAACAGGTTAGAGAAAATTGCAGAGATGACATGAAGCACCGAGCCGATCTAAAGGCTGTAGTACTGCAATCTGGTGATAGGATTTGGCTTTGTGCTTTTGCTTTCCCACTCGGGGAAAGAAGTGGCTCTAAACGAAGCTGGTCTATAGTCTCTTGCGAAGAAGGTCTATAGTTAAAAATCGCCTTTCAAATGGGATCTTTCGTATTCGCTTTTCGTCGCATGCTCAACCCTTGTATAAATAACTTGGACCAGGATGTTTCATGTGGACCATTGGTGCTCAACACAGCGATTTAGACAGTTCATGTGATTCATGTGATAGCGACGACGTAAGACTTACTGAAAACGATGACACTAGTGCTGATTCACACCACGACATAGCAATAGCTGATAGCCAGCATGTGCAGGATAGTATCTCACGATCAATACAACAGGGAGTTCGTCCCTAGAGTTCTATTGACCTTTTGTGCTGTCGTATGTGGTACCGCAGGCAGAACCATTTCGCATTCCTTGGTTTCGTCAGTAGGCCTATCAGTCAGTCTAATTGTTCAAACTTTTTTTCTCTGCGTGTGTTTGCATTAAGGCCGCTTTAAGTAAATTGAAGATGTAGCATTAGAAGCGAAACTTGACCATGAAGGAAATCTCGATGGTGGTGCTCGACTGCTTAGAAGCCTTTATGACTCCGTTGACGGCTAGCGGCAGTCGTTAGCATTGCGATGCAAACGGCGTAAGAGAACGGCTCCATTCCAGCACGGCAGCGGCTCCCAGCTCACCCCGAAACCCAGACGAAATGTAGAGGTTACAAGCTCAACTGAAGCTGCCACAGGCACTGCAAGTCTTTTTGCAACCCAATGTCCGAGAACGAGCATGCGTTTTAAGAGAGGGCAGAGTGCATGCCCCTCGATTATGAACCGTGAGAGTGTCAGCTAAACCTCGATTACGAACTGTGAGCTTTGCCCTGGATTTTGGACTGGGCCGCTTTTAAAATAGCCAAAATAAGTCGAGGCTTATGAGCAGCACGATTTATGATTATGTACGAACGAGACCATTGTATGACTTAAGACGCGGCTACTGTACAAGGCATGGGTCTGACCGCGGTCGTTATCTTGGAGTAACGATATGCCAGTCGGTAAGCCCTAACGCTGAGCCTTTGCCGCTGCCTGCGAACGAGTCCACTGGGAGTCACCGGCTGTATTATCCGTAATATAGAGGCTACAGTGTTTTTTATGGTATCGTTGTTAGCGAGCGGAGTATCGAGTGCTGTCTTATTATCTTTGGCGTATTGTGAGCTTGAGGTAAATGCAAATTGCTAACATTGCGCCGCTACCCAAACTAGTGAGGGTCGCACGATCACAACACTGTGCAGTTATATAATTCACGACTCAAATGAGTAGACTGCAAGTGAATCAAATGCAGGAAATAAATCAGATTTTGCCACGCACTAGCGAGCTTGGTGAGGGTAACCAGCCTAGAGACCTGCAATTAATGCCTTCGCTTTATAGTTGGCCGGCCTCAAGCTCTTCTTGGGTGACGATTCCATGTCGATGCCCGGTCCTTGGATACCGGTGCTACCATTGTAGTCTTGGTACTGGCTGGCCCGCCGGATTTCCAAGTTTTTCCATTAGGAAGTCCATTGCAATTCACTGATATGTCATTTGGAAAGCTCGCGGTTTTCTTTCGCTGGGAAAGCGATTCGCTATGGTCATCGGCTGATCCTTCTGTTGAGTTTCAGCGTTCGTCCCAGGCTCTCCACAGCCGGCAGTGGTTGACTATGCAGTGTCGGATTGGAATGGGAGTGGCAGCGCTAGCTTTCAGTGAAATGCGAATTCGTCGAGTTAAAAGCTCACTGAACAGCATATGTGCACAGGTCTGCTTCATTCGAATCTGAATCAATTAGCATATGAGTCTGCAGTCCGCTTCACGGTAATCGATCTGCCTTTCCCAGCTTTATATGTCACCAAACAGGGCCGATTTTATTTCGAACGACCTGGATATCCTTAGATGGGGGTTGGAGTACGCCCGGTATCCAATTGAGAGGTTGGCTGATGCCATTGAACAGCCGAACCAATAGGATCTATCCACTTCTGCAGGGCAGCTAGCGCCGAGTACCCTGAAACAGCTCCGACGAATTATTGATACCAATATTCACCGTAATCCACTCTAATTAAACTGAAATCAACCAGACATTTGAATTGCCGGGCTCAAATTTTGGACGGACATTGTAGTACACATTCAATTTCATCTATCCACCAAATGTGCACGCACACTTATGCAAATGAGCTTCAACGCCTGGGGCCTGCACCGAAATCCACCGAAATCCATTTCAGTTCCCTTCAAATCCACCAAAAATCACCTTCGCAAAGCTCCAAAAAGCTTAGAATACTGAACTAGGCTACATTAAATGTAAACAGAAAATTTTGTGAGATTCCGCTCACACGTTCTCACACAGTCCACTGAAATAAGATTGCAGCTGCCCTGGCCAATACCACAATCCACCACGACCAACTGCATTTCATCGCGAATCAGAAGAAATCCTGTTCGGCAAGATCCTTCTTTGATTGCATACGACAGTACACTCTGCAAAAATTGCACTCATAAAAATTCACTCGAATATGCACTGCCGTTATTGTTCAACGGCGCTGCAATCGACAGGAATAGCCGGGCTAATACCGAAATCAACACCTATCCACCGTAAAACAACTAGATATAGATTGTGCCGAGCTCAACTTTTGTTGCACATTAAAGTTCACCGTATTGTGTGCTCGCCCACTTAAACTAATCAATTGCGCATATGGAGAAGGAGGAGGCACATGGGAAGCGCCTGAATAGAGATTAAGTTCTCTTAAGGCGCTATACAAATGAATTATATATATATATATATATTTATAATTACCACAATCCATCTAAATCTATTCTAATTAGGCTAATAACGACCAGACGTAAGCTTTGCTGAGCTCGGATTTTGCACTGATATTGTAGTACACGTTTGAATATATCTATCCGCCTAATTTCATGTCCCACCGACTTATGCAAATGAACTTCGACCCCGGACGCCTGTACTGCAATCCACCGCAATCCATTCTAGTTCCTGTCAAATCTACCACTGATCAGCTTCGCACAGCTCCAGAAATTCGGAACATCAAACTACGCTGCACGAAAAATGCACCCAGAAAATGTCGAGAGATTCCGCTCACGCGTCCTCACAAAGTCCACTGAAAAAAGATTGCAGTGGCCCAGGCCAAAACCACAATCCACCGCAATCCACTTCGAAACGAAATAAATCCTTTTTGAAAAGCTACTTTTTGATTGCATGTGACAGCACCCTCTGCGACAATTGCACTTAAAAAAATTTCACTTGGATCGGCATGGCTGTTCTCGTGCAATGCATTGCAATTGACTGAAATAGCCCGAGCCAATACCGCGATCCACTTCAATCCACCGAACAAAAGTCGAAATAGATTGCGCCGAGCTCCTGTTTTTATTGCATATCAAAGTTAACCTTGCTGTGTGTACAGTCAGGTAAAATAAAATAAAAATTTGCATCCTCGCACTCTGACACTGCCCGGCAATCGCCCGAAATGACCTGGGAAAATACCGAAATCTACTATTCCACTGCAAATCATCCTCAAATCGCCATTGCGAAGCTCTAATTTACATTGTATATAACACTAGACTCAGTTTAATGTGCACCCACACAATTTCAAACAAGCATGCACACACGCTCTCGTGCAATAAACAGCAATTGACTGCAATGGCTGGGTCCCATATCCCATATCCCAATCCACCTCAATCCGCCGAAAAGCGAACAGAACGAGTACACTAGAAGCTCTAATTATGATTGAACGCTTTTCTACTCTTCGGTTATTGTGTGATCACATAATTTCACTGTAATTGCCTCAACCATTCTGCAGAAATGCACTGTAATAGATTGCAATGGCCCGGGCAAGTACCGAAATCCTCCACAATCCGCCCCAAAACGCTCAGAATGCGTACACTAAGCTCTAATAGTGATTGCAATTGCTCTAATCCTTGGTTATAGTGTCATCGCACATATTCACTTCAATTGCTTCGACCGTTCTGCAGCAATGCACTACAATTGACTGCAGTGGACGCATTTAACCTTTATTTGTGCTAAAGCGAAATCGTAGAACTTTAAAGCTATTTTGCACGTTAACTGTCAACAATGCACGGCAATCAAAAGCAATGATAGGGACCAATACAGCAATCCAAGGCAAATTGGCGAGAAATTGGCTGCACCAAGCTCCAATTTTAATTCCACGTAAAACCACTCTGTGCGTCCAGTCTTGGGAAATGAATGGCAATCGACTGCAATGGCCCGGGCATATACGGCAATCCATTATGGTCCATCGAAAATCACTGGAAAGTGACTTGGCCATGATCAAATTTATTTTACCCGTCACAGCGAACTGTGCTATCACATCCTTTCACCCAATCTCGCACGTGCAATCGCGAGCAATAAATGGCAATCCACAGCAATGGCCCGGGCTAATACCCCAACTCGCGGCAAATCGACGAGAAATTGGCAGGGCGAAGCTCCAATCGTCATTACACATAACATTCCGCTGCATCCAAAGTGAAACTGTGCCATTTTCATGCTACTTTGATCATTAACCGCCAGCAATGCACGCAGTCGAAAGCAATGGCGTGGACCAATACTGCAATCCACAGCATTCCGATAAAAAATGCACCGAAATCGGCGTCTCAATGCTCCAATTTTGAATGCATATTACAAAGAATTCGGTTTAAAGTGAAGCCGCATAATATTTTACCAATTTCGCTCGTAAGATCTATGGCAATTAATGGCAAACTACGGCAATAGCTTGGTTTGAAGCAGCAATTCGTAACAATCCGTGGAAAACCGATCAACATCAGGCTGCGCGAAGCTTCAATTGTCATTGCATGTATTTCACTGTGTTCAAAGTGACACCGTGGAGTTGTTAAGTTTTACTTGCCCGTTTATTGTCAACACTGCACGGCAATTGACAGCAATAGCAGGGGCCAAAACCAAAATACGTAGCCAATCGGCAAGAAATCGGCTGCAGCGAGCTCCAATTTCTCACTACACGTAACATCTCACTTCGCGCGCGAGCATGCTTTAAACCTGTGTTCGCGAAATCTTGGAGATGCGTAGCAATTGAGAGCAATGGCCCGGGAAAATACGGCAATCTATTGTGATCCATCGCAAATCCTGGGAAATTGACTGGACCAAGCTCAATCCTTTCTTTAGCATCACAGGGCACTTTGTTTAAAATGCAACCGCGTCCTTTCAACCAATATCGAACGTACAGCTGAGAGCAATGAATGGCAATCCACTGCAATGAACGGGCCACAACTCCGAACCGCGGCCATTCGACAAGAAATTGGCAGTGCAAAACTCCAATCGTCATTGCATATAGGATTTTGCTGCGTCCACAGTGAAACCATTCCATTTTCAAGCTGCTTTGCTCGTTGACTGTCAGCAATGCACGGTAGTCCACATCAATGGTCTGGGCAATACCAAAATCCGTGGACAACTGACAAGACGAGCTGCAATAAACTGCAACTCTCGTTCCACGTACAATCTAACTGTGAGCGTGCATAATGTTCACCAATAATACGCATTAAATCGATAGCAATGCACGGCAATTGCCCGGGGAAACTCGCCAATCCACAACGGTTCACTACAAATGGACCGACAGTTGCTGAGAGAAGCTCCAACTTTTTTTGCTTATTGCACTACACTGCATTTAAAGTGCAACCACATCCTATTAAACTATCGAGAGCGCACAACCAAGGGTAGTGCACGGCAATCAATGGCAGTGGCTCGGCTTTGACCGAAATCGGTTTCAGATTGACTAGAAACTGGCTGTTCAAAGCTCCAGTTATCGTGCCAAATAACTATGGATTCTTTCACCTCATACTTCGCGTTCAATCTCGCGTGGTGAATGGCAATCGAAAGCAATATAACAGAAAATACAGCAATCTGTGACGCTCTGTTATAATTAGACACAAAGCAGATGGGAGAACATGCAACTGTTCTTGCTCAGTACACGGCAATATATTAGAAGTGCAACTGCATCCTTTCAACCAATCGTGAACGTACAAACGAAGAAGTTGCACGGCAATAGACCAAAATGGCCCGGGAAAATACGGCAATCCATAAAGCACTGTCAAAAATAAAAGGAAAGTAGGTTGAGCTACGCTTCCATTTAGAATTTTCTTTGTGTTGTACTCTATTTCGGGTGCTCCCCGGAAGTGCCATTGCTTGTGCTAGCTCTCGGTCAGTGCAATACAGTCCACGGAAGTGGCTTGTCAATGCAGCAATCTTCTGCAATCTACCGCAAATCGACCACAAACAGGCTGTGCAAAGCTTAAGTAATGGCTCACTAGGTAAGGCGGTTGCTTTTCACGACCTCAGCCCCAAGGTCGTAGGTTCGAATCCTGTGGTGGGCGATCCTTTATCGCCGCTGCAAGCGGTGGTGATAGCCGTCAAGGCTCTTCTGTCGCTATAAAAAAAGAGGCTGTTAAATCAGCTTGTATTTTTTAGCACGTATTAAAGCACAGTCTTTTTAAAGAGCTCTCCTTCCATTTTAACACAATATATGCTTTTAATTTCGGGAAAGGAAGGGCAATCAGTTGCTAATCATCGTGAAAATCTTACAATTCATTAAGCCTTTCAAAAATCATCCATCAGTAGGCTACGGGAAGTTGTAGTTCTCATGACACAATTGCACACGATATTCTATCATTTTGAAGGTAGGCCAACAATATCCATGTCATTTCGCATATTTATTGCCGAGTATTGCACAGCGTTGAGCATACTGTGCTCTCTCAATGCCATACTGATCAAGCTGTAGCTCCACATTTTGCTCCTCACAACCACCATAGACTGACTGCAGTTGAGTGTTATGGACTAGTTTGTGATTCTGCCTCATCAGTGTGAGTGCTTTTGTAATTCCGTACGGTGCAGCTACTGGACGTTGCACGTGTAAGCATGCCCATCTCTGAAGGTGCTCTAGAAATACTACTATTATTATTATCATCTCACAGAGTAAAAGGGTAAGGTTGTACGGGAAATAAGTACTATACGTAAATGATTTGCCGTCGTTAATAAGCATACTCAACTCAAGTCATTAGACCAGGGGTATGCGACAAGCGGGCGTACCGCGTGAGGGAGACCTTGTGGATAGCTGGAAAAACACGTCAGCGGCTTTCCCCAGCCAGGTGCGGTGACTATTAGAGTTCCGGTGAGCGCTAAAACATCAGCGGTAAGCGGAGGAGCTGCATTAATTAGTAAAACTTCAAGCTCGCACAGCTGTATTGGTGTGGTGTTAAGGTGAAAATAATAATAATAATAATACACTTGATAAAGCGCCCTCAGAGAACTTAATCTCTTTCTAGGCGCTTTACATTTACTGCAAAGGGAAGCGCGATTGAATGGTGAGTAAATCATGCTTGATAAACATCATGAATAACGTGGTTAGGGGTAACATGCACAGGGTCAGCATGCAAATGTGGTTAGTGGCAGCATGCACAGTGTCAGCACGCATAAGCACATCAAGGACGAATCGCAGGGAACCAATAAATGCTGTCCTAAATAGGTGTTTTTTTAAGTTCTTTTTAAATGTGGTCAAGTCAGGGGATGTTCTGACGCAAGTCGGAAGGGTGTTCCAGGCTTTGGAAGCATACGAACTAAATGTGTAACCGGGTTCCAGGGGTCAAAGGCTATTTCCCGCCATATCCCGCCATACTCCGGCCACGCTGCCGCTCGCCAATGCCGCCGAGCTATGGTAAGACGAGCGGCCGTCAGGTTAAACATCTTTATAACGCATGCGCCAACAACAACGGGGGAACTAAACAAGTCTACAGGGAGGGTCCTATACACAGTACACTACGGGGCGCAAGACGACGCAGCAAGCGCGAACAAACGTGTTAGTTGGAGTCAGTCGGCTTCTGCAGTCCTGTCGTTGTACCGACTCCGAATCCAACAGTACGAGCGTACGCCGTCCAAAACCCGGCTGGCTGAGTAACTGCTGGCTAGTCCGAGTCGACAACTACCACAGTCGTAAGCTTCCACCGAAAGACACCCAACACACGGGGGGGGGGCGAACTATCCAGCTCCGCTCGGGCCTTGGGTACTCGTTCCCTTGCGTGCGTGGCAGCATCGCCGGAGCACGCCTGCACGAATCCAGGTGCATAACTCGGCGAGACCGGGAGCCTCCAACACCACGACTTACTTGGCCAACTTCCCGTACCCAAGAGCCCCGGTGACCTCACGTCACTGCATACATCCGGCCATGCCGTAGGGTCCGACCCTGGCCTAGCCGGTGACCCTAACCCTCACTAAAGCCGTCCGGTCCTAGCCAACCGAACCCAGCCTGGGTACAAATGCATGGTCTCCAAAGGATTTGAGGTCTGTACGAGGCATTTCTAGACTGTTGGATTCCGAAAAGCGGGTGGTACGATGCTGGCCTGGTGGGGAGTAGATCTAAGAGATAGGCTGGAGCCAAAGAATGAACTGACCTAAAAGTGAGCGACAAAACCTTGAAGTCGATTTGTTGGGTTCGTTGTTTATGACTGGTCGTGGGTTCGATTCCTGCGGTGGGCGATTCTTTATCGCTACTGCAAGCAGTGGTGATAGCCGTAAAGGCTCTTCTGTTGCTATACAAAAGGAGGCTGTTTAATCAGCTAGCATTTTTTTAGCCAGTGCAGGTCGGCGAGAAGTGAAATAGATATTTATTTATCGTGCTCTACCTGAGGGCTGTCGTGGATGTTTCCAGGTGTTTGAACTTTCAGTTTTCAGGTCAGTGCCAAGACATTCGGGACCTTGTCGGTCGGACAAGGAGGCATATGCGTAAGCCTTGTTAATAATGAGGACAATACATTTGAATGGCGCCATCAGAGAACTTTATCTCTTTGCAGGCACTTTACATTTGCTACAAAGGAAGCATGATCTAATTGTTAATGGTAGCATGCTCAACCGCAGCAAGTGTACCACGGTTAGAGGTGACTTGCCTATATTGATTAGCCGCGAACCTCAGGAGCTGCTTAAGCAAAGATAAATTATGACTGGATGTGTTTAGGCCACGAATCAGTCTTGAAACTATCCCATTAACCAATTTATAACGTAAGGATACTATATCTTTTTTATCACTGTTATGATACGTTAAAATCGAGTGCTTGAATCATGTAAGCGCAATAAGCGTGAACAGAATTTAATGAACACAAAGGTATCATGCTGAGTGTCATTTGATGACTTTCTGTGTAAAATAAGCCATTACGGATGTTATGAACGGAAATCAACCCGTCGTTCATATCGATCGGCGTCGTATATGACATCACAAGAGCAACAAACATTGCATAAATCCATGCGCGTTTGCATCTTTCCTTTGCACACACGGTGAGCACCCTGGCACACCTCTTTTCCCATGGCAGACCTTTGCTGGTAGATTATTCGAGAAATCGGTGTGCAAGAAAAAGGACGCGAATTCAAATCGCGAAGAAACAGCATACAACCATTGACCTTATAAATTAGGGCATGCACATGCACATGATCATTGATGTCACCGGTCGCTTTATTTTGACGCGATTATCACGCCGAGACAGGTTCTTGCTACTGCAAACAAGAGACGAGAGATTGCTGGTCTACCAGCCTGTGCAATCAAGTGCTGCTTACAGTTGGTGCAAAATTCGGCAGCTAGGCCCCTCTTTCGTGAGAGTAACAGTTACCACATCACACAACTTCCCGCCGACTTGCAATGGCTCCCAGTCTTACAGCGAAACGACTTCAAGGTTCTGTCACTCACGGTTAGGTCCCTTCATTCTTGGCTCCAGACAACCTTTCACATCTACTCCACCACCAGGCTAAGCATCGCACCACCCGCTTTTGTGAATCTAATCGTTTACCTATACCTCGCATGAAGCTCAAATCCTTTGGAGATCGTGCCTTTAGTTCGTGTGCTCCCAAAGCCTGAAACTCGCTTCCGACTGGCGTCACGACATCCCGACTTGTCGACATTTAAGAAGAAGAAGCTAAAAGTGCACGTATTCATCACATCGTGTAGCGGGTCCATGTGATTCGTCCTTTGTGTGTACTTGTGCGTGCTAAAAGTGTGCATGCTGTCAATAACCATATTTGCATACTGACCTTGTGCATGTCACCTCTAACCACATTATGCTTGCTGTCATTGAGCATTCTGCCACTAATCATTCGATCGTGCTTCCTTTGCAGCAAATGTAAAATGCCTAGAAAGAGATAAAGTTCTTTGAGGGAGCTATACCAAATAGAATATTATTATAGCTATTACACGTTTTCGCGTTGCTGTATGTCATCAGCCTCAATAGTTACCCCAGCCTGAGCTATCTTTTGCAAACTGGTCTAACCGGTATTCCTTTTGATAGCCAAAATATTTAAATACGAGGGCTTACGATACACACACGAGCAAGCACAGCTGCAAGCTGAGTCCTTGTTCTTTTTGAAGGCGAAGTCCACAGACGATGAGTCGCTGACTAGTTTCTGAATTGCTGACATCAATATCAATTAAGCTGGTGCGTTCGACCGACACCAAAGCAGACCACTTAAGGCGAGACCACAGTCGTGGCTCAAGCGAATCGCGAATCTTGCAGCTGCAGCTCCAGCACACGAAGTAGATGAGCGAGCGTTCCGCTACTTGCATTGCCGTCTGGGATTGACCACACGTTGTACATGGCCGAGCTTTCCATTCCGGCATTTCCGTAACGCTGGAGAAGGCGGGAGACGTGAACTAAATCGTGCATGCGTTGACGGTCTGTGGATCCAGCGCCAGTGTCTTGAAGCCATGGACATTTGGACTTAGATGCCGCCTGGCACCGCCTGGCAATTGACGTTACATTCTTCAACGGTGTCAAGTTCTGACGCTCTTCGATAGCGACCCCAGCACGTTTGCCATCTGACGGCGTATCCCCGACGAGAGCGAGACCTCGGTGCTCCCACGCTTTGTAGAAATATTCTGAGAAAGGGGGCCGCCATGGCAGCTCTTAATGGACATTCCCGCCACTTTCCGATCTAATGCCGTTCGCCAGCTGTGTGTGCGTTGGGGGATACTCACAATTTATCGGTGTGCCTACCGCTCCTCTGGAAACGGTATAGTAGAGCGAAACCACCGAACTATAAGAGAAATAGCTGCCCGGTGTGGGCGGGACCGACATACTAATGATGGGGTACTGCACAATCTTTCAGATGCAGCCGGATAGGAGTTTGGCTCATCACCTAGTAGACAGCTTTTGTCACACGAATGGGAAATGCTGCCTCGCTTAGAAAGCCCTGCAGGGGGTTACTTCATTCCGCATCAGCAGGTTTTCATAATTCTACCCCCTGTCGCACAATTCAGTGGCGTCAGGGGGCAGTTACTGCTCCGTTTGAAGGCATCGGCATTGAAATCGATGGTGCCAACAACAAACGCCTTGACGCGAACTTCGATGCTGGCTCTGGTAGTACGGCCAGAGCCGACGAGCCCGAGAGAAAGCTTCGGCCGAGATTTGACCTGAGACCACCGGTGCACTATGTGGGCTATATGCTTACTGTTTAGCCTGCTTGTTGCCAAAGGCCGTGGGACCGAGCAGCTGCGGGCTGCTCTGACTACGTCATGGACTGATCTATAGATCCGGGGGCATGTGGCTTCGTTTAAATGATGGCACTGCCACTGGTCGCCGTATCAGTGGGTTGTGACACTCGATTTGGTATGCGATCGGGATGCGCCGTTAGTGATTTTTGTGACAGGGGAGTCGCAGGGCACTCCGGTTCGCGAGAGGGGTGAAGAGAATTGTGCTTCCCCCTGCTCTGCGCTAGTAAAATAAAACGGTGGTGCTGGTCGTCGGCTGGCGTTCGGTTAGTGCATGTGACGATAACAGAAAGGCATTTACACGAAAATCTGGTCCGATAAGAAGTTGGAGAGCTTTGTGGTGAAAACAATTGCCTTTGTCAGCACGCTGAATCTGCTCGAAATCTCGGTGTTCTGTTCAAAATGAACTTTCTCTTGACGACCACATACAATTCACAGTTGAGCCTATTTAATTTCGGCAATGTAATGTTTGAAAAGTTCGGGCCTGCTCAGACCGGAATACTTGATACAAGTTGGTCCATGCTTTCGTGAAATCCAGCATCAACTTTCGCAACTCGCTACTTAAAGGTGTGCTGGCCTGTTAATAAAAGGCACTTGCCGCTAGTGTGAAACACTCAACAGCCAGGCATGCTTGTCTTGTGTTGCATTGGCCATATTTTGCTTGTTCCGTACACACGCGCACTCGCGCTTTATTAAGCAGCATGTCGATTTGAGGTTTTTTTTTAGTCACTCTTAGATACTGTCATTCATTTTCTCAGGCCAATCTTTTAGAGCTACTTCTCTGTTAGGCTGGGCACGTAATGTCCACTCTTATGACATACGCCGAGTAGCTCTTATTCTCGTGAACCTTAAACTCTTTGGAGATTGTACGTGTAATTCACAATCTTCCTGGATGCCTGGAGCCCGGATTCCCGACTGACGTCACGACAGTCTCAGACTTAGTGAAATTTGAAAAGCTGCTGATAGTGCACCAGTTCCTCGCAGCCTGTGTTTAATCTGTGAAATTGTCCTTTGCAGGCTCTTGCAAGCTGATAAAATGCATGTTATCGCCCAATAATTGACAAGCTTCCTTTACAGCATATTTAAAGTGCATGGCAAGAGGTATAAATCTCTTCGTGGGATGAACAGATAGATGTAGTTCTAATATTATTGTTACTATGACTATTATTAGTCCATGAGACGTCAGGGTCGGCAGGGGAAACAAGCAGCCCTTACTCTTCTCCCCCCCCCCGATATTTAACCTTATTTAATGGCTAACGTTCGATGTCACAGAAGGGTTGTAGCACAAGTAAAGAAATATCACTTCTTGCTATCTCTAATCCCTAGTCTTCACCAAATACTTTCGTGGGTCAAAATGTGCACTACCATAAAACACTGCATCGCACATTAGACCTAAAGTATGCGTCCAAGTTTTTCCTACCCCGTTTTGCAGATATTACGCATATATTACGTTATTGCAGATATTACGGAAAACCCGGTACACACCGGTACACGCATACCACGTAGCATCTAATTCTGTAGCCGTCCCAGTACCTGCTAATAGGTCCTCCGTTTCCCGGTATAAATAATAAAATTCAAAGATTACGTGGCTAGCCTAAATATTTGATCCGCTGGGTACTTGCTGACGTCTTTATTTTCTGTAATGCATTGATTGTATCGCTCCTTTAGCATGCATGACATAATTCGTGGTTTTAGGACATTGAAGCTGTCAAGATTGTTTTCCGTTCGCATAAATTAAAAACTGGCTGGAAAACTAAACATCCAGCGAAACATTTATCCTTTAATACAGATTCGGCAAGTTTATCTAGGTAGCTGCTATTAGCAAAGCCAGTTCAGCTCAGACCTAGAGCTAATTCACCCTACGAAGGACTCCCACAAGACTCCTATTAACACACCTTCGTGGTTTACGGAAACATCGCTAAATTAATTTCCTTTGCAAGGTTTCAGAGCATACTTGACTCTCGTATTCAAGATTGGTAATCCCTACTTCCAGGTTTCGAAATGTTTTCAATATAAAAAATACAATATTGATGATCTCAGCAAGTTATGTATTAGCCAGGAGTAGCGTTACAGTGTCTCCTAGGAGGATCTCCTTATGTAATGTGCTCACAAACTAAGCACTTTATGGCATCAGCATGAACAATTCTGGCGACAACTCAGACAAAAATATCGACTAATTTTAATGTATCTGACGGCTGTTTTCCTTTGACAAAGCTGCAGGCTTAAGGAATTTCATTCTTTACGGATCTAATCGCACTGTGCTGCGAGTACCGCTAGTCATGGTGCAGGAAATGGTAAACTACGCTTGTATTAGGGTTGGACTGATTTGGATGAATTGTGACGGTGGCCTGGCCCTAAAAGTCCCTTCCGCTACCTACGATTGATTTCATTGGCAAGGTCAAGTTCAGATCCCTCTCCTTGGGTATATCCGGCTGCGACGCCTTATGTCGGTAGCTGCTCCAGTGACTAACTGGCCACTAGTTACTAGATCCAGCCAAACTTTGTGCAGCGAACCATCCAACTATTGCTTAGTGTTACTCACGCCTTCTGGCACGGGCTGCAGTGAATCTTAATGCAGTCCACCACCTCGTTTCTAAGACGGTGATAATTTTGTATCAAGGGACCGCTTGAGAACCTAAAGACTGCTTCTGCACGCTACCACCTTGTATCTGCTGCTGAGCAAGACGCACGTAACACCACCGTACCGGATATTGCATAGAAACTGATCTTCTGTTTTAAGGGGTCTAGTTTCATAAAATAGGCTATACCATAGACATACAGTGGCACCTTGGCTAACAAGTTGAATTCGTTCCATGACGGTGCTCGCGACTCAGCTTACTCGTGTGGCAAATTACTTTTCACCACGGTAATGAATTGAAATGCCATTAGTACGTTCCGGGCGTACAAAAATCACCACGAATTTTTCACATGTTTTTAATTTAAAAAATGTACTTATACTTAGCGAATATTGATTACAACACAGTACAATAGAATTTACTGCAATACACGTTTTTTTAATTATAATGTACAGCATTAACTTTAAGTTCAGACGATTTGAAGATGCTGACGGAGTTGGAAGAGAAAGGCTGAAATGAATACCTGAATTTTATTCGCCAATTTTTGCCCTTTTTGCACGCTTTTCTCACTTTTATCTGCAGAGGTTTTCGATAAAAATCACTCCAACAAGCTCTGCTTCATCCTCACTTTTAGAATGTTTCAGAAATGAGTTAGGCAAGTGCTATTAAACAGCTCTGTCGCGCGCTCAGTTGAAACATTTTCTGGGTATTTTGAATAAAGCCTGAAAGTTTCTCCTACATCCCACACATTTCATTCATCTTACTTGTATAGATAACCTCCGTCTCATCTTTTTCCTAAAAACTTCCACGTGCAGCGGCGACTGCAGCTCCTTTAGCTCCTCCGTTGTCAGTTCCTCGGAGTGCCCCTAAACCCTCTTGCTTACGTCACTGACGCCCTCTCGCACTCGTGTACATGAGAGCAATTCCGTTGCAACAGCTTAAAGTGAACGAGTGTGACACGTGATGCCGGAAGGATGTTGCAGCGTTCACTGTGACGTTCGCTACGGCAACTAGCGGTTTGGTCTCTGAAGCTGTATCGTAACCTGAATTTTAGCTCTCAACTCAAAGCAAGCGAAAGTGGTTGAGAGATAGCTCATATCTAGAAAAAATTCGCTAGTTGTGACACTCGTAAGTCAAGGTACCGCTGTGAAGGTGGCTATGGACAATGGCTTTGGCGAAACACTACACCACTTAGCGGCCATATTACTTGAGGCTGGCTCCTATGTGTCCGAGCTAGCAAGCGCATTTGTTTTAAGCGACGGAACGTTATCGAGTGCGTCTCGATTATCAATAACTAGAGAGCTTAATGCCAACGAACCTCACTAATTTGCTCGCAAATAAACCACTGCAAACTTGGTTCCTGCACCATGTGGATCCGCGATGGCTCACTAGGTAAGGTGGTTACTTTTCACGACCTCGGCCCCGAGGTCGTGGGCTCGAATGCTGCGGTGGGCGATCCTTTATCGCCTCTGCAAGCGGTGGTCATAGCCGTAAAGGCTCTTCTGTCGCTACACAAAAAGAGGCTGTTGAATCAGAGAGTATTTCTTTCTTTCTTTTCATTATCAGATCAGTTAGCTGGATAATCAGGTCAAATACTTACCGATATCATATGTTGCACACAGAAGCATGTCATTCGGTTGACTGCAAGCTGTCAACCAGGTATACCAATTTAAGTCCCACCAAGTTCAGGTCTTTTCAATGGAACGTTTACTCGCGGTGTCGTGCATGCATCGCCTTTTCAAAGTCAAGTGCATTTCACCAGGTCACTTCGAAGTCAATCTCTTTCATGTCAACTTCCGTCTCTTTTCATGAGAGCTCATCTGTATCTACGTCACCCGGCTAGAGAGCTGCTTGGATTCATATCTCTCGAATTGAGCTAGCTCTATTTTAGTAAGTAATTTTGACCTACGGCTAATCAATATAGGTTCACCTAATTGTCTGAGCATACAGATGAATCATACGTAATACTCTACCCTGTTTTCACGTGATCTCGTAGCACCGCCGTCTGACTACAGAACAACTTATTTTCATTAAGCTTTTAAAGCCTTCCTTTATCGCTTACTAAATCTCTTATTTGACTCCTGCCTCTTTATTGAAATAATGCAATGAGTGTACTGCTGTATGACAGTGTCTCCGGCGGCGGCTGTTCTTGTGGAGTGTCACGGAGACACAGCAAGGACGTAGCGGTCCACGAGACTCGATCTCTATTCCCTCAGCGGGTACATATACGAACTGGCTAACCAATCACAGATGGGGGTGCATCTGTGGCGGACCACATTCTTACACCAAAAGCTGAGGCCACTGCACCGAGTCAATTGCCCAACCACCTCTTGCAGATGGGGCAAATATTAGTGGTAGATGCTGCTGCACTAATTACAGCAGCAGAAGCAGCAGGCTCACACAACGGTACTGTAACCTCTCCCAGCCAATAGTGGCTGCATCACACACGGTTTCTGTTTGAGCTCCACTAGCTCCCGAGCAAGCACCGAATATACTTATAGTTCCTCTGTCTGGCTTAAAGGTGGCATTATTGGCAGCCTACCAGAGTCGTTAATTGTCATTTCGGCATGTACCCTGGGACAATCATTGCTAAAGCTCATCGGCTCTGCCCACCCACGCCTACCCATACCAGAAAGTTCTTTCGCCTGCCCACCCACACCCACGCCACCGGAAAACATGCGGGAATGCAAGTTTTATTTGCAAGTATCTGTAGTTCAATTGTATGCAGGCTCCTCTGATAAGCCGCTGGCGAACAGCTGTTAGAAGCATCGCCGAGAGGGGCCGGTGCACAGCTGTGGTTCGCCTGTGATGTGGCGTGGATGCAGGCCGGTAACCCTCTGGTGGACAGACGGTGGACTCACCATCATGGTCGGCCTGTGCACAGTTGTGGTCCTCTTCGATGAATCATCGGGGTCGACCAGGGGACCACAGCAGTCGAGGAGAGGGCAGTCGAGTGGGAGAAGGGGCCGAAGGGAGCCGTGCGCCCTTCGGCTCCATGCGTCGTAATAAACTGTTGGTGTTGGTCATCGGCTGGCTCTGTGGTGTGCGAATCAAACTACAGTATCTTAATCGGAAAGCAAAAAAATAAGATCTTTAACGATGCCGGACCTAAGGCCGCTTCGAAGCGTGTTGCCTGCGTCGGAGAAGTTAATTCTCCGACTTCACGCTGGCGGCTGTCGTGCAGAGCATCGACCGGGCAACAAGTGCCACATGGGGAACAGGGCAGCTCCGCAGCCCATCTTTTACCAGATTAGGATCTGTAATTCGGCGATGACCTTCTTTTTGTGTGGCAGCTGCTGCTTGACGGCGGGGACGACTTCTTGCACTTTGTCGGCGGACATATTGTACTCCAGGTAGGGCCACATGCTTGATCCCGCCGCCAACAGCCACGTTTCCAGCTAAACACAAGTGTCGTCGTCTTTTTGCCACGATTCCTTCACCTCTGTGGTTTGTGGTTCTCTGCATGGTTCGTATCGCTGGGCTCGCCGGAACACTGCCAGTGCAGGCAGACCGGTAGTACCCTAAACCAACCCAGGGTCTAACAGCTGGTGGCAGTGGCCGAGGGACAGGCCGGCTTTGTCCTCCCACCAACTCAAGAGGATGAGTGGTTGCGGGGGGGGGGAGGTCGAGGGGGAGAAGGGGCCAAAAGCCGTGGAGGGAGGAAAGGAGCCGTGCGCCTTTCGGCTCCGTGCGTTGGAATAAACTGTTGGTGTTGGGCATTGGCTGGCTTTCTGCAGTGCAGACAAGAACAAACTACAGGCTATTTCTAGGCGGGAGAGACTGTGGTCCGTGTAAACAGGTTGCTGAACTTCGAGAGGGAGATCAAGAAAAGTGGCTACGAACCGTGTGAGTGGCATTTGTTTTTGCTCCCTGCATAGCAACAGCATTGGGCGAGGCGACAGACGGTGAGACTGCGCACGGAGGAAGGCGGCGGCGTCCTCGAGGAAGGCGGCGGCGTCCTCGAGGAAGGCGGCGGCGTCCTCGAGGAAGGCGGCGGCGTCCTCGAGGAAGGCGGCGGCGTCCTCGAGGAAGTCGGCGGCGTCCGCGACAGAGTCGGCGGCGTCCGCGACATCGGCGGCGTCCACGACAGAGTCGGTGGCTTCCGCGACAGAGTCGGCCGCGTCCGCGACATCGGCGGCGTCCACGACAGAGTCGGTGATCCGCTCGGAATGGAGAGATTGTGCAGGACGGAGAGGCTGTCCAGGATGGAGAGTCTGTGCAGGCCGCAGCGACTGTGCAGGCCGGAGAAGCAGCTGTGCATGTTGGAGAAGTGGCGGCAGAGCTCGTAGTGGCGGCAGAGCCAGGCTGGAGGCAGAGCCCTTAAAGGCAGCGGAAGGGGGGCCGAGAGAGGAGCGGCAACGGCGAATGCCATTAAGTCGGCTGATGCGAACGCCAGTATAACGCCTGCAGAGGCTCACAGCGGCGCTGTAGAGACAGGCGAGGCAAAAATTGGGCCGGCGATGCTTGCAAGCTGGGGCCATACATGGCCAGCATGTGGTCAAAGGCCGTGCTGTCACGTGCCTCCGAGCGGCCGTTACTTAGCCTCGGGCTAGATGGGCACCGTGACCAGCGAAGGTTAGGGCAATCGTGCCGAGTTTTTCAGTTGCCTGTATGATGCTGATCCGTAAGATTAAGGGGTGTGGCTTGTGGTTCTCTGCATGGTTCGTATCGCTGGGCTCCCGGCACACTGCCCCGGCACACTGCCGGTGCGGTGCAGGAAGACCGGTAGTACCCTAAACCACCCCAGGGTCTAAAAGCTGGTGGTTGTGGCCTAGGGACAGGTCGGTGGCCAGCTGTGGTCTGACGGCTGTGGCCTAGGGACAGGCCGGCTTTGTCCTCCCACCAACTCAGAGGATGAGTGGCAGAGGGGGGGAGGTCGAGGGGGAGAAGGAGCCGAAAGGAGCCGTGCGCCCTTGGGCTTCGTGGGTTGGAATAAACTGTTGGTGTTGTGCATCGGCTGGCTTTCTGCAGTGCAGACAAGAACAAACTAAAACCTCGTCGTCGGAGATTTCGTACATCAATGACGTCGTCTTCAAGCACTGCTTCTTGGCCAGCGGCTCGGCAGGCACCTCATGATCCGCCGCGTCTTCGCCCTTGCCGTCCCCAATCTTATCCGTAGCGTTTTTGAGCAGTTTCTTGGCGACCTCGATCAGTTAATCTTTGATACCGATCGCTTAACTCGTTCTTAGAGCTGTTTCCATTGGTTCAACTTGCTCTTCACGAACGGGTCGAGCACTGTCGCCAGGACGTGGGTATCGCGCACTCCGACATTGCTCTCGGTCAATAGCGTAATGAGCTCCTTGAGAGAAATGATAGGGGCCGAATACTCCGGCGTCACGACTCTGCCCGCGGTGTCGTTGGCGTCCTCGAGGAACGACTCAAGGTGCTTCAGCAGCTCGGCGCCATAACGCAACTTTGAGCAGAGTCGGTCGGCTGCTTGAACTGCTCGAGGGTCCGCATCGAGGTCTAGAGCGATCTGGTAGATTGCGAGAATTCGTTGAGCCGGTTGAATAGCGTCCCTTTGATGTCGTTCAGCTTTTCCAGCTTTTGTCTTTCGCTTTCAGCATGACGATGATCTAGTCAAAAAATCTCCTGGATGCTGTGCAGGCAGCGCAGGAACGAGTTCCGCCCCATTGCGTACTCCTGGTTGAGCGTCATCGACAGCTTCGACCACTACTGGGACTGCTTGAAGCACTCGCCGAGCTTCTTGCACGCATCGATCGGCACGATCGGCAGCTTCATGCCGAGTGTCTTTGGCGTGCCTGTGTGAAGGCTTTACTTACTTGCAGAAAGGCCCCCGACGTTGTCATCGACTTTGGTCGTCTTGTTGAGCTCGCTTGCCAGGCATGTGGCAAGCTTGTGGTCGAGGCAGGCCAGCCAAAAACACTCTTTCGGGAGACCGTCGGCGCCGCAGCTATTCAAACCACCGTCTGAGACGACGATGATCTGCTTGCGATCCACTAGATCGATGAGCACGAAGTTCTCGTCGATCTAGTGGATTGTGATCGATATGTGCGAAACCTTGTCATTGAAATTATTTTTGCTGTGTATTGAGCATGCTACCACTAACCATTCGATCGTGTTTCCTATGCAAGCATTTTAAAGCTCCTAGAAAGAGATTGAGTTATCTCAGGGCGCTTTCTCAAGCGTATTATTATTTATATTAAACCTTTTGATCGAATTTGTCGACAGGTCCACCGTAAACATGTTGTATTTGCCTGTGGCTTCTGCTGTTGTAATATGCAAAGCTCCCTGACACTGATGTACGTACCTCACCTGTGGCCAATAGTTAAGCCATTGACGCAGCGCAGCGTCATGCCACTAATGCATGTTACATTTCGTGTCGTCTGCTGCGACTGATCGAACTCTCATGTATGTACGCGTTTAGAGTAAAAACGGGAGAGCCTTGTTTACCGCTCATATTCACGTGATGTGTTTCCGTGAGAGACCCACAAGAGTTGCGGCCGCGGAAGCTACTATTATACGACAACTGGTAGTAGAGAATGGTTTACCCGTGCCGAAAAGAGTGCCAGACTTTATATGGCCTAGAATGGACGCCTATACTGAGGTCCGAAATGTTTAAAGGCGGAAAGAACTTTATGCCTTGGCTTCTAACTCTTGAGAAGGCTATAGCAAGGCTAAAGATGGCGATGCCATTAAAACAAGCTGTGCCAGTGTGTCTGGGCGATAACGCGATACACGGTTGGTGTGTTCAGCCGGCCGACGTAAAGCAAGATTATCACAAGCTGCGAAATGAGTTAATCTTAATATTCTCGTGGTTGATGAATGAGGAGGCCGAGAGATTTAGGTTGGAGCAGGAGCAGCTCGTACGAGCAGCTCGACGGAGCCGAGACCGGGACAAAGCTAGGCGACGAGCTAGCTTCATCATCGGTCGATCCCATCTTCAGCTGCTCGAAAGAGCCAGACTGACGAGCGAAACCTATTCAGCTGCCGCAGCCATTCGGCTGCCATACCGGTGGAGGAAGCGGGTATGAGACTACTTCCGACGTAGTAGCCACAACAGCCGAAGAGCTCCGGAACGAAGAAAGTGCACAGCGGTAGCAGCCGGAGGCTTGAAAGATGCAGTGTGTGACGGCTTCCATCGGTGAGGTGGTAGTGGTCAGCGGCGAGGAGTAGCCTGCGACGAGTAGCCTGCGACGAGGTGCATGCGGCCCGAGCGAGCGACATCTCGGCAGCGAAGCACAGCAGCGACAGCGTCGTAGCGACGGGGAGCATCTGTTCGACTGCGGAGAGCAGCGCTGAGTGCATCTCGGTGGTGAAGCGAACCCATGAAAGTGTCTCGGTGTAGAGCGCAGAGGAGCACAACCACGAGATCGACTCGCCGGAGTGGAACCTCAAAAACGACGAGGCCATATTAATGAGCCGGAGTGGTTTTCACAAAACCGGATCAGCCGGCGACGAGTGCATAAGACCGGCCATCGGGCTCGCACCGAGATGACCTGTGGGAACCGCATGACAGTGGGAGCAGTGTCCCAGCTTTGCCTAAAGGTGGGCGGCATCGATGTAATCTATCTCCATCTCTAACTCCACAAAGCCGTAAAGACTATATGGATGTCACGCAGGAGATTTTTGTATAGCGAACTCACAACCTATGCATCTTTCAGTACGCGCTTGGTAGCCAACAGACTTCATCTCCCGTAACACAGAGAAAATGGGAAACGTAACAGAGTCAGGAGAGCAGTTGAGGTAGGGAGTATCCTGGAAGTAGCAGCCCAGGACCGCTGAAAAGAATGAGCTATAGTCGGCACCGGGAGAGTAGATGTCGTTGCGTAAGAATTGTGGAAGAGAGTTCCATAGTCTATGAAATTCAGAGCTAAAGCTTCTGTTGTCAACGGTCTTTAAGTGGAGGAATGGAACAGCTAATGTATAGTCCACACGGGACCTGAGGGCCGGCTGCTAGCGAGGAGCAGAGCTGACGTGTGGCTCTGGCGAGTGGCTGTCACGTACCCTGCACTTCAATCAAGCCGGTCGGAACTCTTCAGTGTTTAAATTAATATCCTGATAGAGCCCTAACAACAAGCCGCTGGACAGGGTACCGCCTTGAGCAGGCAGAAGAGGAGAAAGCGAGGAGCCAATGGCTGCACGAAGTTTCAGTCATGTAGGCCGCGCCTTGCCTGCTAGGCTGGTGAACTATGAAATCTATTTTCTGCGGGGGAAGGGACGATGTGTGCGCCTGTGGCTTCTGCAGTTGTAATCAGCGAAGCACCCTGACACTAATGCACATGCCTCACCTGTGGCCGATAGTTAAGTCATTGACGCAGCGAAACGTCACACCACTAATTCATGTTATATTTCTTGTTGTCTGCTGCGATTGATCGAGCTCTCATATATGTAGGCGTTGAGAGTAATAAAGGGAAAGTTTCGTTAACCGAGAACGCTCGCCTGCCGTGAGACTCCAACAAGAGCTGCCGCTGCCAGAGCCACTGTTATACGGCACACGAGACGCCCGCACCGGTCGCCAGGTGCTTTTCGAGGATCACTTTCAGTGCACTTTGGCCGATCGTCACACACCTTTGACATTGGTGGTGATTGTCCGCCCCTTGGCAGGCGACTCTGATGTCAAGAGCGGTCTGGATCAGCGCCCTGAGCCCGTCGTTGGCATGGGGTTCGAATGGGTGCATGTACGTCGCACAGAAGTCGGCCCAGACCGCAGTCGTATTTTTTTCTTGTCAGACATGGTGACCTTGCCTTGCCTAGCAAACGCGGCCATCGCTCCGCTTTCCGTTGCAGACAACTAAGCGAGAACAGGCGTGCTTCCCAATTTCGGACGTGCCAGCGTTGGCCTTGATCTCGTGGACCACCTTGCAGGACTGGCATGCGGTGAAGTCTATCTTCATTGTACTGCGACGGACGATGCCTAACTTAGACCAATTCTCGCAGGAGACGTTGTCTCGGATCGTAAACGGTGGCGTCTCGCCACCAGCCGGCTTCTTCTTCTTCGTCGGAAGAGCCTCGCAATGTCGGTTTGAAGGTCTGACAGCCCGTCGTCCTGATCCAGATCTGACGCCCGAATCTGGCGAACCCGACCGAAACTTGGCCGAAAACTTCGCCTTTGGCTCCGCATGAACTGCGGGAAGACTCGGGCGTTTGAACTCGTAAAGACAACCTTAAGCGAGACTTTTGTAAGGCAGGCCAATACCAACCCACGCCAACTCATAGGATGACAAGACGTCGCCCACGCCCACCCAGCACCCATAGATGTTAAGTGGGTATGGGCGTGAGTATGGGTACCCGCCTGAGGGCTCTGCAGCTTACTCTCGTGATATTGTTGCTTTACCGGCGGCGTGCTATCCCACCGCCGGCTCCTCGGCCGCCGGTCCTATCGCCATTCCTGGCTCTAAACTATGACGCGGGCCTTCCGTGTGAAAGTCGGAAACTCGCATTTCCTTTCTGTCACCGCCTACAATAAAATTGAATTTAAGTCGCAGCTAAAAACCCATCCGTTCCACTCAGCTTTCCTCCGTCTCGGTGAACGTAACTTTTTTGTCTGAGTGCCTTTAACCAATCACGGAAATACTAAGCAGAGGTCCTTCGTGTCTACTGATGTGTGCTTTTGTAATCAAGTCTAAGTATGATACAAGCGTGCTGTTGCAAGCTTTTCAATGCGTGATACGATGCAGTTGTGAAATGTCCATTACTACTTCTCTCGCAGTCTGTTGCAAAGCGCCTTGAGAGTGAGTTCGGTCTATAATGATTCCGTACGAACACTATAATATAGGCCATTTCGGTTACAGTCTATTTAGCATCACCGTAGGCCATTTCCAATACTGCTGACAACACCACTGCAGCTATTTGTAACGATGAACTTTGCAAGACATCTGGTACCCTACGTTGCACTACGTTGCTTAGCTTTGATTTGGGCAGGAAGGAATGAAGGAAGGGTACCAACATTCTCCTTGCTTGTTAAGCTGGCAACTATTTGCCTCGCTGCGGCATCGATGCGCCTCGCTCCGGCAACGCAGCTTCGAGAAACACGTGACCTGCAGCGAGACAGCGGCGGCAGGACAGGCTGAGAGCAGGAGAGGCAGAGCTAGGAGGAGCGGCGACAGAGAAGTGTG
This sequence comes from Cristatella mucedo, assembly GCA_009760855.2. Classification (NCBI taxonomy): domain Eukaryota; kingdom Metazoa; phylum Bryozoa; class Phylactolaemata; family Cristatellidae; genus Cristatella; species Cristatella mucedo. The sequence continues at coordinate 19,168,653 of WPIO01000001.1, read as the reverse complement.
ATTCAGAAATTGGAAATGCTAACGCTAGAAATCGGCTCTGCCAGCATATCTCCCGTTGAATCTGCACACAATCTAGGTGTCATGTTCCAGAGTGACCTTTCATTGGACGACCACATCAGCTCCACAATCAAGTCTGCCTACTTTCAGCTACAAAACATTGCTAAAATTCGAGCTTGTAGGATATCACATCTAAGTTGGTCCATGCATTTTTTATATCCCGTCTTAACTTCTGCAACTCACTGCTTGCAGGTCTACCGGCCTGTGCAATCAGGCCCTTACAGCTGGTGAAAAACTCTGCAGCTAGTCTGTCGTGAGCGTCGCGGTTGCCACATCACACCACTTCTCGCCGACCTGCACTGGCTACCAATCAAGCAACGGATCGACTTCGACGTTTTTCGCTCACTTTTTGGTCCCTTCGTTCTCAGGCTCCAGCCTATCTCTCAGATCTACTCCCCGCCAGGTCAAGCATCGTACCTCCCGCATTTCGGAATCCAACAGTTTACCAGTACCTCGTACAAACCTCAAATCTTTTGGAGACCGTGCATTTAGTTCGTAGGCTCCCAAAGCCTGGAACTCACTCACGACTTGAATCACAACATCCCTGAATTTACCACATTTAAAAAGAACTTTAGAACTCACCTATTTTGGACAGCATTTAGTGGGTCTTTGTGATTTGTCTATAATGTGCTTATGCGTGCTGACACTGGGCATGCTGCCACTAACCACACTGGCATGCTGACCCTGGGCATGTCACCCCTAACTATGTTTTCATGTTGTTTATCAAGCATGAGATATTAATCACCATTCAATCGCGTTTCCCTTTGCAGCAAATGTAAAGCGAATAGATAGAGATTGAGTTCTCTAAGGGCGCTTTATCAAGTGCATTATTATTATTATTACAATTATTATCATCATTAAAAGGTTGCGGCGCACACAGATGCGGCGGCTGTATCGTTTCCGTATATGATGTTGGCAAGAATTTCGGTTTTCGGAACAATTCTGAAACGGACAGTGAACGCGGTTCAGCGCTCTATATCGGGAGGCGAGAAGCCGGAGAGGCCGATGCGGCCGGAGAGGCGGCGATGCGGCCGGAGAGGCGGCGATGCCCGGAGAGAAGGTGGCGAACGGAGAGGTCTCAGCGGCTAAAAAGACCGCAGCGACCGGAAAAACAACGAATCCCTGAGAGGCGAAGGCGGCCGCAGACGCAGGGGCACCCGTAAATGGGGCGGCGTCCGAAGAGGCAACGGAGCCCTAAATGGCAGCGGCGCCTGGACAGGCGGCAGCGTCGTGTGAGGCCTCGGTGGCCGGATAGGCGGAGGCGGCGAGACTGGCGGCGGCGCCCGGAGGCGCGGCGGCGCCCGGAGAGGTCGCGGCAGCCAAATGTAAATGAGGCATCTGCGGCCGGCCATAAAGTGACACAAGTCGGCGGTAAGGTGAAGGCTCTGGACACTGGTGCGCTGCACAGAGACGGCGCGGGGCTAAAGTGCAAGCTTGAGCAGGTGGGTGGATTTGCGATGCCCCGAGGTCGGCCACACAAGCGGGTGCCCACGTAGCTGGCTCGACACCAAAGGCTGTGCTTCAGCGTGCCTCCTCCGAGAGGATGTCTGTTAGCCTGCGTGCCGACGAGGGCGGTGTATGCTTACCTACTTAATTGCTCCTAATGTGCGACATCTCGTGCTGTTTTACCTGCCACGCGTGGGCAATTTTTCGTCGTGGTTTTACTAGCCCGGGCTCGACATGCAATCTTTAGATCGCGCTTACGTAAATGGCTCGAACGCAGGCGGATACGTAGCTGCCTCCTACTAACCTACCGTTAATTAGCTGTTGCTTGTGAATTGATGGGCTCACGGTTGATATTTCGGGTGGCAGCAAGATTTAATTATCACAAGGATCGTGGGATCTTACTCCATCCTGACATCTTTGCCTTCACTGAAAACTATCAGTCTAGTGTTTACGTCTAAATCAATTTTGCAGATGTCATACCTTAACCCTGGCGCTGAAGCTTCCTACTTACGATGTTTTCCCTATGTCATGACGGTGCTTGAGTTTCTCGACCTGGCTCGCTAGTTCTGGGGTCTCGAAGCCCGCATTCCTAATGGTCAATGGCTGTTGCAGGTGAGACCGATACCGGTCGGGCTCGTTTTACACCGTAGAAATCAAATAGCTAAATCAGCCAGCGTTTGCTATAAAAGGAATGGCTTCCAGACAGTGGCTCGAACGGCGCTAGCCATTTTATTGTGTGGTAAACTTGACAGCAAATAAAAAACGTATGATTTCATTAGGGTGATGGTGCCGCCCCTAATCGTTTTGTGAGTGTGCTGTGACACTCGATGTGGTATTCGGTCGGGATGTCCTGTTAGTGACTAATGTAAATTGGAGGGGCAGTCGCTCCGGTGGGCCAGAGAGCCTAAGGGAGTCGTGCTTCCCGCCTGCTCCGTGCCTAGTGAAATAAACTGTGTTGATGGATGGCGAGCATTCTGTGCGGTGCGCCTTGGCAACAAAAATCAACTGTGTCGCTGCACTCTTCCTCCAGCCGTCTTGGGGAAGTCGATAGATCTTATAGGTTCGGCTCAACTACGGCGTCAGTCAATCTGCCAATTGGATTCTGAGCTGACTCCGAATTCCGCCTAAGGATCTCCAGGGGGTTCAAAATAAAGCCCGCCCTGTTTGGTGACATCTAAAGCTGGGCAAAGCAGACCAATTACCGAGAGACCAATTACATGCCCAGATCGAATCCTGATTCACATTCCCGCGAAGTACACCTCTTACCTGCACGTATCCTGTTCGTACAGCTACTTCCTCGCCGAATTCGGGTTTCATTATCTAATATAAGCAGAGACGGACGGGGAAGACTACAGAGAGCCTCAGGATCGGCGGAAAATCACGCAAGCAGCTGTAACATTCTCCAGCGTCTCACGATGGTCGAGGCCACGTCCGTCCACGTCTTTGCAGTGGCGGTAAGTTGAAACGCTCCAGAGGTTCGACGTTCAGCAGAGTTCTGTTTGCTAACGCCGAATGCCTGCTGTTCAGTCCTTAGCAGCGCATTTACATGACGTTGTAGGTTGCACTATCTCTGTCGGTCAGCCTTACGACAGCGATTCCCGTGGGGAGAACGCAAGAACCGAAGGCAAATGTCAGAGCATCGCTTTCCGAGACGATTAGGGCTTACGGAGCTAGCGCTGCCATCGCCATTCTGCAGCCGGAATCTGGCCACGCCGAGGTAACCGCGGAGCCTTCGACGAATGCCGCAATAGAAGAGTCGCTCGAGGACCGTAACGACTCCCTTGCCGAGCAAAAGGAAACTGCGAGCATCTCAAATGATGAGTCAGTAAATTCGAATAAACTTCATTCTGAAACTGAGACGCCTGACGAAAGGACTGGAAAAACTGAAGCGTCAGCCACTACCTCGACTATAAGGATACATTTGGCTTCCTCGGACCGGCCAAAAACAACGAGTTGGCCCACAACTAAACAAGTTACTACAGGTCGTGGGCGGCCACCGCCGAAGTAAAAACTGTTATAGAAAGACTGTCCGCTGGCGCCTTTCCCCTACGTGACCGGTGCATAGTGCATATATCATTCCTTGACCTTGCTTGCGAAGCTTGTCGTTTACTCTGCGTGCCGAAAGAGAGTAAAGAGAAGTGCGTAAAGAGAGATTGATCAATACTCTTGGCCTGCAATTTAAATTCTCTTTGCTCCCGCTAGTTTCTCTTACCTGTACAGTTATGCAGTTATATTAGTAAATATGTACGGTACTGGTCAATCTGAACCTTTGATAAGTCCTTTCGTCAACCCGAGCATAAAGAAAAAGCTGGCTAAATTAGAAAATGAATGCGGTTGCAAAGTTCAATGAATTCAAACTGCTGGTAACTAAAATAAATTAGTAAGACACTAATCACTTTCGCGATTTCGACATGCTACTTTTTAATGTTAGCAAGAAAACTGCCCTCCCCAAACGTTGCCAAGATGAAAAATATCCTTAAAGACCTCAAACTATATTAATGAATATCAACTATAAGCGAGAGTAAAGAGCGATTAAGATGGACTCGGATTTGCAGTAGCAGCTTTTGCCCATAGGCGCCGGCTCAAGTATAGGCATCATAGTGGTTGAACAGTGAAACTAAATTGCCATTGGAATAAACAAAGTTAATATAAAAAGCCACTCGTCATTTGTTAAGGGTTCCTTCTGAGGTGTTTCCTGTCATAGTTTGCTCCAGTTGGATATACATGTACATCTACTACGGGCAAATCTACGATAAATAAATCTTCTCAATTAGGATCTCTGGAGTAGCTGCACAATCGGAAACAATTCTGGATATACTGAGCAGATTGATGCATTAAGTGAATTGGGAGATTATTTAAAGTTTATGCAAGCCTTCTCAAGTGAGCATGGAAAATCGTTACTATGTGCGCCTGGAATGTAAAGCCGCTGGAGTTGACTGAAACTGGCGATAGTTTGACGCTGTGTAATACAACGTTAAGGTATCTAATGTTGGCTAATATTCCGTACGCCTGCACAGTCGACGGCGAGCTATCTGACATGCATGACAAGACAGAGTTTCATCACAAGTTTGCAGTATGTGCAATAAAGCAAAAACCATTTCTACAGCTCCAATGCTTGAAGTCATCTAATCTTTGGAAAATATCAAGGAAGTTTTGATTCGCATATCTAGTTTTGCATTTAAAGTTAATGCCCGATACTTTCAGGCAATTTGGATATCGCAAAATAATTGTTGCCAAGAAATGTTAAAAATGCATATTACTCCCCATGCAATTCTCAGAAATTTTACAGGTGGAGCTTGTTAAAATATAGTTCTTGATAATGGTAGTGATAAAAGCGAAGTTGTACGCTCACTTTTGCACGCCGGCAACTTTGGCATTCATGTTTGCTTGGATTACAATATTAATTAAATTTCCCTTGGTTTGTCCAGGTAATCTTTTAGCGGTGTTTGACACTATTAATCACCACGTTCTTCACGAAAGCCTCTCAGCTGAAGGTCACTGGCACTACCTTGCAACGCTTAAGGGCTTATCTCAGTTGGAGACTTGAAAGCACTGATGTCAGTGGGCAACAGCGATCCGAGGAACCACTGCAGTAAGGTTTACGCCGTGGCACTGTGATTGGTTTACTTCGTTTCACAATTTATACTTTTCCTCTCGCGAATGTGTTCACAAAACACAGTCTTGGCTTTCACATCTATGCCGATGATGTGCAGCTGAACCTTTGCTTTAAATCCTGCCATTCAGCGCTTCAAACTTTCCCAACTCTTTCAGAGCATATATTGCTGACATTCAAACGTGGATCGCAGCAGACGCTATCAAATTGAACGATGATAAGATTATTGTAAAAGTTACGAACAAACCTGGTTTTACTAAAAAATGATAAAGCATGATTGTCAAGAAATTGGCTCCACCAGCAAGTCTTCCGTTGAATCGGCAAGAAATCTAGGTATTTAGTTTCAATTTCAAGTCCATTCTACCTAATTTCAACTACATAATATTTCAAAACTTTAATTTTCATCGGATCAAGATACTTAATCCAAGTTGGTCCACGCTTTTGAGAAATTGAGTCTCGACTTATGTAACTTACTACTCCGGCCGCGGCAGTAACACGCTAGCAGCTGGGTTGAAACTCTTCAGCCAGGGGTGTCTGTCACGAGAGTTTAAGCTGCCCCATTGCTCACAGTAATGCCAACCTACCCTTGCTCCTTATCAAGCAACAGGTCAAATGTACGGTTTCTGTATCCACCGGTAGGTCCGTTCATTTTGCTGCTCCGGCCATATTTAGGACTTACTTCCCAATCGTGCTGGACCAGTTACAGCCACTCTTGCAACACGCGACAAACTATTCTTCTTATATGGAAAAAATCTACCAGTGGTTCCCGAAACCTTAACTTCGATATGCACCTTGTTAAGGAGCAAGTGCAGGTTGGCGGGAGCATGTGGAATGTGGCAATTGCAATTCTCACTATAGACACGCTTGGCTGCAAAGTTTTAAACGAACTGCTGCAAGCGCCATACTGCACCGGCCGGTTGATCTTGGAGAACTGAGTTACAGGAGTCGAGACTGTATTTCACAAAAGCATGGACTAACGAGAATTGAGTTTTTTCTATCTAATGAGACTCGGACTTGAAGCCAAAAGCCGCTTAGGCTGTGGGTGCACTACACAAAACTCTCCTGCGTAACACCCACATGGCCTTTAAGACTTTGTAGGGTTACAGACGGAGATACGTTATATTACATTACAGTACGCTTTCTTTCCGATCTGCACTGTAAGAAAGCTCTTAATAATCCATTAACCGTTTCAGGTCAACTTCTTTATACGCTACCTCAGCCAGTGTAGTACACCAACAATCTAGGCTTTTATTTTTATTTGTATGGCACGTAGCTGTAACTGTGCTTTGATATTGACAGTCTTCCATAATCTCGATCTTCCTCAGATTCCTTAAAGAATGCATTACTGACTTTCGCTGCATGTTGCACCATACTTTCTCAAATTATCTTTTCGCTTCGACGGCTTCCCATGTTTTGAGTAGTAAGTCTGCTGAAATATGACATCTTTTGGATTTAGGGTTTTTATGTATCTGAATTCTTAGTGCGGTTCATAAATTGCTAGCGCATTCGCAGGTTTTCAGTATCCTGTAGTTCTCATGTGACTGCTGCTTAAGGAACAATGAATAATTTTCAAGATTGCAGTCCCGTTCGTATAGGGAATGAAAATCTGAGCGAATAGGCGTGTACGCGTGACGTTTATAATAGGCTTAACCTATCCAAGAGAGAAAGTGCCAAATCTTTCTACTTATTAACGATTATTGCCATGTCGTGTAGTTGCATGATAAATGACCTGCAACGCATTTTATCTGGATCAACGCTCAAACTTTGGATTGTATCTTAGGAAAACTGGCAAGTTTAACCGAGGCACTAATAATACATGGATGTGATAGTCGTTTAGATGAGAACACTTGCTGAGTTTAGTCGAGGATCATGTTTGGATATGACAATGCTACGTAGGCCACACGATGTGCTGCCATCTAACGCTTACCCGAAGCAAACAGGCTAACATTCCCTTCCGACCAGGTGTTGTAGGCGAACACTATATTAACACAGCAAAATCACAAGTGGAAAGATGCCAACAGGTTGCGTTAACCTTAACATATATTTCCAGGAACTAATTCAGTTACTCTTTCTGATAAAGATAAGGGTAGAAAAATAACTTATTTCGGCCCCAACCTTGACCGCTGTGTTGTAAAAAGTCGCTGAAAAATATCTCGCCCCAGCCTCTTTTCTATGTCGTTGAAGCTCAACAAGTAAGGAGTGTCCTCATCTACTACCGATAATAAGGCTAAGCGATTGTAGGTTAGGATGCCAGAGGTTTTGGACAAGTTTAATCATTGTAGCAACATTAAAGCTACAGACTAGAATGGAAATTCCTTGCAGTAATGGTTCGGTTGTATGGCATCCTTAAAGAATGAAATTACTATCCAGGCTCCTCGAAACTCGCTGCAAGAGAATATCCAAAAGTGGATGACTTTCATTGTTTCATGCCTTCACAGACATTCAAAATGTACACAACTATGATGCTTAGACTAGCATACAAAAGCAGGTCACACTCAGGGCCGCCGGTTAGTATTTTCGCTCGCTGCTAACAGTAACACCAAATCGTGAGCAGGTCAGCAAGAATGGCTCACTGAGGCACACAAGATAAGTCAACGTAGGCGGAGGAAAACTGAGCAGACCAGGCGCTTCTTTACTGAGACTTATCTGCACAGTTTTTCCAAGTGGTAACACAAAGTGAAATTAAACTTCAGACTTGCAGTGCTTCCGCACGGAAAGCTCGATCGTTATTTAGTGCCAGGAATGGCAATACGACTGGCAGCCGAGGAGTCGGGAGAGAGAGAGAGAGAGAAGAGAGAGCACCGGACGAGCGAGGATGTCAGATGGGTATGCCTGCCGGTGGCTGCAATCGAAGCGACCTTTAAGCCAGAGAAGAGTATGTTAAAGTGTCAATTTGATGCTCGATCTGGAGCCAGCGAAGCTCAGACAGAAGCAGTGTGATGTGGCAGCCACTGTTGACTAACTGATTGGAGACAATTAGACGCCTTGGAGGGATCAAAGCAAAGGTGCAACTGAGTGTCATCTGCATACAAGTGAAAGCCTAGATTGTGCTTGGCGATTACATCGACAAATATGTGTATGCTGTGAAAGAAAACGGACCAAACACAGAACCCCGAGGTCTGTACAACGTACTTAATTGGCTAATCGGATGACGCATGTCCGTTCCCACCAATGCTCTGGAGTCTCCCACTAAGAAATGACTTTAGCCATGCATTGCCGTGCTGCACCAATGATGCCCACGTGAGATTTGAGGTGCTCGAAAAGGACTTAATAATCAAAGTCAAAAGCTGCCGAAAGATCAAGCAGAGACTTTACTGAACTGCATTCATAATGTCATTACACATCCCCAAACTGACTATGTACAGTGACTAGCTCTAAAATCAGCCGTGATGGCACACTGGGTAAGGCGGTTGCTTTCACGGCCTCGGTCCCGAGGTCGTGGGTTTGATTCCTTCGGTAGGGCGATCCTTTATCGCCACTGCAAGCGGTGGTGATAGCCGTTAAGGCTCTTCTGTCGCTATACAAAAGAGGCTGTTTAATCAGCTAGGATTTATTTATATATTTAAAATCAGACTGGAACTTTCTTGGTTTGAAGACAGGGGTTAATGGTCCTATTATAGTGGCCAACTATTTTAAGTGACATACAAACAGAAACCTATTACCACAAGACAGGCTGGCCTGCACAACCGAAGCAAAAGCACCAATCTCTTGTCGTCTTTTAACAAAAATAGCAAAACAGGAGGTTCTCGTTGCAGGCCTCAGTAAAAGGTTTTCGCTCCAGCTGCCCCAGCTTCGACAAGCCATTCGTGAGACAAGACAAACCTCAAACTCGCTTACCATCGATCTATTACGACATGCTCTCAAGGCGTGTCAATTCTTTAAGCAGCTGTGGCACTCCGATGCGGGATAAGTACATTTTGACATTTAAAGATGGAAAATCATCTAAATGTGGAAGCCCAATAACAAATCTTCATAACTACAAAAAAATTGAGTTTAGCCGTAGCCCAACTGGTGTGGCAATAAGGGCCTTAGTAGATCATTTACACTGCTTTTCCCAAGGTTTAGAGAACTGCGAGTTAAGTTTGCATACCATGTCAGTTACAGCTTGCCTCAGGCCTCATCTCACAACATAACCCCAAGCTTTCTAGTGATTCAGTAATCAGGAACTATACCGCTAACCCCAAAAGTTGCCTATTCATCTGCAATGACTTGTTTATGAACTTTTCCATTACCAGCCGACTGTTTTCCAAACTTCCCTTGCGTTTCTGGCGTAAATGGCAATACAAAGCAGCAGACTCGAGGGCCATATAAATATCCTTTGAATAAGTATAATGAACTACTGCAAGACTTGCCTTTTACTGTAAGATAGTAAGACAATGATTTTTCGCAAATGAATTCAGCTTCAGATCTCAAGCCTTAGAAATTAAGAAATGTATCTATGTCTCTCCCATTACTTGAGTGAAATACCATACTGCCCTATGATGGGATGGTTGGAATGCTTACCTTCGCAGCCTATTGCGACATCTGCTTCACTTGTTGCCTATCGGAGATCCGAGACGATGAGAAGAAAAGATGCAGCAACAGTTCCTCAGAAAATAATAACGCAGCACTGCTTTTTCCTTCTTAAAGGGCACTAAAGCAACGCGTTTTCACTACAAAAATGAATGGAGATGAAGGATCTGTAATGGTATTATAACCAACCACGTGTCATTATCGACTTCAAAGTTCTGTCGCTACAGTCATATCAACTTCAAGGTTTTGTCGCTCACTTTTAGGTCACTTCATTCTTTGGCTCCAGCTTATCTCTCAGATATACTCCGGCATCAGTATCCTTTGGAGAGCGTGCATTTAGTTCGTATGCTCCCAAAGCCTGGAACTCCCTCCCGACCTGAATCAGAACATCCCCTGACCTGACCACATTTAAAAAGAACTTAAAAACACCAATTTAGGACAGCATTTAGTGGGTACCCGTGATCCATCCTTGATGTGCTTATGCTTACACTGTGCATGCTGCCGCTAACCACATTTGCATGCTGACCCTGAGCATGTCACTCCTAACCACGTTATTCATTTTGTTCGTTTATTAAGCATGATATTACTCACCATTCAATTGCATTTCCCTTTGCAGCAAATGTAAAGCACCTTGAGAGAGATTTAGTTCTGTGAGGGCGCTTTATCAAGTGCATTATTATTATTATTATTGGACACCGTCGGTTTAACAGTGGTTAATTATTATGTAGAGTGCAAACCACATTTATTACGTCCAATTACAAGACAAGCCTACAACAAAAGGTTGTGTCATTTCGCAAGTGGCCCAACCAGGACCTGAACAAGCTGTACTGGGGCCTCAGAAGGCATTGGCGATTTGCAGTGTCAAGAGGCGCCATTAACGTGGCCGAGGCCTGATCAGAAACAAACATCCAGCGAAGACTGGATGCGTCAGAATAGTCACTCAGTGCAGCACCACTCATCCCTCTGCCGACTACGTCCTGCCACATAACCGGCCGCCAAGGCAAATAGTAAATGTAGTAGCATGTATGCCACCTGACCTGCTCGAACCGACAAGCAAGGTGGCTGTAGAAAGGCAAAAAGTGTAGGCAGGCGGATTCCCGCACGGTCACCACGAACGGAAAAGCATTTCAGCACGAATACGAGGTTCTACAACTGTACGTCGTGAACGGTACCATAGGCACTGAAGCCGTTACGTGTGCAAGATCCCGTGCAACACATCGATCGGCTTCAGGAGGAGCCCGGTATCGTGCAACGGTGTGACTGCTATTCAGGCCGAACAGTCACCTGCCACACAGTCCCGGAACGTAGCAGCGACATGCTCCAGTCAGTTACTTCGCTTTTTTTGTCTTGCGACCTGGAAAAAGAGAGGCAGCTAGGAGGTGTCGCCATGCCAATAACCCCTAACCCGTACTTGGTGCATACACATCAACCTAAGCACTGTTTGGGTGGCCTACACGACTACCATAAACATGATCTCTAGCAATGGGGGGGGGGTGACTGCTGCTTTCCTTTTGCTCTGCCGGCGGTCACGGAGCACGAGCGATAGACAACGAAGGACCTACAAGCAGTCAGGGCAACCAATAACCCTAGATTGGTATCGACTGCTTATTCGCGGTATAGAAGAGAAGGCAGACGCAGCAAATAGCCACCACTGCCTCTGGGATTCTTTCGATCGGTCATCACAGCTTAATGCACCACCGCAGGTTAAACTGCTCCGTGCCCATACCCAGCCAGGACAAACATCTGCTTCGTGTCGCCTTACCTCTTGCACTGCCTTTTCGGTTGTGGCAACTTGCAGTTGCCGAGGCCATTGCTACGGTAATCGCTTTCCTTGCACACAACCGAGGACGGCAGCAACTTGCCTGACGCCCTATAGAATTGCACTTCAAACGCACGAAAAATCCCAGCGACAGACATGCGAGAGTTCTTGGTCCGATGGGCCTGTCATGGCTACTGACACTGTGCATGCTACCAGTACCCATTCAATCATGCTCACCTTGCAGCACATGTAAAGTCCTAGAAAGAGATTACATTCTGAGGATGCTACACATATATACTATTATAATTATTATTATTGGTTGGTAAAGGACCACTGTCCCCGACCGCAAAGCGATCGGCCAAACCTCACAGCGATGTGCTGGACCTCGAAGTGATATGCCGGATACCTCGGAGCCATCTGTCACAGCACTGCATCTGCTAGGGCGAGAGAATTGACAATATAACAAGGGCACATCAGTGCAGGTCATGTGCCTTGGGAAAGTTTTCCTGGGCATTGGTCAATGGTTTCTTCTCTGAGACGGTAGTAGCGGTTGGCTTCTCTCACGGTTGAGCTGTAACCTCCAGTTCCTTGGTGACTAGGCAGTCGTCTCATTTACCATCGGAGTGTGGCAGCACAATGCCATTCCCTTTCAAACTAGCTTTGACATTTTGTAAATTCATATTTCTGTACCATTTGCTAATATCAGTGGCTTGACAGCAAATTTCATGTTAAATGACGTGCACATTTTAAAATGGTATTCATTCAATGAGCACCAGTCACTCCGACGAATGCTAAGCACCCATTCGGTACCCCACCGTACCAAACATAGTGCTAGTCAGAAAATGACACACAACCTCGGAATCAAAAAGAGATCTAAAACATTGAAACGATTTACCGATTCGGGCTGAAAAACACAAGGTTAGTTTTTGCATAGATGCATAACATCTACGTCACCGATGCATGCCACCCATTTTGTTTCACAAGCCAACAACTCTTGGAAGTGAGCGTTTCGCTTTGACTTCCAACACGACTACGATTAGTGAAGTACTTCGCATTACAGCACCATCACAGAACTACTGCGAATGATGTGTAGGATGTGACAATGACCCATCTGATAAAGCCACTTCCTAGAGACAAGTGCTGTGCACTCTGACAGGAATGGTAAATGTTTTAAAAACGACAGAATGGCAAATGCAGAGCTGCAGACCTAACTTGGTGCGGGCGGAGCATTGCAGAAAAACGATGGCGAATGAACAAAAAAGAAACCTGCTTCGACTAAAACTCGCAATGGTCTTAAGCCATGGAAGCGCTCGTTGAGACAATCGACTGCCACGAGATTACGCAAAAGCTCTAGCACCGCAGGTGGTGGACAAGGAAGCTATGCACTGATGCTGTGCACCTACGGACGCAGCCAAACCATGCCTTGCCAGTCCTTGCAGCTGCTATCCGAGTGGCACCTGACCAAGGAGTGCGCGGGGCTGGATCAATGCTCGGATTGCATGGCCCTCAGCCCTACGGCAGTAGTGAATTGAAAAAGAAAGAGCCGAGGTCTTGCCGACCACTGAAAGCGAGTCCACGTATAAGTATAATCTTCAAAGATCTAGTATAATGTTATGCAAAAAATCACTAGGAGTCTATGGGTTCCATCAAAACAAACACATCACCATTAGTGACCGAGAGAGCACACCCGAATGTGTGGATGAGCAAAGTGCAACTGAAAGCATGCATTTTCAAGAGGGCTCGGAAAGCAAAGGCTGAGTTAAGCTAAAACTAATGACAGTACAAATTGAGACTGTATTAGCAAACTTGATTACAAAGATCGCTAGGTCATCTAGTACAGTAAAACTTTTTAATATTCGGTGGCTAACCAGTTACTCAAAAGAAAGTCAAGAAATTAGACAAAAACTGGAAATAATTATGCATCTTATCTACCCGAGTAGTAGAATCACTACAAAACAAATATCGCTGGCATAGAAAACTGGCCTAAATAGCCAGTCCAGCTCTCTCGATTTCGGTGCATATCTGTGACAGTGCCTGGCCAGCAATCTGCACTCCAGGTCAATGAATGTAGGTTCCGGTCGGTCTCACACGAATCATGTCGCTCGAGAAAGACAAACCGGCTAGTCTGGTGCATTTAAATGATTGATGAATCAAATTTATCAGAATCTGCCGTTGAAAGTACGGCTCTTTCTTTATCCGGAGAACCGACTTACTGTTTTCTCAGGTACCAGGAAATCGGACAAAATCCAAAAAGTTGCCGGAACCGGAAGGATGTTATCTGTCACTTCTTGCCAGCTTGAAGTCGGCGTCAGAGATGAAGCCACTTGCAACTGTAACCTGATGCCTACCAGGCAGATGCTAATGGGCTCATACTGCAGGCATCAACCGTTTTGGACAAAATAAAAATTCGAAGGCAGCACAAATAATGAGAAAAGAGCCATTATTAACAGGTAAGCTAGGAAACTGCTGCTAGTAGCTCGGAGGGTCAAAACAGAGCACCCAGAATGACACAACCTTGAAGTCGATACACTGCTAGATGGGGAGCCAGTGCAGGTCAGTGAGAAGTGGTGTAACATGTGGTCATTTTTATTTGACCTCAGTTCAAATACCGCCAATCATAAGGTAATGCTTTTCATACAACATCTGTAAAGTGCCTAGAAAGAGATTCAGATTTATGAGGGCGCTATACAAACGTATTTTGATTATCGTTACTGTTGCTCACGATAGACAAGCTAGCTGCAAAGTTTGGTAACAACTGTACCCACTTGATTGCATAGACAAGTAGACCAGCAAGTATGAACTCTAGCGATCAAGACAGGATGTCACAAATGCAATGACTAGCTTGGCAGTAGTATCCTAGTCTGAGAAAGTTCGCATTTTGCATTGACACAGAGCTGAAAGTACGCACTATCATGCATAAAAATAGCTATAGTAAAGCAAGCACTGTCGAAAAATAATTACTGCAAAACAGCATGCAAAAAAAGACACACATACATGCATGTGCACACATACGCACACACTGATGATTTACTACTGTCTGGTTTTCCCACGATCACAAAGATGAAGCAGATTATGCATTGAACCAAAAGAGACATAGTCATGACAGTAGCATGTCACGAGTGAGAGAGTGTGACATGCCCATGTACACGTGCATGCACGGGCAGTGTCTGAGCAAGCAGCTAGTAACAAAAACTAAAGACGGTCATGCAGCCAAGCCAATTGATACTAACTTACAGCAGTTGCCAGCATAGCAGCTGCCCCTTCCACAAGCGAGTCATACCTTTTTTGGGAACTGGTACCGTGCCCACCGCCGATCCATTGCATCCAATGGGCTTATAGCGGATCTTCAAGCCCTCGGGCAATGGTCGTATTGAGTGTGACGACTTCTTTTTATGCTTCGCCTTGACTGAGGAGACAGACACATGCTCGGTGGCGACTTTCGTGACATCGATGGCTTTTACAATCTGGATTATGCCAACAGGCGTGGGAGCTGAACGGAGGAAAATCGACTTAAGCTGTAAACAACACCATGCCACAGGTGGGTGGGTGGAGGGGCAGCAAGGGGGGGAGGAGGAAGAAGAGGGGTAAGAGTGTCACTGAGGGGGCAGCAGGGCAGCGGTGGGGCTCTGCAAATGGGTAGGAAGCGCAGTCGGAGAGTCGGGCAGCGCCTGACGGTGGTAGGGGGAAGCAAGTGCGTGTCCGATCGACCGACCAGTCGGTGCCATCGCTTAAGAGGTCTCTTTATTTACCCGACTGGAGCAGAGTCGCTCCTTTTTTGTTCGGCAACAGAATGGAGGCATCCTACAAGCATAAATTCACATCGGTCGCACAGCCAACCGAAGATGAGACGGTTGCTACTAGCTAGGAAATGCAGATTTCTTAAATTAGGGTACTCGCAGCCATTCAAAAGGTCGAGCAGCCGGTGTGCAGTGAGGCGGCCGACTTACCATGCCACTCTGCGTCCAGCGGCTGCTGATGGCTTCGAGGTACATTCCACTCTGTAAACGACACACGAATATGCAGATAACAAACAAACACAGCTGGATAGTGGAAAAGTAGCGACATCAGCAGCAGCTGTCAAGGCAGGACCGATGACTGCTAATAGTGGCAGCCACTTACCTGACCATCGGGCATCGTCAACTCCTGATGGCTCTCATCGAGGGACAGCTCAAGACCAGCAAGAACGTCCATGCTGACCTATCAGAAAAAAACGTGTGCAGATTCGACGACGGCAACATGGACAAATGAAACGACATTTAGGATTTTGGTTACCTTAAGCAATGGCCAGGACACAACACAAAATCATTCTCTCTTTTTCCCTCCCCTGACCAGTATCTACTAGATTGCCATAAAATAAGGCGACAGGCTCCTACCCAACAGCACAGCGCTCACGGAGCTTGTAGGCTTGAATACCAAAGCAGGCAATTCTTCATTGTAAGTAGGATGAAGGTAGCCGAGGTTCTTCAGTGTTAGATAAATGAGGCTATTGAACCAGCAAACATATACTTGTTTGGGTCCTTAGCTCCTCGGGAAGGTGCGTGCACTTCGTGACCCAGGTCAGGGGTTCAAGTCCTGCAGCAGACAATTCTTTAATCTAAATTCAAGTGGAATGAAAGCTGCCAACGCTCTAGTGCTGCTATAGAAACGAGGTTATTTAACCGGCTATTCTTTACTTAGTATTAGGTTTACAGTTTGCTCACTTACCTTTGTCTGATACAGACACACAAACCCGCACATTCCCTTTCGACTGATTGCCGCACTTTCAGAACTGCAGAATTTTCCCAAAAAATTATTAAAGCAAAGACTTATTGTGAAATGCCAGATCAAGATACAGATATTAAATTCACGTGAGCTTCAGCAACAAAACATCAAATGCAAAACTAGAGACACAAGAATGTAACACTGCGTGTGACAGCATGCACTATCCCAACGATGCAATCACCAGCAGCATAGTTGAAGTCAACTAAGCACGAACAGGGATAGCCCAAGCATTAGCTATGAACACAGCTCATCGGCAACTACAGTCTCCCAAACACCGAATGGAAATGGCGATCTGCACAGATCAGTCTCGTGGCAAAGTAGCCGCAAAACCAAAATGCCTAAAGGAAATCCACAAAGCCGCCACAAAGACAAAGTGGGTGTTAAGCAGGAGTTTTCTATTGCGCAGTCAAAGCTTAAACGGCTTTTGGTACGCATTCGGTAGCCAATAGACTTCATCTAACGCAACAAAGAGAAAGTGGGAAGCATAGCAGAGTCAGGAGAGCAGTTGAGGTAGTGAGTAGCATGGAAGTAGCAGCTCATGACAGCTGGAAAAGATGTGCCATAGTCGGCAGTAGGAGTGAAGTTGTCGTTTCGTAAGAATTGTGGAAGTGAGTTCCACAGCCTAGTACCTGCAGAGCAAAAGCTCCTGTCGCCAACGGTCTTTAAGCAGAGGAATGGAACAGCTTATTTATTGTCCTTACAGGACCTGAGGGCACGAGGAGGCTGAAACTGATGCAGCAGTTCAGCTAGGTATGGGGGAGCCAAGCCGTGGCGGGCCTTGTAGGTCAGCATAAGAATTTACCCGCATTCGTTGATCAACCGGATGCCATCGAAGCTCCTTTAGCTAAGGAGACACATGGCTGAAGCCCTGGTTTTTTAACTAGCATTGCAGCCATATTTATTACCAGTGGCAGTAGCCTATCGGTTTTTTCGGTAATCATGCCACGATCGTAATGCAATAATCTGGCCAAGACAGGAGCCAGGGAGCTAGTTAAATTTTTTGCAAGCAGCCACGGCAGACAGTCCCTATTCTTAGGTAGGAATCGAACGTTATAGCTGGTGGCTAGCTGTGGGGCAGTCATCATAATAAAACTATCAAAATGTTTGCAGTAGTCAAAGATGACATATAAATTCTAAACACACGGTGGAAGTCGCACAACAGCACCAATTAATAGCAGAACGAAGTCTTCTAGTCCAGCCACACGCTTGGAGTGTCCTATAGGTTACAGTTCTGTTTTATCAACGTATTTATCAAGTTAACAGGAAATTTATCGACATCCAGGATCGAATGTCTGCAAGGCAAGCGTTCAGTCTATCAGTCGCCTCGGCAGATTCCGAAGGCAAAAGCAAGCCAAAAAGCCTTCACGCTAAATGAAAAGGGAGTGCAAGCTAACCAGAATAATTGTGTAGCCTACTACGACCGACTGACTTGGAAAAATCAAGTCATCTCATTAAAAAATTAAGCCCCTAAAAATTGTCTATGGACATTCCCTCACTGAGCTGTCTCCTTCACAAGGTATTTCATCGCAAGCAGGCTGCATACACAAGCGTACTTGTGCTGCATCAGCTTACATCAGCCGGAACTTCCACGAGCCACAGTTCACAATCCTTTGCCAAGGCATCTTCAATCGTAATGTGATCTGCACTCTGGTCCACGGCAAAAGAGCAGAATTCGCTTGGTGGCACAAACCTAAAGTGCAAACAGTTGCAGTCGTGAGAGAGAGACAGAGGATGAGGAGGCTCTTGCACGTCGGACAAGCATTGGCGGCGGCGGCAGCGACCCTAAACTTCGCCGTCTCCGTCTCCGACTCATAGACTCTGATTAAGGCTAGATCCGATGCTGTCGGGCCACCAGGCACGGCACTCCCTCACGAGCGAGCCTGCGGAACATGGCGGTTCAATCAAGCAGCTGCATCCATCCGCCAGCTACTGCCGAGACACAACCGAGAGTGCCAGTTTCCACATCGAAAGCGCTCGAATCGGAGAAATTTGCGCAAGGGCAGTGGAGAAAAGCGAGCTATTCTGCGTGGTCAGCGCACCGCAGCCTGGGCTCCTCCTCCGTCTGCGCAGCACGCCGACGACTCGGCGGCTGTGGCGTGGCCCTGGGCAGGACTGCGCTCCCCTCGTCGGATTCTTCGTCGGAGGCCGAATGCGGTGCGTCGCCGCCGCAGCGCACGTTCAGCTCAGCACTTCCGTCGGACAGGCCGCGGCCTGAGTCGGCTCTCTGCCTCTTGGCATCTCGGCAGTCGGAATCGGGCGAGCCGCCGAGCGAGTCGGCTAGCTCGCGCTTCCGCCGGCGCACCGAGTCTTTCTGCAAGTGGGCGCCGATGTCGGGCAGAGCTGCTGGCCGGCTGGGTACCTGCAAACGTCACGACCGACTCGCTGCCGATCTGCCAGCCATCCGACGGCCATTGAGGCCGAGGCGCCGAGTGAAGTGGGGGCAAGCATGAAGCGATGCAGAAAGAAGCAGTTCTAGTCGGTGAGTGCACTCGAGCTGGCCCAACAAAAAGCGCCCTGACACACAGGCGCGCACGTGCACTCGCACACGAGTCACGGATGCGCGGCACAGACTTGCCATCTCGTCATTCTGTGATTTAGAGCATGAGAACAATGAGCGCTTTCAATATATCAAAACATCGTCTCCATTACCAGCAAGTGATGCATAAGCACAGTAACAGATCCAAGGGCATGGACATGTGACACATAGAAGGAGTTGCATGTCAGTGCCACGAGTCGCCAGCCTCAAGCGCAGCTGCCGCCTGGCCTCATACACGAAATTGGGTGTCGACACGAGGAGGGGGGCATCATAACAGTCGCACAGTGGGTCAGTCCCTGAGGCTGCTAATGCCGACAGGGCCAAACAAAGCACCGGTTTCCATTTCCATGCAAGCAACGGTGATCTCTACCTGTCTTACCACTCCTTCGGGTCACGATCAGCTGCGAAGGTCCAGCGCTGATATTGGCTCTTGTGCATGTCACCCCTAACCATATTATTCATTTCGTTTGTTTTTCAAGCATGATTTTACTTACCATTCAATTGCATTTCACTTTACAGCAAATGTAAAGCGTAATGTAAGCGCCTAGAGAGGTTAAGTTGTCTGAGGGCGCTTTATCAAGTGAATTATTATTATTATTATTGGCTGAATGAAAACGTACCAAAGCTAGCAGCTGCTACGATCGACCGAGTTGGCTACAGTAAGCGAAACTAGGTAAGCAGTCGAGTCATCTGACACAGCATTCAAAATGGAGGCACAATCCTTGACCGACTCCCCTGCCCAGACATCATTCCAACGTGCAGCTGACACACTAACTGGTTGGCTGCCCTGGCGAGCCTGATTGGCTCTCAACTAAACTGGCCAATCCACATTCTGCCAGGGCACATGCTGCTACTGGAGCATGCTACTCCGGCCATTCTCTAGCTGCCTGGCCTCAGGCAAGCCATCGCTTTCCATCAGCTGCGGGGCTGCCTCGGATAGGGATAAACAGCACCTGGGCATAGTTTAGGAAAGTTGCGCTCTTTCGTTTCTTGAACTAGGTACCTTTCAGCCTCCCAGCACTGTTACAGATTTTTTATTGCAACTCGTTAGCGCTCGACTCGCCCGCCGGCTAGAATGTCAAATGAGCTAACTCACGCACATTCACCCTCTTCCGTACTAAGCATCGTCATAAAAAGTCGCACAGTCTTCGAAGGCACCTCGTCTCTTGGCTGCTGGCAACCCCAGCAGAGGCAGCTTCTACTGCAACCGCTACAGCCACTGCTGCTGGTGAAACCGGAAAAGCGACAGACGAAGGTGCTGCACTAGCTGCCTAACTTTGCCTCACCTTTAAACCTTGCCGAGCCAGTGCCATACAGCATTTAACTATGCTCGGCACGTCGTGTCAAACCTCGAGAGCTCCCATACCATATTTTCCATGCCTCGGCTGCAACTGGAACGCCTAGTCCTTTTTCTCCTCAAGCATCACGCACCGCTTTTATCTGCTACTGCTAGTCGCAACAGATTTTCTTCTGCATGATCAACTCCTTGACCTTGCTGAACTGCCACGAACAGCAATCTCCTTTCCAAAGCGGAAAGGCAGGGGCAGCTGCCCGCTCACATTTGGCGGCTCACTATGTAGCTCTAGCACTACCGCATAGCAAGACTCAGGTCGTGGGTTTGACTACTGCAGCAGGTCAATTCTTACTCTGCCCGGTGCAGTGTATGAAAGCTGTCAGGGCTCTTGAAGTCAAATCGTCAGTGTAAATGTTGATTCAACAGCATTGGCAGCTGTAACCGATGTGCAGCAGGCAATAAAAAAATGCATGCTGAAAGTCTCCAACGCACGACCTGGGATGTGAAGTGCAAGCATGAGCTCAAGGTCAAGATTTGAGCTGCACTGCACCCATGAGGTCAGTAGATCACTTGCTCCTTATTTTACTGGGAAAAGAGTGGAGAGGATTCGACAGTACCAACTCGTGAATTATGGAGAGAAATGAATACGAGCAACTGCTCGTACCCCAGCTGCAGCAATCTACTATGGTATGGCCATCTGATCACTCCATGTAGCTCTGCACTCCAGCGCGCAGCAGGTCACCCACTATGGACCATAGATGCTGGCTGCACGGTGTGGACGAACAGTGGCCGCCGGACCACAGCCAACATGCAGCTCGAGGCGAACGACATGCGTGAGGGTGATACTTACGTACGAGCTCAGACACTGACAGCGCAGTAAGCTTTATGGTCAGTTCCGAAGCTCTCTCGAGGTTTTAAAGGCTTTGAATAAGCAATCTTTCGGTTGCCATGTAATAACAGGAGCACATACGGCAACGAGGCTCGAGAGAGAAAGACAGTAGAATATCAGCGTGAGTGAGCACAGCCGGTTTGCTGACTCGTGAGTGTCTTCACTTGGCAAGTCATGATGTCCATTGCAAACCAGTTTGGAGTGGGACCAACCTTAAAGTGAACCTATAGAATGAGAGTTCAATATGCAATAAATTCCATGTAACACTAGACACGATTCTTGATGGCATTCATAAGCTGTCTGCATAAAAACCGAGACCGAGAGAAATCCGACTAACTGCCGATCATTAATTACTGATGACACCTAGACAGGCTTCATTTTTTTCTTACTCAATGGTCAATAAAAACTGGTGACGGAGTAGCCGCTGTCACTTGCTCCTCCCTGAAGCCACTTGCAATCCCCTCAAAACAGTCTTGTATTCTTCACAGAGTCCCTCGAAAAGCAAACTGCCAATCTTCGGCCCCACCGAGGAATGAAATCTTGCTATATTTCAGATCCCATTTCAAAATTGGGTGCTTTGACATTCATTTCAATGACCCAACTGAATCCATTCGTGATGTATTATGTACATTGGCTGAATCATTTTCTCTCGTGGCTCGTGTGCACGGCCACACTCACGACAAAGGTCACAAACTCGATCATTATGCTCCCACGACTGTATGCTGTCAACTGCTTTTATTATCCAATTCTGCTCACCCGACAACGTGCGAATGCCATTAAGCCTAAAGTTTGCATCCACTTCGGTAGGAAAAGTCCTATGTAGATAGAAAAACCTTAAGAACCAACCTTGACAGTGAAGGAAGGCATCTGCACAAAAATATCTTCCCTCTTTTTTCTCAGTCCATTCGACATGCCCTCATTGGCCAAATGCTACAATATGACAGTGGCTGATGTTCTGGATGAGTTTGCCCTTCTGTGCAAGCACATTGTACACCCCTTCCCTGATGGGCAATGGTTTGCTGCAGACGTTGAATAAACTTAAGGCTAGTAAGAAAGAGCATGAAGCATAGCAACAAGATCAGGACTAACTTCTTCGACTGGCATGCAAGGACTAATAAAAGGTGATGCCAATTCATCAAAGCTAGGATAAATCTAGCTTCCATAAAAACTTTGCAGAGTCGCAGATGGATAATCCTGAAATGCTAATGCCGACCATCGACCATCTCCTTAACTGCTCCCAGGTCAGCATCTTACCCCGTGATCCGTGTAGCGATTTAGCAGATCGCTTTTGTTTTACTTCCTTCGTCAGCAAAATAGATAAGATCAGAGCGAATGGCCATGGTGAATGCCATAGGTGACCTCCCCACTCGACTCCGACTCATTAAGAAGTCGATGCCACCAGTCTACCTAGTCTCCACAGGGGGCTGTTCCTATCAAAGACACCGGACCGAACAATGGCAAACCTGCTAAACTCTTATAGCAAAGCCTTAAGCCTAGCAAGCAAGTTGAGCACAGGTTTTCGAGCTAATCCCTTCATAGAGCCAGCCCTGCTGCAAGTACGGCATTCTAAGACTTGGGTGGAGCCTCGTGGCTAGTTCTTCTGGATCTCTCGATGAGGTTCCTTGCATTTGCGACAACCCGATCAGACATCTGTAACTTGGAACTCACAGGTCTTCCTATCTGTGCAGCATAGGACTGACATTTGCTGCAAAACTGAAGCTAGGCTGCTCCATCGTGGAAGTGCAGCCACCATATAACACCGCCTCTCACCAATCTGTACTGGCTCACCATTAAGCAGTGTTACCACTTCAAGCTTCTATCCCTCTCTTTTAGGTACATTCATTCTCTAGTTGTGGCCTACTCACCGGAAATACTTCTTCGTCAGGCTTCTCGTCATGCCACATGCTCTCGCATCATTTAGCTGTGCCTCTAAGCAAGCTCAAATCCTCAGGATGCTGTGCTTTCAGCTCGAACGCTCCTTAAGCCTGGAAAGTACTCCCAAATGAGTCACTACATCCAATGACCTGACATTTACAAAGCAGCTAAAACCCACTGGCTTGCTACAGCATGTTCTGGGTCAGTGTGAACTTTGCCCTGTGTGCGCTTTTTCGTGCTGAAACTGCACGTTGTATCACTAACCAATTGACCAATTTCTTTACGGCACACATGAAATGCCTAGAGAATAATATGGTTCTCTTAGGGTGCTATATTTAATGTCTTAATAATAATAATAATCATAACAAAGTTGTATAGCATCCGCATAGAACTTAATCGCTCCCTAGGCACTTTCCATTTGCTGAAAAGGAAGCAGGATCGTATTAGTATTTCGGTTACATTGGTTGACTAGTTAACTCAACCTTAATGACTGTCGGTTAATCCACCCGGTGCCAAATTACTGACGGCTAGCTCACAGGGGCTACGGCTCAAGCAGCCGACACAAATAGACCCATCCTGTAAGGCGCTAGCAGACCCGCTCGCAATATGCTAAGCCGTGGTGGCCTAGAGGGAGGTGGGAAGGGGGGTCAGAAATTTTATGCTCAGACTATAGTGACCAGCTTGGCACAGCGGTCACCAGGCCTCACAGACGTTCCTTCATCCCGTGGCTGCGTCCGCGGCACACGCTCGTCTCGTCTCGAAGTCTGCTATCGCAAGACCGCATACCTGGATCTTTGAAGCCAGTTATGAAAAATCCCGGTTGCAGCTAAGAGGCAGCTGCTTCACAATACAGATGTTCATAATACGGACTGACGGATCAGCAGCTCAACGCCCAAGTAAAATTGACGCGTTCCGACACGCAGTGCGTCCGGCAGCAGACGCAGACACACGCACGTTCGCACGCGCTGGGGGGCGCGCACGCACTTGAACTCATACGCGCGCGAGCTCGCTCACACACACACGCACGCGCGCGCGCGTAGTACGGTAATTAGTACACGAAGGGGAGAACTAGAGCGCGGTCATCCGCAAGTTCTACCCGGTCATAGCAAGCTGATGCACGCCTGCGGGAGAGCTACAATTGTCAATGGGGGTAAGCGGAATGAACCCGCATTGCAAATCACAAATATAAAACGGGGAACATTATTATTATTATTCTAAAATGCGAGGAGTGGTGAGGAGGCGAACGTACCTGAGAAACATTGGTGACGATTGAAAACGCAGCAATAGTTTCCGGCTCCAGCTTCTTAAGAGATTTAATAATTGGTTTTAGATTGACCCTATTCTCCCTGTCGGACTCCTCGTCGGTGAACAGAACCGGGCTCCTAGCGCCGGCGCGCCTATTCTTTTCCATCGGCCAGCGCGATGACAACGCGCGCTCGCGGGCTGCAGCTCGACACGACGGAAGCGCGGAGCGGAACCATGCTGAGAGGGGGCGTGTGCGCATGCTCGTGGCAAACGGAAACCGGAACACCCCGGCGCGTCGGTAGCGGCGTCTGCTCAACCACCTTGCCGCGTAATTGTCTCCGCGAGCCGTCGGCGGACCTCGTCTTCGAGTGAGTGCTGATTGACTCAGATGGGGATCATGTATAAACCCCATAATTACTCGGCTGGATAACCAACCTACCTGTCCTACGCGTGCTGCTTGACGACCCGACCGGCGGTGCCGAATATTGGGCGCCGGAAGTATTTTCTCCGCTTGAGTTCTGCCAATGTGTCCCTGCTCCCCGGATCGCTCGGGCCGTTCAGTCAGTCCAGGCTGGTAGATAGATTATTCTCCTGCAGTGATACGCAATGTTGCGCATTTTACACAAATCGCGAATGCGCATTGAGTTCAATGCAGGTAGACCAAATTGACTAACCTCAAATCCTTTGGAGACCGTAAATTTAGTTCGTATGCTCCCAAAGCCTGGAACTCACTCCCGCCTGGCGTCAGAACATCCCCTGACGTGACCGCGTTTAAAAAGAACTTGAAAACACACCTATTTAGGACAGCTTTTAATGGGTCCCTGTGATTCGTCCTTCGTGTGCTTTTGCGTGCTGACACTGTTGCATGCTGCCACTAACCACACTTGCATGCTGACTCGGTGCATGGCACCCCTAATTATGTTATTCATGTTGTCTAACAAGCAAGATATTACTCAGCATTCAATCGCGTTTCCCTTTGCAGCAAATTTAAAGCGCCTAGAAAGAGATTGAGTTCTGTGAAGGCGCTTAATCAAGTGCATTATTATTATTAGTATTATTGCAAACTCGTGGAGGAAAGTCATGAACAAAATTTACGGTTGAACCGAAGGCCTGCGCTCGGTTGAGTTCATCTCGTATGCTCGGAGCTCGCACACAACCGTGGTCCAAGATGAGAATAATGAAGGTAGATAAATAAGAATGGGTGGACTGGCAAAGCAGACTTACGACAATCGGCAATTACGGTCTGTACTAGGAAAGTTAGGACCACATTACCCGGGAGTGGAGGGGCAAAGTATTGCCTGGAGAATTCCGAGAACCATCGGCTTTTTGCAGACGTTTAGCGTTGTGTTGCCTGTTCCTCCGGCTGCTTTTTCAAGCGCCTGGATAGGGATTAAGTTGTCATAGAGTGCCGCACAAATGAATTAATATATATATATATATATATATATATATATATATAGAGAGAGAGAGAGAGAGAGAGAGAGAGAGTGTATAGGAGAGCTGGATTTTATCCCAACATAGTTAAAAAAAGAGCACATGATTAAGCGAGAGAACCAGACGACCTAAACTGCAGATTGTCGGGTAGTCTACAAAATGTCTTCGCAAGGTCATATTGCTGATAGAGGCCAACAGGTCTGCCTGCCTTTTTACGATAGAAACTTGAGAAAACAGATTTTTAATGGATTTTGAAGGCTCTCTACAACTACATAACTACTTTAGTTATAGAGAATTGCAATCACCCGACTTGCAGCTTCGTCTATCGTAATTAAACCCACTGATCCTAATCGTCAGTCAGCTTTCATTAATATCCTGATGTCGTTTAATGTCGCCAGACTACGTTCACCTGTTGCCTTTTTATGCTGGTCGCATTATATATATATATATATATAAATCATTATATATCATTATATATATATCATTATATATATATATGATGTGACCAGCATAAAAAGGCAACAGGTGAACGTAGTCTGGCGACATTAAACCACATCAGGATATTAATGAAAGCTGACTGACGATTATGTATATATATATATATATATATATATATAATCGTCAGTCAGCTATGGTGCAATACAAATGAATTATAAATATTAATATATATATATATATATATATATTAATATTTATAATTCATTTGTATTGCACCATAACAAACTTAATCTCAAATCAGGCGCTTAATTAATCTTAATCGCTTTATCTCCATTCAGGCATATGCTACGGGCTCGGACCCACGAACTTGGCCAACAAATATAGTAACCTTGACCTTGTATCGTGGCAAGCACCTTAACCACTAAGCCAAGCCAGAGCGTATTCCCACCTTGTATTCTTCAACTCCGAATACATTTATGGCCAGGTCAATGCAGGTCGTGCAACACACTCCCGGTTTGGTCGGGTAGCAGCAGCTTTTCTCGTCCTCACTTTCTCTTGTGGCTCATGTGCATGACCTGGCCTAATTTTTCCTACAACTGAATGCTATAATCCACTAGTGTTACCAAATTCTGCTTATCTGAAAACATGCAAATCTCATTCAGTCTACAGTGTGTGACCTACTCGGATCTTATGTCACCTGTGAATTGCAAAACCTGAAGACCCTAAACATCGACGCTGTCCACGAAAGAATATGTTCTTTGTCCTTTCTGCTCAATCCCTCTTCCGATCGGTCATTGGTAGAATGCCACAACGCGAAACTATCTGGCATGCTCAACGAGTTTGCACCTTTGACACAATGAATTGTTTGCCCTCTCCAAGACGGCATATGGTTTAGCAAAGACATTAAACAAGCTAGGCCTACTAAGCGAAAATTTGAAAAACCACACAAAAGATCAGGACTTACTGGCCTATGACAGGCATACGAGGACTGCTGTACGTCGTACCAGTCGATCCTAGCAAAGGCCAAGTCTAGCATCTATAAAAACATTGTTGAATCACAGATGCACAGTCCGAAAATGCTGATGTCGACAATCAACCATCTCTTCACCAACTCCCAGGTTAGCTCCTTACTTAGTGATCCTTATGATGATCTAGCCGACCATGTGATTCGTTCTTTTTGTGCTTTTGAGTGCTGACACTGTGCATGCTGCCACTAACCATATCTGCATGCTGACCCCGGGCATGTCACCTCTAACCATGCTGTGCTTGCTTGCATTGAGCATGCTACCACTAGCATTCATTCGATCATGCTTTCTTTGCAGCATATGTAAAGTGCTTAGAAGGAGATTAAGTTCTCTGATGGCGGTATACACGTGTTGTTATTATTATTAATATTATTAAATGGAATTGACCCGACATACTCCGGGACAGAGTGCTCAATCAGTATATCGTACCTACTGTAGCAAGCTTGGCATGCATGGAGTATGCAGCTCCAGTGATGTGCCTTCCCATCGTAATGCAGCCATTATCGATGCAGCTGGACTTAAACTTCTAATATCCGAGGAATAACAACCTGAAGCCCTCAGCTCCGACAAGCCACCCGATAACTGGGCAACGTTGACATTGTATCTGCATCGCTGTGCCTAGTCAGTTAATTGTCATGGCCTATCGCATCAGGGCGGTAGGAAGGTCTTTGTAAATAGGACAATCACTCAATTACTGATTTGTGCGAGGGAATTCGCCACCAGAGCGTTTTCCCATTTTAAAACATCGAAAATTGCAAAGCCTTTTCGAAGAATTTATTTTTTGGGCCGCTGCTGGGTAAGGCTCGCACTGCTATTGTGGTACAAAAGAGAGACCACAGATAATTCGCTCTAACACGGAAAACAGGTAGTCACATTATTCTGAACTAAACATCAATATAAGCAGAAGTAAGAACAAGAAGCTGAATGTTTTCGTCTCTCCCTAACTTCCCCCTTTCTTACAGCACCTCAGTGCCAAGACGGTTGCTCTTCTGATACCAGCTCTTGTTGCCTTGTCAACTGAGACCTGCAAGCAGCAGACCTTTCAAGGTCGCCACGTGTCTAGTATAGTTGTTGAGCTTTCACATCGTAAACCCAATGCACAGGAGCCCCCAATTTCACACAAACTAAGCCTATCTTGTAATGACACTTAGCGTGGCTTTGTTTGATTGAACATTTCAACACTGAGTTGAAACTGCATGCTTGGTCACGAGTGCTTGGGTGGGTGACTCATTAAATAATTTTCCTCATCGTTGACGAAGCTACATTACATTCGAGCACGGTTTTAGTACTCTGCAGTTTATTCATTTTAGGATTAGTGCAAAGCAGACACAAGACTTTGCTTCGATCGACGTCTTCGTAATTTCAGTGCTAGGTTGGGTCATCAAGCCAGCATTGTCATCCAGGCGCTCAGGCTGAAGGAGGCAGGAGTAGCAAGCTTTCGGACCCTACACCGTTTGACTGACTGATAGTCTGAGAGCACCATGCAGCTACAGCTTAACTCGCTCATTGCATATCCAGTACGTGCACGCACCCTAGCTGAATGCATACTATTTGTTCTCGGAACAATTGAACTATGCCTGCCTTGATGAATAAACGATAGCATGGCCAGGGGTCCGGCTAGGAAATGAGGAGCCCTGACTCTGACCTTGCAAGAGGCAGCTAGTTATGCAAGGAATTCCCCCCCCCCATCAGCAGGGGTGTCCACGTCGTAGGCTTCGTACGTCGTGGGCTCCTCTTCGAGCCGTTGAATCGGTGCAAAAACTTGTTGCTCGGCGTCCTTCAATCCAGGCTGTCGCTGAAAAACTTGAACGATAATGAGACTAACCAAATGAGACGCCAGCTGGCTGCTATCTTGGGTAAAAACATAGGCAAGCAGCACTTTACACGAAATGCACGAAGCAGGCAATATAATTTTATTCGAAGGTGATACCCCCTAACTTATCAGCCATATCCGGCAGGCAATTTTCCTACTTAGACAATGAGGATGCCACCACGCCTTGCTCACGACACGGCATACTTCAGTAGCTAGAGTATGGACACCTTCGAGCACGAGAGAAGTTGCAGAAGTATTAGGCATGTAGCCGGCTACTCACATCACCACTAAAGGCAGGCAAGGGCTAACAATCCACCTGATAGCCATTTAAACGGCCTAGGAACAGCCGACTGCGACCAAACAAAACTCGAAAGGGCGATCCAGCATGCCACACTCATGATTACGGCCAAAATCATCAGCATACATACAAAATCTCAATATGCTGTCGATAAATATAAACACAATTTTATCACTTGCATACTGTGACTGCTGAACATAAGCCTTGTGACTGGACGCACAAAAAATACCGTAAGCGATGCAATCACAAGGGTTTCACTTCACCAGAACAAGGAAAGTAATATTCAATACATGAAGAAGGAAAGAGTGATCAACTTTCGTCTGTTGTGGACGACCGGGCGATGCCATGCAATGCACAGGTTAATTACATGCTCGATACAAATAGTAGAAAAAATAATGCTAGCTATCGAAAATGCTGCAGTGGTGGTCACATTGTGTCGGCGGAGGTATGATATGCCGATACGGCAGCAGTGTAGTGCGCTCGAGGCAAGTTTCATACAGTCGGCACGCGAAAATAATCTGCCCGTTTGCCAAGCAGCCTCCCTTAGCAGCTGCCACTGTTCATAGACAGGGTTCGATCAACCAGCATACAAGATGCTGGCGGCACACACACGTGCTCCACCGAGCATCGACAGAGCGACTGTAGCACTGAGAGCACAACGTCGAGCCAGCGTTGGGCGTTCTTTCCGAGACTTGCTGCAATGTACACAAACGAACAGACGCTGCTTTCACACTAGCGAATGTCTCGGACAAGGTCGCGGTCGCTCTGCCTACGAAACTTGACCGGTGTGTCGAACCGACCGCCTGCATTCGATGTCGGGCTGTCAACTCACTGCTGGAGATTGTACCTGCAATGCCAAGGCTCACATTCAGCAACGTCGCAGAAGCAAGCAGCTGTCACAGAAACGGTCTGCCGCAAGCCGTCGGCATGCACCAGGCGGCGACGCGCACGAGACAGCTCGAGTCGTCGCGCGGCAGAGCGTGGGAAGCGGCAGAGCTCAATCTATCTCACCATCTCGTGCTCGCCTGACTGGCGTCCAGGTCGGCGAGGGCGACCAGCAACCGGCCCAGGTTCAGCTTGGTAAACGTCGACACCTTGTTTTTCACGGTGATCGAAACGCTTGACGAACTGACGTCCTTCTGGTTGACGGCGAGCTCGAGCCTGGGAGCGCACGCGCGCACGTTCGAGGAGCGGGCTCGGTCGCGCGCCCTGGCCAGCTGTGCAACAGCCTGGCTAGGATAGCAGAGACGACGGCGGCAAGGTCGCGAGAGAAATCGATGCAGTCAATGCACACACGCGCACGCACACACACACACACGCGAGCACGCACACACACACACACACACACACACACACACACACACGCACGCACACGCACGCACACACCGAAGGGTGCAAAAGCGCAGAGGCAGGCTCGTGGGGCACAGGCAACACGGGCGAACGAGGGCAACAGAGGCCGAGCTGGTGGCTCGTGCTCGCGAGCATTCCCTGCACGGACAATACTGCTGGCTCAGCCAAAGCAACAACGCTAGAGGAGGCGCAGAAATCTAGTATCATTACTAATATTATTATTATTGCTGTTGTTATAGAGTTTATCCACCGGGTGCTGAAAATCTACCGACTGGCGCTTACCATACAGTGAAATGAGAAGGCAACCGGCTATGCTATCGGCTCGGAGCACGAATTTCTTTCAAAGGGCGTATGCTCAGGTGGCATCTCGGCACATCATGCGTGATTTGGAATCTCGAAGCTCTTTCAAGCCGGCCACACAAAACAAGCGGCATCAAAAGGCAGTGGATTGCTTCGGTGAATACTCACGGTTCATCGAAAATGGGACTGGTGCTGTTCTTAATTATCTGGGTCTTCTTCTTCTCTGGCTGGATCCCTCTGATTGGTAGTGCATGAACCAGGGTTATACTAACGTACAAATTAAGGGCAGACTCTGGGCCTTGGGAGGCCAGCCCGCTGTAATAAAGGCCACAGTTATGTAGCCACCGCAGCTACTGGTACGTTCCACTAGCCGGCTCACAAATGCAAACTCGAATTCAAAGCCAAGCATAGGGCTGAAAAAGCACGTTGTACGACCTGAAGCGGCAAGAACAAGCTGGAGAAGTTGTAACAGAGTGCAACTATTGCAAACTAGGTCTAACTCTAAAAACTCGAATTCCCCCATATCCAAATCTATGAGAAAAGCCACGCAGAGAATGCATTTGAATCCGAATTCGCTTAGCATATCGGCAAGAATCCCTGTGCTCCAAACACAAACAGGGCACAGATGGTGGCTTAGCGGGCCGCCCAAGCAACCATTTGAAAGCAAGATGGCAAACGAACCCGGTTTTTGACAGCAAATCTTGGTGGAACACAAAATCAAACACCTGCGAGGTGGTTAAGCACAGTGTGGATCAATCCTAGTTAATGTTTCCCACTACAAGGGATGACTTCCGGGTAGCCTGTGTTAGGGGGCAGCAAAGTTTTGGAAGATATCCGTTTGAATAAGCGATGCATTCAAATAGATTGGTGCTGTTGTATAGCACACTGTTACCAGAGCTGGATATTGTTCTCTGTCAATCATTATCTGGATTCCTTGGTCGTTTGGAAACTTTTCTTTTTACTATCTTTGCTGGCTAACAAAAAAGAGAAAGCCTGTCTTGTGCATTAGTATTCTTAGCTGTTTAATTAAGCAAAAACGAGCCTGTAAACCAAAGTGACCACATCAGCTGATCTTCCCTAGTCGCCTAGGCCAATGATTTTCGACGTTAGTGTTTGAGGAAAGGAAGCTGATAATAGTGTCCACCAAGAATACATTTCGTTTGTTTTTCAAGCATGATTTTACTTACCATTCAATTGCATTTCACTTTACAGCAAATGTAAAGCGCCTAGAGAGAGATTAGGTTCTCTGAGGGCACTTTATCAAGTGAATTATTATTATTGTTATTATAAGAAAACATGTAACCGGCGATTTGCTTGCAGTCACTATCGGCTCCCTGGGCTTATGACCACCATTACATTATGTTATAAGGATTATTATGAGGATTGCACACCCTCCAAAACATTGGGCCAAGCAGCAAATATACTGAGAATGATTATAAATTTTTGTATTGTTTCCAAGGAGGACTAAATCTCTATGTAGTTGCTTTACAACTTGATGCAAGATAAGCATTAACCAAGGGTTCATGATATGCAAGGTACAGTTACATATATAATGCTCATACAATCATGAACAATTAAACAAGTCTCATGCTTTGACTAGCATGCAAAAGCACACAAGAAGACACTCAAGGCAGCCTGTTAGTAGACGCCCAGGTTAATAACAATATATATATATATATATATATATATATATATATATATATATATATATATATATTCGTGTGTGTCTGTGATATATATATATATATGTATATGTATATATATATAAATATATATATATATATATATCACAGACACACACACACACACACATACATAGTAGCTGATTAAACAGCCTCATTTGTATAGCGGTAAAGAGCCTGAACGGCTATCACCACCGATTGCAGTTGGCAATAAAGGATAGTGCACTGCAGGATTCGACCACGACTTCGGTCGTGAAGAGGAGCACCTTACCTCCATGAAACCAATACACAGGTAGGCATTCAAAGCATATAAGAACAAAAAAAGACAAGTTCACTAGGGCACATGGAAGGTTGGGCACATAGGATACATCTTCAGATGACACAAATTATGCAAATTCATTGCGAGTGGTGACGGAAGCCAGGAGCGAGTTCTCGACTTTCGGTGCATACAAACTGATGGCCCGATCTCCAATCTCCAATTTGCGATTTCAATTTAGAGTAAGAAACGCGAAATGATTGGAACCCGAGGAGCAGGTGGTATGAGAGCACTCTAGAGGAAAAATAAGGTTGGATAGGTAAGCCGGTGCAAGCAAATAAAGCGACTGGAGAGAGCAGCCAGAGTGAAAATCTTGAAGTAAATTCAATGCTTGATGGTGTAACTGAAATGTTCATCCACGATGATGTTCATTCACAATGATGTTCATCCACAGCTAGAAGTTTTGGACAACAAACCCAGATTATAGGCAGATGCCACCGGAGTGATGCTAGACCAACCAATCGTGAAGGTGAGATTCTCCGAGTTTAAGGTCACACTAGACTTACCCATAGCTATGAAACTGGTCTTACAATTGTTTTGCTTCAGGAAGTGAATGGCCGAGCATGCTTGAATGTGGCCGATGTGGGTGGAGCAAGGCTTACAAGGGCCGAATGATAAGTGAGTGTCATCGGCCAAGAAATCAAAGGCGATGCGGCCATGCACGCAAGGCAACGAGCACCCAAAGCCCGAGCGGAGCTGGATAGCACACTGGTTGTTGTGACTTGTATATTACGCGTTCCCCGTGTATTATGTTCGTGCCCCCCCCCCCGTGAGTTGGTGTCTTTCGGCAGGACCTCTCGACTGTGGTGGACGTCGAATCCGACTAGCCAAGCAGTTACTCAGCTAGCCGGATCTTATAATAATAACAATAATAATAATACACTTGATAAAGCCCTTCAGAGAGCTCAATCTCTTTCTAGGCGCTTTACATTTGCTGCAAAGGGAAACGTGATTGAATCGTGAGTATTTCATGCTTGATAGACAACATGAACAATGCGGTTAGGGGTGACATGCACAGGGTAAGCATGCAAATGTGGTTAGTGGCAGCATGCACAGTGTCAGCATGCATAAGCACATGAAGGACGAATCACAGGGACCCACTAAATGCTGTCGTAAATAGGTGTGTTTTGAAGTTCTTTTTAAATGTGGTCAAGTCAGGGGATGTTCTGATGCAAGTCGGGAGGGAGTTCCAAGCTTTGGGAGCATACAAACTAAATGCGCAGTCTCCAAAGGATTTGAGGTTTGTACGAGGTAGTGATAAACTGTTGGATTCCAAAAAGCGGGTGGTACGATGCTTGGCCTGGGGGGGGGGGAGTACATCTGAGAGATAGGCTGGAGCCAGAGAATGAAGTGACCTAAAAGTGAGCGACAAAACTTTGAAGTCGATCTGCTGCTTGACTGGTAGCCAGTGCAGGTCGGCGAGAAGTGGTGTGATGTGGCTTTCACGGCGTGTGCTCGTACTGTTGGAATAGAGTCGGTATAACGGCAGGACTGCGGAAGCCGACTGACCAACTAACACGTTTGTTCGTGCTCACTTTGCTTTCTCGCACCCCTATGGTCTAATTTGAGTAGGATTCCCCTTTAGACTTGTTTAGAGCTAAAATCCGCAGAGAGCACAACTCTTTTGCAAGCGTGGATTTCGCCTGGTCCAAGTAATGCACTTTCACGGCCCTAGGCTGCATGGTCATAGTCACTGCCTGTGACATTATTCAACCGTAACGGGTAGCAAAGGCACTTACATGCAATTGTGTATAACGACAACGATGCGGCTACGCTGAACGCTGTATCGAAAGGTTAGCTGAATTTTTCCAAGACCAACGTCTCCTCCAATCGCCTGGCTGAGGCTGCAAAAACCCAGCAAGAAAGCAGTTTATGCCAATGGCTATGCCAATTTTCAAAGCCCCCTTAGCGCCACAGAATGCCGAAGCTGTCAAGCCACAGCAGCAGATACTCCTCAAATGTGCTCAATTAATTACACGGTGGGCACACTGACAGTAGACGCCTGATTTCATCAACACACGAATAATCAGAGATGAGGCAGCACATTTTTGCACCAATTTGTATAATTGTTAGATGAGGCAGAGAGACGTCAATATGGCTGGCAGCTAACTTACCGCCAGTGCTGGAGTACACAGGTTTGCTTTACAGTGGCGATCATCACATATCCGTCAAGGTTACTGCTCAGAGTCTACTGATGCAGACTGATTGTAGAGAGTAGATCAAGGTAAGATCAGTTGGACCCACTGTACGTGTCACGACCCTCAAAGCATTCACAGCTTCCCAACAACTGACAATCGTTCTCATTCAGAAGTCTCGTTAGTGGTTTGGTGACTTAATGCCTCTGACTTCGATCGAGCAGCCAGCTGGCCGAAAGATAAAGAATTTTCAGAAACCCACCTTTTCTTCGATGGGCTGCTCGCTTGAGGAAGTAGAAGTTTGACCCAAGCAAACATCTGTTAACTAAGGAACCCAATCTGCCTCATAGCAGGACGATTGAAATCAGTAAGCAAATATTATGCTAGTACATGCCTATATTTCTATGAATGGGCCATACTTTTAGGATTCTGATAGTACCCATTATATGCCTGAAGTTCACCCTTTTGGAGTGCCTAGCTACAACACGACTACTGTATGAGCACAGTTATGCTGTTGTCAACTTGCTTCTAATGCCCTTATAAATCATTGAAGCAATAATGTATGAAACAAGCAACGGCAGCAAAGTAAATGAACACTTCCGGCACACTTGGGACAAATGAATGCTATAGCAATGTCAGCTAACCATCGTTTAAAAAAAATGATGGTAATGACACAGCAACTGCATGTACAGCACGACCGACCGCAAACTCTCAAGGGACAAGAGCTTGCTCAACTCTTCATTCGCATTTCTTCATTCGCAGTCGTACAGGACTACCATTCAAATGTTGCACCTTGGGCATTCTAGTACATCATCTGCAAATAGGCAGTGTGCATTGGAGACTAGTAACACACATTACGATCTGCAGGCAGTGGTGCAGAACCATCCGAAGTTGATCGGCAATGTCAATCTAGAGCAGCAGCAGTGAGGGCACAGTTTGCACTCCTTGGAGCACCCTCCATCAATATACCTATGACACGAAATGCACACGTCCCCTGGCATGCACACGCATTGTCACACGTTGAGAAATGGTGCTCGGCTGCAACATGAGTCACTGGATTCCACAGCACAGAAGCAGTGTACTGATTTGAGACATGCCCACAATCAGGCATCTAAGCAAAGAAACTAATGCTATTATTACGGTGACACGTTGCTGAGTCTTCACCCAGCTGTAAGGTGCTCGAACTTCATGAACTAGGTCTCGTGTTCGAATCCAGAAGCTGACAACTGCTTACTGTAAGTGGAGTGAAACCAGCTATGGCTCTTCTGCCACTATGGAAACGAGGCTGCTGCATCGGCTACCCATAGCGAGTTTTTTCCATGTCAGTCGTGGAGAGACAGTGTGAGCTAATGCAGTTTCCGGATGATAAGAAAGCAGCGGCATGTGGTTATACTCTGGATTATTCGAGAATCCCGAGCAAAACGACGAGACAAATTCGGATTTACATAGCACCTAGCCCTAATTCACTCATAGCGGCGAGCGGCACGCAGACAGCCGGCGGTTGGAACGTATGCAAGCACGCGCGAGCACACACACACCCACACACAAACACCGCACAAACCACGCACGGCTTGGCAGCCAGTGACCAGTTGGAGAAGGCGGCCACTAATCTTCACTAACCCGGCACGCCGAAGCAAGCTAGCCTAACTCACTCGGTCTGCACCGTGGCTCGGCGCCGGATCTCGCTCATGCGGAACGTGTCGTTTCTCTTCAAGCCGCCGCCGTTTGAGTGCGACGACACCGACACGGCGTCGGCGCCGCCGCCGCGTGGGGTGCTGCTGCTGCTGTTGGGCGCCCGACCGAGCGGCGTTCCTGGGGGCGTGAGCTTCGCCGGCTGCTTGTCGGTCGGCTCCACGGCCACGCCGTCGCCCATGCCGTCTTCTGCCACCGCAGCTGCTGTCGCTGACGCTGCATGTGTAAGCTGCGGCGCCTGGCCGGCGCTTTGATTGCTCGTTCTTGACATCGAGCGCACAGGTGCTTTAGGCTGCGGCTGAACGGCAGCTGCAGTAGCAGCAGCGCCGACGATGGATCCCGAGGGCGCGCTGGGCGCCGAAGGCCCAGCGTCCGAAGCTGCAGCGCCATCTGCTGTGGGCTGCAGCTCCTGCGTCTGCTTGGAGGGAGGCCGCAGCACCTGCAGCACGGCGACGCCAGAACTGTGTCAGCATCGTTTAATCTAGAGCCTACCGTTCGCTTTTGCCGACTAGCTAGCTTCAGGGACTCGAAGCCCAGCCCCCTAAAAAGCGGAGGAGCCGGGGCTATCTGTCGAGCAAGAGGTCTGTCGATTCCCTGCTGTTATCGGCGGTTCTCGAGACCAAGGAAGCAGCAGAGCTTGTCCAGAGACAAGAAGGAAAAAATTAGCACTGTAAGCAACTCAAGCAAAGAAAGGGGCAGACATCTTTTTGCATACGATAAAGAGAAGATATCTGCGCTGATGACAAAGAGCAGACCTCTGTAAAGCACGTTCACGGAAACAAGCACACCAAAAAGGTTATACATATATATAAATATATATATATATATATATATATATATATATTTCATTTGTATAGCGCATTCTGTATGGCTCCCTAAGAGAACTACTTAAATCTTAATTCAGGAGCTTCACATAGGTTACATGCAGGTTGGCATTCGAGGGCTTCCGGCCCTAGACGCTTGCTGCGGCAACCTCGTCGGTGCTGCTCCACGCACCTTCACTGCCAGACGAAGAACAAGCTCGCTCTGACCTCCCTGGTCCTTCAGCAGATATGAGCCGCTGGTTGCCATGGAAGGGGCCGACAGCAGCTCCTTCAGTGGAACCACTAAAGTGCCGAGGTCCGCCTGGTCGCCACCTCGCGAGTCCACGACCTGCAGATCGAAGGTACGCTAGAATTTGGCTAGAACAGGAAAGATGTCCCTGTGCTAGACTGTGCTGCTTCCAAGATGCAAACCATCGAGGCAGAGCTTAGCTGGTCATGGTGACAGCGATGCAAGGCATAAGAGAAACTGCACTTTGAGTAGAGTAGAAATCAAATCAAAGTTCGACAAACGTATCACGGACAAGACTCAGGTGGCTCCGCCAAATGGGATGCAGACTTCGGCAACAGTCGTAGCAACGTTCTTATGTCCCCCTCCTCCTCATCCCACCCCACCTCATCACTGCGATGGATAAGATTCGAGCAAGCATTAACATTTCATGAGCATGTTTGATAAAAAACACACTGATTCTGCACCTGTAGTCAAAACAGAACCAAACATTGCAAGTGGCAATGCAATGGAACGCAAGCGACAGCTGAATGCGACAGGCTACTTAGGTATGGGAAATCCTGTGCATGTTTAACTGCTACCTTTGAGACGATGTGGCCCTTGTATGTGAGAAAGTCTACGCACGATGAACAGCTTGCCAGAAATACGGGCGCATAATGAAAATGATTACAGTCAGGGGCGCTTAAGAGTGTCACTCTTCACGACCGAGGTCGTGGGTTCGAGTCCTGCAGCAGGCAATCCTTTATTGCCTGCAGCAAGCAGGGTGATAGCCGCCAGGGCTCTTCTGCAGCTATATAAATGAAACTGTCGGATCAGCTGACATTCATATTTTACCTATATGTCACTCTCAAAAGAAAGCCAAGTGCTGCATCAGCATGCCTAAATATTACAGCATGCCTAAATATTACAGCATGACTGCACTGGCCGCTTTTGAAACAAATCTGATGGTACACATCGGATGCTGGAAGTTTGCCCTCTAAGAGTGCCTACATACAGCTAGAATGCACTCGTAGTTAAGTTAAAAAATAATCTGTTTCTAATACTCTCTAAAGATAACTTAAGTCGATTAATCAGGCAAAAAGCAGTCGGAACCAAAATTAATGAGCAACCAGCAAATGGTAAGAAAATAGACCAGCTAATGAACACTTCTGGGCAAATAACAAGGGGAAAATAAAGCAGCGAGTACAAAAAATGCAATGGCCAACCTCGTCCATATGCACGTAGGCTCGGCAACGTGCTGAGAAATGAATCAGTAGTTCGCACAGCAGAGCAGTACCTCGAGGTTGCTAGCCATGAAGAAGAATGCCAACAGAAAGACCAAGTGGTGGTGCAAGTAGTGTGCAGGTCGTTAAATGGTGCGTGCCGAAAGCAGCCACGGGCAGCTGCCATTTGCTTCATTTGATACAATTGACACATTCATATCCACTCACTGTCATACAGCGCTTTGACACGCGGGGACAAAGCGTCGGTCACTGAAGGAAATCGCCAGTCAAGTTGAAATAAAAAAAATCGATAAACTTCTAAATCCAATACAACTTGATAACAACTTACAAAAGTCACACATGCAGAGAAAAATAAATGTAAAGCGCCCAGAAAGAGATTGAGTTCTCTGAGGGCGCTTTATCAAGTGCATTATTATTATTATTATTAAGATGCAGGCAACTACACGTTCAATGGCAATGCTTCACCTCACCGGTAACCGACAGCCAAGAAAGCCAGTGGATGCTTTAATTTGAGCTATTTTATTTCCTCCCACTGCTCCGAGCTACGCCGGAGCACATTTAGCACATTTGGAACAGCAGCATTATCTCATGATACTTGCTACCAACTCGACCACACTTGCACAGTTAAAGCAGCTGAGGTGAGCAAGCACGTGAGGGAGAACTACGAGTAGTTCCTGAAACCGGTGTTTCGCTTTTTTCGCGACAAGAAAGGTCTGTCCTCGGTGCATTACTGTTCTTCATTTATACTCAACTTCTGGGGAAAGTGGTTAAGGCCATTGGAATAGGATATCGCTTTTATGCTGACGATACTCAGCTGTATTTGTCATTTAAACCGTCGGAGCTGCAGCAATTGACGAACTGAACTCTTGCCTTGCTGACATTCAATCCTGGATGTCGGAAAATTTCTTGGAATTAAACGACAATAAAACTGAACTGCTGCTCATAGGGCACTTTAAGCATGTGGCTGGGCTAGAAGGCTTTGGTCTTCTAATTAGTGATGATGTTGTGTGACCATCACCATGTGCTTGGAATTTAGGTGTCGTCTTCGACAGCTGCATACATTTTTAAAACTTAGTTAGGAAGACTGCTTCCACAGCTAGCCATCCCGTCCGATCCCTATCTAAGATTAGGAACTGTCTTCCACGGTGGCATGCAAAAAAATTTAACTGACTCCCTGGTTCTGTCTCGGCTTGATTATTAAAATTTCCTTTTGGCTAGCCTACCGAAAAGCAACTAGGCCACTGCAGCTGGCTACGAATATGACTGCAAGGCTAGTCTTCAAGTCCCGGAGGTTTGACCATGTGATTCCTTTGCTAAAAGAGCTAGGATGGTTGCTGGTTGATCAAAGGATACAGAGCAAAGTTCTTACGCTGACCCACAAGGCCCGCCACGGCTTGGCTCCTTCATACCTAGCTGAGCTGCTGCATCAGTTTCAGCCTGTTCGCACCCTCAGGTCCTATGTGGACAATAAACTAGCTGTTCCATTCCTCCACTTAAAGTTCGTAGTCTGCAGACGCTTTTGCTCTGCAGGTCTTGGATTGTAAAATTCACTTCCACGATTCTTACGTAAAGAC
The DNA here is from genome assembly GCA_009760855.2 of Cristatella mucedo. Lineage (NCBI taxonomy): Eukaryota > Metazoa > Bryozoa > Phylactolaemata > Cristatellidae > Cristatella > Cristatella mucedo. The sequence goes on along the minus strand of WPIO01000001.1, from coordinate 19,128,336 downwards.
AACTACTCTCCTGCTGCCGACTATGGCACATCCTATCCAGCCGTTCTGAGCTGCTACTTCCATGTTACTCACTACCTCAACTGCTCTCCTGACTACTATACTTCCCACTTTCTCTTTGTTGCATGAGATGGGTCTGCTGGCTACCGAATGCCACTTAAGCTGTGTGTGGGCTATACAAAACGCTCATGTGTAACACCCACACATAGTCTTTGTAGCTTTGCGGAGTTACATACATTACAAGTATGTCGGCTACTGACGTGTAGACGCGCCAAAAAACAGCACTACGGTTCAGGTCAAGGTTACCTCCATGAAAAGTGAACTCGGCCCCTCTTCCAACCTGTTGGTGCTAGAAACCTGGAGTCATGGCAAAATTATGAACAGAATAGATATACACCACATCAGAATGATACAAAAGTGGTTGAACTCCAATATTCCCCGGAATCTTTGACAAATGCCAAAGGAGAACCTTGCCGGGTTGGGTGAGGTGAGATGAGGGGTGTGTGATGCGCCACAAATGCTCACAGCAATTTGATTTCTTCATAAAGGCCAGCCGATGGCACTATCACCAATGCAATGTCCGAGCTAGCAATCAAGGCTTGGAGGAATTTGGTGGGTTCTTGGCAATTCTATCACAAAGATGTATAGGTAACAAGGGCCCATCGACTGGTGATCTCTTTAGCACACCACACCACAGTAAGTTGTGAGAAACTCCCTCAATCTTGCCACATATCATGCTCACTACTGTCTCGAAAACACAGGGCCCCAGTAAATCTCCAGATGCAACCTTTCCAGTGACTTCCAAGCCTGACCTTGAAACGACAATAATTTCATTTCAAGGACCATCTGATGATAAAAGAGATCAGAGCTAGAAAGCGGTGAGGAGAAAGTGCCCAGTAATCCAACATATGAGGTAGAGGCATGAGTGCACCAAATTACTAGTATGTCAGTCCCACCCCGTCTGTCGTGAGCATTGCACCTGCCATATCACACCACTTCTTGATTACCTGCACAGGCTCCCAATCAAACAGCATATCGACTTAAAGGTTTTGTCACTCACTTTAGGTCCCTTTATTCTCTGGCCCCAGCCAACCTATCCGAATTACTCCCCAATCAGGCCAGACATTGCACCACCCACTTTCTGAATCGAATCGTTTGGCAATACTTCGTACAAATTTTAAATCCCTTGGAGACTGTGACTTTAGTTCGTATGGTCCCAAAGCCTGGAACTCACCCCCAACTGACGTCACGACATCAGCTGATTCGACGGCATTTTAATCACGGTGCAATCGTTATGTATATTGATACACCAGCTATGCCTTCCCAGCCAGCATTGTTGTTGCATTTTGCTACAGAGGAATTAGACATGCATTTGTTAGAAGTTCTCCCTAGTAAAGGGGCCTGAATACACAGTGTCTATCCAACAGGATGACATTGGAGGTTCATTTAGATCTATTTAAAAAGGGTAGGCCCCTAAATTCGACAACTCTGCATATTAAATTGCTCTTTCTAGCAAGACGGTAATGCAAACAATGTTGAGCATGTGGTACTTTAGACTTTTAATAATTTAGAGGAAATCCTTTTCGATCAGCAATTTTTCTGGGATGACGTACTAGATCCCCGCCATAACTCACCTGATACTTTTAATGGAGGTCAATGATGTCTGCGATAAAATAGGTGTTATTTTAGCACTCGTGTCTTCCAGATGCACGAAGCCTGATAAACTATTACTGCATATTTTTTAACTGCTTGGCTGGGAGCCACAAGTACCTGCCCTAAAGTATACAGGTACAAGACACAGAAACAAATAATTTCGTTATAGGAAGTCAGGTGCAGAGCAAACACGGCACTGAAGCCCAGCAACCGGTGTTATTTACTCACACGGAATTTTACATCTTCCAGCACGGGGCGTCGAACCAAGAATGAGAAGTTCTCACGCCATTGCGGATTAACCATATCGTAGGACGGTGCCGTAGAACGCCTATCATTGCCGACGATCACACCAACACTGACAGAAGCACCGGCCATCTTCTTGCTGTTCTGGCGACTTGTTTGCACCTACGATGCATGATCATCCCACAGGTAAAACAACTAAGCATCCTGGTCGGGTAAGGTCGGGCAACAGCAGTGCAGTTGCTGATACATGCACTGTGAAGACTAATAGCAACGGCAGCCACATCCACTATATATTTCCTGCGTCCTTTACAGCAAGTGCAAGGTGACTAGAAAGAGGAGACTCAATTCTCTGAGAGTGCTATACAAATGTCCTCTTGTTAATAATATTATATTACTATGATAGCTATGGTGGCAAAAAATCTATGCACTTAAAAGAAATGCAGTAGGTGTGGGTTCTAGGGGGCCAGTAGTCTTCTTAGACTAGGAGATGAATTTCAAGATGAGGCCAGCATGAGGCAGGGTTGAAGGCAGACTGACAGTGCAGGAAAAGGAGACAAAAGAGCTCAGTGATTGAGCGCGACCTTTGATGGAGTAAGGAATGCACTAAAGCTATACCAGAACTGATTTAGCCAAAGTGTAAAATCCGGTACACCAGGGGTCAGCTGGGTTGACGAAATAAATGATTAATAATGTAAGTTAAAAAATAAATGTTTAAACAATTAATCACTTCTTATTCTAAGAAGACTGCTGGCCCTTTAGAAGCTACACCTACCGTCCTCCTTCCGAGATGCCTAGATTCTCTGCACATTAGCTACAGTAATAAATGCAGTAATTATATCCTTGCCCTTTAGTTTTGTTCCACATCCTTCAAAAAAGGCTGTTGTCAGGGTACTCAATAACAGATCAACACTAGTCTATATGAATTTAATTAACTTCCATCTATTGCCCTTTCCAATAATTCCCTACTGCCATTTCTATCAAAGGCATCCGAACAGGTAGTGGGCTGTTAAACTGTTAGCAATACCATCCAACCTATCAAACGATTCCTGTCTGAATTTAAGTCTAATCACTCGACAGAGTTAACATTACTGCGAGAGTATAATGACACTCTCAGGGATTTTGGATTAGGTTGTGACTCTCGTGCTAGCTCTCTTGAATTTCTCGTCAGCTTCCAGCACTGTTCACACCAATTCCTCCTTTAGCACCTATCAATCTGCAGGAGCATCACTGGCATTGTACTTCAATGTTGAGGCCGTTTCTTAGTGAGAAAGTTCAGAGTGTATACGTAAGTTGCCTACAATCATTTGACAAGCATTCAAAGTAAGGGGTACCCAGTAAATCCGTTCTAGGTTTTCTTCTGCTCATACACGATACCCTAGTTACCGATGTAATCACCGAGCTCCTCGAAGCTTTCATTGCTATTCAAATTATGTGCAGTAATACCTGTGCACTTTAGTCTTTTCTGGCCTTCCAGACCTCAGATTCTCTCAAATCCCCAGCAGTTCGTATTACAATTTACACTTGAATGACAGCTAACGCTCTCAAACTGGACGACGAAAAAGCTATTCTAAAAGCAATGGCAAAACTAATGTCACTCATAAACTGAAAAGCTTCACAAATAAAAATGACAAGGTTAGCATAACCCCTGGAGCCTCTGGGTACCCTCTTCCAAAGTCAGTCTCTGCATGATCTCATGAGGTCTGCAGTCAAGTCAACCTTAATTTCAGCTATATAATATTCAAAACAGTCAAGCATAGTTTGATAGTGGTAGCGCAGCCAAGTTAGTCAACGAACTCAGATATCCAATATAGACTTTGTAACTCTCTCTCCTCCAGTTCAGCTGCAGTCTGTGTCTAATATGAAGCTTACAGGTGGCATAAATCGTGGCCATTCGGCTTGCCTAACGTGAATGTCGAAATTACGACATTATAGCGTTTCTTTCCTACATTAACTGGCTCCACATCAAGAAACGAATTTCTATGCCCTGTCACTCATTTGTACTTCTCTTCTTGTTCTTGCTCAAGCTTACCAATCTGAAATAGTCAGGCGTCATAGTACTAGTAATAGTAATAGCAATACATACATACATAGTAATAATCACCGTACCAACCGGTTCTCCAACTTTAGTCATTTAGCCGTGCCTCTGATCAAATCTAATCCTTTGGAAACTGTGCCTTCCGTTCTATCCCATAGCCTAGACATTGCTACCGACTAACACTGCACCACCAGCTAAAAACCCATCTGTTTCTGACATTATTTACTCCGTCCATGCACTGATGCATGCCAAAACTGTATTAACACTAATCAGTTTGTAAGCCACCTTTGAAGCACGTGTAAGAAAACTCCCTACACCAAAATTAGCTCTCTTTAGGCAAAATACAAGTGATTATTATTATTAATTTCATTATATTATTATGCTACGAACTTTGCTTATCGCCGTGCTGGTTTGCCCAGTAGTAAATTAAGGTGCTTGCTCTGACCAAGGTCAAGATGAATGTATTTGATAGCCGAGGTCGTGGGCTACAGTTCCATTGCATATGTGAAGCCCTTGAACAGAGATTGTTATCTTAGCATGCTATACAAATGAATTAAATTTTTATCATCTTGATCCTTATTAGCTTCCACATCTATTGGTCACACAACATGTCTGCACAACTTAGACCGAAAAATACAGGCCCAAGCTGGTTTGGTCCAGCAGTTAAGGTGCTCGCCCCGACCAAGGTCTGGCTGAGGTCATGGGCTCGAGGCCCGAGGCATATGTGAAGCGCCTGAATAGAGATTTAGTTCTCTTGGGGCGCTATACAAATGAATTAAAAAAAATACTACCGACAGTCACGAGGTAGCACCTAGCACTGCTACTGCTCTCGATGTTGTACAATAGTATACAAATGAAATGACAGCTTAATGTTTCGGCACCCAAAAAGAATACTTTCGCACTAGAAAGAACAAGGAATATGCAGTATATAATACCTAGAGCTGGTTTTTGCAAATAATGCCTGGCAAGAATTTTAGTGATCGTTCTCCACAGCCCATGCTCTATAATAGAAAAGGCCGTACCATCACCACCGCATTTTCCATATGGTTAGCTAAACAGCCCAGTCATAATTTTATTTTGAAATACAAACTAACCAAGTCAAACTTTCTAGCACATGCAGATCACCATAGTTTTGGCTTCTCGGCTGTTTGCCAAGATTTGCAAAACAGTTTTACACAGTTCGGGGGTCTTTTTTAACCAGAAAACACAGTCGGCTGTTTTCAGGCCATAACTGCATAAAGATTTCTTGAATAGTCTGTAATCAAATCGGTGAGCTGTGATGGCACACTAGGTAAGGCGGTTGCTTTCACGACCTCGGTCCCGAGGTCGTGGGTTCGATTCTTGCGGTGGGCGATTCTTTATCGCCACTGCAAGTGGTGGTGATAGCCGTAAAGGCTCTTCTCTCGCTATACAAAAAGAGACTGTTTAATCAGCTAGGATTTATTTATTTATTTTAATCAGGTCTGGTCTACGTCTGCCTGTGCATAAACCCAGATGCCTAAAAACCACTCTTCAAGGGTGCCCAGCACAGTCGTTAAGATACATTTTTCGAGAAGGGGACGCCTGGCATATCCAAAAATTCTAACTTTGTCATTATCAGGCCGAGCTGGTTTGGTCCAGCGGTTAAGGTGCTCGCCCCGACCAAGGCCTGGCTGAGGTCGTGGGCTCTAGCCCCGAGGCATATGTGAAGCGCCTGAATGGAGATTAAGTTCTCCACAATGCATTATATTTTTTTATATTGCATGTTCTGACGGTGCAATAAAAAACTATCCTTTGAGGGCCACAACTGTTTCCAACCCACTAGAAACCACCAAGCAAATAACCTTGGCATGTTTTCACATCTAGAAGACTAACCAAGGTGGGAGCATCCACAATTTGTACCATGTGTTGCTTCGTCATATGACTTTACCTTCTGGTAGTAATCTTTGGCTCTGATTTTGTAAAATAATGCAGTGCTGAAGATTAGTGTTGATTCATAGGGTGCACACAAGTTTTGTGCAAACACTGGTAATCTAAGTCAACACTTGTAAGCAAGTGTCATTTGGAGGCACCACAGTGGCACACAGAACAGCTGCACAACACAAGAAGCACACCTACAATACTGATCAGGCACGAAAACAAGCTAATTCGTCTGCACAATTACCATAACATGTTTGGACAAAGATCCAACAGGCTGCTCGATCAATGAAACCATCTATTCTATGGAGAGCTGTGAGACCAATTATTGCCAAGCAGCCTAACAATACCACCGATGCTTCACCGAATGCAATCTATGTTAAAAGAATTTGGCCAGCGTACCCCAGCGTATCGCAATGGCAGCAAAAGTATGTGCATCGTCGGTCGCTGCCGACTCAATGGACTTGAAAACGTTCCTCCAGTCGACGGCTGTCCACTGGTGGCCCGTACAGAATTTAACCATGTTTATGCATGCTTTGAGGCTTTCTCCTAGTACTGCCGGACATTATTCCACGTACTCATTTGCCGGAAAACCATGAGCACATCTACATCATTATTAAGGTGTCTGATACTAATGGTGACTGCATGCACTCAAGCTGGTGCCAAGTGATCCTTGAACTCATTCATTTTTTAGCTTTCTGCCTTCACTGCACATTGTACCCGTAGGACAACTGCCGTGGCCGTGATCTTCCAAACATTGCCTCTGACGGCCCGCAGTTATTCCACGTTCTTAATGCATCTTCGGCAATGCTGCTATGGCTTCTTTCAAGAAGTGCTGCTCGCAGGGCTAGCCAAGGGACTCACGGTAGAGCTGGCCGCAATATTCCCTCTCACCACAGTGTCCCACTATGAAAATGATTCGGAAGACTGCTGGCATTCTAAAACCTGTAAATTTCTCCTATAAAAGTGTCTCCTCAAGCAGATGCAGCCACATTTTGAAGTTTTACTTTTGGTTCGTATGCATCTGGGAATGCAGCATCAAAGGTCTCAAGAGCTCTCAAACGGGCATCGAGTAGAAGGGAAAAGGAAGGCATACTGTTTCTTGGGAGCAACCTGTGAAACTACAGGGGTTATATTTTGTTTCAAGTGATGATTTCTCAACCGGCACATGACCGAAATAGACTTCGGCATCACCGGGGTATGTCTGTCTTATGAAGTTTCACTTATCAGTCCAGTTTGAGATCCTAGTGAGAAACCCACAATTTAATGCCAGAGGTCAGACGATATCTCAAACTAAGCTTAGGGTTTACTTGCACAGCAGCTTCGGGGCGCATGGGTTGCACATTTCTTTTTAAAGTATCGGGCAAAACTTTTGCTTTCTATGTGCTGGCAAAAAATAATATGCAGTATTAGATGTCCTGGAAAACACCACAGCTGTCACGATCAAATCTCATGTATGCGCAAGCAATGTGATGCATCGATTTGACAAACCTGCAAGTTCCGTGCCGAGTCTACGAATACGCAGAGAACACACCGATCAAGCTTCCCATCCCCTGTACCAAGGTTCTGAAATAAATAATCAAAGCTGTACTTACACAAGGCATGTACAGGCAACGTCCCCCATTGACTTAGGGCCTATCTAAGTCGGCGATTCCCAAGCATTGATGTCAACAGGCAACAGTCATGCTAGGAGCATTTAAAGTAGGGGGTGGCACCCCGGAGCTTTGGGCTCGGTCACCTTCTTTTCACAATTTCTACTCTCCCTGTTGCTGATGTTATCGCCAAGCACAGTCTAGGCTTTATTTTCTATACAGGTGGCACACAGCTGTAGCTGTGCTTTGAACCTACCCTACCTATCGGCGTATCAAATTCTCTCAACTCCCTTACTGCATTTAATGCTGACATTTGCGGCTGAATGGCAACAGACTTTCTCAAATTGACTGAATATAAAACCAACCTACTAGTTATGGTCAAACCAAGTCGTATACAGAAATTGGAAATCCTATCGCTCAAAATGGGCTCGGACAACATATCTCCTGTTGAATCTACACAAAAATCTGGGTGTCCTGTTCCAAACTTACCTTTCACTAGACGACCAAATCAGTTCCATAGTCAAGCCTGCCTACTTTCAGCTCCACAACATTACAAAATTTCGGCCCAACTTCGCTAGGGATACCACATTCAAGTTTGTACATGCATTTGCAACATCCCATCTTGACTCCTGTAATTCACTGCTCGCAGATATTTCTATGCAATCAGGCGATTACAGTTAGTGAAACACTATGCAGCTAGTGTTGTCTGTCGTGAGCATGGAAGTTGCCACATTCTAACCCCTTCTCACTGACCTGCAATGACTCCCAATCAAGCAGATCACCGACTTCGACTTCAAGGTAATGTCACTCACACACCAGGTCCCTTCATTCTGTGGCTCCAACACTACTTATCAGAACTCCTCCCCAACTATCATAGCACCCACTACCTGCTCTTCTGACTCAATCGTTTAACTGTGCCTCAGACGAACTCCAAATGCTTTGGAGACCCTATCTTTGGTTCTTACACTCCTTCATGCTGGACTCACTTCCGACTGATGTCACGACATCCCCTGACTTGACCACATTTAAAAAGAAACTAAAAATGCACTTTTTATTCAGGATTTGCTGAGTCCTTGTGAAGTGTCCTTTGTATGCTTATGCATAATGCTGCTGTACACGTTATCACTGACCATATCGACATGCTTCCCTTACAGCCTAAGCCAAGTACCCAGAAAGAGAATAAGTTTTCTGAAAATGCTCTATTAATGTCTATTTATCATTGTTATTATTATTATCATTATTGTTATCCTTTGCGATAGGCATATAATACCGCAAGCAAATGAAAGGCCGAAAGAACAATGTAAATGCAGCCAACATGCAATCAAAAGCTCACCAAGCATACTAGCACAGTAGTATGAGCAAGACACGGGCTCATTGCAGGGGATACAGCATGAAATTGATGAAGCGGCACCCACATGCAAGCTGTAGGCAAACCGTAGCCCCAAAAAATCTGGCAGCAGCAATCGAGTAGAGCAGTGGCTGATTAACATACAGCTGCAGCAGCTGCTACCAAATACGACCCCGAGTGGAACCGCAGCTTAGCCGGGCAGGGATCGCCAGGAAATTGAAATGCTACTGCTTACCATCAGAAACGATGGATCTCTTACTGAACTACAAACCTGATGTAAAATAAAGCAAAGCATTACTTTAAAGGTAATATAAGTGCAAATCAAAAGCAGCTGTATTTAGTGCAGGTCATCAGTAGGGGTGGGTGGTGAAGCCGCAGAAGATAACCGACCAGTAGCTTTACTTAGCTCACGACAGCTTGAAAGAGCTCGCCTGGACACTATAAAATACAACGCACACAAGTCACACGTCAGTCACACTCGTATGTGGGATGACATCTATCAAGTGCACGCATACCGACTGAAGCTTTCAATACAGTGGAGATCATGCTCCTGCCTGACCAGATAAGCTGATGCCAGTGTGCATCGGGTTCCAGATGCACATCGATTCAGACTTTAGAAGATTCTTTCTCACTAAACGACATCTTCTCTCCTCCTGTAAACTGTGGCACATCCTTTCCAGCAGTCCGGTGTTGCCACTTCCACGTAATCCATTTGCTCGACTGTACTCCTGACACAGCTTTGCTTCTCGCTTTCCCTTTGCCGTGCGAGTTAAAGTCGGCCGGCTGTAGTAAGCACGGGTAGAATGCCACTTAGGCTTTTAGTGCTCCATTGAAAAATCTCGAGCATAAAACCTACTTAGTCCTCGTGGCTTTGAGAAGTCATAGACACAGATATATCTACATCATTACATTCTACGATCCGTACCTATACCACCGACGTCAATCAAGTAGCAATAGCCCACTCACCGCCTTGAGCATGAGAGGTTCGTGATACAGCTCTGCTTTGTTGCAAAACGGACGTCGTGCCGATGTGCAGCCCCCCTCCCATTTCGGCAACAAGCAGCAGCAGCCAGGTGAAGGCCACGGTCACATCGACAAATGCTTGGGCTGAACAAGCTGGCTTTTGCCCCAACGTTTCACGTGTGTCCGGATGTAAATGGGGCACGAGCCAGTTGTGTAAAACGGGCATTGAGTTTTTCAAACTCGTCAGTTACACAGCTGCAATTAACTACACCTAGTCTCCAAATCGCACGCAACAATCCAGCACAGTGAACGAGACAATAGCTGCAGCATAAACCAGCTGTATCTGCAACAGCAGCCACCCAGCAAGCATCGAGACCGATTAAGAGGTGCAGCACTGCTAAATGTTTGTGCATGCGGGCATATGCTTGTGTGCCTGTATTGGTTACCAGTCCCAGCAATGGTCACGTGGCTAAACGGTGCCATAAATCTGACTACCGTGCGAAATATGTATGGTAGTGTTATGTAAGTAGGATGAAGCACCATGTGCTCCGATCTTCTGCATAATAATGAACTTGAAGGTATGATATGTAGTACCTTTATGACTTCATTCAAATTTGACGTCAGCGTGAACCAGGTGGCAGTCACGTGTACCGAGCCAGGGCTGTTTTCCAGTGTCAGCCACTGCAATGAACAAATGAAAGTAGCTGGTCTGACAATCGTGCTAAGCAGGCTAGGGGAGAATGGACAATGGCAGAGCAAGAGCGGCCCAACTCACGTCGTCCATGTAGCCGCGAAATGCAAGATCCTCGATGGACAAGCTGGCACTTAAAAATAGAATAGAATGTACCTCGAATGGTTAACACAGATGGGATTGCAGCAATGCGAGCAATGTGGTCACACGCTGCACAGTATCTACTCCATCGAGCGATGAGATCGTGCAGAGTCGTGACCCAGCAGATGATGGTTGCATTACAGCGGCTGGTTGCAAGTATGCAAAAAAAGTCTCGACACAACAGAAATCGGTCACATGCAAAGCAAAGGGCAGTGTTATCAATGACCTCAACAGAGCCTGCAACAACTTTCGCATACTGGTAGTTGCTGCTGCCTATGGCCCGGAAAGCATGGTCCAGAGTAAGAAATATATCGGCCAGCTCCAAGATGTGACAACAATTCATCTTCTCTAGGCGACGTCAAAAGGTCAGTCAGCCGTTTCTTAACGAAAGGTAGTAAAAGGTTTTGCCTAAACCTTGCCTAGCTCTTGGGATTGCCACCATAGCACGGTTCTCATTAGGTGAAACGGCAGCCTCGAAAAGGCAAACGCAAATAATTCTCTGTAAAAGTACAGGGGGGTCGAATTAATACCCTTTTTGCAGCAATTATTACTTTTCGTTGGAGATACATGGCCAAGAAATTGGAAAGCTCCAAGTCACTTCAAGGAGCTGATGCTGCAGTCGGCACAGTGAACGAGTATCTCTTGTATAAGAGTGTAATAAAACGAAATATTCCTGTACACGGTGCCATCAGGCAGCATTAGTTTCTTTTAATTGGACAAAAGATGTGTTACAACTAATGCCTTCCACAGTGTTGCTTACAAAAAAGTCATCTGTACTAAGATGGCCTGAGCCATCTACTAGCATTGCTGATTGCCGAAGGACGACAATAAAAAAAAGTCGAAGGCCATACGAAAGCATTCTACAAAGAAATAGGATTACGAGTCCAAGGAGCTACTTGCAGTTGCCACTCGGACTACGTCGAATGATGCGATCCGAAGCAAAAGAGATGACCTCGCTGATCCCACTAATCGCAGACAGCCTTTCATCAGCACCGGTATTGTGCAGCTACTAGTAAATTCGTGTCCAATAGAGCTTGAAACGATATAACACATCTTTTCTTATTTAGAGATTTCATGCAGCCTAGAAATATATTTTAAGATAGACTATCCGATAAAATGACAATATGCTAAATACAGAACACACCCTAGATCAGCCGTTCTCAACCTGTGAGTCGCGATCCCTTTTAGGGTCGAACGACCATTTCACAGTGGTCACCGAAGACCGTCGGAAAACAAGCATTTCCACACTTCCCACACAATAATTTTATGGTTGGGGGTTGCCACAGCATGAAGAACTGTATTAAAGGGTCGAGGCATTAGGAAGGTTGAGAACCACTGCACTAGATCATTCCAGAATATCACGAGAATGCCTCATTTACTGCTGGTATTTGACTGACCGAAATAAAATCCTGGCATTTTGAGCCTAAATTCCAATTGTCTTCAGTGATGGATCCAGCTACAGCTAGGCAGGACACCGATAAAGCTTGGCCACTGGAAGTGGTTTTCACCTCCCTGACCAGACACCTAAATAGGCAGGCGATGGACATTCCCTGTCGAGCAGCGGATTCATCTATTACTATACTGCCCCTACGTAGAACTAATTTAGCTTCTTCACAGAAGAATTTCGATTTCCTTGGCATGTGCAGCTTAATGCTTGAAACTCTGCAGCTAGGTATGTCTGTCGTAAGCGTCACAGTTACCACATCGTACCACTTCTCGCCGACGTGCACTGGCTACCAGCCAAGCAACTCATCGACTTCAAGGTTCTGTCACCCATTTTTAGGTCTCTCAATTCTTTGGCTCCAGCCTACCTATCAGATCTGCTCCCCCACCAGGCTAAGCATAGTACCACACGCGTTTAATCGTTTAGCTACACCTCGTTCCGACTTACGTCACGACATCCCTTGACTTGATCACATTTAAGAAGAAATTAAAAATGCATCTTTTTATCACGGAATTTAGTGGGTCCCTGTGATTCGTCCTCTGTGTGCTTATGCGTGCTGATACTGTGCATGCTGTCATAACCATACTTGCATGCTGACGCTGTGCATGTCAACCCTAACCGAGTTATGCTTGTTGTCGTTGAGCATGCTTAGTCATGCAAATGCAAACAATGCGACCAGTGCTTTTGCCAGATCTCTATAAGTAGACAGCGTCTGAAAAAGGAATACACTCGGCGTCAAGCCAATGAGCCAAACTTGTACGTTTTTATACCGATTTTGCACGATACCTTCTCAGACTGACATACAGAAAAAAGTAAGCACGCGCTGGTAATTTTCACACTCTCTCTACTATCTTAATCAGTCTTTTTCCTTCTCTCTTTTTTCGAGCACATTTATTTTTTGCTTGTTCACGCATACTCTCTCTACTTTTTCTCTCTTGTCTCTGTCCCTCTCTCTCTCGAGTGAGTGAGTGAGTGAGCGAGTGAGTAAAGGAGCGAGTGAGTGAGTAAAGGAGTGAGTGAGTGAGCGAGCATGCGTGTGTGAGTGAGTGAGTAAACGTGTGTAATTACAGTAATAGCTGGAAGCAGTTGCTTTGCCATTTACTGTTGTATTGGTGAAACTAGCTACACTCACCACGGCTAGGTGGCATCTAGAGCAATACACCCAGCTTTCTGCACGATACTAAGCCGTATGCTATAGGAGATACTTCCATGGCATTCACGACATTAGAAATCCACGTCGGGAGCGATAAAGACGAATCAACAGTCACTACTTACTATGAAGTAAGGCAAACGAAGTATCAAATCGGGGCACGTACACATCCATGCCGATGGGAAGTTAAGGCGTCCGACTGAACTGCACTGTTTTCTTCCCTTAACACGCTCTAGCCTATAGATGCTCAAATATTTAGTTCTTCGATATTTATATTAGATTCTCATAAATTGAATAAATGTTAATGGTTTTTTTAGTTCTATACGATTTCATAGTTCGGCCAAGTGAAACCTACGAAACGCATCGAGGACACTGGGTAGGCATGCATGCAGAATCAGCCAATCCTCCCGATTTTAAGCCGCATGCTGGACCCCTGATAGGCATTATATCACAAAATAATTTTGAATATACTTCTTACGTGGGTTCGAGTCCTTCATCGGACAAACTTGCATTGCCCACTGCAAGTGGTAGTTATAGCCGTTAATACTCTTTTGCCACTATACATATATGTGACTGCTGAGTCGGCTGAAATTTTGTTTCATTGCTAATTGGGACAATTTGGCAGGGATCAATTGTAGCCAAGCGTATCTTCTAAAATTCCGGATCTCGATACAAGCGCCCAAGTTCGCAGCAGATAGGTACAAAGCAAGCCAGCTGAACATACTAAGGAGCTAGTTAAATCTTTTACATAACACTGTGGAAGACAGCTCCTAATCTCATATGATCTCCCTGGCAGAAACGACAATAGAGTTTGGGGGCTACCGAGCTTACCCACCGCATGATGCCGGACTAAAGGCATTATTCTTATTATTATTATTATTACTAGCACCTTCAAAAAATTGCAGGTTCACGATATTCCATTTGCAAAAAAGACCATTGAAATAAGCATCTAGCTTCGAAAGGCTCAGTTGCAATGACTAAACGGCCAGAAGATCATACCGAAGACAGACTGTCCTGGTCAGTATTTTTATTTCTATATATTCCACTGAGAGATTAGCTGTACAGCATTTTCATATGCATTTAAATAATGTGCTCATCAAAGCTCGATCACCACTATTTACACCATTCAATGCTCACGTCAGTGTTCAAAAGCAACTATGAGAGTTGATGTCGTAGTTATATGTGCAAATTAGGGAAATTATACCTCATGATATTTTTTACATGACTCTGGCCAGCCGTGATAGCGCACTAGGTAAGGCGTTTGCTTTTCCCGACCTCGGTCCCGGTGTCGTGGGTTCTAATCCTGCAGTGGGCGATCCTTTATCGCCACTGCAAGTGGTGGTGATAGCCTTAAAGGCTCTTCTGTCGCTATACAAAAGAGGCTGCTAAATCAGCTAGTAATTAATTTTAATAACTAATAGCTGCATCACCATTTTAGTACTATAAGAATCACAAAGGGCACGATGTAAGCAGCGACTTAGGTTTATAGACTCATTCACACACATTCAAATTATATAGGTTGATGATATTCACAATTCCTAAGTATATCACCAGCTTGACTGCCCCAGTAGCTACAACAATCACTTTCATGTAAAAATCGGTCTGGGAAAAATAAAAATGGTGGCAGTAAGATTGCCAAGTAAGGCGATTCCTGTCGGGGTAAAGCCAAAAACAAAAAGTTGCCATTAGAGAAACTCCCAGAAAACCTGCAGCACACTTCCAAGGCAAAAACCACGGCCCTGGTGAAGAGCAGAGGCTGAATGTTTAGGGTTATTAAGACAGCAGCACAGTGAGAGAGCACCTGCTTGATAAGCCAGTACATATTGTCAGGAAAATTTTTAAGTGATATGGTTGAATCGGCAGCCGGATTTGCAAAACTGCTATCGCCACCCTGTGCGAGATATCGCTGAGTTATCGCTGAGTAAAAAGAATCAAGAAAGTGCACATCGGCCTCCAAAGTTGAGTTTGCAGCCTCAGCAAGAAGCTATAAATAAAGGGAAAACTTACTACAGACGAACAGAATAATGCATAGTGTGATAATAATAACAATACATTCGCATAGCACCCTCAGAGAACTGAATCTCTTTCTAGGCACTTAACAGATGCTTTATAGGTGGTAAAATTCGCAAGCAGCAGGAACAGTGTAAGCAGAAACATGCTTAGAGACGAATCGCAAAGACCCACCAAATGCTGTGCTGTAACAAACAGGTGCGTTTTGGTATACTGACAGCAGAAATCAAGATGAACCGGCCTGATTCACTCAATCGAAGTAGAACTCGATTCGGTGCGACAGATAAGCGCACAAACAGTAGCAAAAAGGGCTGGCATAAAGTGTCCAGCTAGCACATACTTTCCGAGTGCATCGTGCTTCTTGCCGACATCCTCGTCCCACAAATCGATTCTGATGACTTCTCCAAACTTTTGGTCAACGATGAACTTTAAAATAAAAAAGGAATACAAGACAGATCTATGATTGTGGTCGAATGACAAACGAGGCAGACACATCCCGACATATGCAACATTATTAAAACTGGGCCTTTTACATGAGACTCTCTTGTTCAAGGCAAGCTCGAGGTTGTACAGACCACGGCTACTCGGCCTAAGCAGCACAGCGACGAGTGAATTCATCTCATGACACTTCTTGAGATCTATGAAAGTCGACAAGGGCCAGGCTCCTTTGCACCTAGCTAGCCTCATTCAAGACAACATTCAAAACAACATTCAAGCCTCCTAAGTCCTAATCCTCGGAAAGGGGGCCAGTGCACTCGCCAACAGTAAATCTGTTTTGCTTAACTACATTGAGAGGGTGGGAGATAGTAGTTCACCCATCAAGATTTGGGCTATGAACTGCAGACATGCAGAGGCAAGATGATTCACGGTGGGTTTGAAGACTTGCCACTTCAGCCTTATGCACAGTGGCCTTCCATTGAAAACCTCAATTTGGGAAGCTGAAAGGTTTATCCGAGACAGGCACAACAATAGCACCAAAAACAAAAACTATTCACCCAAAAGCCAAACCAAACCACCAAAGTAAAAATGAAAGAAATAAGGAGGCAATCAATGGCCTATCGATGGCACCAGTCATAGCCCTTTTTTATTTTGACATTTCAGTACCTACACAGCCTGTAGCTGACAGTTTGCAAATCCATATTAAACTAGAGAGATAATTCGTCTTATTACTAATTGCTGATCATGCGGTCGAAACTAGGGATTTTCCGACAGCATAATAGAATGCACATTATAATTTGCATATGGGAACTTTTCTAAGGCACCAAACAGCTCATCTGGCAGCCGAAGGAGCACAAGCGGTGCACAAGCCTGAATTAATCAAATATAATTAATTTGCATTGTGCACAAAGAGAACTTAATCTTTATTCAGGCGCTTCACACATGCCACAGGGCTTGAGCCCACGACACAGCCAAACCTTGGTCGAGGCGAGCACGTTTAATCATAGGGCTGTAGATATGGACTACCATTAGTTACGATCAAAGATAAGCCCCAACACCGATATGTAAGAAGCAGAACTAGAAATATACACGTCAGCTATCAAACAAATGCTATTGGGCTAGTTCACATACAAGACAGATAGATCAAGTCCACATAACAAGACCACACAACCTATACTCGGGAAAGTAGCCTATCAAGAGTAATTTAAACACTATAATCGAGATGGCACCTCTAACTGGATCTGGAAAAGAACTCCACTTATTATGTAAGTGTTACCCACACAGTAGAAGCTTACTGGCTGTGCAGTGGCGGTTCACATGATCACCAGTTGGCACGCAAAATACAATTCTGCATTCTCTAACTGGGCCATGCTGCCAAAGGAGCTCAGGCATATTGATGGTGGCCTTGGCTTAAGTATGCTTCTGTATATGTCGGTAATTGCATCTTACAGGTAGCAGTGTAAAAGCTACAGGCATCCAAGCAAGAAATCTCATCAGCAGAGTGGCAGGCTTCCAGAGCTTGCCGCCAAGAACATGCTTAAAACCATTTTCATCAAAGTAGACTAGGTACACTTTCCTTGAGAAAACCACCATGGGAAGACTTGCAGCAACCTGGCTTACCAAGCTTACCTGGCTATTACAAGGGCGCAAATATGAGAGAAATCTGTACTAAGACTTGGTATAGGTAATCTAACTAAAGCTGCCAATTCCAACAACTCACATCTCTCCAGTGATTAAGGGTGAATGGTGGAGGACAAGTTCTAAATATTCAAACCCTAACAACCAGAAAAGCGCTATTCCCCCAATGAGCTTCGGTAAACCTTCAACAGAAGTGCGGTAAGATTGTCTGACTGCTGGTGAGATCAAGCAAGAATGGCACAGTTGGCAAAACATAATCAGAGAGATCAGAATGCTGCCAAAATAAGATGACCATGGAATCGCTAAATCTCCTGGCACGTGTCGAACCTTCGGCAGTTGTGCAGTAACTCAGACATCTACTGCTGCTATGCAACCGATTGAACAGATTCGAACGAAATATAAGAGAACTTTGCGATTTTTACTGTGATGCCCCCTGCCTTGCATAAGATGAAATGTATCACTGCAACTGACAAACCACGAAGGAAGCATAACCACACGAATCCTAGAAGCAATCGGCATTTGCATGCCACCTTAATTATTCTTGGTTATTATGTTTTACTATGGAACAGTCGGCATGGATGCAGTCTCACAATGAAGCACTCATGATCTCTTAGGTGCAGGTGCACATTTGTAATCACGAGAGAGTGACCTCTCGGCAGACATAACAAGCACAGCCGAAGATGAAGTTTAATAATAAATATGGCGTGTGTCATGCTGCATTCCTCATAGATCGTAATTGGTGAGCAGTCCAATATACACCCTTACATAGGCATGTATAAGTTTGTAGCAAGACTGTGAAGCATGCTTTCTTTAGCTAAACCAGTCTCCACATTGTAAATCGACAAGTCATTGAGTTTCAGCCACATTATACAAATCCTTCTGCTTAGTACAGTCAAATTTTAATTTAAATGGGTACAGCCATAGCCATTAATTGTCATTGAGAGTTAGAATAGCAATGAATGTACATGCTCAGCACTGGCACTGAGCCATCAAAAATGGTGCTAATTAAATTACCACTTGCACGGCCACACGAGGTTTGCTTATAGCCTTGCCTATAGACTCTTGCAAGCGAAAACATGATGAATATGATAGGAATAACTTCATTTTCTCAACCATTTTGATCGATAAAAACAGCTTTAAAAAACTAACGTCGAATGATGCGGGTGGGCATGCAGATCGGTACCATGTGTATCTGTTTCGCAATATAATGGCACACTGGTCTTGATAGCATATTGCAAGCTGCAACATGCACAAGCACATCCAGACACCAAAAGTACTTCAATAGAAGCCCAACATCATCGAAAAACTACTGCTTGGCTGCAAGGCATCAAAGAAAGCGTCCATGCTAGCAGTGACAACGGTCGGTCGCCCAGCTCTGGTTGTGTTCAGTTACGCAACGCCCAAGTCCATTCACCAGCACAACTAGTGGCAACAGCTACGATGAGGAATCTGCAGACGGCTCTAACTCGCACACATAGAGCTGATCGAGTTCGGTGGCGCATGATAAAAAAAAGGAGGACCAGAGACCAAACGAACAGCAAGCGTGGGCAGCCTGCGCCGGCCAGCGCAGCTCTCTTGTGCATGAAAGCATACCTCGTAAGACTCGTGCCACTGAGGATTCAGGGTGTTGTCGATTGTGCGCGTTTTGGCCGAAAACTGTCCACCTGCCGCATACAAAAACCATGGCTCTTCTTTGTACGGCTCAGAAGTGTGCAAGCAAGCACTGCACGGGTGCACGTGGGCAGGCCCGGTACGAGTGCCGATCGATCGCCAAGGCCTGCGTACCATCGACGGTTTCGGGCATCGCGCAGCAGGCACGCCTCCATCGACGCCGCCGAGAACGCAGTGTACTGCTCTTACAGAGAAGCACTACCACCTAGAGAATGCACACTATTCTTCGTTGCGAGCTGGCTACACCTGCCTACAAGGGGGTAGACCGCTGAAATAGCGACCAGCCCTGCCCAGTCATTGGTAGTCCTCGGTCATTGGGGGGCCAACGACAAAGTGCATGGAGCAGCTCTCATCAGTTTTGATCAGTACGAAGTCCAGCAATAAAGTGTATATTAGGTCAACGATCGGGCCACTTTCCTACCGGTGACCACCTCTGCTAGAAACGTGCTGATGTTGTGCACCGATCAAATACCAACAAAAGATAAGCCAATGAGTGAACAAACTTGACTTTTCCGCTCCCTCTTCTTCTCTACAGCCTTGACCTTCCTTTGAGTCTTCTTTTTCCGAAATCGATGCAGCTACCAAGTCCACGGGTCAGATGGAATGGTTAGGTCAGCTGCATGGCAAGAACAGAGGCTGTCATAAATTATGCCAGATGAAAGGGGATGGAATGGGAAAGTCACTCAGTTCGCCTACCGAACTTTCAAGAAAGGCCAACCCTCCACACAGCCACCGGCCGAAACTGTATGGGCACAGCACAATGAGGAGCTTTGAATATAAGCACTAACTGCAGCACCACAGCAATGCTAGCCATTGCTATTCATATGAGCTCCATTAACCCGAGCTCCATTCACGAAGCTCTTCGAGCAGTGGTAGGCCTTCCTATGCATGGATTCAGAGCATGGTCGAGTAC
Organism: Cristatella mucedo; assembly: GCA_009760855.2. Lineage (NCBI taxonomy): Eukaryota > Metazoa > Bryozoa > Phylactolaemata > Cristatellidae > Cristatella > Cristatella mucedo. The sequence continues at coordinate 19,108,513 of WPIO01000001.1, read as the reverse complement.
TGGCCGAGTTACAGAATTTAAAAGGTACAAAGCTACACTAAAAATGGCGCTTTTAAGAAGTCACAAGCATGCACCTCAACAATCCTCACGTATGCACCTCGATCGATCAAGAATCAACAAGTTGGGATACAAGTCGCATATGATGGAGATATGTAAATTTGTTATTTGTATATATGTTGCTTATGGTTTACATCAGATTAGACAAGGTTTGCATAATTTTTGGTATCACGCGGAAGTCGTCACAACTTCCGGTCCTATTCTTTAACATGTCTGTCTTTTGACATGCACCCTATACAGATATTTGCTTGTCGGACCAATTGCATAAAGACTCTCTTGACTTTTCTCCTTAAAACCTGTAGATGAAACCAAACACCAGCACACCTGTGGTCAATTTTTGACCACACTAAGCAAATACCTGCATAAAATCCATCTATGAATAAGCATGGAGAGATGGAGGCAAATAATTCCCAGGAAGAAGAGCACATGATCAATCATCGCCTTGTCGACTTAGCTCGAAAGAATCTGGCAGTAGCCAGAGGGCGGCACACGAACCAAGCTCTCTAAGCAAAACGTAATACATATGAAGTGTCTAATGTAATGATAAAGCTGGCTTGGTATTGCTTTAAATTTATAATAATAATAATAATAATAATGTACTTGATAAAGCACCCTCAGAGAACTCAATCTCTCTCTAGGTGCTTTACATTTGCTGCAAAGGGAAATGCAATTGAATGGTGAGTAATATCATACTTGATAAACAAACAAAATGAAAAACGTGGTTAGGGGTGACATGCACAGGGTCAGCATGCAAATGTGGTTACTGGCAGTATGCACAGTGTCAGCACGCATAAGCACATCAAGGACGAATCACAGGGACCCGCTAAATGCTGTCCTAAATAGGTGTGTTCTTAAGTTCCTTTTAAATGTGGTCAGGTCAGAGGATGTTCTGACGCAGGTCGGGAGGGAGTTCCAGGCTTTGGGAGCATACGAACTAAATGCACGGTCTCCAAAGGATTTAAGGTTTGTACGAGGTATTTGTAGACTGTTGGATTCCGAATAGCGGGTGGTACGATGCTTGGCCTGATGGGGGAGTATGTCGGAGAGATAGGCTGGAGCCATAGAATGAAGGGACCTAAAAGTGAGCGACAAAACTTTGAAGTCGATCCGTTGCTTGACTGGTAGCCAGTGCAGGTCGGCGAGAAGTGGAGTAACGTGGCAACAGCCACGCTCACGACAGACAAGCCTAGCTGCAGAGTTTTGCACCAGCTGCAATCGCCTGATCGCACATGCTGGTAGGCCAGTAAGCAGTGAGTTGCAGAAGTCGAGACGAGATGTCACGAATGCATGGACCAACTTAGACGTGGTATCCTTATCTAAACAAGCCCGAATTTTAGCAATGTTATGAAGCTGAAAATAGGCAGATTTGACTGTGGAGCTGATATGATCGTCTAACGAGAGGTCGCTTTGGAATTTTGGAACTTGCAATTGCATGATCATGATGGGATCGTGTGTGAATAAGGACTTCACCTATACATTCCACATTACATCATCATGGTATCGCAGACACAGTGTATGTTAACAAGGGTACTTGCTGTAGGATATCTGGTATCTAGCATCTGGTATCTAACCTCAAATCCTTTGGAGACCGTGCATTTAGTTCGTACGCTCCCAAAGCCTGGAACTCCCTCCCGACCTGCGTCAGATCATCCTCTGACCTGACCACATTTAAAAAGAACTTAAAAACACACCTATTTAGGACAACATTTAATGGGTCCCTGTGATTCGTCCTTCATGTGCTTATGCATGCTGACACTGTGCATGCTGCCACTAACCACATTTGCACGATGACCCTGTGCATGCACCCCTAACCATGTTATTCATTTTGTTCATTTATCAAGCATGATATTACTCACCATTCAATTGCATTTCCCTTTGCAGCAAATGTAAAGCTCCTAGAGAGAGATTGAGTTCTCTGAGGGCACTTTATCTATCAAGTGCATTATTATTATTATTAGCAGCAGCAGCAACGATTGGAGCTTTGCAACAGTGTGCTTTCTCGCCTCTGCAGGGCTTGCTTGCAAGCAGCTGAGCACATTCATCGGGAGTCAACCAGGAAGAGGGAGTTATGCCAATCTGGTCCGCAAACAGCCAACATTAGGTGGGATCGACCCGCTGCTCTACGGTTCAGCAACCAAGGCCCTGAAGGTTTTCTTCTATGCAGTAGCACATACAACTTGCAAGGAGCAGTCATTGGCAAATGAGTGACCAAGCTGAGGGCTAATGCCGGCACACAGTTCTACACCAGCATCCAAAAAAGTGGCCGATCCCCCTCCCCCCCACGAGGGTGCAGGGGAGCGGCCACAGCTGAGGATGCTACCAGCTGCTCAAAGCCCATCCTACAAGTAAGGCGGCTAGTGCCAGAAGGACAGCCAATCACATGCATGTGTACTTGACAGGCTCAGCAGAGCACACCATCCAAAAAAAGCAGGTATGGACGACATGGCCACACCAAGCTGAAAAGCAGATACTGACGATGCGGCGACACCAAGCTGAGAGCCTCGAGACACTGACGCAGGGTGCTGCAATCAAGCCTATGCTTACAGAAGATCTTAGCATATGGATCTGAAAGCCCGTATTTTCCAATAAAATGATCTTTTGCAGCAAGATCCTTCGCCTTGACGATTTCTAATCGAACGACGCCCTGCAAGCAGACGAATGTGTTAAGCCGAGTCAACGGCCATGGTCACAGGCAGCGAGCCTTGGATCCTTTTGTCTCGGGAACCAAAATGCAATCTCAGCACCTGGTGCCACTGCTAAAGTAGCTGGTAGTAGGCCCATTTTTTTAAAGAGGAGCTACAGACAATGAAAGTGATCAATGCAATGCAGCACCGAGCTGGCTTGGTCCAGCCATTAAGGTGCTCACTCTGACCAAGGTCTGGCTGAGGTCGTGGGCCCGAGCCCCAAGGCATATGTGAAGCGCCTGAATAGAGATTAAGTTCTTTTGGAGCACTATACAAATGAATTATATATAATGCAGCAGGCAGCACCTGCCTTACCCATGCTCAACCTTTTAAAAGAGGGCTATATTTGATCTTGGCCGGTCATTAGAGAAGGCATTATGTGGCACTGACTGACAAATTGCCACAGACACACCCCCAAGGGTTAGTGCAAGCAAGGCTGGCTGTAGGCCTCCCCATCAACCATCCCCACGGCCAACGCCCATGCTCCAGAAGCCATTCTCAAAGGGCAAGCAGTAGAATAAAAAACAAACTGCAGCCTGGCAGGAAACTGCACTTAAGATCACATACATGCACACACACGCACGCACACACGCGCGCGCACACACACACACACACACACGCACGCACACACACACACGCACACACTCAATCATACATGCACGTGCACACTCACACACAAAACACACACACACATACAAACGGATACACTGCACATATGTACACATGCAAACAGACACATACATGACCAGAAAATGATTACCGGCATCAATCCTGAAAATAAATGGGGCATGACGGTAGGAACAAAATGTGTGGTAGAACCAAAGCTTAAGGACAGTGCTCAGAAGCGCTGACGCATCAAGCAAAGGAAGCGTCGTGCTGCAGATGCTTGCTGCCAGGTGCTTGACCTATGCAACAGCAAAATCATGAAAAACAGATACACTTGCCACAGAAAACGAGGTACAATAAATGTGGCCATGATAGAGAGGACGAAGGATTCACTTAAAGGCCCAATAACAGCAGCTATCTGCCGGCACACATCATTGGCAAAATGCGTCCCAAGGGCACAGCTGAAATGTTTTGTGGCTCAGTGGCCTAGAGGGCAATCGGCAGAAGGGGCAGAGAGATTTGCTACACTAGCAAGTGATGCCAAGTGGCTGCCAAATCGGCTGAATCACATCTAGCATATGCCACACTAGGCTGCTGTAGCTCGCCCTCTAGCTTCAGCGTGATAGCAGCAGCCTGTGGTAGCCTCCAAGAACCAGATTCGGAAGGATTTACAGCCGTGGTACCACCCACCTGGATTCTCATATGCTGCGCATCTCCAAATCAAACAAACGAGACATAAAGAGGTATACACCGCAGTATGTGCGTGCACTAAAGCCTCGCACGACAAGATGATAAAAGTAGCCACTAGTGAAAGGCTAATCAAAATGAAGGGAGGCTGCATCATGTAGATCAGAATGCTGTTTGACAAACATAGCCTTTCTAATGGATTGGCACTCTCTGTCAGACCTAGGTGAACCTAGCAGATATGTTTCATGCCGACTAGGGAAAATCTTCGATGCTGGCAATAATGCATTCTTAAACATTTAATACATGCTGACAAACTGTGTACTCAATAGGAAAGCTCCTAAACTTCGATGCTACAACTCACCATTGGTTAAAACTACATATATACACATATAGATATAGACAGACTATAGACATATATAGACTATAGACTATAGACAGACGTTATAGCCGTGCAAGTTGGCTCTAACATGAATTTTCATGCAGTATGACTTACCAACGCATCGACTTTAGTGTCCAAGTGCAGACACTCACCCAGCACGTGTGAGTGTATTCCTGACATGTACTAGTGAGTGCCTGCATGTACATAGGTGTGCATCACAGTGTGTGAGTAGATATATATGTGTTTGTGTGAGTATGTGTGTGCATGCAAGGGCATCTCACTGAGCATGCATTATTAACTTTGGTCCATGTGCCTCAATGTCCCAGCATGCTTCCTTCTCACACAGCCACTAGTTTCTCATCAGTAGTTAATAATAATAACAATAATGAGAAGTAATTAAGGTATCACAAAAAAAACAAGTTATTGTTGCTGGGCCATTCACAGTATTACGTGGCTAAGCATCTGCCAAGTAAGGCATGCAATCCATTTCTGTATCAGATGCATTTTAGGCAATAACTTCACTATATTTTCATAATATTGCATTCATCATTTTCTTTGAGTCTAGTTTGCCTACTTTCCCCTACGTAATTCTAGAATAAAGTATGTGTTTGGACGAGGATACCATAGCCAAATAAGTATACAGATTTCAAACATCCCTGCTACACTGCTGGAACTCTCTTTGTGCAGGTATTTTTGCCTATGCAAAAGGCATTTCCACAGGTGGTACAAAACACAGTGGCCAGGCCTGCCTGTCGTCAAAGTAGCAACTGGCCTTTTAGAACACTCCCCTCAGACGTGCACTAGCTCCCTCCATCACTTGAGCCACATCGACTTCAGGGTCCCGTCCCTTCATTCTCAAGCAAATTAGGTGGCACCCACATATTTATGCAGACACTGAGCAGTAACAGGTGCCCAAGTCGATTGGCACGCAGTAACATCAAAAGAATAGCTACCACGTGACCAACACCCAGACATGCAGGTGCCATTGCTTGGCAGGCCTCTGGTGACCCACAGAGCACTGCCCTCGCAGGCAGTTCACCAACTGCCATGGAGGGGGCCTCTCTTCCTCTCTCTCTCTCTCTCTCTCTCTCTCTCTCTCTCTCTCTCTCTCTCTCTCTCTCTCTCCTATCTTTGGCTCGCTATTATCTCCCTCGCCACATATGCATTCTGTCGAATGCTACCCACATGCACATGCAAGGAAGCAGATGCGGCACACACACACACACACACACACACACACACACACCACACACACACACACACACACACACACACACCACACACACACACACACACACACACACACACACACACACACACACACACACACACACACACACACACACACGCCAATACAAGCACACACGCACACCGGCTCATGTTTGCATTCCTAGCAAGCATGAACAGCCAGCGATGCTTGACACAATCAAAAAAGGACTAATACGACTCCTGTGCAGATGCTGCATGCATGAAGATTAGTCATTCCGAGAAACGCAATGCATCTCCATCTATAACTTAACTCCATGAAGCCACAAAGACTATGTGGGTGTGATGCTGTCGAGTTTTCTACAGCACACTGAAAGCTTAAGCGGCTTTTGGTATGCATTCGGTGGCCAAGAGATTTAATCTCATGCAACAAAGAGAAATAGGAGAGGTTGAAGAAGAAGTGACACAGCATACACACATCGGGGACGGATTGTCGCAGCTTCATGCTGTCGGTCTTCTCAGAGAGGATGAATGTCATCTTGTGTGGCGCAACCATCCTTTTCGTTACTACGTTTACGATGGCACCCTTCACGAGTCCCTGCAGGACGGGCAGATCAAGGAGGTTCCCAAGCTGAGTTAGATTGTAGTCGATTCTCTGCAAGCACACGGATTCAGCAACTCGTTCAAGCAGCGCAGCCAGTTCCCTAACACGTGACGTGTTGCACTTAGTTACCGGCAACAAAATTAAAAATGCTTGCCGAATGATCATTGCCCGAGACCAGAAGAACGTGCAGTGCCATGGCTGCCAGTGCTGCTTACCGGCGGCTGAAGGAAAAATATGACGAGCCCACCGACAAATGGCAAATCGTCCAGAAGGGGCTTGAGGACCACACGGAGCGTACCTCTCAGCTGTAAGGAGAAGAGTGGACGACACTGAGAAGATAACCCCCATCGGTAAACAAGCATAGCGCAAGATGCACTTTAAGGTAGTGCAGCTATAGGAATACAGCCTCCTAAGGCTGCTTACTGGCCACTCGTTGGCATCTGAGCTTACAGCATCCGTCTGTCAATCTGGCCCCAACTTGCTAGAGCCAAAGGAGGTACTACTGCATCTTGCCTGAATCGAGCTAGCATTTGACTTTGGTCCGCCATTCAGATGCCAAATGAAGGAAGGAGACAGCTCAAACCATGATGAAAGTCATATTATTACTTTCACGGGCTTCCCAGACGCAGTCAGTGTGGGTGCAGTCGCCAGCTTGCCTCTCTTAAGCGAGCGACAACTAACCTCGCCCTTTAGGTCTAAGACTTCAATTGGCTCACTTGCGGTTTTTAACCAGCTTCCACTCTGAAATACCGGATACACGGGGAGCTGAGGAACTATCGAGAAATACTAATAATAATGATAAAAAAATTCAATAGAGCTGTAAGAAAACTAAACCTCTTTCCACGGGCTTTACATCTGTTGAAAAGGATTCTTGCCCATGGGCCACAATTTCAGGACGTAATGACCACGGCATGTCGTTGCTGGGTAGCAGCCCAACAATGGGGCACATTGCGCCGGTGTACAGCCTAAACAAGATAGTCTGGCAGGTTATCCCGCAGGCCTCTTAACACCCGAGGCTCATATCATGCTACAAATAATTTTCGATACCCTAGCGGAGCAGAAATGCTATATTTCCGAACATTCGTTTCGTGTCTATGTTCATTAGCATCTGCTCAAAGAATGGCTCGGGATGGCGGATTAACTATTAATTGAACAAGTAAGATTGGTGCAGACCACATAAGAAGTGCTAAGAGCTACAGACACGGGTGAGTGAGGATTGGTTGGGACAGGATAGATCATCAGCTAGTTAAGCCACGACTCCATAGTCATGGCTCAGCAGAAGCAGCAGCAGATGGGGAGTGGATAGAGAATTTATGCCGGGCTACCTAGGCAGGCAGCAGATTAGGTCAAGTCTAATATCAAGAGTTCGCCCACCACTCGTGCTTAGCAGCAGCAGCAGCAGCGGAGATGGCAGGAAACAGGATGTATCGGCAGCAGCATGCATTGCAGACTGAGCATAAAAGCTGCTCCTCCCACATTAACTGCTTGATTGCCTATGCTTGGTTTTTTGAAAAGAATGAAGTTGTCTTGGTGCTCCTCTTGCAACGAGAAAGCTGTCAGCAGTGCATGTCACCCCTAACCACATTGTTCATGTTCTTTATCAAGCATGATATTACTCATCATTCAATCACGGTTCCCTTTGCAGCAAATGTAAAGCGCTTAGGAAGAGATTGAGTTCTCTGAGGACGCTTTATCAAGTGCATTACTATTATTATTATTATTATTATTATTATTATACCGGTAACACGATGTTAAGGAAAGGTAGTCCGGTGCCCCCCCCCCCCCGACTTTGGGATGGACATCACAGTGCGGACCTGTTGGCCAAGCGAGTTCGACTGAATATGGCAATTTCCCAAACAGTCCTTGACAGGATCAGTGATTCCACGTCCCTTGTGATCCTGACCTATGCAATATGGCTGCGAAAATAAAAGCAGCAGATACGAGACATTTCAGCAAAGGCTACCTAGTAGGCAAAAGGCTTTAAAGTAAAGGTCGGTTGATTCAACAGCCACATCTAGAGTATGTGCATGTACCAGCCGAAGAGCCTGGGTGGCTATCACACTGTCTGCAGTAAATAATTGCTTACCGAAGGACTCGATCTTATGACCAAGGTGCAGCGCGAGCACCACATAACAGCAGGCCACGACCAAGCCACAACGTACACTCGAAAGATCTGATGTGAATGATCTGAGCAATCCGGCATCAGCAGCCTACGGCAAGCTCAAGCAAAAGCCGCCTCCTACATGCTGAAAACACAAAGGAAACTTATGATGCCTGCCATTGGTACTAGCAGTGACCAGACTGGAAGCCAACAGCAGCCGGCAGAGGTACGTCATGCATATGTCACATCATTTTGCCCATGGACAGCATCGAATGGTGTCTCTAATACGGTTTTATCACTATAACTGCACTCATCTTGTTCTCTGGACTGCTATCAAGCTATCCACCTGGCAAGCTATCTGAGTCTGTTATCTTAGCTGAATTTAACAGTCTCATTTGTACAGCAGCAGAAGAGCCTAAACGGCTATCACCACCGCTTGCAGTTGGCAATAAAGGATTGCCCAACTGCAGGATTCGAACCAACACACTCGGTCGTGAAGGACGAGCACCTTGCCTCCTTGGCTATCAAGGCCCATCTTTCTTCTCTCAGCCAGCTCTCTGTCAGCATCCCTCTCCTTCATGCACATAACCCCACAGCAATCAAAAACTTCCAAATTAAAAATCGCACCAATTTGCTCATGCCAGAGGTACAGGGTCCTTATTTTTTCGTTCATGCTACTGGAATGTTTTAAACAACGCTAAATAAAAACATCTTCCGACGAGCTAGACCAGCCATCATGCGACTGATTTTTTCCTGTTTGTTTCTGAACTCTTCGTTTAGCACATGTGGTAACCGGGTCAAAGCTCTGACGACTAGAAGTAGGATGGGGCGTTTAAAGGCAACCCGTGATGCCAAGTACTTGGCTCACAGTGGTTACCAGCGTGTCCTCACACACTCACGCGCGGCTGGCAGCTGAATGCTTTGCTTTGGCGGTGGCAGCGCACTGATATGGCTCTGGCTGGTAGTGGCTTCCTTGCAAGAACTCCTGCCATTTTTCATAGCACAGCCGAACGCATAGCATTCATTGTTCCACCAATATTCGGGCAAGCAAAAGCTCACATGGATACAGATTTTCATTGCTGCTATTATCACACAGAATGCAGCAGCAAGTGCAGAAGCACTAGCGGCAGCAATTGCAGCATACCTGCACGTCTTCAATGCCGGCTGCAGCACCACCTATACTCACATCAACACGTGCATTGCCGGCATAGCTACAACACACAGGCAACGATTCACCAATGCGACAGCGCGGCTTCGTGCAAGGAGACACGGTAACAATTTTAGCGCAAACGGGTGCAGCCAAAGTCCGCATCGCAGGCCGGCACGTGCAGTGAGAGAGAGAGAGAGTGGCAGCGCTCAATCCAACTCTCTCAAGCGAGCAGCACCGCTGCCCAGCTGGCCCGGGAGCCGATACTCAGCGGCGTGTGTGCAAGTGGCAGGTCACCCATCCATTACCGACGAGCACTCTCTTGCAAAGAGAGAGAGAGAGAGAGAGAGAGAGAGAGAGAGAGAGAGAGAGAGAGAGAGAGAGAGAGAGTGAGAGAGAGAGAGAGAGAGAGAGAGAGAGAGCACGGCACTGCACTTGGAAAGCAGTCGGAAGCCACTCGAGTGAGCCAGCAGGCAAGCAATCGGTAAGTATCAGTAAGACTTGACGCAGCTTTCGAGGTAGCCAAAATCGTCATTAGCAACTTACTAGATGTCGACGTCGATTACAATCTCTGATTTCTTGGGTAGCCTGTCATAGACCTTCACACCACCAATTCTGGGAGGCTGAAAATAAAGCAACAGGCAGCGGGCTGCATGGCGATCGTCCGGTAAATCGCTGCGCAGTTGAAGAGAGTTGCCACTGTCGGCGCATGCGAGCCGCCGTGAAGCGCTATCCGGCAATTGCCTTTGCACGTGCTTCGAACTCTTGGACCCCTACCCCGAGAGGCAAAACATGCAAAAAGCCGGCGGCCTTCCGGTCTCGGCACGCGGCGATGCGTGCACCTACTGACAGCTAATGCAGCTATGCATGATGTCAAGCAGCCGTATAACTCCATAGCTTAATGCGGTGCTTGAGCAGCTCAAAGCTGACGACGAATTAGCTTGCTTGCTGCTGCTGTGCCGATGTCTAAAGTGAACAGGTGCAGCTAGACAGAGCCCAGTAAGCATTGAGGCTGGCCCTAATGTCTGAAAATCAGCAGCAGTCTAATTCTTGCTATCAACTACTGACAGCATGTTTTTTTTATCGTGCAGCAGCAGTAACACGAGGCAGCCACAGGCAGACTCATCACGGGGCTTGCCTGCCACTGGACAGGCATATAGGGTTGCGAGGCCCATTTGCAAATGTATGCCATTTTCGAGCAGTCGTCTTGTGCAGGGGCGCTTATGCAACACTTGCACAGCTGTCGGCATTGCACTGTATCGACATGGCTAGACGGACACTTGACACAGCAATGGCGGCTCCATCCCGAGTTTGCAAACACGCTCATGCGATGCAATCGAGTTTCTAGAGGAAGATGGAACACCACAGGGCAGCAGCAGCACTAAATCACCCGGCACCGAAAGGCTACCGGGGAGAGACAGGGGCATGCAATGACTGCAGAGGCAGATGCTACATTTTAACAATCCGAGGCAGTACTCAAAAAGATAAGCAGCACGACTGTTCTCGATGGCAAATCATGACCAATGCAGTGCAGTTCACATTTCAGAGCACTTCCTTGACCCTCTTAACCAGTGGAGGAGCCAGGATTTTCAGGTGGCATTTTCAGGCAAAGCCCTGCCGACGATGATAAACACAGTAGAAATCGCAAATAAATAATTCGAGGGTTGATCGGAAGCTGCGAATAGATCGAGGGTATGCTATGATCTTATCATTCGTCACCGGTGCAGCCGTTTCTTTTGTTAGATACCACAACATGGTGTCGTTGAGATGGTTCGCACCCGAAGTCGTTCGAAGGCATGACTTGATGAGTTCTAATACACTGGACACATTCGGCCGTAGCAGTTGACACTGGCAGTGTCAGAATAGGTCACACCAGCTTGAACAGTAGGTCACAGCCGGCCTCGGGTCGACCGGACTCTGTCAGCATGACTGTGAGACCTGATTTATCCCTAAGTTTGTCATTGCCAAGTCCAAATATATTTCCCTATTAAAGTTGTGGAGCTTCGATCTAAAGAGGATCGGCTCGACATCTGGGGAGTCTATCTCGTTGAATTTCGTAGCAAGCTCTACAAGGTTGTCAATATTGAATGCACAGAACTGCTGATGAGGGGCAATGCCAGCAGCCGAGAGGAGTATTTCCATCGACGAAAACTCGGATTGGGGTTTTGCCGTGCCAATCATTTTTCCTTTGACCGGGAGCTGCAAGCAATAAGTGAAGGTTTGCTTGTTTATCAGCCCCATTTTTATAGTGGCAGACAGCCTTAACGGCTATCACCACTGCTTGCACTGGGCACACCCGCATATTAGCCACCTAAGGTCATCTTGTCAAACCGAGAGTCCAATAATGACTGTGTTGTCAATTGCCTCATAGAATAAGTCGAAATGGATGTGTTTTCTTTGCTATTGGTATGCTCATTGCAACGAAGCCGACTGGGTCGAATGTAGTTGGCTGTCATGTCGAACACCTCGACCTCACGATGCTAGTTTGCAATGTATGCCGCCTATCTTCTTCCTGTTGCTGTGTCCTTAAGTCTGAACGGGTAGGAGCAACACGGGAAGGGAAAAGGTATGAGAAGTATGAAAAGCAGTAAAAATTAAAGGAATTCTCCAGCCACTTATACATCTGAAATCGGGATGGTTGAGGGCGACAGCCAAATTTTTCCAATTTTCGGCCTGTGTATGGCGCCATCGATGCATGTTGTAGTGGCAGTAACCGGCCCTCAAGCAAGTACGAATGACCAATCTCATCAACAATGTTGAGGTCATATGTCGAAATGGCATGTCTCGACCCCAAATCTCGATCGATATCGAGTGCATCTGTGGACAGCCAAGCTAGAGGCAAGGCATCACCTTGAATTGGCTTAACTGATGCAGCCAATGAAGCTGAATGCGATTCAACACTTTGCCAATCTGGTGTCATACCTTCGGGTAGCTGCTGGCTTAGTGGCGCCACGATATTTGAAGCAGGAGCATCATCTTCGGTCGAAGATATCGGGAAGAATGACAGAATCCCACTTAGAGGAAATGATCGCTTCAGTGGCCACGTTGGCACTGCTGATGACTGGTTCATGGCTGGCAGTGGATGGTGTGACAAAGAGTGTCAGAACCGTTAAATAACGGCAAGCATGCCGAACCCTAATAGTGATTATTGCTTGCATGTGCAAGTGCTTTGCATTGCAGGGCATGTGCTTAACATACAATTGGTGCATCAGCAATGCTGGCATCACCAGTCGGGATGGGCGACTGCTTACAGTGTGAGTAATAAATAAATACTAGCTGATTTAACAGCCTCTTTTTGTATAGCGACAGAAGAACCTTTACGGCTATCACCATCGCTTGCAGTGACAATACAGGATCGCCCACCGCAGGATTCGAACCCACGACCTCGAGGCCGAGGTCGTGAAAAGCAATGGCTTACCTAGTGAGCCATTACGGCTCTGTTAGCACCATTAACTACGAACCCTATAGGATGTCGGCATCGGGGGGGGGGGGCTGATGGGGGTTGCCCCTAAATCTGAAGAGGGTGGGGGAGAGCAAACAGGGTAAAAAAAAAAGAGCTTGGCGTTTGTATCACCACGAATAAATCTGATGATGGCTACTGCTGCACTTGTTTCATGACCACTCCTATGTGCTCTCCAAAGAGTACACGACCAGGACAACCTATGAACATCCCCAAAGGTGTTAGCAAGTGCCGAATGTTGGTACCAGGTGGCAACCAGCAGCCCAAATGAATGTTCACCCCTGGCACCACCACAGCTACTGCTCAGATATGCTTCTCATTTTCTCTTTGTTGCATGCGATGGAATTTGTTGGTCATCGAATGCCCACCGAAAGCCAGCTATGCCATGGGTAAGCTACAGACAACTCTCCAAGATAAGACACACATAGCGTTTGTGGCTTTGTGGAGTAACAGACAGCTGGAGATAAATACTTAAATCGAGTTAAGACGTTTGCTATATGGCAGCAACGGCAGCAAAAAAAGGGTAATCAGCTTTATAGATCTCCTTGCTCTCACCCTTTCAAGGGTGAGAAAACATGCTCAGCAGGGGTAAACAATAAACTCGATCTTAACGATTAGTTTACCCAATGCACCTAGCTAAGCCTTCGCAGCTGTAATTGCCAAGTGGTGAGGCACTTGCTCTTCACGACCAGATTATAGGGTTTCATTCCTTCGGCACGCAAGTATGCATTGCTCAGTGCAAGCAGTGGTGATAGCCGTTAAGGCTCTCTGCCACTGTAAATATGGGGTTGATAAACATGCAAACCTTTACTTATTGCTTGCAGCTCCCGGTCAAAGGAAAAAAGATTGGCACAGCAAAACCCCAACCCGGGCAACTCAACGGGGTCGAACCTTGACCTCCATTGTACATCACACTACACCTGACCAGACAAGAGATGGCAGATACAGAAGAAGAAAAAGAGAAAGAGGGAGAAAAAGAGTGAGAGAGAGAGAGAGAGAGAGAGAGAGAAAGAAATAGGAGTGAGATATAGAGAGAGAAAGAGGAGTAGGAGATAGAGAGAATCGGCCGTCCGAGGCACACACAGACAGCAACTTAAAGAGAAAGTAATAGTGGGAGACAGAGAATGAGACACATAGAGACAAAAACCAAAAAAAGAGAGTAGAGAAACGGACAAAGACATAGATCGTGTTTCGGTGAGTGGAAGAGAAGCATATAAACACTTAAATGCAGAGAAAATAAGTGCATACACACAGTACAATAATAGAACCAGCAAGCTAGACCGTGTCAGTAAGGGGGAGAAAACAAAGAGAAAGGAAGGCAGAGAGGGAAGATGCATGGAAGTAACGGTAGAGAGGGAGAGACGTGGGGAAAGGCAGGCACTGTGGATTGGCCGATGAAGATGCCAAGCAAAAGGCAGCACGGCGCTCTTACCAGTTCACCCAAGTATATGGTGTGAAACCGAAAAGATGCAAACCGTGACGGCAAGTAGCTTGCCACCAGGGGCTGCAGTGTTTCCAGCATCCACTGCTTGCAATAGTCTTTCACACTGGGCCACACGTTCATGACAACCTTAAAATCAAGCCAGTGCTTTAATCAGCCGAACAGCACCACTAAAGACACACTTTAACGAACAGTGCCAAAGCAGCATCTCACTACAGTCAGCAGTCAGAGACTGGGTGAATTTTAGTGAACAGCAGCAAACCTACTTGTAAGCAGTTATTACATTACTGAGCAGCATTCCTTGCTGACACAATGCTAGATTGGTAACACTAATCAGGCACCACTACATGCTCTAAATATGTGTCTAAGCTCAAGGCTGTAGGGCAAGAAAACGAAGCAGCTAAGAACTACGCCTGAGTCAGGCACAAGCAGACGCCCAGGCCAGCACTGCCATGGCAAAGTAGCAGGGACAAAGTGCAACGGTTGAAGTGACACGTAAGAGTCAGCTGTCACTGCCCCCCATCGTGGGGAGGGATCGGGCTATGTTGTGCCTGCTGGCAGCTTTCAATACCAAACAGGGCAAGCCAAATATCTGAACAGGACATAAAGCATGGAGCCACTAGACAAGCCAAAGATCCCTCCCATCTGAGTGTCCACGGCAAGGTATGTAAGCTCAGATGTGCATGTGGTACGGCCTTTGCACTTCCACTGGCTGCTATCAAGGAATCAATGCCGGCGACGATAAGAGGTGCCATAAGCAAACCTTAGGGCACCAGCTATATGGAGGGCCATCGGTGGTACATGGCACCAGCAGTGCCTTGACCAGATCATGCAGTGTGTTGACCAGATCATGCAGTGTGTTGACCTGATCATGCAGTGCGTTGACCAGATCATGCAGTGTGTTGCCGAGATTACCGTCCAGCTTAACAGGTGCCGACAAAGGATGCTCCTGGACATAAATCAAGGCCAGGAAAAGTAGATTGCTGCTATTCTACCCATCGGCAGATTGCATCAATGGGTGAGGAAATAAGGCTGCTGCTCAACATAACATCTGCCCTCGAGTGACCGACGGTTCGTTGCCCACTGCCACTGACAGCTACCACTGTGGACAGGATTCATTAGCTAGACATGCTCCCATGTGTGCTTGTATGCATGTGTGTGCACACTTGCGTGTGTTCACGTGTCTGTGAGTGTGTGTGTGCACGTGTCTGTGTGTGTGTGTGTGTGTGTGTGTGCACGTGTCTGAGTGTGTGTGTGTGTGTGTGTGTGCACGTGTCTGTGTGTGCGCGCATGTGTGTGTGTGTGTGTGTGTGTGTGTGTACATGTGCATGCTTGTGTGCATACATGCGCATGAGTATTTGGGTGTGTGCATGTGAGTGTGGATGTGTGCATGTGCCAGGGTGCACGCATGTGTGCATGCGCCCGTGTGAAGGTCAGCCATGCTGCGCTACCTGGCCAGCATTTTCTCTGGTGACACATGAAACGTAGCTGCCGAAAATCCAAGCTGAGGTGCTGCTCAACTGACAAATCTAGAGGACAAAAGTAATAATGGCCGGATAGCAGGTCAGTAAAGGTGGGGCAGCATGGCATTCCAGGCATGCTGTGCACACACTACTCTGCAAGGACACGAGTTTTCTATGTAAGAGGGTGGGGAAGTATGTCCTGACTCACGAAAAACACTAGCAAGGCTACACATTTTACTAGCTGTGTGCTGGAAAAAGATCTAACAGCACCGATAGCATCAGTCAGTCTGGCTGTAGGCTAAGCATTCACACTAGTTATACACAGCTACACTACAGCTTGCCTTAGCTTGAACATTGGCAAAATATTCGAAAGGTGAATTAAAGGGGGCCGACGTTGGAACAACATGGAAATCGTCAAGGAAGCTGGTCGAGGTAGGTGGGAATTGCAGGGGCAACGCAGGTGGTAATTACCATGTTGATCCATTCAGCTTTCTCAACATCCGGAAAGAAGACCTGCAAAGTCAGTACCGCAAATATAAGACTGGGACAAAACGAGAATGTGTTCACTTGCAGGTACAAATACTTTAATCATGAAACTACTATACAGTTGAATGAATGTGGCACACTGTGGATAGGGGTTGCATGGTCGGTAACCGTTGACTTCTTGGGCCACTAACAAATAACAAGATAGGAGACTGCAAAGGATGGTTATATTAGCAGCGCATCGTGCTGGTAAAGTCAATTTCTGAACAGAGCTCGCACGGTATCCCAACATAAGCTTTCGTTTAACAATGGCTGCCAAGTGCTACAACTACAAGTTGTAGCACTTGGCAGCCATTGTTAAATGAAGCCTGGTCGAGATTGAGTAAACTGAGCTTGTGCCTGCCTCACAAGTCAGCTTTGGATATGGGCGCACTTTACCCGAGGAGCAGATTTCGCATAGCTAAAATGCTGCGATTAAAACACACTCTCGAACGGAATGGACTTGGACGGCTAAAAAGAAATCGCATGAATAGAGCCCCCCACACCGGATATGAGTACACACTGGCCAAAGAGTAGACTTTATAACGAGTCAGCTGTTTAACATCTTGCCATTCGGCAACCCATGCATCATGCATTTCACATATATCGGCTAGTCACACATGCCACGAAATGAAGTCGTGGTACCAGCAGGCCTACTACTGAATAGGAAAGAGGTTTTCCAGTGTCACCCCTGATTGCTAAGAGCTCACATCTGATATAAAAAAAACTCTCGTAGCTACCTTTCCATGCCCCCACCCAGGGTGAGGGGTGGGGTTATTTCATCAGTCTATACTACAGCTCCCTAGTTTAGCCAAGACGAAGCAGCAGTGATTGGCTTCAGCAACAAACAGCCGCATGGGAGGAAGGCCAGGGCAGCAGAAGGGTTCCTCAAGTCGGTGCAAATGTATGCTCCCTAGCGGCTCTGACTGCTGGCGGTACACGCACGCACACACACACACACACAAACACAAACACAAACACACACACACACACACACACACATAGATAGAGAGGGGGAGAAAGAGAGAGAGGCAGAGAGAGAGAGACAGACAGACAGACAGACAGACAGACAGAGGCAGAGAGACACAGAGAGAGACACAGAGGGAGAAAGAGATATCCCTGCACTACAAGACACAAGCTAGTAGGCTATCCGAGTCGTCATCTGATTGGCATGCCTCAAAGCGTTGCAAAGCAATTGGTGCTCTGTGATACTGTCAGCATGGCACGCTTGCTGGTAGTGGTGGTGCAGCTGGCCGATGTATGAATGCTTAACTACCAAGCCACAACTTAAGTGCCACGGGCTCAAGCATTTCGGGGAACCAGTGTGAGCATGCGATCGTTGTTGTAAGTAGCTCCGGTTGCTTTCAAAATGTTGCCACGACGACGACGGCTCACTCTATGCCCGGCGAACCAATTAGTCGATGGACTGGATGCATTACACCAGGCCAATCAGCTGATCGCCCTTGACCTCTTGAGCAAGCAGACACCTGGCTTGCTGGAGTTCCACTGAACCCAGCGATAATGGCACCTAATGGCACTGCTGTAAAACCGGCAGGTGTCTGCATCCACGACTTTGCCCAGCCTCGGCACGGCAGCTGCCAGGCCTGTATGAGCGCTGAGCCGTTGCTAGGTGTCTAGGAGCAAAACGTCAGCTTTCGGGTGGCTTAGCCATTAACTGCATCAAATGCATTCGTTTGAAGGAGCTGGAACCGAGTCTGATGTGACCTATCGAGTTTTCTTCCACAGGGCAACTTGTATCGGGTTCAGCGCTCTATTTAGGTTTGAGTGCTTGCTTACTTATACATGGCAAATGGTACAGCACACAGGAGCAGCAGCAGCTCTAGTTGGGCAGCATGCACAGTATGCAGGTCACGGTGGCCACTGGTTGATTGCTTCCACAGACAGGGGGAGGGGGGAGGGGAGCAACAGTCATATCAACCGGCAGCTTGAACGTGGGCATCTGACACGTCATGCCTGCTCTGCAGTGTACCAATGCAACAACTGGTCATACAAAAGAGCTCACTTGCATGGCAAACGCCAAAAGCAATGTAGGTCTGTGCACAGCTAGGTACACCAAAATGAACGTCCAAGTGCCCACGAGTTTGCTATCTGGACTGCCACTCAATAAACGAACCTCCCCCCCCCCACCCACAGTAGAGCCAGGCAATGGGAAGGGAGAAGAAAGAATAGCTGCTGCATGCCCCCTTACCCCCATGCCGATCCACTAGGCACAGCCAGCGGTACCTATGGCCACAGCATTAGACCACTATGCAGAAGTAACGTTCAGCTACTCCCATCGCTTTGCCTCCAGTTCAACTTCGAAAATGCAGTGAAACATAACGAGAGCAGCGGCTGGGCCAGTCAGACTGCCACGATAAACTGCAGTGCAGGCACTGAGCAAGTGAAGAGGAGGGAAGAGTGCACGACCAGCAAGCATGCCAAACATTGGCTCGGTCAGGCCGGCTCAGGAAATGGGGCTTCATCAAATTCAGCACACTGCCGTGGCCAATGGTCGTTAGCTAGGAAAGGGAGACCTCAAGGCGGTGTACATGCAAAAGAGAAGACATCCAAGAAAGTTGCAAAGCCCTGAACAAGTAGGTTTCGACGGCCTGCCGTGGTCGCAACCACATGGATCGGCATGCAGTAAAGATAATGATGAGCAGACACCACGGGCAAATGCACGGCAGCTCATCTGACACATTTTCACCAAGACCTTAACGGATAGGAGCATATGATGATGTACAATTGACATATGATGTTAAGGAAGCAGCAGATGATACAGTGAAAAGTTTACTTAAATGTGCCCGAAACTGATGTCAGCACGCTTTGAAGTGCCATAAAGCCATTGACCCTCGAACACAAATCGCAACAGGTAAAAGAAATTCTAAACATATCTGAACTCTCAGCAGGATTTATATAAAGAGCAAACATTCCACCAATCCTGGGGGGGGATGAGACCACGACCTCCAAACCATGTGGGTCATGCCAGCCAACCATTTTAACAGTTAAACACAGCTCATGTAAATTAAACTTGACCGGTCAGCAGCTGTAGCAGGGTAACAGTCGGCAAAGTATATATAATATTGTGAGAAGCTGGCAGCAGTGGGGATTATGCATGAGTAGCTATCCCCAAGCACAAAAACAAACAGCTAATCCAGAGTTCTAAGGAACCCGAGGATATTAAGATAAATGGTGCTGTCTGAAACACTGCCTAGCCAAGTGAGGGCTCTGGCCCACCCTTGAAAGCAAAGGCATGGGCAGCAAATATTAAAAATAACAATATATTTACACAGCACTCAGAAGATGCATTTAAAAGGTCGACTGTCCATCCTTCGGTTTTCTGGAGTTTTTCGTCGGTCAAACTGATGATTAGGTAGCGTTTACAAGATCAAGTTTTTTTGTCGGTACTCTCGTGAGTCAAAGCTGCACCCACAGAGTAGTCACATGTTTAATGCAATTGGGTAGGTAAGAAATGGTGCTTGATCATCGGTCAGGCTCAGCTTAGCTGGTGTGAATATCATAGCCCTCTTTCTTATCAATACAGTCTAGTATTTCTCACTTAATAGCCCCATAAACAGGTACTCGCCTGGTAAGCCTCAATAAACCGGTCGTGCAGCCCTCTGCCATTTCTTTCAATGCATTGGAATTTGGCTCTTGGAGGCACGTGAAAACTAGTTGTCTGGTCAATGATTTTGGCGGTTTTCCCTCAGGCCATCTGGCATAATTGTCTGTGATAAGACTAAAGGCCAACTGAAAGCGATGACGTAGGTGACAAGACAGTCGGGAAACCGATGAAAAATCGATAGAAAACCAAGGAAACTGACTAAGGGTGGTTAAAGAGACTTAGGTGCTAAATCTCTTTCTAGGCACTTTAGATGTGCTGGAACGGAAGCATGTCAATTGGTTACTGATTAATTGCAAACTCCGGCGGTTAAGGTGCTCGCCCCGACCGAGGTCTGGCTGAGGTCATGGGGTCGAGCCCCAAGGCATATGTGAAGCACCTGAATAGAGATTAAGTTCTCTTATGGTGCTATACAAATGAATTATATATACATATATAATATTAGTATGCATTAGCACACAAACGATAACTCACACGGACCCCTTAATCCATTTGCTCCGGACTGGTAGTCGGGAGTAAAAGAATGGAGAGACCTACAATAAGTGACAGAACCTTGAAATCGAATCGCTGCTTGATGGGGACCCAGTGCAGGTCGGTGAAAAATGAGAGTAGTAGTTGCGACATTCACGACAGACCTCCATATCTGCAGGGTTTTACACTAATTGAAAGCTTCCAATTGCATAGGAAGGAGGACCTGTAAGTAGTAAATTACAGAAATCTAGACGGAATGTCACAATGGCATGGACCAACTTGGCTGTGGTATTATCATCTTAGCAGGCCCAAATGTTTGCACTGGTACATATGCTCTGAAAACTCTTTCGGAGATATGACCTAAACCACTGCCGTATAATGCCGGAGATATATAGACGAAATTTAAGGCAATCAAAAACGAGTTGATAATCAATAGCATCAACCGATGGCAAAAGATGTGGCAGAACTGGCAAGGAGTCTCTACCTAAATCAGCATTCCTGAGAAGTCTGTTAAGCAACAGCTCTGGCTTAGTGAGGTATTACTCTAAAACTAACAGACGTTTACTTGTGGATAGTGTCAGCTACCTAGACCATGTTCGCCATGCAGTCGAGGGCACATCCAATGCTGAACAGTAGAGAGCTACAGTTGTTTTCCAAATATAACCACTGCTCTTATTTAGTGGCCAGAAAGATGGTGGCTGGGCATCTGGCTGCAACCTGCTAATGTTAGACCACCAGGTATAGCCCCCAAGAGTAGCTTTCTTGGAAGGCAAGCAACCATGCTTCATCCTTGCAGGGCCTGCACTCATCGCCCAGGAATGCAAACAGCAACGGGAAATGCTAAAGGTTCTTTGACTGCAAGATTTTACTTCTACCAGCCGGTTATCAGCAAGTAGTCAGCTGCAAGTAATGAGGCTGCAGGCAAATAAAACTCGGGCCTCGTTCAAATCGGCAGCCTCATCACAAGTAACGGTTACCCCCCCCCCATCTGAGCTGATCCAACTGACTACCGTGACGAGTCGCTCCTCAGTTTGGGTACAGCGAACACCAAAAGCTGCGTCTTTTTCATGCAAAATATGGCAAGCAGGCTAGAATGCTGAAGATGACGTGCCAGTAATTAAAAATGTGAAAACTATTAGAAATCGTGAGAATAGTCATGAAAACCAACGCCAAAGTCGAATAGCTCGATGGGCACAATCGAAATACACAGCTTATAGAATCCAAAACAAGTTCGAGAACATAACTGACATAAGATCACAAGCTTTACTAATTTCCCAGAACAAATTAGATCATAAACCAGGCCAGAGGAGTTTGTCTGCCAAGGCTTTCAAAGTCAAAAATATACAGCCGACAGGCCGCACCCTAATGACAAGTTCAAAGGACGTTCAAGATCTCACTCACCCAATTTGGCAGCGCCGATAGATGAGCATTGATTACTTCCTTTTCATTTTTGTAGATGTACTGCTCAGTAGCGATGCGGCTTTTCCGCTTGGAAACGTAGAGCTGGCGACAGCAAAACGCTATGACTGTCAATAAGATCCACGAGTAACTAAAACCCAAGGTATAAACCAACCAGATTGCACCCGTGACTGCCAATCCTTTCGCTATATGTGTAGCACATTCTTTGATGTCTTGGAATGTATAATCCATTTGCCTGAACACGAGATCGCGATGATCGGTGTGAAGCTGCCAGGTTCATCGGCAGATTATGTGGAAAAAGCGTCCCTCTGTGCCTTGCATAAGAGCAATGCAAACTAGGAAGGCCCGAAGACTATGTTCGGTGGTCAGCAGGTGTCACCAGATATCGCAGCTTACCCTCCTAATCAAGCCAAAAAGCTGTGGGCAGAGCATTCCTGGCCTGCTCACCCCACCCCCCAGACAGGGAACGGCGGAAGTGAGTTGTGGCGTGGTAGTTGGGAATCTCCCGCATCAATGGGTGCGCACGCTTGGCTGTGGGACAAAAGAGTAGACGGACGTGCTGCTCAGGGTGTCGATTGCACGACTCCTAAAAGTGTTGTGAGACACGCCATTGGCAACTAAAGAAACGTCTGTAGGAGTATATAGTAGGACTTTAGCCCCGCCGGCGACAAGGCATCCGTAAGCTCGTAATCCCGTGAATAGTGAATAGCAGCTGCTTTGCAGCCCCAGCTTTGCTTACAGCAGCGTGTAATTGCGGTCATCTATAAAGTAAATATTCTGAAGTACTATGGATTCAAAAGTTTTTTCCTCCATCGAATTATGGGAGCGTGATTCTAAGTCTAGGCCTGTGTTTTTCTTATCTGAAGAAAGTTTGTAGCGAGAATATTGGAGCAGGCAAGTAGATGTTTGTTTTGAAAACTGCCAAGTAAACACGAAATGAGCTCCACTCCATGTTTTAATTTCGCACACCTAAAATGAAGTTACACTTACTCTTGATATATTAAAGCAAGCAGTGCACAAACGAAGTTTGTCCCATAACGCCGACAGCTTTCGGTACACAGCGCCTTGCCTTTTGGCACACGATGGTAACAATTATAGCCCAGCGCTTAAGGTGTTCGCTCGACCAAGGTCTGGCTGAGGTCGTGGGTTCGTGCCCCTTGACATATGTGAAGCACCTGAATAGATATAAGTTATTTTAGGGTGCTATACAAATGAATTATATATTTTTTATATTTTTTTTGCAATAACTCTCTTTACACTGCAGCGATATGGAGAGACCAAAACCGGTGGTCCTGCATTATGCATCCAATTTGAGGAACACAGAAGTTTTTTTTTCAAACATTGTTTAGTTCCATTTTCGAAACTTGTTCTGAGCAAGGAAATGCACATTATATAATAATGGCCCGATCTAAGAAAGATGATGAAGGAGCTGACTAAAAATCCTGTGGCCTTGCTAGTGGTACGCCTAATTAAGAAGTCAGAGTGTAAACTCGTCGAACACATTCTTCATGAAAAAATTGAATATCTTACATGGAAAGCCGATTATTTCAAGGAAATTGTATAAATATTGTATTTTCAATCATAGAAGTCATCGAGCTTGTCGGACACTCTTTTGCGGAAAACAGTAATGACATGTCAGTAGCCACATCCCCAAGGCACTGTCCAGCGTTCTGTCCACTGAGCACTGGACAGCGTTTGGCATGTGACTTCACTTCACATATACCGGCACACCAGCTCTTCCGATTTCAAGCTCTCCAGCTCATTCAGCGCTCAAAATTCACCTATACTTCACAGCTTACCTGTGATATATGTGCAGTATATATTTGATATGCACGATATACACTCTGTGATATATGCATGGTTTTCTTCTTCAAAAGAGTAGGGTGAAAGACTGCCTAGTAAAAATAGAAATAAATAAATAAAATTAATTTGTATAGTGCCCCAAGAGAACTTAATTTCTATTCAGGCGCTTCACGTATACCTCGGGGCTCGAGCCCACTACCTCAGCCAGACCTTGGTTGGGGCGAGCACTTTAATCGCTGGGCCGAACCAGTAAGTGAGGATAAACTTGATTGACATCACAGCTACTTTATTAAAGTATCTTAAAAGAGAATATCGCTGTCATCGAGGAATGTCTGGCATCAACATACGTCAAAAAAATGTGACTGAAATCGATGTAATCCTCCTCTTGGCTTCGTCTGCTTAGCGTAGGACACGACCGATTGAGCATATTCTACGTAGCAGGGCAGCTCTATTGAAGTGTGCAATGTGGGAAGTGAATAGGGCTGCACACATCCGGGGGGGGGGACAGGCTTCTCAATAATCGGCTTATCTCCTTGATCCTCTGGGTTTGGGTTAATCCCGTTGGGGTTAGGAAAACTCAAATCGGTGTAGGCAGCCATTATGGGACCTGCCTGGAGCCTCACAGGCTTGCGAAGAACTGATAGCTGAGTTCATGCACCCGTAGATCCAAGAAGCAGTGCAAATGTACCGGATCAGGACTTGGGTGCATGAAATTGCATCAGCTTCTAGCTAAACTATGACAAAGCCAGATATAATTATTATGTTTGAAATTCTGTCTCATTAAAATTTATTTCAACTGTCATGTGAAGTGCTTTACCGGTACCGTGCTGAAAAACAATTCTGCATGAAACTAACGTGCCATTTACCCTTTTACCCCTAGCTTTCAGTAAGTCACTACGAACAATTCGCTCGGTCGCCTTTCCAGTAATGGTCAATTAGGATGGCAGAATTTTTCAAGGTAAGCTGTCTGAAATTAAATGAAGACGTTACAGCAACTAAAAGCCAACCATTTTTGCCAGTAGGTATTTACTGCCAGAAAGTAAACGAAAAATTACCTCACGCAATGAGAAATTGGATTTCGCGACAAGACTCGGTTCCACATAAACTTTACGAAACCTCTTTGCTCATTTCTTTGGAAGTCTATAAGCATAAATATTTTTGCAGCTGAATTTCTGCCAGATAACTTTCAATGCGCTTTACTAACGTGTAATTAGCAACTTGGCTGCCAAATGGACTACATTCTAGAACTAGGCTCAAAGTTCATAATGTTCCTAATTTCAGACGTATGATGAATAAGAAGATAACAATTTACCGAATTGCATGCCTATATTCCTAAAGTGCGCAATTTCTTTCATAGGCGGAGGCTATAGCCGACCGAAGGCCCTCGGCCAACCGAGCGGCAGCCGACCACTTCCATTTGTTTCGGTATGCACACATCGAAGCTCCGCAGATGCGTAGTTTTGTTTCAGGGTCAGCAGAAGCATTTTTAAGAACAGTGATCAAACTCGTCGAAGCCATTGTAAATTATTTCCGGAGGTTTTTGCATACGTGTTGAATGAATGGCCATAACTAGGCGGAGGTTAATCGTCGTCTTAACCCGGGGGACCATGCACCTTATCCGCTCTGTGCTGAAGATACTCTGCTTCATTTGTCGTTTGAACCGTCAGAATCTGGTGCAGTAACATATAAAAAAGATGCTTGCCTTGCAGACATTTGATCGTGGATGCTATACAATTTCCTTTAGCTAAATGGCTATAAAAAATAACTGCTCCGTATAGGACATCCTAAGCGTAGGCTAGACTAGAAGACCGCTCTTTAAATAAGTGCTGTTGTGCGACCGTCATTGGGTACTCAGAATTGAGATGTCTTTGACAACAGCCAGCATTTGAATGTTTCATTTAGAAGACCGCTTGTATAGTTAGTCATCACGTCCGATCCCTATATAAGATTACGGATTATATAGTACGGCTGCTTGCCAAAATTTAGCTAGCTCCCTGGTTTTGTTTTGGCTAGACTATTAAAATTGCACTCCGGCTGGGCTACCTAGAAAACGCCACCACGCTACTGCAGCTAGAGATGAACAAATATTAACCGATTTAACTGCCTCATTTGAATAGTGGCAGAAGAGCCTTGACAATCACCGCTTCACTTGCAGTTGGCAATAAAGGATCGCCCACTGTAGGATCCAAACGTACGACGTCGGTCGTGAAGAGCGAGCACTTTACTTGCTGGCTGCATGGCTATTTAACAAATCCCAGAGATGATACCACGTGTCTCCTTTGCTGTATGAGCTCCTATGACTTCTGGCTGATCAACGGATACAGAGACGACGAAACATCTACTCTCCTACTGCCGACTGTGGCATAATCCTTCTAGCCACCCTGAGCTCCTACTTCCATGCTACTCACTACTTCAACTCCTGACTCGACTATGCTTTTTACTTTCTCTCCGTGGTTTCATTTAATTGATGACATTGCCCCTGATCTTTGTGCGAGTGGGCTGCGACACTCGATGCGGTAGGCAGACGGGACGTGCTATCGGTGATCGCTATGGCAAAGGAGTCGGGCACTCCGGTGGGCGAGAGGGGCGAAGAGAGTCGTGCTTCGCCCTGCTCCGCGTGTAGGTGAAATAAACTGGCGGCGTTGCTCGTCGGCTAGCGTTCTGTGCCGTTCGCGACGGTAACACAAGCTACGATAGCAAGCGACGGTAACACAACCCTCTGTTACGTCAGATGAAGACTGTTGGCTAGCGAATGCGTACCCAGAAGCCTCTTAGGCTTTGGGTGCACTATATACAACTCTCCTAGGTTACACCCACATAGTCTTCGTGACTTTGTGAAGTTATTTATTTAGAAAAATTACATTACATTCACATAGTGCTTTGGAGAACTAGATCTTTTTCAGGGGCACTTAACGTAAGCTGGGAAGAAAGAATTCTAATTGGTTACGGATAACATGTCTTGTTAGTGGCTGTAAAGACGTTGCCATTTGCTAATGGTTTTTTAGTATGCACATCCAGCTACGCTTTCGCTAGTGTGTGTGGGTTGCTTACTGTAGTAAATAGCTTGCTCACTTCATAATGAGATGATATAGAGAGTTTAATCTTCAAAATCTTTGCGAATGGTTGTCACTATTGGTCGATTGTTTAATTTGTAATGTGCTTACTTAGTCAATGTTCGCTCATATCAGTAATAGTGAGTCAATGTGGGTTATGAATTAAGCCAGTAGCAAGTACTGAGCTTTTGGTGCATAAAACGTTAAGACGATTACCAAACGACATTTTGTTTTCTTAAAAATAGCAAGCTAGCAGTATGAAACCGTAAGGAGAATAATCTTCTTGAAACGTATTTGTTCTTTTTATCACATGCGTAGAGCCAATGCTCTCTCGAATCGCAAATACTCTGAAAGATTTCCCTCCTAATCAAGAGAGTTGCCACAATTTTGGTATTGGTAGCTCAGTTTAAACTTTCCCTAGGGCGTAGCACAAGTTCAAAGACATCCCTTCAAATCTTCTCAAACAGTCTTGATAGCCCCTCTTAAACTATACTTTTTAATTTGTACTGTTGTTTTACCTGTTTGCTGCAGATGTTAGTTTAACTCCTAGCGTAGTTTATGGCCAGCCTGCCACTACTTTCCGAAGGCGCGCGTAAAATAGCCTTCTAGGACACCTTGTAAATAATTGCACCCCTATTCGGAGAGCCCAAAGTGTCGCACTGCTCGGCAGGCCTTTTTGAACCCACGCAAGATACGACCCCCCCCCCCAACTCACTGTTTGCTGGTCTACTGGCCTGTGCAATCAGGCGCTTACAGTTGGTGAACAACTTTAAAGCTAGGCTCATCTGTCATGAGCGTCGCAACTGCCATACGACACCACTTCTCGCCGACATGCACTGGCTCCTAATAAAGCAGCGTATCGACTTCAAGGTTCTGTCACTTAACCTTTAGGTTCCTTCATTCTCTGACTCCAGCCTACCTATCGGAACTACTCCCCCACCAGGCTAAGCGTCATACAAGCCGCCATTCTGACTAGAATCGTTTAGCCATACATCGTTCGAACCTCAGAACCGTTGGAGACCTTGCCTTTAGTTCGTAAGCTCCCAAAGCCTGGAAATCACTACCGACATACGTAACAACGTCCATTGACATGACACAATTTAAAAAGAAGCTTAAAACGCATCTTTCTTATTACAGCACTTGGTGGGTCTTTGTGATTCGTCCTAAGTGTGCATGTACCTGCTTACACTGTGCCTGCTGCTAGCGGATTTTACCACCAAACATTTGATAATGCTTTATATGCAGCATCTGTAATTTGCAGAAAGAGATTGAGTTCTCTGAGGGTGCTATATAAATGTATTATTATTATTAATTAAAAAGCATCGCTCTTCCGGAAAATGACACTAAACATGCTCACCGAAGGCCCGCAGTTCTGGAAGACTTTCCAGAACCATCAGAAAAGTGATTGAACATTTTGGCAAACACTTTAAAGCTGCGACCCCGGTGCCTCTAAAAATGCTGCGCACATACAAACCCTCTATAATTTTGCTTAATAAACTCGATACATGCCGCTTATGCTTAACTCTGTCTCTACTTGGAGAAACCAGTGACGACGTGGCTAACTGCTGACATCCGTAGGCGACTTGCTGCAGCTGTCACTCGTTGGTCATAGCAGATTAGCAGTACTCAGAGCTGATTTTAATTACTATATTTTACAGCAATTGGTTTACCGGCATCGTCCCTAGTTCTGGACCGAATGTACGACATGCATTTATAGCCTTATCCTAAGCCTGGTCCGTGACGTTTAAGCTTTCCGTCAAAGTTGCACCGCCCGGCAAGCTTACTTACCCCCATCTCAGCGACAATTCGTTTATCTAATCGTAGTTAGAAACGGTAGTCTTTTCTGGAACCAGAATCTAATTCTGATAACCGAAGAATTGCCAATAATAGGGTTTTTCAGCCCTTCTAAAGTAGTTATATGTAATTTTAGGAAGCACTCACTCTGAAAGAGCTTGTACGCACACCCCACTTATATAAACCCTAGCATTAATCAAAGCAATAACTTATACACTAAGCAAGATAAAAAAAGAAAATGCCAATATTCTCTACGCTGCTAGGCGAAAGCCACCATTTTTTAAGTTTTTTTGTCCACCAGTCTTTTAAAGTTGGCTTTTCAGCCGCGAAAAAATCGGGCCACGCCCTACGCGTCTCTCTGTGTCTAGTGATCAAGTGATCAGTGTCTGTGTCTAGTGATCAAGGCAGAATTTGAGTTATGTCCACGCCTCAACATTATGCGTCTTAAAAGCAAAAGGTTATTAAATAATGGCTCAATGTGTAGCCATTATAATTTTTATCAGTTACAGAGACGAGATCCATTCCGGTATTCCTCTTTAAGCACTTAGTGTTGCTTACGAATCTCAGGTAATCGGAATGAACGTCAAAGCTAGCCTTGCACAGACTCTCTCACAGTTAATTTTAGAAAAGTTCTACACCCGAGCAAAGTAATGCAACCTATCGCATTTTTCGGAGCCACTAGCTTGAAGTCTAAGTGGAAAACCCCGTGTCTTGTCTCTGTCTCTATCTCTCTCCCTGTCTCTCTATATAACTATCTCCATATAACTAGTGCACGCCAATCCCGAAGCAGCTAATATAACCTGGCTGGTGTACGAGTTTATACCACGTCAGCGGACTGCTGTCATAACTAGCCGGTTCGCAGAGCCAATACGGCGCTGCGAACCAGGTAGCAAGCAACGTGAAGTACAGGTCGTGGGGTTATCGTCATGCACCGTTCCCTGTGAGCCAGGTCCTAACAATTTTTAAGCACGTATAAAGCGTACAACGTTGTTCCCAATGTTTTCTCTTCCATTCTCAGCTTACAGCCCGCCAAAGTCGGCTGATGTCTTCCAGCGAGTGATAATATATAGCTACGTTTCACGCAATAACTCTTCCATTATTGTGGAGGTAGAGTCTCAGTATCTATTAAATTCACCTCATCTTCTTAAAAGGAGATTATGCACAATGCCGTGAAGAAAAACTCAATGTTAAAATTTATAATGAATACAGGTATGCATATATGGAGAATAATTTAGGTTGTTTTCAGGTTTTGCAGCGTAAGAAATTATTTTTGGAAAATATTGTGAAGTCCTCTCGAACGTAAAATTCCATAGTGACCATATGCATTTGAGCGCATTCCGCCGTTAACCTGTAATACTTTGTTTTAAATGCTGACAGCAACTTTTACTGTCGCTAACATGAATAGGCTGTTAGTACTTTAAAGAACCGAATCTCCATCTACGAGCTTTTTTGAAAGTCGCTGCAAGAGAATAAAATATCAAAGAGTTATTTACATGCACTTGATGCATGCACAAGCAAGCATATATCGCACTTAGGCCAGCAAGCTAATAGTGGCTACGTTAGAACAGATGCTTTGAATTTTTGCTTGTTCACGTAGATATATTGTTTCTTTCTTAGACAATCAACGTAATCGTAATAAGGTAATACTCGCTTAAGAGATGATCCCTTAAAAATACTCTTAGCTGTCTTAGGTGATTACACTTTTAGATTGAACCGTTCTTCCAATTTCCAGGTTCATGTCGTCGAGTAAAACTTTGGTTTAATGAACACGTATATGCTTAGAACTATAATCAAAGTGGCATGGATTATAAGAAAAATTATAAGGCATCTAACCTATAGGATTTCAGCTGCCTCCTATGGAGCTAAATACTTCAGCAGTCTATCAATCCTTTCACACCATCAAGTTATTTGGATGGTTAAATAATCTAAGCGAATCATGGTACTGTTTTTAGAGCTGCAGTAAATGTTAGCCGTGAACGTAGGTGCCGCTAGTGAGTGATTACTGGTCTATGTCAGCTTGGTATCATTACGGTACCTAGGTTTCATCTCTCGCGCTGGTTTGGCCAGGTGGTTAAGATGCTCGCCTCCACTAAGGTCAAGGTGATATTATTCACCATTCAATCACGGTTCCCTTTCCAGCAAATGTAAAGCGCCTAGAAAGAGATTGAATTCTCTGAGGGCACTTAATCAAGTGTATTTTTATTATTATTAACATTAAGGTGAATGAATTTGATGACCAATGTCGTGGGCTCGAGCCCCTTGGTATATGTAAAGCACCTGAACAGAGATTAAGTTCTCTTAGAGCGCTATGCAAATGAATTATATATATATATCTCTCTCTCAACAGAATACAATCTTTGCACTCGTTACTTTGCTGAGAGAAAGACGGTACGATCTATTTAAGTTGGCTCATCAAACTTAACGCTGTTTTACTTATAAAAATAATAATATTGGTATTTTGTAAGAGAACTGAATCTTTATTCTGACGCTAGGCTACTCGCTGCTAGATAAGCAGTGATTAATCAAGAGTTATATGTAATGTAATGTATCTCCATATGTACCTCCACAAAGTCATAAAGTCCATGTGGGTGTTACACAGGAGAGTTTTGTATAGCGCACTCACAGCCTTGGCGGCTTTCGGTACGCATTCGGTAGCCAACAGGGAGTTTAATTACAATCAATTAATCCTGCTTAAGCAAGCATACAAAAGCACCTAAGTATCATATTTACACATGCATCTAAAAGCAAACAAGAAGGCACTTACTGCCGATGGTTTGAAAGACTTATGTTAGTAATATGCACGTAATCATGCACAGCTAATCACTCAAAGCTCATAGGAAAATAATTTCACCTGTACGCTATGCAAAAAGCATCTCGCTTATGACCGCAATCTTGTGGTTTACATTTAAAAGATAATGCAAGCACCCAAAGGCATTTGCTTTGGAAATGCCAAAGGCTTTAATTATAAGGTGTGTTTATCTTCTTTCATAGACTTTAAATTCAGGAGTCAAATGGTAATGAGTTCGGAGCTTTGGGAGCATGGTGACTAAAGGCGTGGTCTCCAAGAGATTTAAAGTTAGACAGGAGCGCGATCAATCGTCAGGAGTCAGAAAAGCTTCGCTGCGACGCCTCATATGAAAAAATAATTCAGATAGGTAGGGCCTGAGCAAGAAAATAGAGAGGGCTACAGGTGAGTGACAAAATCTTGAAGTCGATATGATGCTTAATCGGAAGCCATGGAAGATTGGTGAACGGTGCTTTAGTGCGGCAGATGCGACGAGCACTGTATATGAAAAATAAGCCTAACTGCAGAGTTCTGCACTAACTGTAAGCGTCTTAATTCACAGGCAGAAAGACCTGCGAATTGCTACTTACGGAAGTACAGGAACAGCTTGGCTCCGATATCCTTGTCTAAGCAAGCCTAAAGGCTTACAGCGTTATGCCTATGCAAGTAGGCAAGCATGACTGTGGAGCTGCTGTGGTCACCTAGTAATGAGTTATTTTGGAGGAAGACATCAATAGTGCCTGCAGATTTTACAGGAAATATGTAGGTCTAGCCGAAACAGGGATTACAGCTCTTTAGTTTACAACACCTGAGTAGCCCATGATGTCGTTATTTAATGTAATGAGGCTTTGCGTCATGCAAGTATGAATGTCTCGAAACGATGTTCTGTGAGGGAACTTACAGCGTTAAGATTCTAAAGCAGGAAAGGATCAAAGTGCAACTAAAGGTGCCCGTCGTCTGCATGCAAATTAAAGCCTTTATTGTGCTCCAAAAATATATCGGCGAGTGGGAAAGAATAAAGTGTAAAATGAAGTGGACCTGAAACGGATTACACATCAAGGCTCGGAGGATGAGCGTTTCCCATTGACATATAATCTTGGAATTATCTCACTGAATTAGAACCTAAAACATCGTACAATGGTGCCGGTGAATCTTGGACGAGAGTACAGACGCTTTTTGAAATATTTGATGGTAATCGTATCAACAGCTACCGACTGATCCGGCAGTACTAGCAGAAAGACTGCGTAAGTTAGCATTCTGAGAATGTCGTATACTTAAGCTCGTAGCAATGCTGACTCTGTGCCGCGATTTGCTCTAAATCCTGACTGGAACTTAATTGCTAGGTCTGAAGCTGGGTAAGAAGAGTTTAAGTGGTCTATCATGACTGGTTCCAGTTTATTTTACAGGAACGGCCACAGGGAGACTGGGCAGAAGTTACTCAAGTTCACCGGTCTCAGCGTCGACTCCTTAATTATTGGCCTGAAAACAGAATCCTTAAAAGATTCTGGAAGTGACCTTCGAGGTCAGGTTCAGATTTACTATATCACTATACAGAGAAAATCTAGTAAATCTAAGCATCTTGGAAAGAGAGAAGTTCGAGATGAGCGCACCAAGGTCAGATTGTATAGATTTTTTTTTATAAATTTTGCTGAAAAAGTAGCTACACAATTACCGACTAGATGTCCGAGATAGTCGCCACGTATTGTGCTATCAGTGTGATGCTTAAAAGATTGTTGACGGTCGGCAAAATTATTTTTGGACTTTGCGTCCACGACCCCCCGTGTGTTGGCGTCTTTCAGTGGAAGCTTACGACTGTGGTAGTTGTCGACTCGGACTAGCCAGCAGTTACTCAGCCAGCCGGGTTTTGGACGGCGTACGCTCGTGCTGTTGGATTCGGAGTCGGTACAACGACAGGACTGCAGAAGCCGACTGACCCCAACTAACACGTTTGTTCGCGCTTGCTGCGTCGTCTTGCGCCCCCGTAGTGTGCTGTGTATAGGGCCCTCCCTGTAGACTTTTTTAGTTCCCCTATTGTTGTTGGCGCATGCGTTATTATAAAGAGGTTTAACCTGACGGCCGCGCGTCTTACCCTAGCTCGGCGGCATGGCGAGCGGCAGCGTGGCCGGCGTATGGCGGGTTTTGGCGGGAATTAGCCTCTGACTCCTGGAACTCGGTTACATTTTCGTGACTCTAACGTGACGAACATTTTAGTAACATTCTGTTCTGCGTGCGTGACTTTTTGTTTTGAATGTGTGCACAGGGATAGTGGTTTTGGGTGGTATATCGAAAACGCGGCCGGTAGCCATTACCGCGTGTTGCTGGCGTCACTGAGCCGGATGAGTAGGCTAGGTCAGGCGATTGGGCGTTCCTTATTGGGGGGGGGGCAGGCCGGGGTCATACATTTTCAGCTGTGGCTATGACAGCTGGAGAGTAGCTAGTATAGTCGTTTTAGTCCGTGCCAAAGAGAAGAACTGCAGTTCATTGCCTGCGTGCCTACGCTGTCTTGGGTAGAAATAACACGATTGTTATACGTTGTAGACAATAGCAATCTTTGGCTCAGGAAAATCAACTGCTGAAAGCCAGATTGGTGCTTGGTGTGCAGGCTGCCTGCTGTCGAAGCTGAATGCGACCTGCACGAATGCAGCTTGGACGATCCAGGTCGAGGCTAATGATTGTCATCGACCCACTTCCACATACCACCTGCATCATCGCCATTGAACGACCAAGTCGAGGAGTTGAACCAGCGACGACTGCCGCCAGAGTATCAGACAGCAGCCCAGTGGGCTCCCAGATGAGCTAGCCCCATCGGAAGGCAACTCGTTATTATTGATGGACTGTTCATATGCTGTGCAGTGCGAGCCATTAAGAGTGACGGTGCCCTTGGTCTGTTTTGTGTTGTAGGGGAGGATCACGTTGACTTCGATCATATCGTGCAGCAAGGAAAGTTGGAGATATGCAGTGAACAAGGCTCATCTGCGAAGCAGTTCGACCAACGCATGCTGACACCACGAGAGAGGACATCGACTAGACAGTACGGCACCGGAGCAGCAATATACGTCTTCCCTGAACTGAATCTTCTGCGATAACTTTGTAGCTTAGTGATTCTTGTGTAGTGCAGCGTGATGACTTTTGTAACCGCGGCTTGTGTAGACTCGACTTTTGTAACAGTCTTTTGTAACCGCGACGTTGTGTAACCGCGTTTAGGATACGGCTTGTTCGGCAGCCACTACTGAGCATGTGAAGGCCTCTGTAATGGCTGCATGGCTCGACCTGTGGTGGGGCTATAGCAGACACGAGGACGTGTCTCCCCCGGAGGCTGACATATGTACCCAGGCTGGGTTCGGTTGGCAGGGACCAGGCGGCTGTAACGAGGGTCACCGGCTAGGCCGGGGTCGGACCTGTGCATTGCCGGATGTGTAGTGACGAGAGGTCACCGGGGCTCTTGGGTACTGGAAGTTGGCCAAGTAAGTCATGGTGTTGGAGGCTTCCGGTCTCGCCGAGTTATGCACCTAGATTCGTGCATGCGTGCTTCGGCGATGCTGCCACGCACGAAAGGGAACGAGTACCCAAGGCCCGAGCGGAGCTGGATAGCTCGCTCGTTGTTGACTTGTTTTTATTCGCGTTCCCCGTGTAGCGTGTTCGTGACCCCCCTTCCGTGTGTTGGCGTCTTTCGGTGGAAGCTTGCAACTGTGGTAGTTGTCGACTCGGACTAGCCAGCAGTTACCCAGCCAGCCGGGTTTTGGACGGCGTACGCTCGTACGGTTACATTCGGAGTCGGTACAACGACAGGACTGCAGAAGCCGACTGACCCCAACTAACACGTTTGTTCGCGCTTGCTGCGTCGTCTTTCGCCCCCGTAGTGTGCTGTGTATAGGGCCCTCTCTGTAGAATTGTTTAGTTCCCCTGTTGTTGTTGTTGGCGCATGCGTTATTATAAAGAGGTTTAACCTGACGGCCGCGCGTCTTACCCTAGCTCGGCGGCATGGCGAGCGGCAGTGTGGCCGGAGAATGGAGGGGTTTGGCAGGAATTAGCCTCTGACCCCTGAAACTCGGTTACAAATGTCCGAAATAGTCGCCCCGTATTGTGCTATCACTGTAATGCTCAAATTATTGTTGACGGTCGGCAAAATTATTTTTGGACTTTGCATCCTTGAGCCCACTGTATTCTTACAGGAGCTAGGCTTGACTTTGGCTATAATGGATTGGTACGA
Organism: Cristatella mucedo; assembly: GCA_009760855.2. Lineage (NCBI taxonomy): Eukaryota > Metazoa > Bryozoa > Phylactolaemata > Cristatellidae > Cristatella > Cristatella mucedo. The sequence goes on along the minus strand of WPIO01000001.1, from coordinate 19,072,999 downwards.
CCTACAATAATGCACCAGTCAAAGGTCAGTCGGTCCATATTTTTAACTGCTTTCAAGTTTTCGCTAATGATTGCTAGTGGTTTAGGTGCTCGCCCCGACCAAGGACTGGCCGAGGTTGTGGACTCGAGCCCAGCGGCATATCGTGAAGCGCCTGAATAGAGATTAATTTCTCATAAGGCGTTATACAAATCTCGACTTCTGCAACTCACTGCTTGCTGGCCTACCGGCATGTGCGATCAGGCGATTGCAGCTGGTGCAAAACTCTGCAGCTAGGCTTGTCTGTCGTGAGCGTCGCAGTTGCCACGTTACTCCACTTCTCGCCGACCTGCACTGGCTACCAGTCAAGCAACGGATTGACTTCAAGGTTTTGTCGCTCACTTTTAGGTCCCTTCATTCTATGGCTCAAGCCCATCTCTCCGACATACTCCCCCATCAGGCCAAGCATCGTACCACTCGCTTTTCGGAATCCAACAGTCTACAAATACTTCGTACAAACCTTGAATCCTTTGGAGACCGTGCATTTAGTTCGTATGCTCCCACAGCCTGGAACTCCCTCCCGACCTGCGTCAGAACATCCCCTGACCTGACCACATTTAAAAGGAACTTAAAAACACACCTATTTAGGACAGCATTTAGTGGGTCCCTGTGATTCGTCCTTCACGTGCTTATGCGTGCTGACACTTCGCATGCTGCCATTAACCACATTTGCATGCTGACCCTAGCTCGGCAGCATGGCGAGCGGCAGCGTGGTCGGAGTATGGCAAGGTTTGGCGGGAACTAGCCTCTGACCCCTGGAATTCGGTTACAATATTACTCACCATTCAATTACATTTCCCTTTGCGGTAAATGTAAAGCGCCTAGAGAGATATTAAGTTCTCTGAGGGCGCTCTATCAAGTGCATTATTATTAATATTATTACAAATGAATTATATTTATAGTTAGCTACACTTCTGCAGTAAACGACAGCTAAGCTTGGCGAGGGCACACATTAAGCTTGGCCACCGGAGAAAACTCGTCCAGAACTTGGGAGAGCTGTGTGTTACAGCATTTCTCCAAGAATAATAATGATTACAACAGTAACACATGTATCTAGTGTTCCAACAGAGCTTAACCTCATTATAGGCACTTTAAATATGCAGTATAGGAAGCATAATCAAATAATTAGTGGTAGAAGGGTAGATTAGATGGAGGATAAGGCAGAAGTTACGAGCAAGATATTTTTTTTCGATTAGCTTTTATATGAAGGTCATTAAGGTTAGTTGATATTTTATTAATTTATGATGACGAATACAAATAATTCATTTGTATAGCGCCCTAAAAAACTTAATCTCCTCAGGCGTGTCACATATGCCACAGGGCTCAAGACCTCGGTGACCCAATACATTCACATTGACTTTGGTCGTTAAAGGTGAGAGCCTTAACCACTGGGCCTAAGAGGCATATATATATATATATATATATATATATATATATATATATATATATTAGTAATAGTAGAGCTGGTAGTAAATATTTGCGGCATCTGTTATAGATTATTACCGTGGATGTGACTGGGTCGAAGCACATAAGCCTCGAGAAACGATGAACCAGACCAAAAGAGAAATTCGGTATATATGATTTAGCTGGGTTATTTAAGTGATCTTTAAAAGGTTTAAAATTCAGTCAAGAGTGGGGAGAATTGCCGCTCCAACGTTAAGAAGTTTATTTGGAAATAATGTATTGATTAAATATCTTACGGTCTAAGACTTTAGGACATCTGAGTTTCTTATTACTATCACGAGATCCCTTTCCAAAAGTATAACTGAATAATTCCATTATTTTTACCATTTCTACTGTTTTTCCTTTCGTTCCAAAGAATAAATTGCTGACAGTTTTGAAGAAATACTTTTAAAAGTCATTAAAAGTGGCTTTACTTGGCCTATTACTCTTATCGATTAAAATTTGTATACCAATTCGATTTCTTGAATGTCATTATTTTACGAATCCTAGTTATAACTTTATTGCTTTCGAATCGCATAGGCTCACTTAAATGAAGTATCCCTGTCTAAGCATGCCCAAATTTTCACTACGCTACCTGACTGAAATCAGGCAGGCTTGACTTCGGAGTTGATGCGGTCGTCCTGTGAAAGGTCAATATTGAATGTGACACCCAGATTTTGTGTAGCTGCTACAGGAGAGATGCTGCGTGTCAATTTCCAGAGATAAGTTTTCAAATTTCTGTGTCACACTAACTCTCTAATTCCTTCTTTTTAAATAGGCACGATAACTCTCATACGCTGGTTGATAGGATGCGGTTGCACTTTTAATACAGAACACTGTTACGAAAGAAAAATTTGTTCTTCTCCCACAGCCTTGGTTGTAATTGTAACCGACAATCATAGATTGTTGTATTGTCTCGGGCAACTGCGGTCGATTGCCAAGGATTGCCCAAGGTTGAACACGAAAAAGAATAGCATTTGCACACACAGTGAGCGTTATGTGGGAGGATAATTACATATTCAAACAGCCAATTTTCAGCAAATTTAAACCAGATTGCTGTTGAGACCGGGACATTGCCATCAATTGCCGCGCATTGCCCTCGATTGTGCCTTTGTCGATTGTATAGAAAGATGTGGCTTCACTTTCAATGCAGTGTAGTGCAATACGCAAGAAACGTTGGAGCCTCTCTCAGCAACTGTCGGTTCATTTGTAACTGTCCGTAATGGATTATCGTATTTCCCCTGGCCATTGCCGTCGATTGCCGTTCGCTGCCGCCAAGCGAACGCTCACGCTGGGTGAAAATTATGCGCGCACATAGGCACATGTTACGGGGAATGAGAGTTGCAGTTTATTGCAGCCGATCTTGTCAATTTCCCACGGATTTCGCTATCGGCATCTACCATTGCTGTTGATTGCCGTGCATTACTGACAGTTAACAAACAAAGCTTCTCGAAAATTCCACGGTTTTAGTTTGGGCGCAGCGGAATGTTATATGTAATGACAATTGAAGCTTCCGAGCTGCCAATTTCTCTTCAATTTCCCGGGAATTTGTGTATTAAACCAGGACAGTTCTGTCGATTGCCGTTCATTGCTGGCAATTTTACGTTCGCAATTGGTTGAAAAGATTTGATTGAAATTTGAAAACAGTGGGCTGTGACAGGTAAGATATTTTTTATCTTGGCCCAGTCACTTTCCAGTGATTTGCGATGGACCATAATCGATTGCCGTATTTGCCCTTAGCAATTGCCGTCGATTGCCATGCATTGCCCAAGATTGAACTGTCAGAGCTGGTTGAAAGGGTTGAAAGTATGTGCTCAAGCAGTGAGATTTTACGTGGAATGAGAATTGGAGCTTTATGTAGCCGGTTTCTTGTCAATTTTTCACGGTTTTCGGTATTGGTCCCTGCCATTGCTGTCGATTGCCGTGCATTGTTGATAATAGCTTGCAAAATAGCTTGAAAGTCCTACGATTTCACTTTTAGCACAAAGAAATGTGAAATGCGATGACAATCGGCACTTCTTGCAGCCAATTTAGCTTCTACTTACCACACATTGTAGTGGATTGCTTTTTCGAGCCGAGCCGTTGCCGTAGATTGTCATGAATTGCTCGAGATTGTTCGAGCGCAATTGCTTAAAATGATGTGTTTGACTTTAATCAGTGTGCTTTGTAATATTCATTCAAAATTTGAGCTTTACGACACCAATTTCAGCTCATTTTGTATGAGATTGCTGTGTAAGTTGAGGTATTGGCCCGGGCCATTGCAGTCGCTTGCAATGCATTGCTGCCGAACGGTCGAGGCGATCGTAGTGAAATTGTGGGATTACACATCAACCGAAAATTAGAGCAACTTGCAATCACTGTTAGAGCTTAAAGTGTACGTATTCTGGTCGTTTTTAGGCAGGTTGCGGTTGATTGACGTACTGGTCCGGGCAGTTGCAGTCGATTGCAGTGCTTATCTGCAGAATGGCCGATGCAATTACTGTGAAGTTATGCGAGTACACAGCAACCGAAGAGTAGAGCAGCGTGCAGTCATAATGAGAGCTTCTAGTATACGCGTTCTAGTAGCTGTGTGGCGGATTGCAGCGGATTTCTGCTGATTGTGGTATGGGACCGGTTCGTTGCAATCGATTTGTAATTCATTGCACGAGAACGCATGTGCATAATGGAGCGAAAATTTGTGGGTGCAATTTGAAATGTGTCTCGTCCTATATACAATGACAATTAGAGCTTCGTGATGGTGATTTGAAGATGATTTGCAGTCGAATAGAGTGGATTGTGGTAGTTTTCCAGGTCATTTCAGGGGATTGCCGCCCATTGCCGCAGTGCGAGGATGTAGAATGGTTGTGCACACAGCACGATGCACTTTCGTATGCAATAAAAACTGGAGCTCGGCGCAATATATTTCAATTTTGTATGTGGTGGATTCTGTGGATTGAGGAAGATTGCGGTATTGGCCCGTGCTACTGCAGTCGATTTCAGCGCATTGCACAAGAACGGCAGTGCCAATCGCGAAAGCGAAAGTTTTTAAGTTCAATTGTCGCAGAGTTTGCTGTCACATGGAATGAAAAAAGAAGCTTTTCGAATAGGATTTCTTTCGTTTCGCGGTGGAATGCATTGGATTGCGGTATTAGCCTGGGCCACTGCAATCTATTTCAGTAGACTTCATGAGAACGCGTGAGCGGAATCGCGAGAAATTCTCTGGGTACATTATACGTGTAGCACAGTTTGATATTACAAACTTTTTGGAGCTGTTCGCAGCTGATTTTCGATGGATTTGACGGGAACTAGAACGGATTGCGGTGGAGGATTGCGGTACAGGCGTCCGGCGTCAAAGCTCAGTTGCATAAGTGAGCGCTCGCGCAGCGACATGAAATTTGGTGGAAAGATAAATTCGAGCGTATACTAAAACATCAGCACAAAATTTGTGCTCGGTAACGCTTACATCTGGTCGTTGTTAGCCTTACTAGAGTGGGTTGCGGTAACTCGTCGAACCCGCCAAGCCGCTGCTCTGGTCCGCCAAATTCAGCGGCTAGGCGGCCCATAGCTTAAGCGTAAGTACGTCGGCACAAAAACCCCGCTTTTACACACGCATATAAAACGCCTATTCATATTCTTCGAATGTCCTAACTGTAAACAGATGCTACTTTTGGTACAGAGCGAACATCGCCAAGCACAGCGGTGGCATCGCCGGGGCAAGTGCGGTGAAGGTCAACCTTGAGAGTTGCTAGGGCACGCTGTGATAGCCTTGCGATAAAGGCGCATAGCGGTCGGCAGGATCAGCTAAGCTGAAAGGCGATAGACTTAAGACGAAGCGTAAACAACAAAAAACATTTGGAGGCAGCGTCGGCTGCTAAAGACAGCACCGCCAGGTCCGAGAGGGCGCGAGAAGACGTGAGATGCGGTCAACGGGAACTTCTGAATTAATGAAAAGAGTTAGCCACAGATTAGAGGCTAAACAAGAGAGCGGATAAAAAATTTAGTTTTTAAAATTTTGAAGTGGCAACGAATTTATGTACAGATTCAGGCCCCTGGTTTCCTGTGAATGGTTACAGCGAAACGAACAAGAGCCGGAACAGCCGTTCAAGATGGTCGTGGGTCCTCATAGCCGACTTGCGTTGTTAGCGGCCTTAGTCTATTTTCTCGGCATCCTGAGTTGTCGATGCGACGAAAGCGGAAAGAGCATTAACAGACGGGATGCCGCATCAGACGGCGCCCATGCAAGGGCCGACGATCGTGAACAGGTCGCACCGCTGCTGTCCGAGGTCCCTGAATGCCAGGCTGACATCGAACGCATATGTGGCTCCAAACTTAACATTGGTGCCAATGGGAAGATGGCCAGCAACTTTGAAGTTCTCTACTGCATAATGCAACACGGAGAAAGCGCGAACATTAACAAGCAATGTCAAAGCGTAAGTATTGTGCCGTCTGGCCTAGCGGGCGCCCCGGCTTTTCGACGCCTCCACCGTGGTGCAAGTGCGCTGAAGGGAGCGCTGAAGGGAGCATCGCCGTTATTCATACTTGTTCTTACGCTCATTTCTCGTAGTTTTCCAGGATTCAGTGCCTAGCGCGTAGACCATAGGTTGTGACCCGATTCGCAGGAGCCGGTTTACGTTTAGCAGCCATCTGGTCCTCGTGAGGCCCTCGAGCAGCTGTCCTAGCCCTTATGAAAGGCCTCCCTTTTTTGCAGTTCGCGTTTCCCTCTTTGTAGTTCGCGTTTCCCTCTTCCCGGTTGAGAGTGCACGTCGGCGTTGCACGAGCAGTGGAGGGTTACGGCAGTCCACACGGTAATGATGGCTGCCGACTTCTTCTCTTGATCCATACCATTTGAGCAGCATGAAGCTCCTCCTACTACCTTCTCCTCTCTCTCCATTCTTCTCTGGGTTCTCTCAACCTTCCGTGGCATCACTGTAGGCCGCGTTATTCGGCAAACGGCATGCTATGCATACAGGTACCAGTTTAAGCAACAATCGGTGAATTGCACTCTAATGTAATGTTAGCTCTTTGGATTAGATGGACTACATTTGCAATAGTTAAAACTTTTGATTTTTCAAACTAACTTGGTTATGTAGCATCATCCGATTCCACGCGGGTCATTGGTTCCACAACGTTTGACCTCATAGCACAGCAAAGAGCCTCCTAAAAAGACCTTATTGGTCCATGTTTCTTGGAACCTTTTTTCTTGGACGTTTTGGCCCGGGTCCTGTGTACGTGGAGGCAGGGTCCCTTTACTTACAAACTAAGTCACAAGTTAGTGGCATTTTTTTAGAGTGGTAATGTTTTTCAGTTAGCAGCCTGACCATGATTGGGCAGGTCAAGCATGCATCTGCTGTCGCTGTGTTTGCAGCATGTGTTGCTCTCGGTGCAGGTTTTGCAGCTTTTAATTGCAATGAGCAAATTGTCATGACTAGCGCAGATGTACAGCCGAGGGTGAACGCCACAGCCGCGTAACGTTGATATTGTTGCCTTTGGCTGACCTGTGTGAGCCTAACTTGCTCCGCTGTTGAATGCTCTTGCAGTGCCGCACGGTGGGGGTTGGGCCGGTTGCTAAACTTCAGAACGAGCTGTAGAAGCATGATGGTATAACACTTGTTTTAGATACTTGGTTAGCAAGATAAAAAAAAACTTTTTGCCTCAGCTGCAGGTCTCCAGGCGGCCGTATTTTTGAACTAATTTTCCTGTCTTCGTTTCTCTCTGTCAGTCTATGTCTTACCTTAGTGTCTCACCATTTCTCTATATCACACCGTCTTTCTCTTTTCCCCCTATCGGCATCGATCTCGGTCTCCACCTCTCTCCTCTCTGTCTCTGTCTCTTCTCGTCTCTGTCTCTGTGTCTCTCTCCCGATCTCTCTTTCTCTGTCTGTCTCTCTTTCCGTGTCTTGTCTCTGTACGTCTTTCTCTCTCCGTGTCGTGTGTCTGTCTCTATCTCTCTCCCTGTCTCTCTCCCTATCTCTCTTTCTCTGTCATTCTCTGTCTCTCTCTGTCTCTCTCTCTCTTTAACTCTGCTTACCACTTGTAGATAGCAGTGGACCTTACTAGCAATCTCTCTGTTTTATCAGGCTAACTAAAGTATTATAACCGTGTTTCAACGAGGCTGCCATGTGCGAGAAAGAGTGAACCTAATGACCCCGCCGGCGCATTTAGCCTCTTTGCAAATTAATTTTCTTACCCAGATATTTATTAAATTAGTCCAGAGCATGGAGAGGATTATGCCCAAAGACTTAATTGCATGATCTCCCAGTGATCGAGAGGCTAGTGACCCCTGTCTTCGAATCACTTTTGCTGGGTGTTCATTACCACACGCCCAAATGAGCAGGGTGTCCCCCTGTGAATGTGCATACTGTCTAGAAATTGTTTTACGACCTTGTGAAATTGCCCAAATCCATCAACAAGCAACCCCTTCAAGGTGGTAAGGCTGTTAGGAAAGTGCCTCTTAGCCGGTTATCACTAATGAAATGCAACGGTTTTTGTTTAGTCGGACTGAGCGTAATCAGTGACATTGTCATATTGCCCTTCACAATGTGTGTTTCTTCTTTAACTGAAGGAAATCTCATGCGCATTTCCTCGATGGGGCAGTAGTGGCATTTTCTTTATCCTTGAGCAGAGCACAAGAATGTTCCCATGAAGTGAGCGATTTTGCCCTACGAGTGATTGTTGATGTCACCGACCATGCAGAAGGCTAGCTGCTTGCTCTGTACTGTTGTAAAAGGATTGCCAAAGCTCACCTTAACTTACTTTTGCAATTGGAAATCAAGGATACATTGTAGGGCCGAGTTTGCCTCGAGCAGCAAGAATTGGAGCCAAATTATATGGACCAAAGAAAGGCTTCTGTAATAATAATGATAATATTTAATAATAATAATGCATTCGTTATAGCACCCTCGGAGAACTCAATCTCTTTCTTGGCACTTTACATTTGCTGCAAAGTAAGCACGATCCAATGGTTGGTTAGTGGTAGCATGCTCAACTTACCAATTAGTGATGTGGTAAAGGGATTACTTCAGCACGCACCTTGCCATGAGTTCCAGTCATTACGTAGACAACATATTTGCACAGGCATCTTACAATGTACTACTTCGTGTACATGGGGTATTAAGATATGCTGCAGTCCAGTTGTGGTCTCTGCTTATGCAGGATGCTGATGGCACGAGTGAACTCAATTGTTCAGCAAATTTTCTCGCACCTAATGTACTTGATGCTTGCAGCTTGTTGCCTGGACAACTGCTCTAGTTGATGACCTGAGTTGAGCTGTTTTATGGTGTTTAATCATAGATCATCTACAGCCATAAGCTCAACATGACACGTGATCCAAGGCTCGAAGCTGCTGTTGAAAACGCCTGCAGCAGTTTTGTAAAGGTATGACATCAATATCATGCAGCAGCTTCCAAAATGTTTCATTTGTATTTTGAATCGGTGTGCCCGTGCAAGGGTTGGCCACGTGCTGTGTCCTCAGCGCTTGTACATGTCTTGCTGCGCTGCTGCTCACCCGGTGAACCGTTTTCACAGCGTAGGCACGCGAAGTCACGGCACTGCATCATTCTCAACTGGCCGACCCACACATTTTTTGATTTTTAATTGCCATTTTTCATTCTTGCAGGAAACCCATTGCGGCTTGACACGAAGAGAAGGCCAAAGTGGCCAGTTTGTTGCATGTCTCATGGAAGCGGCTGCGAACACTACAGTGGAGGACCAGAACTGTCACTCGTTTCTTGTTCGAATCGAGTCCATCGTCTTCAGCGACTACCACTTGATACACGGCTTCGTGAACGAATGCGAGGCTGACATCGGCAAGCTGAGCTGCGGCCTGCTGTGTGACAAGGCTGAGAGCCAGGTGAGAGGCAGTGGCTTCCGGCTGTTTAGCGCTGCCCCCCTCGCCTGTCGCCTGCCGTGCTTATTCGGGCAGAGTTGGCTAGCTAAGTGAGGAGGTGCACCGGCTAGGCAAGCCACTTGCCAGCTCTGCACCATCCTCGGTCACTACGCAGTCCTGGCCTCCTTGGCTGGCTGGCGCTGGCTTTGATGGGTGCAGTGGGGACTTTTTACTGCTGCTGCACTTGATCCTCTGCTGTCAAACATGGTTTTAGACATGCCAGGGCATCTGAGGACAACATTTTCTGCCCCCCCTCTCTGGTCCCTGGTTTGCTTCACAGTTTTCTTTTTACATTGGTGCTTGCAATTTTGAATTTTGTCAGTGTTGTAGGGTCTTGTGCCAACCGAAAAAAGTCGGTGTAGTGATAGCTGGCCATCGGAGGGATTTGGGTTGCAACCGGTGATGGATGTGACATGCTGCTAAGTCAAAGCATTTGAGTGCCATGCAGGCTTGCCTCTAGCAGAATGCAAAAAAGCTCATGCTCTGCGAGTGATCTGCTAATCGTATTTTAGTTCCCTAGCTTTCATAGATTTTTTGGTTGTATCTGCACGGCCATGATGACGGTTGCTTTCTTTGTTAACGTGTAGGTTATATATATATATATATATATATATATATATATATATATATATATATATATATATATATATATATATATATATATATATATATATATATATATATATATATATATATATATATATATACATATATATGTATATATATATATATATATATACATGCGCGCACACACACACACACACACACACTACTCAAGGCTATGGTTACTCGAGGACAACCCGATCGTGGCAGTGCCTTCGTGCTACCATAGTCCACATGCTTCTTAATATTGTTCCAAACAGTACCCTCTGAGATGTTTAGCCGCCTCTTGATTTCTAGGTTTTAATGGCCATCTCCGTGCAGCTACATCCAAACTGCTCTTGTACCCTCAGAAAGGTGTGCAGCTGGATGCATGTTTTGGTCACGTACCGAACGTCTCTATGGCAGAGGTTGGCCTCAACAGGTCAAGGGGACTTCTAAGCACCTTGGCCTCTCATTGGCCTAGGTATCGTCCATGATGAAATGGGCCACAACTAGGTTCTGCTGGATGGCATCCAAGAGGCCAATGGTCATGTGACTGCATGTCCCATCTGCTTACTTGGGAACCGTTGACTCTGTTGCCGACAAATGCAGTTTTTTACTAAGCCAAGCATAGCAGATATTGACAGATCGTTACAGTTTAATAATTAGTGTAGCTTAATGACTTACACGAATACTGGCACTAGCAACAACCGAACTCTGATCGATAGACCAGGTGCTAGAAACTTTTGGAGCTATGCACATATATATATATATATATATATATATATATATATATATATATATATATATATATTATTCATTTCATAACTCCCTAAGAAAACTTACTATCAATCCATGTGCTTTTCACATGTGGCAGGGCTGTAAACCCATGACCTTGTTCTTTAAGGGCAAGCACCTTGCTCTCTGTTATTGAAAAGAGAGCATTGCATTTAGTGATTGCCCATTGCTTCATGTGTAGGCTGACACCTCTCGAAGCACTCTCTGCTTTGCATTAACTTTTTTCTTCTAAGGAATTCTTTGTCTGTGTCTCTCCATCCAGCGTTGCACCCGTGCCGCCGAGCCTGCCTGGAAGGATTTCTTGGCACGTGACAGCCACTGATCGAGGTCTGTGGCTGTCACGTGCCAAGGACTGGGCAAAGGACGAGTCCTTTGCCCAGTGCTTGTCTTTCGAGCAGTGCTTGGAGTGACACTCGATACTCCCTGCGATTTGGCGCCAGTCGCTCAGTCATGCCGTTCATCTCGGTAGCTTAATGGCACATTTTTGTGCAGTATCAGCATTCTGACAAGATTCTTGCTCGTATGCAAAGAATCCTAAAATCAAGCATTGCCCTAAAGCAAAGATTTTGGAAGATTGTTTTAGATGCTGCTTGGCTTGTGAGGTTGTGACAGCAAATGTGCATGCAGTCTGTTCCCTTTTGCCGGCTGCATGGGAAGCTAGCATTTCTCGTACGTCTGTCGGTTAGTACCTCGACGACCAGCGACCACTGCTGAGAGCCCTACACACGCTATGATGCGCTATTGATGATGGAGCATTCCTTAGCTTGCCGAAAGGGAACAGAGATTTTCTTTCCGTTACAGCCGCTGCAACACAATCAGGGCTGTGTAATCGAGTGCCTGATGGAGAACATTGCGAACGTGTCGAGCAAGTGTCAGGGCAAGATCTTGCAGGTGGCCGAGATGCAAGCCGACGACTTCGCCTTGGACAGGCCTCTGTTCTATGCCTGCCAGGAAGACCGCGAGCGGTTCTGTGCTCAGGTGGCGTCCGGCAACGGCGCCGTGTACAGCTGTCTGTTCAAGTACAAGAACGCTGAGGGCATGAGCGCTCAGGTAGTGCGGCTCCTTTCACGCACAGCTCGGCATTTCGCCGCCCCGAGCACCGACTGGTGGTGCTGGCATGCTTATGCAACAGCTGCACCTCGTCGCTGTGCGCAGCCGCCCCACTGGCGTCCGGCCGTCTACGGCTCTGGGGCAAGCGCCCACGCGGCTGCGCGCTAGGTAAACGGTATTGGGAAGAGTATGGAGTGCACACGCTGTGTGTGCCTCGAACCGCAGCACGATGGGGAGGGGGGCCGGGATAGTGGTAGTGGACCAAAAGGTCTCGTCGTAGGGAAAGTGAGTTCCCGTTTGTGCACGCGCAGGCTGTGCCCACTCTCCCATTCGTACTAGTCCGGCAGCACTCCTCCTACGCTTGAGCTTGCCTGGTCGTGTCATTAATGCGCAGACGGCGTGCGAAGCCACGAGCGGCCATTTTTCCGAAGGCGCTAGGGAACCGGATGAGTTTAGATGTGTCCTTCCTGCAGCATTCATGTCATGCAAGTGCTCTCCTCCTAATTGCCGTTGTGTGCTAATGAGAGCTGATACTGTGCCCAGAGGCGGAGCTAGGATTTTCGTCCAGGTGAGGGGTCAAGACCTCCATTAAGATTTTTATCTAGAAGGTGCAAGAACCTCAAGTTATTAAAAATCATATCATGCAATCGTGGAGTTTAGTTATTCGTCTCTAAAGCAGTGGTTGCTCGACACATAGAAGTAGGAACAAGTTTTGTCGTTGGCGGCAGCGGTCGGCTTCCCGAAGGAATGGGAGCAGCCTAGGTTGCTGGCCCCCCCCCTAATGGAGCGGTGAAGGGTTAATGCCCACCTGGCTCTACCACTGCTTGTACTTGTTATCTCTAACCAATCGACTCGAATCCTTTACAGCCTAAATAAAGTGCGTAGGAAGATTTTTTTTCTCGTAGGGTGCTAAGCAAATGTCTTGCTATTATTATCATTATTATTCTTTGGCTGGCCGTTGCAGTGCACCAAGCAGCTTACACGCAGGCAGCAGCTGATACAGAAAGATGTCAAGGTCAACAAGGGCTTCATGGGTGCATGCAAGAAGGACATACAGGAAGCTCAATGCATGGATGAGATTCGGGCGACCAAGATAAGCGGCAAGGAGGCACAGCTGTCGAAAATGCTGCTGTGCCTTGAGAAAAGACACTTCGATGACACGAAATGGGGTAAGGAGATCAGTTGGCTTCATGCTAGGTCTTGACTGTGATGTGGGTTCACTAGCTCCGCAGTAGCAGCAGATGCAACCGCTGGGCCTTGCATTATTGGTAATGTCCGGTCGGTGAGAGTACCGTTGGAATGAACGGCTTCTCAGCGCTGGCACTTTGCAGTGAACATGCCATTGAAAACGGCATATTTCTACAAAGCATTGCTTAATGTGCTGTTTGTTTTCTCTGCAGTTCTTTCATCCCAATGTTTGACTGAAGTTAAGGCTGTGCGAAAGTCGTTGATGGAAGATTACCAAATTAACCCCGAAGTCGTGGCTGGATGCTACCACGAGATCCATAAACAGTGTGAAGGCCTTGGCCGGAAAGGAAAGACCCTACACTGCCTCATGGGCCTAGCAAGACCTTCCAAGCAGGAATTTAAGGAACTTTTGTCGTCGGAGTGCAAAGCAGCGGTGAGCACTAAAGCAGCTCTGCATGAGCTCACTGCTGGCATTTGCCGGACATTTTCTTCTTACTGTTATTACCACAGCACATGGGTGAAATGTGCTCGATATCTGAAAATCATGTTTGTTACGGAGTTGGTGTCTATCAGCACAGGCATGAACCTAGTTCTCTAGCCTTTCACTGCAGGTTGCTTTCTTCTTTAAGATGTTGAGCAGGCTAGTAGCACAGAATGTGACTAAGGCTGCTTATGCATTGTTCTTTCACTGGCTAATCTATTTTAAAACAATAGTAATAATACTCTGGTAATCAGCAGGCATACATTTTCTTGCTGTGGATGTAGGCGTCGCCAAAACTCTGTGCCTTCAGTGTTGGTGCAGTTATGCATATTCCAACTAGTTCTTACTTTATTATCGTTTGCCAGCCTGTCTGCAGCTAGCCGTGCTTCGCAGATGTATCTCATTTTCTTGACTAGATACCTCTGCCTGGTCAAACGTCATTCATAGCTAATGGTGTCGTTTGTCCCTTTCGATCGGCAGACGATGTCGTAAGGACAACTTTTGGTCAGGGGTTTGCCTTCTTGCCTTCCAAAATGAACTTTCGCTAGTGGGTTGTAATCAGCTCCACAGTTAAGCTTGCCTACCTTTGGCAATACTGTGAAAATCCTTGCATTCTTTAAATGAGGTTAGCACAGCCAAGTTAGTCCATCCTCTCTAGACTTCGGGGGTTTCTTGCAGGTCTTCTTGCCTATAAAATACAATGCTTACAGATCGTGCAAAACAAGCCGGCAGCCAGGCTTGAGTATCAGTCGTGAACGTTGCAACTGCTATATCACACGACTTCTTTGCTGGACAAGCTTCCCATCAATCAGTATATCGACTTCGGGGTCCTGTTAATTGCTTTCAGGTCTCTTCAGTCTCTAGCTTCGGCTTACCTATCCGAGCTACTTACATTGCACGCCTTCCCATATCACTTTGTATAGCTGGTCATGTAACAAACTCAAGTTCTTCGAGACCATGCCTTCAGGTTCTGTGCACCTGGGTCTTTGCCCAGTCGTAAGGTGCTTAAACTTTACAGCCCAGGTCGTGGGTTCGATTCCTGTGCTGCTATATAAACGAGGCTTTTGGTTTGGCTAATATTAATTGAAATTGAACTTGCACCAAAGCTTGTTACCGACTGAAATAATTACTTTCACTGACTTAAGCATGTGCAACGGTACACATAATTCATTTGTTCCTCACAACTGTTACTGCGTCGATTGAATTTTCCTTTGTTATGCATATTATTGCTGCAATTGTGTGCTATTACTACTAAGCAATACACATGCTTCCTTTCTTGCCTATGTGAAGTGTGTTTAATTTGTTCTCTTAAGTCGCTATCAAAAAATTATTATTATTACATTGCCTGCTGCTGCAACCGGATTTCCTGATGGTGAGTTTTGTCACAGCTTGTATAAGTTTGCCTTTGTGAATGGTCTTACCTCGAGTGTCATGTCTGTCACTTTATGCATGACCACTAGAAAGGCAGATGCTTTGCACAATGACGGCTAACTCGAAAGTCCTGGTGTGTGTAGGGACTCCTAATTCTGAAGGTGCAACTGATTAACACTTCAGGGGAAATTGCCCTGGATTGTCGGACTAAATAAATGAACAGAAAACATAACTCATTTTTATAGTGCTGTAAGAGAACCTAATCTCTATCAAAGTGCTTCACATATGCCCCAGGACTCTACAGAGAGCGATCTCGGCCATCAAATGCATTTACCTTGACCGCGATCGTTAAAGGCAAGCACCTTGATTCCTGGGTCATACTAAGTCTTTTAACTTTAATCATCTTAGCTTCCTGCCAAAATGCCCACATCAAGTCACTATTTCTTACACACCCTTAACCCAGGTTCTGTTCCATTTTTATTGGCATAGCCGATTGGATTTAGTGCTGTCGTGGTCACATTTTGAGACAATTTAGCGAACGACTGAATTTGGTTACATCGTAATAGATTAAATACTTCTGAGCTCCATGATAGTAACTTGCTGAATTTGTCCAATGAGTATCAAGTCCTCTTCTGCTGCTCGTGATGGCTATCATTATTGCATGCACAGTACTAAAAGCATAGGGAGTGATGATATAAAGCCGTGATCATAAGGTACTTTGGCTGTCAGATCTGTTCTTAAGACATATTCTTGTGCTGATTTAATGCTGTCTTTTTGGGTGCACCACAGTAGACAGCTTGTAGCAAGAAGTTTTGCTCAATTGATTGGCACAAACGTGCTACTTTGCTGATCCTCGGTTAAAAGAATCAAATCGCTGATAAGAATGGAGTTAATCAAACTCACGATATACTTTTTCGTGTGTCATTTGGTGCCATGATAAAAATAGTGATGCCGAGGGTGACGAGGAAGCATCTTATCCATCAATTACTTGTTATCCTCAGCTGTTGCTTTTTTCTGCAGCTCAGTACTTTGGTGGATGTTGCAAATCCAGTTGAAGACCCCATCGGCATCGACTCGCTGCTCGAAGCAGACTGCCGTACTACACTCGAGAAGCATTGCCAAGGCACCGAGCACAGCGGACCACAGTAAGACTTGGAATTGGCTTACCCTTGAACTTCTTAGCCATTTCTTTGTTCTGTTCAAGTTACTCTTTTCTTGACTTGCATTCTTTGGCTATAGCACACTAGGTAAGGTGGTTGCTTTTGACGAACTCGGTCCTGAGGACGTAGGTTCGAATCCTGTGGTGGGCGATCCTTTATTGCTGCTGCTAACGGTGGTGATAGCCTTTAAGGCTCTTCTGCTGCTATAAAAAGAGGCTGTTAAATCAGCTAGTATTTTTTTAAGATTAGCTGACCAGAGTTCACAGTGCTGCTCTTCCTTATCGATTAGGACGATCTCTTCTACTGCAAGGTCGAACCAATTTGTATTGTTTGGTGGCAAGATCCTGGTTGTACTGCTTGAGTTCTTGCTGCTTGCCCAAGCCATCTGCCATCAAATCATCTCAAAGATTGGGATGCATATTGGACTTGCAGGTCACTTTTCGAAGCTTTGCCTTTCACGGTCTTCCATTGTCATCATACATCAAACATTGTCCTGTAAAGCCTACTGTCAAGTCAGGACAGCTTCATGCTAAACTATAGCAAACAAGCTCAGAGCAGGTAGCCTAGGCTTGCGGCTGCAATCAGCCACTGCAACATTACCTGGCTAGGCAGACAGTGCAGCTACTGCATGTTAAGAGCAGCTCTCAGCTGTCGACGTGCTTGCTAAATGAATGACGTGTACCATTGACTGTTGAGTTAGTTAATAATAATAATAATAATAGGTGGTTGCTTTCACGACATCGGCCCGAATGAATAAACCACTGCAAACTTGGTTCCTGCACCATGTGGATCCGCGATGGCTCACTAGGTAAGGTGGTTACTTTTCACGACCTCGGCCCCGAGGTCGCGGGTTCGATTCCTGCGATGGGCAATTCTTTATCGCCACTGCAAGCGGTGGTGATAGCCGTAGAGGCTCTTCTGTCGCTATACAAAAAGAGGCTGTTTAATCAGCTATGATTTATTTATTTTAATAATAATTGTACATTTGTGTAGTGCCCTCATAGAGCTGAATTTCTTTTCAGGCACTTTACAGGTTCTGTAAAGACAGCATGACCATATGATTTGTGGTAACATTTGCAATGTCATCACTTATAACAGCATAGTTAAACACATATGCAAGGTTTATTATATAGATATGGATAGTAGCAGCAGGTATAGTGCCAGCATGCACAACCGCACAAAGGACGAATTATTAAACGTCGTCATGACGGTGGATGTTGTGATATCATTTGGGAGTTAGTTCCAGGTTTTGGAAGCATATGGACTAAAGGCACGGTCTCCAAAGGTGTTGATCCGATTAGAGTCAAAACAGAGGGTTGTACTATGCCTGGCCAGGTGGATGAGGAAAATGATAAGTTGGTAGTTGTTTAGTTGGATGGTGGTGTTGACTGTTGGTCCTGCTATGGGCTAAATCTAAGTCTGCATATCACAAATATGTATGTCTGAGCATTGGGATTGTGCATGCATGATGCATATAGACTGTTGTTTTATACAGTAGTTTTGCTTTGTCAGCTTTTTTTAAATGGCACCAGTTCCCTCTCATCCTTGACTAATATGTCTTAACTGAGTACCTTAAGAAAGCATCTAACCTTAGAAAGGTGCTTACGGCAAGACGGGTTGTAGTTTCTTGTTTACCGTAATAAGGGTGACATATTCAAACATAATAATGATAATATTTTGTTGTATAGCACCCTACGAGAACTAAATCTCTACCCATACCGTTTACAACTTGCTGCAAGCAAAGCAATAATCAAGGGTTAGTGGCATACACAACGCAAGGTTTGAACAAGCGTGTAAAACAAACATCATTCTTAGGCCAGCATGCTGATGCAAACAAAAGACTCATGGCCACCGGTAAGTAGGACCTCTGGCTAGTAGCATGCACTGAATCTTGTACAGGTAAACATGCATAGCACATAGGAACACGGAAGAGAGATATTCTCAGTGGCGCAAAGGAAAAGCTGGGCGAAACAGATACGTCTTTAGCATAGACTCAAATAAGGCAAGTTTATTGCAGGTAGTGACCTGAGCCAGAAGCGTGCTTGTATCTGAGCTGAAGGCTCGATCGCCAAAGGACTTTGTGTTAGGGATGAAATGACTTGCCACTGAGGAGCTAGTGGTGTGAGAGCCAATTGGTGAAGCAAGGAGGTCAGATCGGTAGGCTGGTGCAAGCAAGTGAAGTGACCTATGAGCCAGATTGAGGAAGTCGATTAGATCTATTCTATGCTTGATATGGAGCCTGTGAAACTCAAGACAAAGGTGTTGCAATAAGGCAGCTACACCATTGACGGCAGACCGAGTTTTTCGCCAGTTGCATGCGAGTAAAGGCGCGGGCCAGGATTCCTGAATAAAGAGAATTGTGGTAATCCAGACGAGATGCCACACACACGTTAATTAGTATGGCTTTCACACTTTTGTCTAAGCAGACTGATTTTGGCAATGTTCCTTAGCTGAAATTTGGCCGACTTGGGAGTGGAGGCATTGTGTTCATCTCATTACAAGTCGTTTTGTACCAAGCGAGTGTAAACAGCCACGCACGTAGTTACGCACACAGCTTGAGCATCATTCTGTTAAGCAAAAACTTGCCTTGCTGTCTTGGCTTGTGTGCATTTTAGTGCTTAATGTGTTAGTGTCGATGTAAATGCCAACCCTTCTAACAATTGCGTGCTGCTATAAGAAAGGATAAACTGAATGGAGCATCCAGTCCTTCCAGATGCTCGATGTGCACATCTGGCTGTTTGCGAAGCAACTGCTGTACAGTGGCTTGTACTGGGCTTTGGTGTCAGTGCATTTCAGAGTGCATGGGGCACTGCGCTAGAGCTGCCTTGCAGCCGCTTTATATGCAGTAATTTTGCGTGCAATAAATAATGGAAGCCCAAGCTGTCACTAGGCAGCCAATTGGCATGGTTCGATGTGGCCTGTTCGATCGGTAGATGGAGTATATCTAATCTGTCGACATTACCAGACAGTTCTTAAAGGGGGCTGAACCCCAGCCAAGACCGGACTGACCAACCGTAGGATACGTGTGGCTGGCACAATGCTGATATGCTGCCTCCCTGCTTTAAAGTGGGGGTGGGGTGTGCAGTATGTCAGCCCCTCTACCCCGACCCCTTGCCTTACGATGTTGCCTTGCTCAGATAACATTTATTTACATGCTTCTTGTGACAGATGTGATGAGTGACCCGTATTCCTGCTGAACTTGGTCAGTTGATTGATTATAGATCAAGGATTTGGATTTCGACCTATTGGGCAGATGGGGGTAGTAACCTGGCTTTGACTACGAAGTATCATTTTAGAGGGCCATCAGCAGTGTAGACTCAGGCTGATCGGCGCTCCCCACGGCTGATAGAAGTTAGCTGCTATCGGGGTGGGAGTGAGTGTTGTGTGCATGCTGGTCGTCTTGCTTTGCTGTACGACCTTGTATGCACCTGGACGGTTGCAAAAAGCGTTGAGTTCGGCTTGCAGCGTGGGCATTCGATACGGCTCGTGGCAGGCCGCCGAGCTGTCGGTCTGCTGGTACGCTCTGTGGCCCGCTACTTTTATGAATTCGGTTGATTCGGTTGGTAGTTGGCGCAGGCAAGGATCTTGATGTGTTTGTTGGTGTGATAGCGAATGTCCAGCTCCCAGTGGTGGTGCTTCTGGGATGGCAAGTGCACCATCCATCGTTGTTTCAGGGCCATGCGGTGTCTGATGGCTCTGGCAAGAAACGATAACATCGACTCTACTTGCAAGCAGCGCCTCATGGAAATTGAGTATTTCGTCAGCCGCAATTTCCAGTGAGTATTCTTCAGTTGTCTCCAGTTCATACTCTGCTATACTTTGGCATCTCTAATCCACACAGCACCGTGTGCAGTGGTCCTGATGCAGTCTGTAGCACTGGAATCCTTCTATTAGCTATAGCAGTGGGCTCGCTGCACTCTATTTGGTGCCTTTAGATCTTAGCCCCTGGGGTAAGGTGCTCGCTCTTTACTACCTGGGTCATGGATTCGAATCCTGCAGCGGCTGCTGCAAGGGGGGGGGAGGCGCCGGGGATGATAGCTCTGAAGGCTCTGGCCCAGTGGTTAAGTTGCTTGCCCCTACCAAGGTCTTGCCAAGTTCGTGGGCTCGAGTCCCGAGCCATGTGTAAAGCGCCCGAATAGAGATAAAGTTCTCTTAGGGCACTAAACAAGTAAATTATAAATATTTTTCTGCCGCTATATAAATGAGGCAGTTAAATCAGCTTACCTTTTCCTTTTGGTTAGGCTTCTTGCCACATCTCCTATACCTCCGGCGCATTAATAGTGTGTGCTTAATGTTGCAAAAAGGTTAGATAAGGCTAACGGTTAGATAGTAAACACACTGTATGCTGGTGGCACGACATGTTTGCTGTTCATCTCTGTGCCTGTTAAAGATGGAGTGTGAACTCAAAACTTCCAATTGCCTGCCGATTAGTAACTAAAGTGTGAAAGTTGTAAGGCCGAAGTTGTTTCTAGCAAAATGCTTAGGCAACTGATTTTGTCATTCCTTGGGGAGTGGCTATGCATGGTTATAATAATAATAATAATAATAATAATAGTAATAAACTTGATAAAGCGCCCTCAGAGAACTTTATCTTTTCCTAGGCACTTTACATTTGCTGCAAAGGGATACACGATTGAATCGTGAGTAATATCATGCTTGATAAACAGCATGAACAACGGGGTTAGGAGTGACATGCACAGGGTCAGCACGCAAATGTGGTTAGTGGCAGCATGCACAGTGTCACAACGCATAAGCGCATGTAGGACGAATCGCAGGGACCCACTAAATGCTGTCTTAAATAGGTGTTTTTAGGTTCTTTTTAAATGTGGTCAAGTCAGGGATGTTCTGACACAAGTCGGGAGGGAGTTCCAGGCTTTAAGAGCATACGAACTAAATGCACGGTCTCCAAAGGATTTGAGGTTTGTACGAGGTAGTGGTAAACTGTTATGTCAGTAGGTGGCACCCCATGTGGTGGCATATGTACAATTTTCTGAGTTGTTTATGCTGTCTGATTTCCTAATTACTTCCACGTGACACCATGTATCGTTAGCTTGTTGTATCATTTTATTGTAGTCTTATCAGATTTTGAAAAATGCATTTTAACTGTAGCCTAAGATGGTTGCATCCAGCTCAAACTGCTCAGCGTGTATGTATGCGATTGCCAGCATAGAGTGTAGGCAGAAATACCTGGAATGTGGAGGATCCGCCAGTGGATACTGAATGGGCACCTATCTTACCAACCCGAATCATTTAGACCTTTCTTGCCAACCCGAATTATTTAGGAAGCCTGGTCCTCACTGAGATTCACAGTTCTGGTCACCATGGCTGCATGGCTTAACACGACTGCCAAGCTGTGAGCAATTTGTCGGTTACAGTGATCCTCTTTTTTTGTGGACCCCTGACAAGCATTCATTATGGTTTCGATTAACTTTCTACGTGCATCGCTTGCTGATTAAACCTCGAGTTTTGTAATGACTCACTTTTTTTTGTTGCTTGATATGCCACGGCAATGCAGTCTGAGCTAGCAAGAGGCAGTCCAAGCGTGCCAGATAGCGTGCAATGCTGCATCTTCGTATCCACATAATCGCCGAAATGGCCTGATGCGGCACGTTGACTGCCAACTAATTTCGCTTTCTAGATATTAGCGCTGCCGACCTTCACTGGCAGCATTCTCACTGTCTCTAATGCTAAGACTGGTTGCTGCAATTGCTTGCTTGAGAATTGGCTGCAAGGCCAAAGATCAGGCCTGCATTCCTATGCCTGTATGCTCAGGTGTGGACAAATGCCAGACCTGGGTAGTGTAGCTCTTCTCACAGCCATTGCCTCCCACGTTCTCTTGTCCCCTCTGCCACGCTTTAGTTTCTTGCGCTTAAACTTGGCATGTTGTACAGTTTTACTGGTCTTTTTCCTTTTATTCTGAAAATGATTTAAAAATTGCCAGAAACGTCGGTTTTTGGCCAGATCCACTCGTGGCAGCCAACACGTCGGCATCTATGCAGTCCTACATGGCTTGGCATTGGCAATCGCTCATCCATGTTCACCTGGCTTGAAACTGTAGTCGCTAGTTCTCAAGCTCCTGCCCCTTCCGGAAGTGCATCCGCACGACGTTGAAAGAAACAGGCGACTGATATTGACTCGTAAGGCAGGCCGGTGATTGGCTGCAATTGTCAGCTCATTCGTCCCCTAACTCCATATTGTTCATTTAGACTGGATCCCGAGCTGTGGCAGGCTTGCCATGCCGATGTCAAGACGACCAAATGCGACATGGGTCAGGATGCCTGGAACCACGGGAAGCATGGGCCAATGCCTGGTCGCCTGGTGTTCTCGTGCCTCCATCGACACATGCGTGACCAGCTCATCAACCATGATGGCGCAGACCCGGAAGGCCCAGAACAACCGGACAATGTCAAGGTGAGAGTTTCCGGCCAGAGTGTGCTTGGGCTGGAGCTTGAACCTGGACTAGCGATCGGCGACCTGATGCTAGTGCACAGCGCCAAGCTGTCGACTACAATGCCGTGCAACGTTGCCGGCTGTGTATTGCAGTGGCATGGACACTGTGAAGCCCGTGACGGAGTAAGACAAAATTGCACCGTATCGGCATGTTGATTGCATTCTAAGCATTTATGACACGTTCTAGTGGGAGAACTGCTGTGTGGGGTCGTAGCTTTCTTCTAGTGTCAGTGCTCGTGACCCCTACCGGTGAGTTGGTCGATGTGTGGTCATGCGTTTGCCATGCCACGACTGCAGCTCTTGGTGTTTACGCTTTCTGGTGCTTTGCTTGTTTTCTGTAGCACTTTGATCTCTCCCTCCCTCCCTCCCTCCCTCCCCCCCCCCCCCCCCCCCCCCCCCCCCCCCCCCCCCCCCCCCCCCCCCCCCCCCCCCCCCCCCCCCCCCCCCCCCCCCCCCCCCCCCCCCCCCCTCCCCCCTCCCTCCCTCCCTCCCTCCCTCCCTCCCTCCCTCCCTCCCTCCCTCCCTCCCTCCCTCTCTCTCTCTCTCTCTCCCTCCCTCTCTCCTTCTGTCTGTCTGTCTGTCTGTCTGTCTGTCTGTCTGTCTGTCTGTCTGTCTGTCTGTCTGTCTGTCTGTCTGTCTGTCTGTCTGTCTGTCTGTCTGTCTGTCTCTCTCTCTCTCTCTCTCTCTCTCTCTCTCTCTCTCTCTCTCTCTCTCTCTCTCTCTCTCTCTCTCTCTCTCTCTCTCTCTCTCTCTCTCTCTCTCTCTCTCTCTCTCTCTCCAGTCCTTCACTTTACACTTCTCCAAACGACTGGTTGCGCAAAATTCAAGTAGCATTTTCCTTGTCATCAAGCTATGACCTAAGTTGTAGCTGCCAGCATGCAGACCTATAAATTTATCTCTCTTGCTAGGCATTCCATGATGGTGCTTAGCGTACGTGCTGGCAAGCTGGGGACTGCCGGTATTCTGATCCATATTCTCCTTTAATTTGTCATAGTTTGTACCTTCCTACTCGTGCTTTCGTTCACCAAGTGGTCCTTCAATTTATCCCTTTGTTGTAAAGGCTGCTGCCTTTCTAAAACCAGTCTGATCTAATCTTGATGGCATTTAGGCTGCTTACTGTTTAGCTTTGGTTGCCTCATTTGATTGTGACGTACTACCAGCATCTAGCAACAGATTGCGGCAGCTATAGACTTGATACTAAAATGAAAACTGTAGCCACTGCTAGCATCTCTTTTCGATGGCATCAGAGTACTACACAGAGTACTGCAAGGTTTCATGCAGACAGAAACGTTGATTAGCAGCAGTTTGCCTTCCTTGCTTTAAGATTAATATTCTACAGGAGTGCCAGGAAGCTATGAAGCAGTATGGCTGCATCTTGGTAAGAAAGAAGCCATGCAGTGCCTGCATGGGGTTTACTGATGCTGAAAAGTCTTTGAGCAATCTGTATCGTTTAGCCTTAAAAACGAAGGAGGGTGTTCTAGTCCCAGGGTTCACAGGTAGCTGACCTCTAATCTTACATGCTGACTACGACTTTCAGGTTGCTTGGCAGGGCGATGACCCTGCAAATGGCTATGAATATGGCTGCAAGGCTAGTTTTCTAATCCCAGAGGTTTGACCCGGCGTCTCCTTTGCTAAAAGAGTTAGGATGACTGCCGGTCGATCAACAGATACAGAGCAAAGTTCTTACCCTGACCCACAAAACCCGCCACGGCTTGGCTCCTTCATGCCTAGCTGAACTGTTGCACCAGTTTCAGCCTCCTCGTATCCTCAGGTCCTGTATGGACAATAAATTAACTGTTCTATTCCTTTGCTTCAAGATCGTAGGCAACAGAAGCTTTAGCAAAGTAGGTCCTAGACTGTGGAGCTCGCTTCCAAGATTGTTACGAAACGACAACTACTCTCCTGCTTCCGACTATGACACATCCTTTACCGCAGTCCCGAGCTGTTACTTCCATGCTACTCACTACCTCAACTGCTCTCATGACTCTGCTATGCTTCTCACTTTCTCTTTGTTGCGTGAGATGAAGTCTGTTGGCTACCGAATGCTTACCGAAAGCTGATTAGGCTGTGAGTCCGCTATGCAAAACTCTCCTGCATAACCGTACCGAAAGCCACTTAGGCAGTGAGTGTGCTATAGAAAACTTATGTGTAAAACCCACATAGTCTGTGTAGCTTTGTGGAGTTACAGACGTAGTTACATTACATTACATGATGATTGTGGCTGTATTGCATGCTGCTGGTATGCAGCTGGCTAGAGTGTACTTATTTCATAACCACTGGGATGTGCTTTATTAAGGACTATCCTATCGTCTCCTACTGCTGTTTCAATAACAATAAAAATAATAATAGACTTAATCTAGTGCCATCAGAGAGCTCAATCAGTTTCTAGGGACTTTAAATCTGCTGCAAAGGAAGCACGGTTGAATAGTTAGTGCAAGTGCGATGAATAAACAACAAGAATAACATGGTTAGGGGTGACATGCACAGGGTCGGCATGCAAGTCGGGTTAGTTGCAGCATGCACAGTATCAGCACACGTAAGCACATAAAAGTGTGAAACAAACGGACCTACTAAATGCTGTCATAAATAGGTGAGTTTTTGTTTCGTTTATATTTAGTAATTATAATAATAAAGCACTTGATATAGTGCCCTCGGAGAACCCAATCTCTTTCTAGGCACTTTACATTTCCTGCAAATGATATTTGGTTGGATCTTTTCAATCACAGACTTGCTCTTACTACCAAAGACTAATAATAATTATAATAATAATACACTTGATAAAGCGCCCTCAGAGAACTCTTCTCTTTCTAGGCGCTTTACATTTGCTGCAAAGGGAAACACGATTGAATCGTGAGTAATATCATGCTTGATAAACAACATGAATAACATGGTTAGGGATGATATGCACAGGGTCAGCATGCAAGTGTGGTTAGTGGCAGCATGCACAGTGTCAGTAGACATAAGCACATAAAGGACGAATCACAGAGACCCACTAAATGCTGTCCTAAATAGGTGTGTTTTTAAGTTCTTTTTAAATGTGGTCAAGTCAGCAGATGTTCTGACGCAAGTCGGGAGGGAGTTCCAGGCTTTGGGAGCGTACAAACCAAAAGCACGGTCTCCAAAGGATTTGAGGTTTGTACGAGGTATTTGTAGATTGTTGGATTCCGAAAAGCAGGTGGTACGATGCTTGGCCTGCTGGGGGAGTACATCTGAGAGATAGGCCGGAGTCAAAGAATGAAGTGACCCGAAAGTGAGCGACAAAACCTTGAAGTCGATCTGTTTCTTGACTGGTAGCCAGTGCAGGTCGGCGAGAAGTGGAGTAACGTGGCAACAGCCACGCTCACGACAGACAAGCCTAGCTGCAGAGTTTTGCACCAGCTGCAATCGCCTGATCGCACATGCTGGTAGGCCAGTAAGCAGTGAGTTGCAGAAGTCGAGACGAGATGTCACGAATGCATGGACCAACTTAGACGTGGTATCCTTATCTAAACAAGCCCGAATTTTAGCAATGTTATGTAGCTGAAAGTAGGCAGACTTGACTGTGGAGTTGATGTGGTCGTCTTACGAAAGGTCACTTTGGAACATGACTCCTAGAGTTCGTGCAGATTCAACAGGAAATATGCTGGCAGAGCCGATTTTGAGCGTAAGCCTTTCCAATTTCTGAATCACACTTGGTTTGCCCATAACTAGTAAGTTAGTTTTATCCCCATTCAATTTAAGAAAATAGTGGGGTTCTGACACAGTTTATATAATCTTAACTGTGTGGCCTCTGACTAGCCATACATGTTTCGACACCTCACAGATGCCGAGTAGTGCAACCAAATTTTTACTGAAAACTATACTCGGCCGATGCCATTTGTGCAACTCCTGTATTCGTGAGCAGGCGATTAGAGCTTTCGATTTGCTCCTTCTATGAGGTAAACTGCTACCTAGTCAAGTAAAACTTGGCTCATCCGACAGCCTCATGTGTATAGCAGCAGAAGAAGAGCTCTAGCCTCCATCGTCTCATTTGCATCGTCTCATTTGCTCATTTGCAGTTGCTTTGCCGTGCTACCATATCAGTGCTTATGTACAGCTGTTGCGGCACGTCTTCGTTGCAGTGCTCGAGTACCTCTCTAGGATTTCTCTCGGATGCAATGTTCCCCTGTTGCTAAGCTGCATTGAATTAAGTCTGACATTCGTTTCTAGTGTCTATCGTACATCTGCAAATCTGTCTTGATGTCGATCGTCGGTGATGGTGAGTTCGTTGCCGCCAGAAGTGAGAATACACAATTCTTTTTTTAATTTTCTAGCTCTCCCATGAATGCATGCATCAGGTGCGCCGTGTCCTGCACGAACGGGCTGCCAGCATCGATCTTGTACCGGAACTGGAGGAAGCATGCCTCAATGACTTGGGAAAATTCTGTGCTCGGAAAGAAGTGGAGGATGGCGAGGTAATTAGCAGGTGCATTATGCGGTTGGCTTGCTGTTAGTGATAATTGTGTTGAGTAAATACTGTGCTCGGGGTGAGTGAGAGTGAGGTGCATGCAACATGATGTCTGCTGCCCGGAAAATCTCGTTGTGCCACTTGCTGCTGCAAGTTGTCACTGCTATAGCCATGACCTCATTATTGACTTGACTTGTAATGCTTTTCTGGATCTTGGCCAATGTTGCATGCACAAAACAAGCAGAGGCTGTCCTCGTCGGTCATGCTCTGCAAATGCCTGTTGAGTCGCCTTCGGGTGCATGATTCAGTACTTGAATTTTTATAACTGGGTTTGCATGTGATTCGATGAATAGGAGCTGGACTGCCTTCAAGAACATCTTGAGGATCTACAAGATGAATGCAGAAACGTGGTTAGAGAGGCGCTTGAGGAGCAAGACGAAGATATCGAACTCGATCGGATCCTTGCGCGGTCCTGCAAGCCCATGCTTGAGCGATTCTGTAAGGTGAGCCCTCATTCACTGTGGCTGCTCACTTCACTCGTGACCGTGAGTGGGCAGCTGGTCGAACGTGGGCATGGCTGTTCTAGTCTTTCAGCAGCTGTTCTAGTCTTTCCCTCTTTCTCTGTCGACAGAGTGTAATGCGAGAAGAGGATGACGAAGGCAAAGTGATAGAATGCCTAATTACCAATAAGAATGACGGCGAGATGGATCCGAAATGCCGTATCGGCATCGAGCACCATCAGATCACCACGCTTAAGGACTTCACATTGAGCTTTGCTTTCAAGGAGGCGTGCAAGTCGTCTGCCCTTCGCCACTGCAGAGGCTTGCGTGCAAAGTAAGCTGCTTTAAGGTGCACTCAGATACCTTTACGATCACTACTTCACCATCACTGGCAATTAGTTTGTCAGCCGTGGTTTTGTGCTTCTGCCCGCTGATTTAAGCGTGATGCATGTGTGCTTTTGCCTGCTTATCCAAGCATGGTGACTTTTTGCACCATTAACTCTCGGTTATTGTCTGTCTTGCAGCAAGCTGTCAAGTGCCTGGATCGAAATTTAGTTTTAAGGCACCACACAAACGGCCAAATATTACTAAAATTATTATTATGCAGAGTGATTAAGCACTAAAGCTGTATTTTCTTCATTTGTTCTAATCGAAGAACATAACTGGGGAGGAAGAGGCTTGCTTGGTAGGCTAAATTTAAGATGTAGCCGGGTGTGTTCGAACTGACCAAGTTTGTCTGAAGCTATTACCAGCCGACTGCCCATATGCTGTCTGGAGTAGTGCACATTTCCTCTCATAGCTACATATGGCGATTTTGGAACACAGCCTACACGGTGATTCAGTGGACAATTATGCTTTAAAAACTGGTAGGTTTTTAATTTAACTCTTATATTGAAGTATTGGATCTTGCAAAGGTTAGTTGTCTGACGGTTCTTAGCTACAAGTGTCGAAGAACTGTAGGCATGACTTCTAAGGAATTTGATGATATCTACAGACCCAAAAAAACGATCTGCTTCCAAGTGTCATGTGGTGTCAGAGGACTAACAGCGATTCACTATTTCGGATATTTTTCCCGAGTTAAAGAATGTGCGCGACAATTACTTGGAAGGGCCCCTTGCTTGATGGAGAACTATTGCAGATTAGAGAGAAGTGTGATGTGGTTTTGCTGGTTACGTAGTTCACTAAAGACTAGGGTAGCTTTCGATTAGATGTACTCGGTGTGTATCTTTCTGCACAGGCAGAAAGACATGCGAGGAAGGCTATAGAATGTGTGTGTGTGTGTGTGCGTGCGTGCGTGCCTCCGTCTGCAACTCCACACAGTCATAAAGACCATGTGTGTGTTACTCAGGAGAATTTTGTATAGCGCACTCACAGCATAGGCGGCTTTCGGTACGCATTCGGCAGCCAACAGACTTCGTCTCACGCAACAAAGAGAGAAAGTGGGAAGCATAGCCGAGTCAGGAGAACAGTTGAGGTAGTGAGTAGCATGGAAGTAGCAGCTCAGAACCGCTGAACAGGATGAGCCATAGTCGGCAGTAGGAGAGTATTTGTCGTTGCGTAAGAATTGTGGACGCGAGTTCCACAGTCTAGGACCTGCAGAGCTAAAGCTTCTGTCGCCAACTGTCTTTAAGCGGAGGAATGGGACAGCTAATTTATTGTCCACACAGGACCTGAGAGCGCGAACAGGCTGAAACTGATGCAGCAGTTCAGCTAGGTACGAAGAAGCCAAGCCGTGGCGGGCCTTGTGGGTCATCGTAAGAACTTTGCTCTGTATCCGTTGATCAACCAGCATCCATCCTAGCTCTTTCAGCAAAGGAGACACGTGCTCAAACCGCTGGGACTTGAAGACTAGCTTTGCAGCCATATTCAGAGTCTGCTGCAGTGGCCGAATAGCTTTCTTCGGCAGCCCAGCCAAAAGGGAATTACAATAATCAAGCCGAGACAGAACTAAAGAGCTAGTTAAAGTTTTTACTAGCCACTGTGGGAGACACCTCCTAATCTTGTATAGGGACCTGAAGTGATGGCTAGCTGTAGAGGCAGACTTCTGAATGAAGCTTTTGAGAATGCATGTACTACTTTGGCTGTTGTTGCATTATCTAAACACAGTCTAATTTTGGGGATGTTATTATACTGAAAGTATGCAACCTTACACACAGAGCTGATCTGGTCATCGGCGAAAGGTAATTTCGAATAGGGTGCTTAGATTTAGTATGGAGGCTTTACGAGAGATGCTTGGTGAGACAATTTTGGGGGTGATACTTAGCAGTTTTTAAGTAATATTAGGTTTGCACTGACCTATTAGGTTGGTGTTTTGTCATTCGATTTGATAAATTAGTTGCCATTCAAATGCAAACGCCGGCAACGCAACCTGCAAGAAAGCTGAGGGGGTAGAGTGCCAGAATGATAAAGCACAGGGTTTGTGCGTGACGTTGATATCAGCAAGAGGAAGTTGTGATTCTCTTGCGTCTTCATGAGGTCCGTTATAATGTTAGCTGACATAGCAACACACAACAGCTTGGCTCCTCGATCGTGAATATTGCAAATGCCATATCATTGCATCTCAAGATCTCAAGGTTTTGAACTGCTCTACCAAGGAAAGCATTGACATAGTTTGAACGTAATTGATGGATGCCGAGCAGTCGAAAGTTTTAGGAAGAGGGAGTTGAAAGAAGAGAATCTGAAACGCATCTCACGGCATCTTAATCCATCTATGCATCAGCTTTCTGTATGATTGCTGTCTGTTGATATCTCATCTACGAGTCAGAGAATGCCTAAGCTACTGCTCTGCCATGCCGCTCCAGCGATGCTCAGGCAAAAAATGTGCACACAAGACTAGGCGATAAATGCAATCAACAGCTGCTGAGAGGTGTAGTAGAACTAGCTGAGATACTCCTTAAACATTCCTGAAAAATCGCTGTATTCTCAGAGTGATGCTTTCCGTGGTACTTGACTCTAAATCCTGACTGGAATTTTGTAACTGCTGCTGCTGCTTGTGTACTCGTGCAGGTTTGATGTTTTCAAGCCACGTTTTGTTCTCCTATTAGTAGCCGGCTGTACTGGCAGCAGTTTGCACCGGTCCACATGGTTTGGCAAACTTATTTAGTGATGCCTAGCTGTTTGCCTCGAGGCTCTTTTTCAGTTTTAGTGGCCATTTTGTATGCCTTTTCACGTGTACCTCATTTTCTTTCCGTATGTCACTTCTATCACATGCTAGCCTTACGAGACGTTACTTTTGATTAACACGCCAGAGCCCGAATTTTCTTCAAGTTCCAGCAGTTTTTCTCTGCCATTGTTTTTCTCTTGCTGTTTTTGATCGCTGGCTTGGTATATTATTTTGTGCTCCAGTAATTCTGCATAGCTGGTATTTTTCGGCTTCTTTGTATGATGGTCTCGAGATCTTCTGACAAGCTAGGGTCTGTTTGTGGACTTGATCGTTTGACGTTGCTGCTTGCGACGTCAGTGCTGGCTGCCCGGTAAAGTGACCGCCTAGATTTCTTATATGACTGCTGTCGCTTGCAGGCACGATGTTGTGGTATGCCTGAGTGAGGTCGTGCGGAATGACACTCTACTCGAATCACCCACCCAGCGCATCCCAGATGAATGTCGGCAGCAACTGCGGTTCGAGCTGCTGTCAGAGACTGAGAATGTCATGAAGCTGAACCCAAAGCTAGCTCGCGACTGTGCCGAAGACGCCAAGAAATTGTGCTCCAACGTTGCACCAAGAGAGGGCGCGGTAGGTCCTACGAATTGCCCTCTGGAATGGGGGCGGGTGTTGCCGAGTTTCAGTGTTTCAGGTCCTTCTCATCCCCTTTCATCCTGGTGCTTCAGCTCCTGCTTTTCTTGCAGCGGGCATGGCCTGCTGCGCTGCTGGCCTCTTCCTGTCAGTGTGTAGACCTTAATTCCAATAGGTTTAGAAAAGAAATCGAAAATGACGTCGTTTGTGGGTTGTGCATATGTCACCAGCATTCCTGTAGCCAGCCGAGTCGTGTACGCTGAAGTTTTTGCATCGGCATTTCCATTGAATACGTTTAATCGTGTTTTTTTTCAAGGTTCTGGCATGCCTGCAACGAAATCAGAAGAAACTGACTCGTCACTGCTACAAGCAAGTCTTTCAGATGCAAGAAGTTGATAATGTAGTTGTTGGCGGCAATTATGAGTTCTACCACAAGTGCAAACCGATGCTAAAGGTTTGTGCCAGTGTGCTGGACACTTTTCTTGTTACGTGGTGCGAAGCGTGAGCACTCCTGCCTCGCCAACCCGTGTCAATGAAATTGAGGGCTACGCCACCAGGCCTTTTCACTTTGTGCAACACTTAGCTATCTCACCCTGCCCCGCCCCTCCTGCCAGTGCTTTGTCACCTCATCCTCCTCAAAGACAGCATTGAAAAGCAGAGCTGAGTAGAGCATAGGAGCAAACGCTTAGCAAATGGCAGGTTATGTAGAGCTGGCTACCTTGAGCTGCTCGACACTGAGGTATCAGTGGTCCTGAAAAGGCTGTGTAGGCAGGTCAAGATTAGTGAGGCTTTGAGTTGTGTGACCAAGTGCAACTTCTTTTCGAAATAATAATAATAATACACTAGATATAGCACCCTTGGATAACCCATTCTCTTTCTCAGTTATTTACATTTGTTGCAAAGGAAGCACGATCGAATGGTTAGTTGTAGCATGCTCAATGACATTAAGCATAGCATAGTTAGGGGTGACATGCACAAAGTCAGCAGGCAATAATAATTATAATAATGCACTTGATAAAGCGCCCTCAGAGAACTTAATCTCTTTCTAGGCGCTTTACATTTGCTGCAAAGTGAAATGCAATTGAATGGTAAGTGAAATCATGCTTGAAAAACAAACAAAATGAATAATATGGTTAGGGGTGACATGCACAGGGTCAGCATGCAAATGTGGTTAGTGGCAGCATGCACAGTGTCAGCACGCATAAGCACATCAAGGACGAATCACAGGCAAGTATGGTTAGTGGCAGGATAAATAGATGCGTTTTAGGTTCTTTTTAAATGTAGTCAAGTCAGGGGACGTCGTGGATCCAGTTGGGAGTGAGTTCCAAGCTTTGGGGGCATACGAACTAAAGGCATGGTCTCCATCGGATTTGAGGTTCATACGAGGTATAGATAAAGGATTAGATTCCGAAAGCAGGTGATACGATACCTAGCCTGGTGGAGGGAGTAGATCTGATAGGTAGGCTAGAGCCCAAGAATAAAGGGACCTACAAGTGGGTGACAGAACCTTGAATTCAATGAGTTGCTTGACTGGGAGCCTTACCTTACAAGACTACTGGGAACCCCCACTCCCATATTGCACCTGTTGGCTGGGGTTTTAGTCATACTTGTGAATTTACAAGCAGCATCTATTAACTGCAAAATCTATAAGCTGAAATCACATTCCAATCCCTTAAACCAGCATGTTTACGGATGCCTAATGAACCAATACATCACAGTTTGGAAACATGACCACTGGCCGACTGCCGAATTCTGAGCACCCACCACGAAATTGAGGCATAAAGGCTCTATCAGAGGTCTTTATGAGAAAGCCCCAGGATTCATTTAGTGCAGTAGTAATGGTTTTCTTAGTTATTGTCGCCCGGCAGCTATATATTTTATAAGACTGTTGAATGTCTACTCATTCTCTGCTTTCATCTGTATACGAATTGAAGCCAATGTACCGCAAGTCATAGAAATACACTTATGGCAAGTTAATGCCGTGTTGGTTTAGCCAGTTATGGTGCTGCCTCAACCAAGGTCAAGATGCATGTATTTGATGACGAGGTTGTAGGCTGCCCTCGTGGCATACTTGGAGCTTCTGAAAAGGTATTTAGTTCTTTTAAGGATGCTATTCTAATAAATTTAATTTATTCGTTATATTTAAATGGACCGGTAATAGTGTGGGATCGTTGTTTGCCAAAACTTAGCCCCTGTGATAGATGGGGAGTTAGGATTCTGGTATTTGTATTATGTTATTAGTAGTAGGTGGAGAGTCGCCCTTGGGAGCATGCCATTATTTGGTGAATTCAATGCTGACTGGTGTCCGTTTAGGGCTTCATAGTTGGCCTTTAACTATACTCACTGGTGAAACACTTCTGTGTGGATCCTATATTTAGCCGAAGCTTATATTAGCAATCTCAAAAGACTACATCCAATGTAAATGTGCCTTACACATTTTTTTTAACTTTCTCCGTCAAATGTCAATCGTCAAATCCTATGATTGCATTTATTACATATTTGTCTTTTGAACGGCATTTTTAACAGATTTGTCTGTTGGCAGGAAACCTAAACAACATTTTTTTTTTATTCATTTCTGTTAAGCTCCCCCAACTAATGCATGACATGCTTTGAGGTGTCTCTTTTTCCTGCCACCTGTCGATCTGGACGACAGTGTCTGAATCTCTATGGTGACCTTAATCGTTGCAGCTTTTCTGTCCTGATTTTACTTCACAACCTTTGAAAGCAAAGCAGTGCCTGAGCAACCACCGGAGGAGGCCAGAGTTCGACAGAGATTGCCTTGCTGCAATGGACGAGCTGGAGATTGAAGAGAACACAGGTTTGATGCTTCGTTTCACGTGCTCATACCTCGTAATCGCCTAGCGCTCATTTGTGTGAGCTTTTCACATGAGGTTGGCACTGCTGAATGTCGATATGTGAATTGCAGTGTATTTTTAATGTGATTAAATTAGTTGCGTGTCAAGCTTCCTGATTCCGCCTGTCTTTACTTTGGCAGACATTCGCCTGAATCCTGTCTTGCGGAAGGCATGCCGACACGACATTGAAAAGTACTGTTTGAAAGCAATGAGCTTGATGCAAGACAATGAGCAGAACAGGACGCAGGCACTCGTGATTCAGTGCCTTCGAGATCATTATCCCAAGGCGGTAGGAATGATCACTTTGCATGCGCACACACATGCATTGAGAAACTGGGTGTTGAATTCGCGAGGACACTTTTGCCTGGGCAGCTTTTTGCTGCTGACGTGACACTAACTTGTTTTTTTGTTTTTCTGCCGACTCGTTCTCTAGGGAGCCCTCACACCTAGCTGCTTTGCGCAGATGGAGCTGCTTGTGGCAAGCATGAACGAAGACTACCGCAAAGATATCTCGCTCTCCGAAAAGTGCTCCAAATATGTACGTCGTGCGAACTTTGTTGCTTCCACCCATTGGACAGCACGTGCCAGCGTGCCATCCGGCTTTTCTTTTTTCGCAGTTGCCCTTTAGTGCCTGCATGATCGAGGCTCATGAGATCGATGAGAAACACGACTCTGCCTAAGGCCGCTGTTATAGCCGCAGCAGAGGCCACCTGCTATGGCACATTTAATAACAATGTAGCGCTTTATTTTGTTATATGCTTTATCAAAGCATCGAGTAGCTTATCTATTGTAGTCAGGGAGTACCTTCTGCTTGGTGCTTGAAAGCCTAACGCATTGTTGGTTCACACAATATAGCCACCCGATTGCTTGCAAAGGCTATGGGGGGAGAGAGAGAGAGAGAGAGAGAGAGAGAGAGAGAGAGAGAGAGAGAGAGAGAGAGAGAGAGAGAGAGAAAACTGGGTATCTTTGAGCGTACATTTCACACTTCAATTCACAGGAATTACAATGTTCTTGTTTGGGAAAAGATTTGCATACTTGGCTAAAAGATGCGAATTTTTTGCCGATGTTCGTGCTGTATTTCATAGATGCACCTGCGTTTGCAATTTCACTTAAATGCATGTTCCTTTTATTTAGATCATAGGTAATGATGCACTCTGCAGAAATGATGATCCAGAGGAAGTCGTTGAGTGCCTTAAGGCCAAGTTTACTCTCATAAAGGAGCACGAGTGTCAGTTTGTGAGTCGCACATTGCAGCCGCTTGTGCCTGGCTGCAAAGCATTGAAGCAGATTTTTTCCACGTCTTGTGATGCCAGCGTGACATTTCTCGTATGTTGATTCTTTTTCTGTCTACCAGGGTTGCTGAAGCTGCTCCATGCCACCCGCTACCTTGACTAGTGTGTCATTAGCAACTGCCACATTGAACTACTTCTCACCAATCACCGACTTGCATTGGCTCCATGGCAAGCAGAGTATGCCGTTAGGGCCTGCCTCTCACTTATCGCCCCTCCATTTTCTTTCCATAGCCTACCTATCTGAAATACCACCTAATCAGACTTCCCATAGTTCCAGCTGCTTCTCTGACTCATCATTTTGCTGCGTGGGGCCCATGCCTCCGGTTCCTGTGCTCTCAAAGCCTGGAACTTACTACCGATTGACTTCACTTTAAAAAAAAAAGAATTTCAAAGTTCACCAGTCCACAGTTTTTGCTCCATCAATGTGAATAGTCCTCAATGTGCATATGCATTTTGACATTGTGCTTGTCATCATTAATCGATTGACTTGCTTCCATTCATGCCTATACGAATGCAAAGTGCCTAGTCTGAGTTCTGTTCTCTTTAGGTGCAGTGGAAATGCTGTAGTGTTAAAATTAATTATGATATTGTTTTTATATTTGATACTGCAGTGCTGTTGGTTTTTGTGAATGGCTTTATTTATCCTGCTGCAGGCATTTCTGTGTTGCCCACTGAAAGCAGGGGTTGGTCGCAAGGGCTGTTATTCTGCTATATAAATGAGGATAGTGAATCAGCTAACCTTTTTAATTTTTAATTATTTATTTAATTTAATTTAATTTTTAATTTTTTAATTTTTAAAGATTTAATTTTTGCTTCATAATGAAAATAACGATAGGAATTTGTACAACATCTTAAGAGGACTCTATTCATTATCCAGGTGCTTTACTATGAACTGTATGAGAACCCAAGGATAGTGTCAAGCATGGTATCGAGCATGCAAAAGCAGATAAGTAGCCTGCTGAGGCCAGCACACATGAATACACTCATGGCCACCGGTTAGTAAGACCGGTGGCTAGTAACATGCACTGAATCAAGTACGGGTATGCACCCAAAGCACACCGGCACAGAAAAGACAGGTACACTCAGCGAATGGAAATCTTGCAACAGATGCATCTGAGACTTTTAGGGTGCAAAGTCATGGCAGGTAGTGCCTTTGCCCGGAAGCAAGTTCCAGACTTATGGTACTTACGAGCCAAAAGGCTCGATCACCAAAAGAGTTTAACTTTGTGCAAGGGACGGCAAGATGACCAGATACTGACGAACGGGTGAGGGTGAGTTGCATGAGCACACTGGTTGAGCAAGGCGGTCGGATAGGTAGGCCAGTGCTAGCAAGTTAGGTGCAAGTCAGACCGAGGATCCTGAAAATCGATCCAATGCTTGATTGGGAGCAGTGAAACTCGTACAGAAGTGGGGCGACGTGGCAGCTACTCCGTTGTCAGGCAGACCTGACGAGCCACTTACTTGGACGTACGTTTTTGCACGGGCCAGCACATGACCCAAGACACAGCGCCAATGGCGTCGAATGAACTGCTGAATGTCTGCAGGGAGCGGCAGTAGGGGTAACGTTTGCAAGCACAATGGTCAATGAGAGCTCAATTCCTGCTCAGAACTGCTGCAGCCAGAAGCCTCACTCCTCACACAGACGCTCGGCCTGCAGAGTGAAGCCGTGCTTGCAACTCTACCTGGCAATTTGAAGTTGTAGATAGGAATTTGGAGCCGTAGATAGGAAATTTTAATACACTTGGGGTGGCGTTGATAGTGCAAATTCTAGAATTTGCAACCTCAGCACTAATAGTAATCCGAATTATAGTCGCTATTAAAAGATAGGGCAACTCAATGTATCGACCCACCATCTGGCCTATGGTGACCTCTGCATTGAATTGCATTGAAGAGGTCAAGGTCAGAGTGGGTGCCAGAGTTGACCAGAGCCAGATCAGGTGTTCCAACCTGAGCCCAGTCCATCTCTGTTAGGTTTAGGGACTTATCTATTGCATTTCTGTTTATTTCTTCAAAATCTATTTCTTTTATTGAGGTACAAATGAGATCAGCTGATAATCAATATAAGCTGATTCAGCATTCCCATTTATCTAGCTGCTGGCAAGCCTCATCGTTTCTCAAACTGCTTGCAGAGAGCAATACAGATTCAGCTTCTGCTGGACTTGATGGAACCTGCTATCTTTAGGCATAAGTATGAAGTCTGCTGGGCAAAGACCTTACAAATGGAGTGCACCATAGCAGGGATAGGTTTACCACTTTCAGTTCTTTCGTGGAGTGCAGCAGACCGTGTGGTTGTGCAGTCCGATTCCTCCTTTGTCAAGGAGTTGTCAGTAACTGATTGGCTGTAGCTGGTCAGCGCACCTTATACAAAGTTATGCAAATCTTTTTGAACTGATGGAAAGGCTGTCGGATTTATGGAGTGCTTTTATTTCAAAATTACTGAACGACTAGAGACCGGCTGGGCCGAAAAAGAATTTCTCCTCACCGGGATCGATCCCTCAGCCTCCCGAGTTACCGGTCCTGTGCTCTACTGCAGTATTTAAAACTACTCGCTTGGGGTATCGTGTTGCTAGTTCTTGGTCGCAGCAGTATAGGATTGGCATTGGTAGCTATGCTACTAGTTAGTTCTTTTTGACAGTTGTCTTGCTCCTTACTATCCTTTATTGAGGCGCGAGCACGGCTGTAATGCTCTTTTCCCCCACAAGCCTTGCATATGGAGTAGTCAGTCAGCAGGCTGTTTAGCATTGTATGTGAAAACATGGCTATCTTGTCTATGCCCCCTTTTTGCCGGTTACCTGCATAGGATTGGCATTCGTTGTCTATCGTATGTCTATTGCACACCAGCAAATTGACATGATTCCTTTCTAGCATGTGCGAAGTGAATAGTTACTAATACTAATAATAATAATAATACACTTGATAAAGCGACCTCAGAGAACTTAATCTCTTTCTAGGCGCTTTACATTTGTTGCAAAGGGAAATGCAATTGAATGGCGAGTAAAATCATGCTTAAAAAAACAATGAATAATATGGTTAGGGGTGACATGCACAGGGTCAGCATGCAAATGTGGTTAGTGGCAGCATGCACAGTGTCAGCACGCATAAGCACATCAAGGACGAATCACAGGAACCCACTATATGCTGTCCTAAATAGGTGTGTTTTTAAGTTCGCGATTTGCTTCTCTTGAGGATTCTATGCAAGTGTTCTTACTGTTATTATTGTTGTTAATATTAGTATTGGTGTTATTATTAATATTAGCATTTATATGTGCCCGTACTTTTCAGGAAATTTTCCGCCTAATAGCAGAAAGCAGGGTAGACGTACGCAGCGATCCGGTTCTCTTCATGGATTGCGAAAGTGATGTGAAAATAGTTTGTGGCAATGTCATCGAAGGAGCCGGACGACGTAAGTGCTGCTCACTGCTGCTATCCGTCACTTTTGACATGTAACTGCTGTCTAACTATCGTAGCACACAAGACATTATTAACTTAAGCGTGAAAGTGTTTGGACGGTTGGGCAGCCGCATGACTGCCGCCTGCTTGCCTTCATTTGGATTGGCTGTTGAACATTGATGTTACCAAAGGTATCTGCACTGGTTGAAATACAAAAAGGCTTAAGGCAATTGGTCTTAAATCAATTGAGTCCCTGCAGTTATCACACACCAAGGTTGATTTATTAATCGAATATACCATCGAACCTTGTTTATTTGCAATGATCTGCCGGTCTTGTCTAGGCGTGGAGCTGATCGAAAGCTTGGAGACCGTTATGCTCGTAGGTTCGTTATGTCGTTATGCTAATGCCGTTGGCCGTTATGCCAGGCTCGTTATGTCGTTATGTTAATGCCGTTGGCCGTCATACCAGGCTCGTCGCGATCGGACAAAATGCACATCAGTTGACTCGCTACTGACTGTCCTCTGCCACCACCATCGCTCGACTTCATCTCACAAATGAAATGCTGGGT
Source organism: Cristatella mucedo (assembly GCA_009760855.2). Taxonomy (NCBI): domain Eukaryota; kingdom Metazoa; phylum Bryozoa; class Phylactolaemata; family Cristatellidae; genus Cristatella; species Cristatella mucedo. The sequence goes on along the minus strand of WPIO01000001.1, from coordinate 19,033,812 downwards.
AGTTAGCAGACAAAATCTTCGTTCCGGCCAAAGTTCTGCTAGAGTCATTTGAAAAGCTGTTAATCGAGCAAATTGAGACTATCCCATACGTAGACGTTTGAGTGTGTATGTCTCTTGCTAGTCTGTAATAGATTCGTAAATTATATTATTGGCATGCAACTTCAGCTGTGGCTGCCTTCGTGCAGACTTTTTTTTTTTACTCGAATCCTTTATAAAGGGTGGGTAAAGAGTGAGTCAGAAGCCAGGGTATACTGAATTAGTTAGCAAAATCTTGATTACTGACACATGCGAGGCCAGGACTGGGGCAACAAACCATCCAGAAAATCCGAGACTTTCAGATGTCTTTAGCATATCGACTTGCTGGTTGTGGTCCGTGCTCCACATGTTGTGCCATGAACACTAGCTCCACATTCGTACTATGGAGCCAAATGTGCTGATCTAATCTTTTTGCTAAACCATACTGGCTCCTTGCAGAAATGGCATGCCTCATTGAAGCTCTGGATCGGGCACCGAGGCAGCTCAGTGACAAGTGTCGGACCACGCTGGCTAAACGTAAGAAGTTATGGGAGTATTCGGTTCAGGTAAGCACGATCTGAATCAGCACAGTCCTATTCAGGTTTTAACACCACATGCTCTCATTTTTATGGGATTGCCTTTAGCTGAAAGTTTTCCACAAGAAAGTCAGTGTGGACAGCGTACCATTCGTATACGATATCTTTTTTGTCCGACTCATTTAACGATGCCTAACTGCAGGCTTGTGCCTGTTGCTGATCACGTGGCCTGATGGTCTGTGGGTGAGGTAGGCAGTGATGGGTTTGCAAGCAATTGACATTATCGTTCTAGTGAATGAAGAGCCTGGATTATAAATGGTTTTGACCAAGGAGACGACGCTGGCTAGTTTTTTTTGTGCTGTTATGGAACTGTTAGCACATCCTGCTGCTATCAAAAGAACACGTGACTCGTTTTGTTTTTGATACCTCGGGCATTAGCTGGGTGGTGTGGTGTGGTGTGTAGTGTACTGATGCTAACCTTTCCGAAATGGGTATACACAACTGTATGCACCCCGTGCCCTTAAACGTAAGAAGCGCATATCTTTACAGTTCAATCTTTCTCTTGCTATGCTGGTACTCACACTTGCTGGTTGCTGGCAAGGTGGGGAGATATATGTCAGCACATTGGGGGGGGGTTCATCTTAATAATGATGTCCCAAGCATATTGACATGGTAAGGTCGCAACATGTATGGGCAGCAGGCAGAGCCAGTGCAGGACGAAGGGGCACGCCGGTTGTTTTCTCTGCAAAAGGCGAGGCGACTTACATAGTCGTGCAGTTGGCGTTGCCGGCAAGGCCTCTAGTTTGTTCTGAAAAGCTAAAGGAAGTTATGCTGTCGATATTCGATGGCCAGCATAGGTAAATGATAGCAAAAGCATGCAGACTGTCTGAAGCCGAAGATGTTGCTTAGTTTATATTGACCAACCAAAAAAATAGCAGCAAACAGAAGCAGGTAAGCTTTTAAATCACCCGACTGTTATTGTTACCTCTGCTCAGTGGTCATGCAGATTGTGGATCACTAAACTAGTTGTCTCGTGTGGGCGTTGTCACCCTCTAGAGCACGAGTTACTCTATGCCCGCCATGATTTTTTTGTAGTTTCCGCTACCCGAAGGCTTTAAGGATGTCATTAGTGACATGTCGGAGTCCCCATCGAGATGGTACTTCCTAACCGTCGCTCTCAGCTTCCTCTTGTGCATTCTGCTCATTGGCATGTGCTGTGGCCGTGTGACAAAAAGGTTGCCGGTCTCGCTGAAGAACAAGTAATTCCATTGGTGCTACTAGATCATGGACTGGCAGCTCGCTAGCACTCGAGTGCTGTGCCATGGCAGCATGCTCAGGCATTGCACTCGGTACACGTGAACGCATTCTAGTGAATCCTTGCTCCGTCGTGTGGCGGTGCTTACCTAACCAACATGAATGCACTGCCTGCACAGGCTGCGCTCCTGGTCAGGCGTATTTCAGCGTTGCTCCAGCGTCGCGTAGCTGATACAGCTAGACACGCAGATCTGCACTGGCTGTAGTTCACTGAGCTGACCTATTCAGTATCCCCCCCCCCGGCTCTGCAGGCAAGTGTGCTTGGAGGTCAGCATCTTTCTCATTTTTTTCTGTTGTTCAAAGTGTCTTGAACTGGGAGCGAAGCAGATATGCTGTAACAATTACTTTTGTATTTGCACTCCTCGTGCCTTTAGCCCTTGTTCCTGTCGTGCGCTTTTTACTTTATACAATAAATATTTTTGCTGACTGGTAAGGTTTATAAATGCAAGTATGGCCGAGTCCAGGTGAGAACTCGTGCGAAGCAGAAGCAGAGCGTTCTTGTTTTCGGAAAGAAATCGGGTGGGAGCTGCCTCGAACGAAAAACCCACTTCTCAGGCAGTCAGCATCGATAGTCAGGATCCCTCCAGAAACTGCTCACCGAAACGTAAACGTAAACCTCTCGTAAGCCTTCGTCATTTGCAAGCCGGAAAGTAAGTGCTTACAGCACCGAACGGAATTTCGTTTAGCAGTCTTCCAGACTAGTGCCCGAGCGTTGAAGTGGCCACACCATTTGTAGTCTCTCGTCTCTGCAGGTGGCGAATCTCGAAAATGAAGCCGTTAGGAGTGGACGCATAGTTTGGTCGATGTTCCCGCCAGCCAGAACTGATAAAAAGCTTTACTTGGTGCAAATAGTTCTTTTTGCCCGACTCTCTTGCATCAGAAAGCATCGGTGCAGGTGCACCGAGTTCCTCCAAGTATGGCTGGGACAAGACTCGTGTTTAGGGCGGTTCGAGGCAGCTGGGCTTCTGTGTTGTTGGCAGAATGAAAAACCTGTTGGTGTAGTACTGTCCACTTGTTGTACTGGTATTGTGCTGTGCTGGCAAGCATGCTGGGAGCCCTCTTAGCAGACTTCTTCATCCCAGATGGCACACTAACTTGACAGAGAACATGACGAGTTAGCTTCAGTAGCTGAGCTGTGCAGGCTAGCAATGACAGGATTTATTTGTCACTGTAACTGTTTGGCCGGCTTGAGCGATCTTTAAAAAAAAATATCGGGGCCCAGGATTGGCGGCTATTGCTTGTACAGATTGTGGGTTTGAGTCCTGAAGCAGACAATTTTTTTAATTGCCGCTACCACAAGTAGGCGATAGCAGATGACTCATCTGCTGCTATATCAGGGATGCCGCTGAGTCGGCTGACCTGACGACTTATTCTTGTTACTGCTGTAAGTGCTATGGCAGGGAAATCTCCAAATGTATTCGAATCACCTTAGTGCCTAGCCTAGTCAAAGAGTTTCAAGGGAATCTACAGACATGGCTACAAATCCGAAAAACTTGAACGACAAATTAAAATATCCCGAAAAAGAAGTGAACTACTGGACGAGCGAATCAAGCCGCCAGCAATTAATTATCGTTTGGGGTCTGTAGGTGCATTCCACTTAAAGTACTTTGGTAGTGGTTTTCTTGTAGTTAACTGGGATTTTTCTGGCTGCTGTTTTGGAGTGCCAACCACCAAAGAGAGGTAGAGCATTTTCTGGACAAAATTAGTTGCATCGGGCATACATCTAGAAGTTGAGGTATTAATTAGCCTTTAAATTGTAACCAAAATTTTCATTGCATAGGTATGTACCTTGGTCACTAACTCCACAAAGCCACGAGGGTAATACTGATAATTACACATTTTTATAGCGGCCTTTGAGAACTGAATCTCTTACCAGGTACTTTATACATGCTTTAAAAGAAAGCACGACCAAATGATTAGTGGAAACATTCGCAATGTCATCGAGCATAACATTGCTAGACGTGATATGCAGGGTCAATATGTAGATGCGGTTAGTAGCAGCAGGCACAGCGTCAGTCAGCACGTACAAGCACACAAAGGACACATCTGAAGGACCCACTAAATGACGTAATAAATATGTGTGTTGTAAGCTTCTTTTGAAATGTCATGTCAAAGCCGTGACGTCAGTCGAGAGTGAGTTCTAGGCTTTCGGAGCATATGAACTAAAGGCACGGACTAAAACAGTTTTTAGATTGATTTAAGGTACAGCTAAGTCAGAAAAGCAGGCGATACGATGGCTAACCTGTCGGGGAGTAGTTTTGATAGATAGGCAGGAGCAACAGAACGAAGGGACCTAAAAGTAAGTGACAGAATTGTGAAGTCGATAAGTTGCTTGACTAGGAGCCACTGCAGGTCAGCTAGAAGTGGTCGCAATCTGGCAACTGCGACGCTCACGACAGACATACCTAGCTGTAGAGTTTTGCACCCGCTTTAAGCACCTGATTGCTCAGGCCGGTAGACCAGCAAGCAGTGAGTTACAGAAGTCGAGAAGGAACGACGTCACAAATACACGGATGTATTTAGATGTAGTATCCCTAAACAATCCCGAATTCTAGCAATGACATGTAGCTAAAAGCAGGCACACTCGGGTGTGGAGCTGATGTGGTCATCGAATAAAGGCCACCTTGGATCAGGACACGTCGATTACGTGCAGATACAGCACGCGATGTAATGTAATGTATCTCCGTCAGTAACTCCACAAAGTCATAAAGACCATGTCGGTGTTACGCAGGAGAGTTTTGTATAGCGCACTCACAGCCTAAGCGGCTTTCGGTACGCATTCGGTAGCCAACAGACTTCGTCTCACGAAAAAAGAGAAAGTGGGAAGCATAGCAGAGTTAGGAGAGCAGTTGAGGTAGTGAGTAGCATAGAAGTAGCAGTTCAGGACCGCTGAAAAAGATGTGCCATAGTCGGCAGTTGGAGAGTAGATGTCGTTGCGTAAGAATTGTCGAAGCGAGTTCCACAGTCTAGGACCTGCAGAGCTAAAGCTTCTGTCGCCAACTGTCTTTAAGCGGAGGAATGGGGCAGCTAATTTATTGTCCACACAGGACCTGAGGGCGCGAACAGGCTGAAACTGATGTAGCAGTTCAGCTAGATACGAAGGAGCCAAGCCGTGGCGGGCCTTGTGGGTCAGCGTAAGAACTAAGCTGGCGGAGCGATTTTGAGTGATAATCTTGTCAGTTTCAGAGTCTCAATTGCTTTGGCCATAACTAGTATGTTGGCTTTGCAGTCCTTAAATTTGAGAACGTTGCTGCCATCCATGTGCAGATGTCAGCAATACAGGCAGCAAGGGTGTGTAGAGAATTCGACGTGCCCGAGTGCTGGGATGAATCAAAGCAAAGCTACAACTAAGTGTCATCTGCATTGAAGTGATAGCGTATATTGTGCTTGGCGATCACATCTACAAGAGGGAGAGTATAACGTGTGAAAAGAAGCGGACCGAGCGCAGAGCCCAGATGTACCCCGTGCTTCTGTGGGTCTTCGGATGACCTTTTTCCGTTAAAGTCAATTCTCGGGAGTCTCCCACTAAGATAGGACATAAACCATTGTAGTGCAGTGCCAGTGATGCCCCGGCTAGATCAGAAGTGTTTTGAGGAAGACTCTGTGATCAATTGCATCAAACGCTGCCTGGAAGATCAAGTAAAACAAGCAGAGATTTTACCCAAGTGTTCATTCCTGATAAGGTCGTTTTACACTCGAAGAAATGCTGACTCGGTGGATTGATTCGCTCAAAATCCCGACTAGAGCTTACTTGCTAGGTTTCAGGTTTCAATGTGAGAGTTCAGATGGTCTGGCGCACCTCATTCCAGTGTCTTTGGTAGGAACGGTAGAAGGGAGTTAGGGCGGAAGCTACTTAAGTTCTCTCGATCTAGTGCTGCTTTCGCAACCAGTGCCCTAAGAAAAGCCTTTTTTAAAGTTGCAGTGACATGACCTGAGGCTAAGGTCATTCTTATTATGTTAGCTATGCATTGCAGCAACAGATCTATGCATCGTGGAAGTAGGAAAGTGGGAATAGGGTCTAGAGAACTACTACTCTTCTTTAACTGGGAGTTTAATCCAGGATAAGATCACTCGCGGCCTCCTTGAATGTCGACATGTTGGTAGTACACGAAATTAAGGGACAGAAGTCCTGTGTTGATGTGGTTGAGAGACAGGAGATGCTGAAACCTTAAATATGGACTCTCAGACTTTGTATATCGTGCTAACATGGAAGCTAGAGGAGCGATCAGCTAGATCGACCCGAGGATCCCTACATAAGGAGCTAATCTTGTAGCGGTTAAGGAGACGGTTGATGGTAGACATCAGCCTTTTTAGATTGTGCACCTGTGATTCAACAATATTTCGGCAGAAGCTAGACGTTGTCTTTGAGGATTGATTGGTATCATCTGCTATGGTCATCGCCTGCATGACGGTGCAAGTCAGAGGCGATCTTTTTTATTCTTTCTCTAGCTTGAGCTTATGTGACGTAATGTATCTCCCTCTGTAATTCCACAAAGCCACAAAAACCATGTGGATGCTACGGAGGAGAATTTTTGAGTGCCCACTCAAAACCAAAGCCGCTTTCGGTATCCATTCGGTTGCCAATAGATTTAATCTCACATAACAAAGAGAAAGTGGGAAGCTTAGCTGAGTAAGGAGAGCGAGCAGTTGAGGTAGTGAGTAGCCTGGAAGTAACAGCTCAGGGCGGCTGGACAGGATGTGCCATAGCTGGCAGCAGGAGGTCTGTTGTCGTAATTTAAGAATTGTGGAAGTGAGTTCCATAGTCTAGGACCTGCAGAGCAAAAGCTTCTGACGTCAGCGGTCAAAAAAGCTGAGAAATGGAAAAGCTAATTAAATGTCCGTAAAGAGCCTGAGGTTACAAGGGGGCTGAAACTGCTGCAGCAGTTCAGCTAGATATGAAGGAGCCAAGCTGTGGCAGGGCTTGCGTGTCAGCGTAAGAACTCGGCTTTGAATCCGTTGACCAACCGGAAGTCATAAAAGCTCTTACAGCAAAGGAGACACATGGTCGAATCTCTGTGATTTGATAACTAGCCTTACAGCCAGCCAGTAAGGTCGCACTCTTAACGACCGACGTCGCAGGTTCGAATCCTGCAGTGGGCGATCCTGTACTGCCAACTGCTAGTGGTGTTGATAGCCGTTAATAACTGTGGAGTGAGACCTCTTAGTATTGACCAGCAAATTGTTTAATGTCTTATAAATCGTTTTGGATCTGATTGTCAGGAAATCAGTTTTCGAGTGAGAAAACAAGCCCTGGCTCTTCTCAGCTTCCGGGTGTACAGTCGAAGGAAGTCTTAGAAATTGACAAGATCTTCATCAGACCAAGACTTCTTAAAGTAGACCTAATAATAATAGAAGCAATAATACATTTTTTATAGCGCCCTCGGAAAACTCAAACTTTTTCTAAGCACTTTACATTTGCTGCAAAGGAAGCATTATCAAATGGTTAGCTAGTTTAATGTTTGTTGTAAACGATAGGTCGTCTTGGCAATGGCGCACATTTCGTTTAGTCCCTAAGTGCAAACTCGTTAAGCCCGTCAGCAAGTGTCGTATTGACGAATGCTACCAATGATGGCAGGTCGGATGGGGTATTGAGCACAGCGATGAAGAAGATTCTTTTTGCTTTGACTGCATCGATGTCAATTTTCTTGAGATCTCACAATTCACATATGATTTTGGATACAGAGGCGAGGACAAACACTTCAGACTGAGTGAGATCTGCGTATGATGAAATGACCAGAATTTAGTAATAATAGGGGATGATACACGCGGGAGAATATTTGATCGAATGTGCAACCTTGTTGTGAATGGGGTCATGCACTTGAGCCACGAGAGGAAGTCAGTCAGTACACGATGTTGAGCACTTGAAGCGACGTCGTCAAATGACACAGTGGTGTCACATCTGTCTTGGCCGCTGCCGCCGTGACTGAGCCTCATTGTCGCACTCTTGAGTGGAGTGTTAGCGTGGGAGCCGGCACGTAGTTGGCGGCGCGCTCGCGAGACGCGCCGGACAGCGGAACGCCGCGAGCGCGGCGCTTGTAATGTATGTTCGCTTCCGTTCAGTTTCCCTTTGGCGCCCAGAAGAACTTTTGTCACAAGGACGTTTGACCTTCTGACAAATGACACATCGACGCTACTTACTGGAGGCGCACCGCCAGGAAGGCCGATCTATTGCTCTAGCATTCTCTCCAAATAAATTTCCGTGCATCATTTCCGGAAGGTCTGAAGCTGTGCTCCTAAGACGCGCCGCTTAGTTTGTAACCGCACAGAAAGCTCGTCCCCCGGCCCTCTACCGGTGGACTGTGTGATGCAGTGCTGCGATGCGGTTAAAACACAGGCGGCCAAAAATGGGTGCCGAAAGCAACAGTTTATTGTGGGCCTGTTCGTAGCGGTTACGCGCCGGCGCAAGCGCTTTACGCGGCGCGCACCGGACCAACGGAGTTAACTGCGCCAACTCCCGAAGCCCGACTATAATAACTACCTTACGCGTTTACGCGGCGCGTACCGGAGCGACGGAGTTAACTTCGCTAACTCCCGAAGTCTGAGTATAACTAACTACCCTATGCGCGCGTCGCTACAGCACCCCAAGATACGAGCGGCTAACTGAGTAGCTGGCAGAACACAACTGCGCAGTCTAAGTTGCACTTAACTGTCCGTCGCCGTAGGTTCGTCTCTCGTGCTCTCGAAGCGTAGTCTCGCATCGACTACCGAAGCTGCAGCCCTGAGCTCTGTCAGTCCTGTCATTTATACTCCTCTCTCTCTCTCTCTCTCTCTCCCTCTCCCTCTCCCTCTCCCTCTCCCTCTCTCCCTCTCCCTCTCCCTCTCCCTCTCCCTCTCCCTCTCCCTCTCCCTCTCCCTCTCTCCCTCTCCCCCCTCTCCCCCTCTCCCCCTCTCCCCCTCTCCCCCTCTCCCCCTCTCCCCCTCTCCCCCTCTCCCCCCCTTCTCCCCCTCTCCCCCCCTCTCCCCCTCCCCCCTCTCCCCCCCCCCTCTCCCCCCTCTCTCCCCCTCCCTCTCTCTCTCTCTCTCTCTCTCTCTCTCTCTCTCTCTCTCTCTCTCTCTCTCTCTCTCGCTCTCTCTCTCGCTCTCTCTCGCTCTCTCTCGCTCTCTCTCGCTCTCTCTCGCCTCTCTCTCTCTCTCTCTCTCTGCCCTCTCGACCTTGGGCGTAGCTGTTATTGTTTTTGTCGGACCCTAGCTCTTGGTGTCCGTCCTCAGCCTAATTCTTCCTGGCTAGCCATTGGCTAGCCCCTGGCTAGCCCTTGGTCATTCCTCGGCCAGTCCTTGGCTAGTCCTTGGCTAGTCCTTGGCTAGTCCTTGACCAATCCTGGCCAATCCTAGGCTAGTCCGCCTGCTACGGTTGCTCTAGGTGCCCTAGTCAGACCCACTAAGGCAAGGGCTAATATCGCGGCTAGCCTGAGAGCTGCTCTGTTGCAAGTTCACATCTGCGGCACTGCCTAAAACAGTGTATACCCATTTTCAGAGCCTCAACCTTCCCGCCAACAGCTTGCAGCCCTGCTCCCCTCGCATACTCGTTTAAACAGAATTACCCCTTTATATTTGCATGCCGACCCCGGGCGTGTCTCCTCTAACCATGTTATGCTTGCTGTCCTTGAGCTTGCAACAGCTAACCATTCGACAATGCTTCCTTTGCAGCGAATGTAAAGTACCGTGAAAGAGATTGAGCTCTCTGAGGGCGTTATAACAACTGTATTATTAGTATTGCCCTCTGTAAAAACCTGATTACTGTCTCTAAAAAATATCGGTCCTCCTCTATAAGCTGACTACGCACCGAAGGCGCCCAGTCTCAGCCTCGTCTGCAGGCCCGTCTAAAATGAGAAAGGCGACACGCCTCCTAGGAATAAATGACAAAGCCGCACGGTGGCGGAGAAGCATCTAGAGCGACCCCACGGAACCCCATGCCCCTCCCTCGCCGGATGTTCGGTCCCTCGACGGATGCTCGCTCCTCCCCAGACGCTCGGTCGCCGCTCTCTCGCCAGGGCATGCTGGGCTTCCGGAGGCCAAAATAGGCCCAGAGCCGAAGCGGCGCGCTCGCGGCGTCCCGCTGGCCTTTTTCTTGCGAGCGCATCCGCCAAGAAACTTAAAACACACCTATTTAGGACAGCATTTAGTGGGTCCCTGTGATTCGTCATTGATGTGCTTATGCGTGCTGACACTGTGCATGCTGCCACTAACCACATTTGCATGCTGACCCTGTGCATGTAACCCCTAACCATATTATTTATTTTGTTTGTTTTTCAAGCATGATTTTACTTACTATTCTATTGCATATCACTTTGCAGCAAATGTAAAGCGCCTAGAAAGAGATTAAGTTCTCTGAGGGCGCTTTATCAAGTGCAATATTATTATTATTATTATTATTATTAACTACCGGCCGGCTCCTACGCTTACGCTTCACTCAAGAGTGCGACAACGAAGCTCGCCAGTGCGGCCAAGCAGACGCCGCCCACTCGACCGGATCTGGCCTCCGCACGCGCTCGCATCCCTCGGTGCTGCTGTCTGCTCCTTCAACCCCCGTGCCCTTCGCCGGCGGGCGTCCAAGGCGGCGACTTGTCGCGGGCCAAGCTTCCGGTCGGCGGACCGCCGGTGCGACGGCTCTTCTCTCTTGTCCGGCCAAAAGATGAGAGTCTCGCCCAGAACGCCTTGCGATCGACGGGTCGACGGCGATTGTGACGTCACACCGATACGCTTCGGACATGCAGGCGGGTGGAGCGCGGATGCTCGTGCCAGCTGCCGACAGCCTTCACATACGCACTTCATTCTCGGTATCTATAGTTGCAGCCGAGCGAGGCAAGTCCTACCGAGCGACGACGATAGCTGCCGCCGCTTCCGATCCCGCGAGGATGCGCCGCTCTCGAACGCTTCCCGGCGGCGGTGCCACTTCAGCCGCGGCGCTCGTCGCGTGCCTGGTCGCGTTGGCGTGCTGGCGCGCCGCGCCGGTCTCGTGCGCGACGTGCGACACGCCGGCCAACGTCACCCTGGACGCGCGGGCGCTCGGCGAGCTGGTCGCGCGCATTCAGGGCAAAATCTACGCCGTCGCGACGGCCGACATGGAGGGCCGCCTGTACCGTCCATTCGTGGCCGGCATGATTCGGCTGGCCTTTCACGCGTGCGCGGCCCGGCGCTGCAGCAGCTACGTGGACGCTGGCGACGCGGCCAACCGGGGCCTGCAGCAGGTCGTGAGCGTGCTGGACGACCTGTGGCAGTCGCTGCAGCGCGACGATCGCTGGCGCGGCTTCAGCAAGGCGGATCTGTACGCGGCGGCCGGCGTGGCGGCGCTCGAGGTGGCCACCGACGGGCGCCGCTCGGTGGCCTTCCGCTACGGCCGCGCCGACCACTGCCCCGGCGACGACCCGGGACCGGGCGGCCTCGGCGTCCGCCTGCCGGCGCGCGGCCTGGGCTCGCAGCAGACGTTCGCCTACTTTTCGCGAACGTTCGGCTTCGACGAGCGCGACACGGTCGCCATCATGGGCGCGCACTCGCTCGGCGCGGTGCATGCGCCTGGCGGCGCGTCAGCGGCGCCGACGCCGGTGGCGCGCTGGACCGACACGGATCCGGGCAAGCTGTCGAACGACTACTACAAGCAGCTGCTGGCCGGCCCGTGGCGGCAGGCGCCGACGAACCACTCGGACGCGCCGCACGCTGTGTGGGAGTGGCATCGACCGCCGGGAGACGGTAGCGGCGGCGGCGGCGGCGGCGGCGGCGGCGCCAGGCTCATGCTCAACTGCGACATGAGCCTGGCGAAGAGAGTGGACGTCCGCAACCGGGCCACGGGAGCCGCCCGGTGTACCGACTACGCGGCGTGCGCGGACTCGAAGGTAGCCGCGGTGGCCAGGGCGTACGCGAGCGATTCGGAACTCTTCTTGGACGACTTCGCCAATGCCTTTGGCAAGATGATCGAAAATGGTTGGTCGGGTCAGCTGCAAGACGTCGTCGACTAGACGACGCAGCCGCCGTCGCACGAGACCGAGGGCCGCACTTGGATGCAACAGGGGTGGTGTACGATGCGTACACTCATCGACGTACGAGCAGCTCGTTCAATGCACCGAAACGCGTCGCGACGTTATCGTCGGGCAGCGTCGGAGCGGCGATCGGCGTACGAGCTTCCGCCGAGAAGCGTTCTACAGCTTTTTCGAGAGCCTTTTTCGGCTTCACAAATAAGAGCCGTCGCGCCGGCGGTCCGCCTGCCGGAAGCTTAGCCCGCGACAAACCCAAGGAGCGAGCGAGTCTGACAGCTCACTGTTACAAAATTAGTAATGACAGCAGTCAAAACGTTGTGTTTTTTATCAGCGGTTCCCAGTTTCGGGAAAAGCGACTGTAGACTAAGACTCTTGCTTGCTTCGGCCGACGGGAAAAAACTGGCGCTTGAGGCAGCGAACACTAGTCGTCAGTATTGTTTACTATTGATTCACGCTAGCTAGCTAAGTCTGAATGTCCATGCCCATCTATTGAATCCCGCCTGCCTGTTCCCTTCGGCCAACTGGCTCGGGCGTCGTATTCTGGGCGCCGCGACTTCACTCGCTACTACATTACGCGCTCTTGAAACTTGGGGGAGTGACGGATACGGGATAAGTACGAACAGCGGTCGATTACGCAGAGCTTAACCAGCAGACCAGCAGCTGCCGTCTATTAACTGCCCTGTTGTCAGGGAACGTGCTTGTTACAGATACATTAGATACAGGACGCAAGCCAGTTCCGTTATTTTAATGACGATAGAAGCCAAACATTCAATAGACGACAGCTCTAAAATGCATAAGCACAGTAGAGCGTCTGCTGTGGAATGCATATCAAAAAATCAATTTCGCCTCGAGCGTGAAACGATACCGGGGCATATCTTGGTCATAGGTATGATGCTCTAGAGGTATCGACGCTAATCTATGCACGGCGCCCGGACGCAGGGCTATCGAAGCGCCATCTTTAAATGTGCACTTACGCTCGTTCTAAAACTGAGCTCTTCTCTGGTAAAAAGATAAGTACGTACGCTTAGCTGGTACAAGCCACTTTCGTACTCGAGGCCTTCATCGAGAAGTACTCGCCTTCCGGACGTCCTAAAAGTGAAGGCCGCATGACGTTTGAAAATATTGTTTACTCAGATCGCCACTTCCAAGGCCCGTCGGTGATAAACGAAAGAAGCATAAAACGCACCTGTTTATTACAGCATTAGGTGAGTCTTTGTGGTTTGTCTCTCCTGTGCGTGCCTGATGCTTGTTCATGCTACCACCAATAATTTAGTAATGCATTCTATACAGCATCTGCAAAGTGCTAAGAGAGAAATTCAGTTTTCCGATGGTGATATACAAATAAATTATTATCATAATAACTATATAGTTATTATATTAGAAAAGCTGAGTATCACGTGACAGATCGATGGCTTTGCTGAAATGCAGATGAATCCGAACTTCGACTGCTTTTGCTCGCGGTACCACATATGGCAGTATCGACACTTGAAAAGAAGAAGAAGAGTACTACTCCCCTATCATCTCAATAAATAGACGCAGAAAGACAGAGAAGACATAGAGATGAACACAGGCTACAGAAGACAAAAAAGAAACAAAAGCAAAAGAAATCGACTTTCTCAAATTGCAAAGCTAGCTAGCCTTTCTGAGTCATGCGGATCGTAATCTTGAAAACTTACCTTGGCCAAGGATTTTTTCTGCTACAGCGTGATCGCATGCATGCTTAAATGTCATTTTATCTGATAGTATGCTTTATAAATATAGGATTCCTCTCTATACCACTATCGTCATTCAAAGATCGTTGAGAGATAACGCTAAATCACCACTACCGAGCTGACCTGAGGTGGTAAATACCATCGTAGTTTATCTGAGCAGCGAAGTGACCGGTAAACCAGAGACGACTTTTTTAACTATATTTGACGCTTGATAGGGAGCCAATGAAGCTCACACAGCCAGCAAATACGTCGATGCTCAGTTATATGTGGCGATGTGGATCCAGATATAGCCACTATCTCCATAGCAATAATAATAACGACAGTCTAATGATTTTGCTGGTGTGTGCATCACGAAGAATGTTTATATACATACTTAAATATGTACGCTCGAGCACAAAAGTATCGGCGCGTGTCTCCTTCTTTGCGCGATGTTTATTTTCAAGCTTCGCCCTATCAACAAATGGCATGCCTAGACACGTCTGGTTGGCTGCCTTTATGAAGGGCCAAATGTGGCTTTGCGCCAAACGAGACTTGGTAACGTTGCAATCGCTAAACAAACGCAGATTGGCAAGACTTCAGAGTAGGCGTCATCGATAATGCAACGAGACTCGGCAGCTGCCGACATGCCACTACACCGGATGCGACCGACTGATGAAGGATGAAGCTGTAGGCATCATTTCCGCCTGGCGACTGCCTGAGAGCGCTCAAAGCCTGCAGGGTTCTGCTGGGAAGCTAGTTGATAAGGATACGGTTATGTGTTTAAATATGTAAATATAATTCATTTTTATAGCGCCCGAAGAGAACTTAATCTCTATGCAGGCGCTTCACATGTGCCACGGGGCTCGAGCCCACGACCTCATCCAGGCCGTGGTCGGGGCGAGCACCTTAACAACTGGGCCAAACCAGCTCGGCATGGAGATTAAGTTCTCTTCTGGTGATATACAGATGAATTATATATATATATATATATATGGCGAGGCCCTTCGTGGTCGGGGCTCTTGACAGCTGGTGGCCAAACGGTGAACCTTGCCTGGCCAACTTCGGCATCCCATGCGAGGAGAGGAAGGCATTAAGGCGGAACTGCGTCTTCGACGCCATTACCGGCTCGGAAGCAGTGGGTCCTTGTTCCTGAACTGGGGCCCCCCCCCGGGTAGCACCCGTGACCCCGGCAGGCAGGGCACCACCGGCTAATGTATATATAATAGTTAAAAAAAATATTTTTGTGATGAGCTATTGAGTTAGCTTAAGAAATCGCTTCTCATATTACCGAACATTTAGAGAGCGATAAGACCAAAAGTTTGCATACGTTTTAGTTCGTTCAATGCCGGAGCAGCTCAGACAAGTTATCGTATATCGTGGTGGTTTAACTTCATTTTACGGCTCAAAATTAATATGTTTGTACTGAGACTTAGTTAACATATTACATAAGCTTATTTTACATTCATCACATGATTACAGCAGGTTGCAATAGCTTTTTCGTATCAGAATCGATGCTGCTTGGGTAGGGCGGCCATTTTAGGCGGCTGGGCCAATTTTTCTGCTGTCGAGTGTATGTTTTTTTTAAACACCACGAGGTATAATTTTGTTTTAGGGATTATGATGTATGGGTTTTTGCCATTTTAGTTTAGGGCTTTAATTCTTACGGTTTAATTGGTGAGCCGTGATGGCACACTAGATAAGGTGGCTGCTTTCATGACCTCGGTCCTGAAGTCGTGGGTTCGATTCCTGTGGTGGGCGATCCTTTATCGCCACTGCAAGCGGTGGTGATAGCCGTCAAGGCTCTTCTGTC
The DNA here is from genome assembly GCA_009760855.2 of Cristatella mucedo. NCBI lineage: Eukaryota > Metazoa > Bryozoa > Phylactolaemata > Cristatellidae > Cristatella > Cristatella mucedo. Next base: position 19,018,475 of record WPIO01000001.1, on the reverse strand, counting down.
GCTATACCAAAAGAGCCTGTTTAGGCTGCTAGGATTTTTTCCTGTATGTGGATTATTCGTATTTCTAACTTAACATAGAGCGACCGCTACTGAGGCGCACGCAAGTTACTCGACTGGTTTTAAGCAGCCCGCGCTGCGCGGAACAACATCTTGCGATTTAAACGACGCCGCGATCAATGCTACCGGGCACACCTTTAGGTTACGCCGTGCGGGCGCGTGCCAGTGCGTCGCGCTGCGACCGCCGCGCCAAGTGAAAAAACCCGCCGGGCCAGGAGTAGAAGAAGGCGCCACCTGCCGCTGTCCAATTTGTCACTCGCAACGACAATAGCTGTCGGGCTGAGCGGTTTGTAGCTGCCGCGGGCAGAGTCGCCGGCGCCCCTCGCCCCCGTCCAGCTCCTCCCTTCCGCCGCCGCCGCGCGAGCGCGCGCTGAGGCCCAACGGCTCGGCCGGTCGGCGCTCAGGCTATTTATCTATCGGGGAGCGCCAGCTCCTGCGCGCGTGCTCTCGCAGGGTGCCGGCTCCTCGTGACTCCCCACCTCCGACCATGAGGTGCGCTCCTGCGCTACTGCCGCCGCTGCGGCTGCTGCTGCTAGGCCTCGGCTGCGTCGGCAGCGCGGCGATCGCCGCCGCCGCTGCAGCGCGGTGCCGCGGCGGCGGCGGCGGTGACTCTACGGTCGGACCCAGCCTGACGCGGCCCATGCTCAGCTGGCTGGTGGACCGGATTAAGAGGCGCATATCGCAAGTGCTGGCGCTGGACGGCGAGGGCGTGCGCTACACGCCGCTCGTAGCCGGCTACGTGCGACTGGCGTTTCACGCGTGCGCGGCCAGCCGCTGCAGCAGCTACGTCGACCTCAACGACCTTGCGAACAGCGGCCTTGCGCCGGTCGTCGCCAGCCTGGAGGATATCTGGCGGTCGGTGCGCGACGACCCGGCCTGGGCGGCCTTCAGCAAGGCGGACCTGTACGCGCTCGCCGGCACGGTGGCCTTCGAGGCGGCGACCGGCCTCAGCCGCTCGCTCGCTTTCAGGTACGGCCGGCCCGACCCGTGCGACCCGGGCGGCAGCGGCGCCGGCGACCGGCTCATCGTGGAGCTGCCCGACCGCAACATCAGCAGCGACGCGACGATCGGCTACTTCGGGCGCAAATTCGGCTTCAGCGAGAACGAGACGGTCGCGCTGATGGGCGGGCACTCGCTCGGCGCCGCGCACGACCTGGACTGGTCCAACAGGCTGCTGGCGCGCTGGGTGAGCACCAATCCGAATCGCCTGTCCAATCGCTACTACGCGGATCTGCTGCTGACTTCGTGGAAGCAGGCGAGCCGGAGCTACGCCGGCTTGCCGCACGCGCTTTACGACTGGCAGCGTCCGGGCCAACCCAAGAGGCTCATGCTCAACTGCGACATGGGACTGGTGAGGAACGTCAGCGTATCGAACGCCGCCACGGGGCAAGCCGTCTGCACGTCGTACGACGACTGCAGGCCGTCTCGTCTAGCCGCCGTCGTACGGGCCTACGCCGAAAACCACGAGCTCTTTCTCGACGCTTTCGCCAAAGTGTTCGCCAAGCTGATCGAGCACGGGCTGCGGGGTCAGCTTCGTGACGTCGTATGACGATCGCCCGCCGCCGGGCGGTGGCGTGGGTGGGCGGGCGAGCGAGGCAGTGGAGGCTAGCAACTGACGCGCAGAGCGCCAAGTCTGTGGGCTGCAGGCAGCGCTGGCAGACCACTGGTGCGTGGGCAGAGAGCCTCGTGGCAGCTCTCTCTCTCTCCCTGCTCTCTCTCTCTGTCTCTCTCTGTCTCTCTCTGCTCTCTCTCTCTCTCTGCTCTATCTCTGCTCTCTCTCTGCTCTCTCTCTCTCTCCCCTCTCTCTCTCTCTGCTCTCTCTCTCTCTCTCTCTCTCTCTCTCTCTCTCTCTCTCTCTCTCTCTCTCTCTCTCTCTCTCTCTCTCTCTGCTCTCTCTCTCTCTCTCTCTCGCTCTCTCTTCCCTTCATCCCCTTCTCTTTTCGTACCCGTTTCTGACTTTCGTATGTTACCTAAATATGGCAATGCAATAAATAAAGAAGCCCGCGCTCGACTTTCGGCGTCGCAGCGACCATCCACCTATACTTATGCGTTCTTTTGCTAGCCTAGTAAACGACGGCAGAGCGCTTACGCCGTCTTGTGGTAGTCACTTTTGATGGGCATTTTGACACACCTTCCCATTAGTGTACAGTACATCAAGTTTTTTTTAAAGAAGATAGAACCGGATGGTGTTATTTCGAAGAACTCAGCCGAATGATTCGATGACCATTCTCACTCATGGAGTCTATTTACAGGTATAATTCAACGTTGGAGACTTAATATCTTAGTGTCACGGCACCGCTGTAAGGATTGTTAATGACTTTTGGGGATTTAAATTAAGGATTTAAGGGTAATTTAAGTGGCCTTTTTATAGGGGATTTCGCTGAACCTGCGACCCCATAGCGTCTTTTTTGAGCGTCCCCCAGGTTTCCATCTTGCCCAAGTGTTATAAGGCAAATAGTAATTGCTGTGGACCTAGAAAAAACGCTACAGCAGTTCTTCCGAAAGATGGTAGTCACGACTACAGAGTTTTTCTAAATAGACCGTTTTATAGATGGTATCTGTGCCGTCAAGAAGGGAAGGTTTTGTGTATCGAAGTGATTAATAAGGAAGTCAGTAAAAATGTAAACGCAATCTCAGCCTCATTTATAGAGAAGCAGAAGAGCATTAACGGCTACGACTCCACCAGCTTGCCGGAGGCAAAAAGAAATTTCCTGCTGCAGGATTCAAAAAACCCAAGACTGGTCTCTTGAGTTGCAAGCACATGACCCCTAAGCAAAAACCCAGGGATATGTTAAACTTAAATCAATCAAAGTTAAATTACACCTTGCGGTTTAAGGCTGCGTGAAAGTTCAGCCGAGGTTTTTTGTGATCATAGCGATTCAAGAAAAGAGAAACAGCACAGCTGCCATCAAATCGAGTCGCGATCCGGGTTTAGCTGCGAATGAGCACTCTCAATGTTAAAGTGCTGGCACATACCATATTGATAAGCCATTTCAGCTATACATTCTTGTAACTAAATAAGGAATATGTAAGAAATAGAGACGAAGAGAGTTAGAAGATAATTTACTTAATAGACTCGTGGTAAACTAGAAAAAGAGGCCAGTAGGTCATGAATTCCTTTAGACTACTTTAAATGGTGGTGGGGGTTTTGCTGGACGACACGATTCCCGCTTCCAAATCAGGGCTTTCACTTCTATGCCGATGACACACAGCTGTATCCATGCTTTGATCCCTCGCAGCTTTCAAGCACGTCAAAATATTCGAATTCCCATCTAGCATGTATAACCGAAATCCGAAAATGAATGGTAGCAGCAAACGTTCTCAAATTTAATGACGACAAATCCAACTTACTAGTTACGACAAGTCCAACTTACTACTTACTAGTTACTGTTGTGACTCAGAAATTAAAAACCTATCCCTCAAAATGGGCTCTAACAACATATTTCCTATAGAATATGGATGAGATCTAGAGCTGCTGTTCCAAATCAAACTTTCACTAGACGACTGCAGCAACTCTAAAGTCAATATTGCTTACTTTCAGCTGGGCAAAATTCAAAAACTTCGGGCCTGCTTAGACGGGGATGCCACATCCAAGTTGGTCCATACATTTGTGACATCTCATCCCGACTTCTGTAACTCACTGCTTGCATATGTTGCGATCTAGCAAGTCAGGCACTTACTCGGGGCGAAACTGGTGCCAGTCTTGTCTGTCGTGAGCGTCGAAGTTTCCACATTGCATCACATTTTGCGGACTGGTGATAATAATAATAATGCACTTGATAAAGCGCCCTCAGAGAACTCAATCTCTCTCTAGGCGCTTTACATTTGCTGCAAAGGGAAATGCAATTGAATGGTGAGTAATACCATACTTGATAAACAAACAAAATGAAAAACGTGGTTATGGGTGACATGCACAGGGTCAGCATGCAAATGTGGTTAGTGGCAGCATGCACAGTATCAGCACGCAAAAACACATGCAGGACGAATCGCAGGGACCCACTAAATGCTGTCCTAAATAGGTGTGTTTTAAATTCTATTTAAATGTGGTCAGGGCAGGGGATGTTCTGATGCAGGTCGGGAGGGAGTTCCAGGCTTTGGGAGCATATAAACTAAATGCACGGTCTCCAAAGGATTCGAGGTTTGTACGAGGTATTTGTAGACTGTTGGATTCCGAAAAGCGGGTGGTACGATGCTTGGCCTGATGGGGGAGTATATCTGACAGATAGGCTGGAGCCATAGAATGAAGTGACCTAAAAGTGAGCGACAAAACCTTGAAGTCAACCCGTTGCTTGACTGGTAGCCAGTGCGGGTCGGCGAGAAGTGGTGTGATGTGGAAACTGTGACGCTCACGACAGACAAGCCTAGCTGCGGAGTTTCGCACCAGCTGCAATCGCCTGATCACACATGCTGGTAGGCCAGTAAGCAGTGAGTTGCAGAAGTCGAGACGGGATGTCACGAATGCATGGACCAGCTTGGACGTGGTATCCTTATCTAAACAAGCCCGAATTTTAGCAATGTTACGTAGCTGAAAGTAGGCAGGTTTGACTGTGGAGCTGATGTGGTCGTCTAACGAAAGGTCACTTGGGAATATGACACCTAGATTTTGAGCTGATTCAACAGGAGACATGCTGGCTGAGCCAATTTTGAGAGTCAGCCTTTCCAATTTGGAATGCACACTGGGTTTGCCCATAACTAGTAAGTTAGTTTTATCATCGTTTAGTTTTAGAAAATTTGCTACCATCCATGTGGAGATGTCATCAATACATGCAGCAAGTGAGTTGAGAGAATTTGAGGTGCTCGAAGGCTGGGAGGGATCAAAGCAAAGGTACAACTGAGTGTCGTCCGCATAGAAGTGAAAGCCTAGATTGGGCTTGGCAATCACATCAGCAAGAGAGAGAGAGAGAGAGAGAGAGAGAGAGAGAGAGAGAGAGAGAGAGAGAGAGAGAGAGAGAGAGAGAGAGAGAGAGAGAGAGAGAGAGAGAGAGAGAGAGAGAGAGAGTATAAACCGTGAAAATAAGCGGACCTAGCACGGAGCCCTGAGGTACCCCATATTTCAGAGTTACCTCAGATGATCTTTGTCCATTCACGTCAATACTCTGGAGTCTCCCACAGAGATAGGACCTGAACCACTGCAGAGCAGTGCCAGTGATGCCCAGGCGAGATGAGAGGCGCTCTAGAAGAACTTTGTGATCGATGGTATCAAAAGCTGCCGAAAGATTGAGCAAGACAAGCAGAGACACTCTACCCATGTCTGCATTCCTAAGTAGGTCGTTGTATACCCTAAGCAATGCTGACTCTGTAGAGTGATTAGCTCTACAGCCAGACTGGACGTTATTGCTGACTGTGATCACAGCCGGTACCAAGTTCTAGACTTTCGGTGCATACGAGCTGATCAGCAAAGAATTCCATTTCAGTGCGAGAAACGGCCAGATGACTCCATGCTGAGGAGAGCGGGTGGTGCGAGAGAGCACACTGGCAACCTAGTAACAGTGATCTGTAAGCCAGATTGAGGATCTTAGAATCGGGGAGGGGGCGGAGGAGGGTGCCGAGGCTAACGCGACCAGCCAAGCGGGTAAGCCAAAACAATCCGAAGCTTACGTATCAGCTGTCGTATTCTAAGCCAGATTTTACACTCCGATCTCGCATCCGAGAGTGAGCTGCCGCAGAATCGCTGGGTAGCTTGAAGATGGACGAGCAGGCACTACCTGCTTGTCCATATCATTTACAGTTCGTATCGAGTTTCTGTCTGAGACGCTTGAACGAGGCCAAGGCAAATAAAATAGCTACTTCCTCGAGCCCATAGTAGTTTCCCCGCTTCACAGTTCTTTGCTTATCCTGCCCGTTCCCAGTTCTTGAAACTTGGCCCGTTAAAAGTAGAGCGAGTGGGCGCGCCTATATTAGAGAAATACTTCGCTGCTCTGTCCGCACTGCTCGCACTAGCAGTCTCGAAGCCTCGAAGCTGTCTGCACGCTCTTGAGCACTCCGCTTTTCGTAGCCTACCAGCCGGAAGCTGAACTAGCAACCAGCAACTAGCTCAGCTTACTGCACGTCCAGACGAAACACTTCGCCGAGATATGCCAAGAGACGAAGGCACAATTTAGCGAGAGGCCTTCGCCGAGAGCAGAGAGAACAGCAGCGACAGCAGCGACAGCAGCGACGCGCAAGAGCTCCTCTGCTGCTATTGCGCTCGAGGTTCGAGCGACGAAACTCATTCCCATGGCGTTCTGGACGACCAACGATTAGCCGACCGAGGATCAGACTGCGTGCGTGGGGGTCTGAGCTGAGAACAATAGCGCTTGCAACCGCAGGCGATCGTCGGCTGCTACGTCAGCGACAGGATCCGCCGAGCGAGTTTCGCACCTGGGCCGCTTCCGTCTGCCCCTGATGGTGCCCCACTGAAGCAGCAGAGAGTTAGCCGATGCGCAGGAGCGAGCTGATCTTAAAGCCTGCGACGTTGCACTGCAACCCGGTGGTGATAGGGGTTGGCTTCATAGCCCTCGGGGAAAGAAGGGAATCTCAAACAAGCCGTTGAGCCTTTGAGAAGGTCCGCCAACCGGGCGTGTCGTCATCTACGGCTGGGATATTGAAATGGACTCGCTGTATTAAGTATGAGCACTCTTCATTGCTCAATTGTCCAATTGACGACGTCGTATCTGCATGTATTGGTGGTGCACCAACTAGTCGGTAGCTGCGATACAAGGCCCAGCGCTTCGCCGGCATTTGTTGCGAGTCGGCAACTATAAGTGCCCCAACCTTGCGCAGTCCTTGCGGCTAAAAGACTTCGGTGAGTAGAGTCTATAGCGCATTGTCAGTAGAGCACCCCAGCTTCTAATTTCCAAATTCGAAGCATTTGAAGGATTGCCCAGACTTCGGAGCGAGAACCGAGGGTAATTCTAAACGCAGTATCCGACAACTTGATGAGCAGGCTCGAACATTTTCGGCCCATCAGCTTTTCTAGTTTCATTTCCGTCGAACCGTGAAAGCGAATGCACAGTCCTGAAAACGGCTGGCTGGAAGAAAATGCTCAGCTCTACTAAAGACGCGCGATGTGTGGTGAATGACTCACGCGAGGACGTTTCTTTGCATGGCTTTGCGTTGAGCATGAGCAGCTCCAGTGCCCGCATCAACGAGCGGCCGTGACAATTATAGTGCAGATGCACGGGACCTGCAGCCAGGCCTTTATGTCCAGAATTTCTTTCAGGCCCGAAATGCTGACCGCAAAGAGCTCCACGCAGCAGCAGAGAGATGCAGCTGAGAGGTTGGCTCCGTTTTGTAACTGCTCAAGGGTGGTTTACATCAACCTTCAACCCATCTGCTTCTCCTTAATTGCATAGTAACACTACCGGCCCTGCTCTCTAAGGAAGCAAGTGGCTGTATCTAAGCCCGAGAGCTCGACATGCGTAGCTAGACGGGGCGGCGGCGGCGCGGCGGGCGGCGGTGCAGAGCCCGCGCACGGGCAGTCGAAATGCAAAAGCAACAAGGAGGAGACGCAGCAGAAGTATTTGCGTCTGCCAGCGAGTACACGGAGAAAAACGAGTTTTGCGGAGTTACAACTGTTTCGTGAAATTGCAAAAAAGCTCCAAAATGGGTTTTGAAAAAAAAAGGTCTGGAAAAGGGCAGGTGGCTGGCCGGAGCTGGAGCGAGCGAAGAAGTGCGAGCGGAAGTTGAGCTGCTACAAAAGTTCTAAGCTTCCAGAAAGTTCCGAGAGGTTCTAAAAGGTTTTATAGGCCAGCAGCACAGGTGCTAGACCACAAGGTTCGGAGCTTGTTTAGTCAAGTTTGTATCAGGGACAGCTAATGGACCTGCGACAATGACTGACGCGAATAACTTCGCTTGAACCCGAAGCATCTCTGTGCCTCGTACTAGACTTGCCACGGGACAGTGGGAGTTGTATTTTTAGCTGATAGAATCATTCAATTTAACAGGCAAGTTACGCAAATTTCAACAAAGATAAACTTTGAGGGAATGTAAGTATTAGTAGAATTTAAGTAAGCGACACGACGTACCCGTTTGTTGCGTCAAGGCTTAGAGTGCAGATAAAATAAAAGCCACCTACAGATGCCCTGCTGTTAGCTGCAAATAAATATCACATTTGAAATCTTAGTGTAGCGAATGAGGGTAAAAATTGAAAACCAAACGAGAGGACTAAACATTTTTAGGGAGGTCTTTCATTCCCCGCTATCTTTTTTTCTCTCCCTCCTTACCCGTCTCCTCTCATTCATTTTCTTTCCCACTGCCACGCCGGGTCTCACTCTGAGTCTCTGCTTCCCATACTCACATGATTAGCTTGTCTCTGACCGATCCTCTACTTTGATAAGCATGAATTCAGATAAAATAAGAGCGAACCCACACTGAGCATACAGTGACCCGACGAACATCTAAGCTCAGTTTTGTCGTTAATAATAACAATAATAATAATGCACTTAATAAAGCACCCTCAGAGAACTCAATCTCTTTCTAGGCGCTTTACATTTGCTGCAAAGGAAGCGTGATCGAATGGTGAGTAATATAATGCTTGATAAACAACATGAATAACATGGTTAGGGGTGACATGCACAGGGTCAGCATGCAAGTGTGGTTAGTGGCAGTATGCGCAGTGTCAGCACGCATAAGCACATCAAGGACGAATCACAGGGTCCGACTGAATGCTGCCATAAATAGGTGCATTTTATGTTCTTTTTAAATGTGGTTAAGTCAAAGAATGATGTGACGAATGTTGGGAGTGAGTTCCAGGCTTTGGGAGCATACGAACTAAATACACAGATTCAACAGGAGATAAGCTGGCAGAGCCGATTTTGAATTCCGTTGCAGTTTAATTTACAATCTTGCACTAAAAACCTGTCTATAAATTACGGTAACACATTCTTGAGAACTTTCAACAAATTTCTGGCACCCCCGTCGCACTACGAAAGTGGCCGTAATTTTCATCCAGCAGCCGCTGCCATTCCTAACGGGCATTCTGTCGCCGTCAACTTGGTGGGCCCATGCATGATAAACGTGAGCGTGATAATGCACGTACGTATACCAATATCTGCGCTTTCCTGCAGCGAAGGTGAATGAGGTAGGCGGTCAGATTGCTTCCGGTGAGTGAAGTGCGAGTAATTGCCATTCGAAAGTATCCAGACAACTTTCCTCCTTTGGCCCTAGCTTAGCGCAATTTTCGCATTAATTCCGCGCTCGGCGGCGCATTCGGCGGCGCATTAATTCCGCGCTCGGCGGCGCACTCGGCGGCGCATTTATTCCGGTTTGGCGCATTTCGCTGCAGCTGCCGTCCTTCATTTGCCGCCATTTGTTTTATCGACAGTAATTTAAGCGTTGGCGGCCACACTTCCGAGCCGCTCTATAAGTCGAACTGCATAGGCGCGACAAGTTGAACCGCGTGCGCTCAGCGAATCAAAACTGAGCGAGCTCTTAAAATCTTATCCGAGTTCTTAGCTACGGTTTCGCCTTGTCACCTAGTGCTGCTGCCTGCGAGTGACGCCGGAGCCTATGCCGTTGTTTGTTGCCGTGATTTGTTTTTATTAGGGTTACACAGCTATTTTTGCATTCTCCATGGCACTCCGCTGCGAGAGTCTGGTGCTGCAGCGAACGGCGTCCCCGAGGTTTCTCAGAGCGCACATCGGGGCGACGGCATCCATGGTTAATGTCACGCGTTCTTTTCTCTTTTTTAATTCGGGCGTGAGCGATAATTCCGAGCAGCTTAGCGAGCGCAGCCGGTCTCGCCTCACTCTAGCTAATCCCTAGCGATTCCGACTTTCGCCACGCATTGATATGATTGAGAGCTGTCGACTCGTTTGACGCACTAGTGCGACACTTCGATGACGTGCGATGAGAGAGCGGGCGTGTCAGCATTAAGCATCTGGCCGCCTCTGCGCCTTCGAGGCGGCTTCCCTGCGCCAGCGTGTGCCGCCGCCGCCGCCATTGCGCGCACTTGTCGAGCGTCGGCTACTGTGGCGGCTGCTACGGCGCTCCAACGCTCACCGGCGGCGGCGGCGGCGGCGGCGGCGGCGGGGGCGGCCATTTCCACCAGCTCCAGCGCGCTGGGTAGCGTGCTGGGCGAGGCAGACGACGCGACCCGCCGGGTCTTGAGCCAGCGGCGAGGCGCACGAGCTTCACGACCCAACGTCTCACAGCGAGTCCCACAGTCCGTTCTCGACCCAGATCGAGTCTCGCACCCACCGCGCAGCTGCCCATTCGCTCTGGCGGGAAGGCTGAATGCTGCGGAATCTTCCCTTCAGCCGCCGTAGAAATGAGCAACGAATCGGTCAATCTGTTCTGTTCACCTTGAAAATTCGCAGTGGTTTTCGAGTGTGGGCCGCTTCGAGCTAAGCGATCGCAGGATCGTCCTCGCATTGTGCGCGCACTGGCATGCGCAGGCGAGATCTTCCCGCTCGTTTAGCGAAATTCGCTAAGCGCCCAAGGATGCAGGCTGGACACAGGCCGCCGGGCCGCGGTGCGAGCGGTTTTCGCACGACGGTCCGCATCCGTCCGCTTAGCACCTGCACTCGTTCGCTCTAACCTCTAGCCTAGCGAATCAGCTAGGGCTAATTAAGGCCAGAGAAAATGCTACGTTCATTTTCTCGCCTGCTACTAGTTCTGGCACGCAGACGCATCCGCGGAGTTTTTCGTTTGCTATCTTGAGGTAGGCTAAGCGCACGCTCCTCGGCCAGGAGGTCAGAAGTCGTGCGGGGCGCTCTTTTCTTAATATTTGCGGTAAACAAGTGAACGAGGCGGAACTTAAACAAAAGATAAAATAAGGCAAGAGAGCCGCTTCGCTAGCGATGGCTGGTAACGAGGAATTTCACGTGGCAATGAATTTCTGTAGCATCTTCCTCTAAGGCCGTCGAGAATGCGGTTAAGATGTTAATATCTGGATGCGCGTGTTTGGGTACAACTCAGATGACCCAACTGGCGTTATGTTTTCTAAAGGCGCAAGCGCAACCGTCGAGCTCTAGAAGTGAATGCCGCCTTTCAATATCTGCCGCATATTCGTCCATTCACATTCGTGTCCTCACTCTTCAGTGCAAGTGGGCTAGATTTTATTATACTTCTTAATCCTGGAATCTATTGTTACTCATTCTGGATGAGAGCCTAAGATATGAAGATGACGTAGCATCTCATATTTTTTCTTCATAATCTTAAACTCAAGGAGCGTAAGATACAGTGGTAGATACATCGCTTTACTGAATGAGAATGCCATCTGAATTAGCCAAAAATTCAAAATTAATTTCTGTCAAAATGTTTAATAAAGTTTGACTGTTTTTAAAAGTTAACTGAGTAGCCAACTGCGAGTTTCTCATAATCCGCTAATCTCCTGTCGAGGGGGTCTTTTGCACATGCCAGCTCCTGCGAGATACTTTGAAGTTAGCTCGAAAGCCGCACGCAGCTTGCCGTCGATCGAAGCATCGGAGCATCGCTATTCGATCTCGCGAGCTCTGTGCGACGTCGCCTCTGCGAGCTCCACGTGGCGGCTAGCAACTGTCGCCGGCCGTTATGGCCTCAATCCTTTCTCCAATCCAAATCTCAATCCTCTCAATCGGCTCTCATCTGACTCGCTCGTGACAGCAGATTTCGGACCCTCAGCCGCGAGTCGGAGACTCCGCATGGCCACGGATGCCCACCAATCTTTGCCTATTTTTCTATCAATCTCTCACTCTCTCTCTCTCTCTCCCTCTCTCCCTCTCCCTCTCTCGCTCTCTCCATCTCTCTCTCTCTCTCCCTCTCTCTACCTCTCTCTCCCTCTCTCTCTCTCTCTCTCGACTGACAACGAAGCTTACTGTGCCTCCCTGTATGCCTTTGAGGTTCGCATCCAAGCCTAGAGAGCCCACGTCGAGGCCTACTGGTCAGCCAGCCCCCGGAGAGGCGCTTAAGGATTTTTGGAGAAATGCCGAGGACGGAGGTATGACCGCACCCGCGTATCCGCTTCTGGGCCGACTTCGTCGAAGAAGGGGGAGCGTGGTAAGCCACCTAACTGCAGAGCATAGCGACCATATAACAGGTGTTTTTTTTACCGTGAGATTAATTATTTGACAACCGCCGGCTTGTCTATGACGTGGATTGGTTAGTAAGAGCACTGTCTCGACTTTCGGAGGTCTGATTCGACTCTTGAGGACGACACGGTGAGGTTTTCTTCCTCCAAGCGTACCCCGACATCTCCATGAGATGTCCAGCGCTACACGAGTCCAGTGACGTCTCAGAAAACATTCCGCTAGCTATTTATAGATTTTCTCTCAAACAACACGGGCAGCTTTATTCATGCCGTACGGACAGGAGAATAGTGACCCGCACGGTAAATGTCAACGATAAATCGAGGTCACGGGTTCACACATTTCACGTCCTATAATTTATGCAGTTTGATTTTATTGCGCAAATTAGCGTGGATTTGTTTTCAAATAATCCTCAGTGAATTAGAATCAAATGAGTTGTTTAAAAAACTCAGATAACATCGGCAGCGGATCACTGCAGCTTGCAGCTATGCGTCAGGCCTAGGGCTACGTTAGTCGCACTCCACGATCCAGATCGTTGGTTCGTGTCCTGCAGCAGGAAATGCCTCACTGCTTACTGCAAGCGGGAGTCACTGCATTTGAGACACTTCTGCCGCTATTTAAGTGAGTCTATTGAATCAGCTGCTTTTTTTGAGCACGTTATCGAAATGCTGTACGATTACGTAATAAATACTCAGCGTACTTTTGGCATTGACGAGTCTGTTGTTCTCTGGACTTTGAGCCAGAAAGTACACTATTATTTGGGCTCTACACACGTAGCCCTTTTTTAGCTGCTTCTAATCTAGGGAAAGTTCGGACTCCCAAGACTCCCAAGACACCCAAGAACTTGTCTCGAAGGTGAACTAGCGTCGAACCGGCCGCGTCTACACTATGTAACCGTTCGGAGTCGAGACTAGCCTCGTTGTTGGGCTGTGGCTGGTACACTCTTACTCACAGGGCAACAGGAGAGATCTCGGATGTGTAGAGGTAGTACATTTTCTCGCTTGGCGGCAAATGGAAATGGAGCAGCGGCCACCCACTCACACGTATCTGCTGCCGCTAATATGGGCTTACATATCAGTCAACAGCAATTTAGCCACCATCTTTCTTTAGGCAGCTTTCGATATCCATACATTATTGCATTCTGAACTCACGCAGTCGCTCAGATTAATATCACCACGCCAAAAATCCAAGAAAGCGAAATCCATGTTGATTTTATGGTCTGTTCACGCGCACCTTAGTAGGGTTCCTTTGCCGGGGCTGCCGATATTTAATACGTGCAAGACCAAGGTCAGGGTCGGAGTTCGGCGGCTTGGCCTGGAGGTTTCCGGCGGATGTTCTCAACGAATTCAGATGTGGACCCCGGCGCTCAAATCTCAATTGTAATAATAACAATTCACTTGATAAAGCGCCCTCAGAGAACTTAATCTCTCTCTAGGCGCTTTACATTTGCTGCAAAGTGAAATGCAATTGAATGGTAAGTAAAATCATGCTTGATAAACAGCATGAATAATATGGTTAGGGGTGACATGCACAGGGTCAGCATGCGAATGTGGTTAGTGGCAGCATGCACAGTGTCAGCACGCATAAGCACACCAAGGACGAATCACAGGGACCCGCTAAATGCTGTCCTAAATAGGTGTGTTTTTAGGTTCGTGAATTGTACAGTCGTCTGTACCTCTGAAGGCGTACGCTGGTACTCTTGGGACGTTGCTCGTACGGCGTTGCGACTACGGAAGCCGATTGGCCAAAGCACGCGTTCGGGCGCGCTTGCGTAGTCATCCCACGTCCGCTGTAGCTTTGCTTTAGCTAGGGTCCGCCCAGTAGTACTGGCTAGTTTCCTCACTGTATGTAGCATGCGCGTCAGAATGGTGTAAGTGTTGCACAACCGGGACGCTGCCCTTCTGACGCCAGCCCTGGGAGCGCCACATGGCTGAGTCCGGCTGAACTGGGCAGGGGAGGTCGGGTAGCACGTAGCCTAACTAACCCCTGGCCTCGGTTGCACCTGATTGGTCGGCTGCCTCAACAGTACGATCCGCCGCAAAGGAGTGGACTGCCCATTTGGACATTCGCCCACGTAAAGGGAGCTTACGATTGGTGAGCAGACTGTTCTCTGTTCTACGCTAACGGCGAAGACTCACTATAACACTAAGGTGTGGGAGCTCTTTATTATAAGGTTGAGAAAAAAAGTTCATGCACCGTGATTTAATAATAACTTAACGAAATAACAACTTAATGAATTTAATATTTATTTAATGAAAAAACGGCTCGCGTACGTTTCCCTCAACCTTAGCTTTTCGCGTTCTGCTGCCTTTGTCATTCGTGCGCATATAGAGGCAGCTTCGACTTCCACTCGTTAGCCGTGCTTCGAGGCACCAACTTCATCAGCATTTTCAACATGTCAGCAAGGACTGTAGAACTCGATGCAAGTCGTTAGGTTCGTAAGTTTATTTGCACAAAGCAGCACACTGCGCTCCCGCTGTGCGGGCCGTCGGAGGCCTCCTGAACAGGACAATCCTTAAATACCTGTCAGGGGATTATGACATCGGAGTCATACTGCCTTTGTGTGCTGCTGCCTTTGTCTGACGCCGGATGCTGCTTTTCTTTCTGGCACGCGGGAAAATCGTTGGCCAAGTGATGGCCCTCGGCAGCAGAAAACTGCCAGACAAAGGATGGCAAATTGCAAGCAGAACTCTGAAGTTGTGGAACAACGGTCTCAGCTTGGTTTTATGAGACAAAGCTTTGTTGCTGTCGCAACAGGACTGTCACGTTACTAGAGCCGCGTTTTTGGTGACGGGTTTAATTCAGACTCCTGTCGCAGGGCGTTTGCGGAAGTATCGCTTGTTCTCACTAGGAGGCCGTGTTTGTGCCGCGATCAAGCGCAGGGTAGAAAGATGGATAAGATTAATGCATTTGTACAGCGCCCTCAGAGAACTCAATCTCTTTCTAGGTACTTTACATTTGCTGCAAAGGAAGCTTGATCGCATGACTAATGGTAGCATGCTCAATGAGAACAAGCATAACATAGTTAGAGGTGACATGCACCCGGTCGCCATGCAAATATGATTAGTGGCAGCTTGCGCAGACAGTCTTATTATTCGTTCTTCGAAATTTTTGCATGCACCGGATTACGACAGCTGTCAAGTATGAATGATTGCTTTCCTAATTTTGGACACGGTGCCGGTGCACAAACTCACTTTATTTAGACGCATGACTTTACGGCCAAAGGGCATACAAAAAGGTTGAAATCCGTCGGCTTCATGGTTCCAGTGCTTCGCTCGTGTCTGACGGATGTTTCGGTCTTTCGCATTTTGCCTTCTGACGTAGCTTCCTGAATTAACAGTGTCGCAGACGCTCCGTCAAAGCATACGGAATGATCGAGAAGGTTGGTGCTATGGGGCATTGGTGCTGGGAAACCGCCGCTATCAAGAGCGCTATTTTTAGCCCTACAAAGAAAGATAATTTCGTGGCGTCGGTTTGAGTTTCGCATCGGCTAAGGGACAAGAACAGCTTTACAACCCTAGAGTAATTTATAAAGCGTAGCCAATGCCCTTCGCTGGCTTTCTAGTGAGCTGAAAGATGGTCGGCATCGACCGAGCGCAGTGCATCCTGGGCGCAGCGTATCTTAGTTAGTTAGTGCTTGCGATGTGTGCACAGGATGCAAACAGAGCGGTACGTCTCTGAGGTGGCACGCAAGTGAACCGGTATGTGGCCATAATGAAACGAACAAAATTGAATATGACTCTTAAAATATATATTAGCGAAGGAAGTTTTTATTCCTCTTCCGCTTTTGGCGCAGCACACGCGACACGTGTCGTACGAACGGTAAAATTTATTTTCCAAACTTAGAACTACCGACCAGCATTGAACTTGAAATTTGAGACAGCTCAGACCTTTTTACAGTTTATCTGTGTGTTTTGTCGATAATGCGCGTGAAATTCTGTATTTATGGAGTTTAAACGCTCGCTGCATGATGAAATGTCACGCGATTAAGAAATATGAGCTTGGCCGCTGACTTTACACAGAGAACGCTCGTGAAATAGCTGCGATAAGCTGAGGCTTATGAGCAACACGATATGCGATTACGTTTGAGCGAGATTGTCATATGACTTACGACCTGGCCAGTATTTAAGGCGTACGCTTGACCGCAGTCGCTCTCCTATAATAACGATCTACCGGCCGGTGAGTCATCTCTACTAATTAAAGCGAGAAAGTCCGTTGCGCCGCAAGATGGCTAACTTGCATTGCGTGCCAAAACGGTGCACTTCCGTCAAGCGGCTTGACGACGCGGAGTTTTCTTCCGTGACGGAACTAAAATGACTCTGCGAAGCGAGTGCGTAGGCAGTGAGGTGCTCGTATCGCAGAAGAGCTTTATCGGCTATCAATTCGAGCTGCTTTAACCTTGTAAACGAGTCTGACGGAAGACACCAGCCCTATATGTCGCGATATACGGGCAATTATGTGCGCTTCTTCTGATATGGCGCTGCTGTTAGCACCACCAGCAAGATATCGAGCACTGTGTCGTATCATTTGGCGTATTGAAAGCATCGGTTCTCTACACTAAGCGTGCGCTATGCAGTTAACCCAAGCTGGGTCCACAATTATCTGTGATACAACGCGACATACTGCGATACAGATGCAATTTCCACAATAAACGTCACATACAGCGGGTTTGATTTCAAATTATACAGGGTAAACCCGGGAAACTGTTTTTTGCTTGTAATTATGAGCCAAAACCACAGTTGGGCAAAGCTTTTTATTGAAATGGCAGCTGCATTGCGGTTTACTATTCAGGGCTGCAATTTGGGCCACGCCATCGGAGGAAATAGTCTGAGAATGTGCAAATTTGCAAATGTTAAAATTTGGTGGATACAATTGGCACACTGTTCTTTTTAATTTGGAATCAAAACTGCGAAGCCTTGTATGGAAATGGCAGCTATATCGCCGTCGGAATGTGTACAAAAACTTGCTGGCCCCGGCGATTTTAGGCCATATCGCAAGAACGCGCACGAACAACCGCATGCAATTTGGTGGGTTATAGCGTTTTATATCATCTGAAATCAAAACCGCAGTTTGTTGACGTTCATTCTGGAAATGACAGCTGTATCACAATGTATCGCACTGTAGAGCAGTGTGTCCCAGGTATACGTGGCACCCGCCCAAACTAGTGAAGGTCCCGTGAACATAACGTACCCGCGGCCCGGCCGTCATTTGCCTTGCTGCCGACCGTCTTTTCTGCGTGCGCTTCTGCGCCCGCAGCCCTGTTAGCACATGCATTCGTCGCCAACGTCTTGTCGGTATATGCTCTCGGCCTTATGCCAACTGCCGCGGCGGCTTCGCCACATCTCAGTGACCAGGCGCTTCAGTACGCTCGTGCGTGCTTATTGCCGGTTGGCTAATGCCGTTAAAAGAGCCTTTCTGGATGCCCCGCCGCCTCTACCAGAATTTGTCAATCGAGCGGCTCTTTTGACGTGCCTTTGAGATGCGCATTCCAGAACCAATTTATACTTGACAATGCGTGACATGACTCGTGCCTACGCCCTTGATTTGTTTGCCGTGACCCAGACTTTTTCTGACCAAAGCTTAGTACCGTAGGATTTCTTTTCCTTTCATACTCCGGGTTTATTAAAGCTAGTGACTGATTATAAATTACCTCTCATCCCTTGCTGAATCGTAAGCAGTCTCCTCCTCAAAGCCTTTCTCCTTCCAATATATTCTACTCCTGCGTTCCTCTACCGCTCAGCTGCGAAGTGTGGCAGTCGTCTATCCCCACTTGGTGCCTGACTAATGCTTTATCTACAATATTTTTGGATCGCTTCAACTGTGTCTTCCAGACATCGCCCTTTTCTCTTTTACTGAGTAGTTTTAGCATTCATTCTCCTAACCGTGCCGCCCACATTTTCCACCTAACTTTTCTCTCTGGCTGATTCTTGTCTCCTGTGGCTCAGATACATAGGTCCACTAGTATAGGAGCGCACACACGCTCGATCAGGCACTCTCACGCGTTTTTATGCCGTCAAATCCTATTAATAGGAGTGTCTGCTCATCTGACCACATGCAGATCTTTATCTGCAGAATGTCCCCCTTTCGGTCAATACACACACAATCGTCATGCATTGGCGAAATCGTGAAAACGTTTCTATTGACGCTCCCAAAACTCTCTTCCCCGCAACTTCTGCTTAACAATATATCTGTTGTATATTTCGTGGTAATAGTTTGCAACGTCGCGCCTGCAAATATTCTGGACGAGCTAGCGTCTCTGATTAAGCACCGCACTATCCAAGATAAGCTAGGATTTACTGCAAATGTTCAACTAGCTGGGAAAGTCAAACAGAAGCTTGAAAGTCATAGGTAAAGACACGACTGACTGTCCATAAAATCGGTCTACAAGGATTATTGCAGTTCGTAACAATCCATCATAGCCAAATAGCCATGGCCGAGCTTACCTCCGTTTTCAGAACACAGTTCGTGGTCACAGACGCGAAATCAAAAAATGCTGATGTCGACCGTCTAATATCTCCTTAACGACACTCCAGTCAGCGTCATACCTAGCGACCCTTTCGGCGATCTAGCCGATCGCTTTCTCGCTTCCTTGTCAGCAAGATTGACAAAACCAAGGACTCATTCCAAAAGTGGACATCCTACTACTCCGAGTCTTTCACTCTTTTTCTCCTCGCTCTTCCTCCTCACTGTTATCCTTCAAGCGCGGCCCCTTCTGCCCACATCTCAGAGTTAATCTCCTATTCAAAAATGACCATCAGCTCTCTGGACCCTCCGCCTACTGTTTGTTCTCCCTAAAAGACGCCTAGATTTACTCCTGCCCTAAAAAAAATGACATCCAAAATCTGTACTTAGCCTCAGGTTCGTGTCAGAATCTACTACTAAACAGAGGCTATTTTCCAGGCTGTTCAGTATGAAGACGATAGCTGACCAGGAGGGCTGTAAGCAGTTTCCCTACTGTTGTTTCCCTCAACGACACAGGAGAGAGTAGTGAAATTAAAATTTAAATCTTACAGCCGAACTTCAAAACTAGCGAATAAGTTCTAGTAAGATTTTAGAGAAAATCATTCCAGATAGTCGTCCCAGCTGTGAATGTGTAGCAAACTTCCCAGGAATAGTTATTCAGATAGAGTCCCTCTGCTAGCTGCTATGCATCTTTTGGCAACTTTCATGCCATTGACGAGCGAATTATTCCCGACCGCCAGTAGTCTCTTTTGGGAATCTCAGGCAATGTGCCGCAATGGGTGAGGTCATATAAAAATCGGAGAATTTAGAGAGTAGATATCAATTAACAGCGACAACCTATTGACCCCCTGGGGTGCCTAGGGATTCACTTTAGTTTTACTTATTTTCAAAGTATGATACTCTAACTCGAGCCAAAGTAATCGCCAAGCACAAGCTATGGCTTAATTTTAACGCCGACAACACACAGCTGTACTTAAGCTGCAATCATTCCATGCCTTCCGGCATTCCTATCTTCAAGTTATCTTTTTGAAATTTTCACTTGGATAAGAGCTCACTTTTTGGAAAATAGAAGGACCAGAAGGCCAACGTACTGCATTACGGGCAAAGCAAGTGTTACTCAGAAACTGGAAAGTCAAGCCACTGAGATTGATAAGACTCCGCATATCACTTGTAGCCTTTGCCCACAGCCTGGACATCCTCTTCCAAAATGACTTGTCCCTAAATGACGACATCGGATTCACAGTCATGTCTGCATGCTTAAACTGTCATTAAATAACAGAAATTTGGATTGCTTAGGCAGGGACACAACAGCTAAGCTGTTCCGTGCAATCGTTACTGCGCGAATAGACTTGTGGAGCTCACGTTGCTGTGGTTCTTCCCGCGCGGTCACAGTTTGCGTAAAAATCGTTGGCTACGCTTATCTGTCGTCAGCACTGCTATAGCTACATTACGCTACTGCTTGTGATTCTGCACGGGCTGCCTATCAAGCAGAGCACTGGCCTCAAGATTCTCTCACGCAACGTTAGACCTTTCTATTCTTTTACTGTTACGTACTTATCCCAATTAATATTGCATGAGGCATCTCGTCGAAACGGAACGCTCTCCTGACTCTGGTCGATATGTAGTGATCCTAACTAACTTCAAACCCCTCTGAGATAATACTTTAAGTTAATATTCTTCCAAAGCGTGGAACTGCCGACTGACATCCAGTCATTTCCTTATTTACCGAAATTCAAAAAGAGGCTAAAAGACTACCTGTTACACCAGGAATGTTCTATGTCCAAGTGGACCGTCCTTTGCGTTGTTGTGCAATAGGGAACTTCACTCCATGACTAAGGGGGCGAGTGGTATTTTTTGTGTAGTGCCCCAGTGGACCTGTCCTCTTTCACGTGCTCTTTGCTAATTCTGTGCATGATTGATAGCAAGATACTAACAGGGAGTCCTTTTAACCAGTAGCCATGAGGCTTTTTTGTGCTTTTGCATGCTTATCCAAGCAGGATACATGGCTTACCATCAGCTATAGACTATTGCTTCTTACAAGTACGTTTCGAGTTTCAATTTTAGTGTAAAGCAACTTAATTTCACGATATCAGTCAGTAGATAGTTTTAGGATTTATGTGCATAGCGAATGAAGCTACGGTTTCAAAGCGGCTTAAAATTAGTAAAAGGTAATGTAAATAACGGTAGTAGGTCATTTGCATAGCACTCAAAAACAACTTAATGTCCATCCGGAAGTGTTACAACTCGCTCCAAGAGAATCAACACTTGTGGTGCTTAGTGAAGTGCTCGGTATTAAACATGTACAAGTAAACAAGTACCGTTCTTATGCCAGGATACTAAAGCAAACACGACGGCGCTCATGGCCACTGGTTAATAGGATAATAATCTGGTTCATAGGATGCACCATATCACGCACGCGTACGCACGAAAAACACTCTGGGATAAATAAAACATGTTTCCTGATGCGAAGGGAAGCAGACCGAAACCTACGGCCGTCAGCGTCTCTTAAAATTATCAAGATATAACTCATTAGTATAGCAATCTATTTAGTGCGACATGTATAATAGATTGAAGATCTTGAAATTTATTTAATACTAGAGAGGGAGCAAGTGAAACTCGAACGGAAGTGGTGAGTTGTGCTCCGCCTTTGCCGAAGGATCAGTAAAGCTGTTGAGTTTAATAATAATAATAATAATTATGCACTTGATAAAGCGCCCTCAGAGAACTCATTCTCTTTTTAGGCGTTTTAAATTTGCAGCAAATGGAAACGCGATTGAATGGTGAGTAATATCATGCTTGATAAACGATATGAATAACGTGGTTAGGGGTGATATGCACAGGGTCAGCATGCAAGTTTGTTTGCTATCAGAGTTGCAGACGATAATGCGCAGTCCGGAATTCCTGAATAAAGTATAAGATTGCTGGCATAGTTCGTAGGAATAGTGAAAGCCCAGGCAAACTTGAGGGTTAGGTCTTCCAACTTTAGGATGGAAATAGGCGTGTCCATAATTCTTAAGTTGGTCTTATCACAGTTAGGAGTTACGAAGTTAGTAACCGTCCACACGCAAAGGTGCACCTAAATGACCAGAGTTAAAGGAGCTGGTGGTGCCAAGGGACACTCGAACGAGGGGTAAGTATTTAAAATTGCTCACAATAAAAATATAATGCACATACATACCTCGTCGCTTCATATTTGCACAAGGTATCACGATATAATGACTTCCTGATTTAACCATGCGACCGTTTTAAAGTACGACTTATTATTGTATACGCCACTTCGTCTTCCAACTCGGTAGAGTACGTGCGTTATGCGAATTTGTTACTGAGCTGTTGGCATGCTAAATCAGCCAGTTTATGTCAATTGCGTTATATTACCAGTTGTCATGAGATACAATCATAAAAAACTAGATACGTTCTAATCTATTGCTTAGATGTCATAAAAAGCTATCTCAAGTCATGATTAGCTAGTTGAATTTCTACTTTTTGTTGTCAGACGTCTTCTTCTTTGCCATCGACTTTACAGTGATGTGCATTAAGTGCATTAAGGACACCGTATTGTGATGAAGGCGTTTGTGTTCTGGATTGTTGTCATGCTCTGCTATCATCGCCGTATCCCAACGTGTATCGTTGTGGCCTACATTTGTTTCAATGTGCTAGCTTCAAACGCATCTTTCACATGTCAGCAAGGACTGACGCAAGTAACATGCACTTCTTTTTTTGGGGACGGACTTGATTGCCGGAGCCACGACGCTTGCTTGTAAGTAAGAATGCAAAAGGTTTGTTTTTAGTGAGCGCACGATCAGGTGTTAGTATAGTTTGTCTTTTGATGATTTCTCTATTCTGTAATATATTTGTGTAGTGCCTTCAGAGATCTTCATAAATATTGAGGCACTTTACCTATGCTTTAAAAGGAAGCACGAATAAAGGATTAGTGGTAAAATACCCAGTTTTAACTTGAAAACATGGTTAGTACTATAATGCACAATGTTAGAATGCATAAGCACGCAAATGAAATCAAAATAAGCCAGAAAATGCTGTGAAAAACAGCTGTTTCAGCTTATTTTTAAATGCTGCCAAGTCAGGGACAGTAATGCTGTCAGTCGGGAGCGAGTTCCAGGCTTTGACAGCATGCGATCAAAAGGCACGGTCTCCAAAGGATTTGAGGTTCACCAAATTCTGATTAACAAGACAATCACAAGAACGCAGGCTTTTCTTTTTGAGGCCGTGCGTTGATAGAGGCTTCAGTAAATGTAAGGCCGGGTAGCCCGGAATAGAGGCCAGGAAGCCGAAAGTGAGCCTTCAGAGCGCGCTGCTGGCGCTCAAATGAACATCCGTGAGACCACGACCAGTGCGTCAAGGACGAGTGCTAGAATGAGTTTTTGTAGCTCAAACTCTTAAGCCTAGACTGCACGAGCTAACGATGCTAATCGCTCAGCTTTTAAGGGTAAACAGATCAAACTCGCTTGCCTCAGCGAGCGAATCCACAGTATCAGCCCAAAGATGCAAATCTTTCGTATCTGTCACAAGCTATGGCTATATACAGAATGCCAAACAGCTTACTGAGCATCTCCAGCGGTATCGTTTAATTATGACCCGGAGAGTCTGAGCTGACTCACCTATACATTCAAAACTCACCTTTGTATAAATACCAAAACCCAGACGTGATGGCAACTGAACTCAACGCCCCATTGAATGCTTTTGCTTTCCAATGCGGACGAGATCGGTCTGCCTAGTGAAAAGCCAATTTGAAACTTCGACAATTATTTCTACTTGCATACAACTTGCGTATTTCTATTTCACTAAGATTATGGAGGCGTCATTTGAATTTAGGAATGTGACACGATAATATAAATATTATACCGAGTCTTCGTTTTCCACTCACAGTCTGATGAACATATTTGGGCGGCATAGTCGCTATTCATTTAAAAATCGCGTGTGGAACTGCTAAGTAGGCACGAAGTTAGGCCAAAACTCACAATAGTATAGTAGGTAATAGTAGTATAGTCTACTTTATTTTACTTTGGACATGGCAATCGCGTTGTGCTTTTTTAAGCGAATAGAAGGGCTCCGAAGACTCTGTTCGCATTATATATGCCTCATTCTTGAGTTAATAGTTTTGACAAATACATTTTTAACGCACAAGACCATACTTTAAACGGACAGAGCGCTCACTAGAAATGCATACCAACAATCCACGACAAGCAATGGGTGGCAGTTTTTGCTTATAAAATGGTCACTAAGAGCAGACGGATGATAGGAGTAAGCTACAAGTTCTAAAGGTACGGTTGCGTGGGCTACTGCCCTTACCTTTTGCAGCACTGTGCATTTGCACCTACAAAAGAGATAGACGATTCATAACGGGGAGCTGGCGCAGCAAGTATTACGAGAGCGCCGACGGACGTAACGGTAACATTTGTGGGCGAGTGAGAGCTAAATATTTAATCTCAATCAGCAAGTCGAACGAGCAGCCTATAGTAGGCTAACTATTGGGTGCCGAGATGACACGTAGCCCAATATATATATATATATATATATATATATATATATACTCAATATATCCCACTCAAAATCAACGCTAAAAGAGAGACGCAGCAGGGGCTCCAAACAAAGTTATTCTATTACTATTCCCTAAATCGGTCGTTCTAATTTTTGAGTGCTCCGGTCTTCATGTCTTAAATCACCTTACAAAAGATTAATTAGCTTCATCGGCCTTTTTCTTTAGGACCGTTAGAGTTAATTGCTTTGATTATCAATGCATCGCACATGCCGATAATTAAACTATAGACGACACTGCCATTTGGCAGCCATCTAAAAGTACTAAAGCCAATGTTTTAACCGGTGATGAAGTATCTTATGTTAAATGCATCGTAGCTCAGCAGGCTTCGAGTCATAAGTGATGGTAAGAAGCAGACGTAGGTGCGGAAATAGGCCACTAGCTATTGAAACATTGGCATTCCAAATCGGTCTGATTATGAAAACTATAGAGATTAGTAGCAGTTCCTTAGGCTAGTAACCTACTTGTTAGTTATGGTCGTCAGCAGCTGCTATCGCTTCGTCATCGTATATCAAATGCATTCCTAGATATTAATGTTGTTGCTAAGATTCATGAACTATGCATTAACAAAAGGAAAGCACCCCGTAGCCGCAGTGGTGGCCGGAACCGCCAGCTTAGACGCTGCTCGTTTGGTATTCCTAGCATTGTCTCGAACCGCTTAGCACGCTCCCCCGCATGCGTCACTGTAAATCTCTCAAACTTAGTGGTCATCAGGCCTGTTGTAACCCAATCGGCCAGACTTAACGCTTGCCTTTGGAATCCTCGCTCAATGCGCAATAAACCTCTAGTAATAAACGACCTTATTTCTGAAAATGGTATCGACCTGCTCGCCCTAACTGAAACTTGGCTGAAATCGATAAACTGCCCGACAATTAAAGACGCTACTCCATCTGGTTTCACGTTCTTTCACACCCCTAGATCAATCAAAACTGGAGGTGGAGTTGCTATGATCGTGCGCTCGAAATTCAACTTCAAGCCATTTACGGTACCCTCGAAGCAGTCTTTTGAATCAATTGTCCTGGTCTCACCCGAAAACAAGCTACCGATAGTGGCAGTAGTCTATCGCCCACCAGGTACCAAATCCTCCTTTATCTCAGATTTCTCCGATCTCATTTCGATTCTGTGTGCAAGAAATCGATCCTTCCTCGTTATGGGTGATTTCAACGTTCACTTTGATAACTTATCTGACGCTTTCAGCACCGAATTTCGTACATTGACAGACTCATTATCTCTTGTGACTCATGTGCATGGCCCTACCCACATCAAGGGTCACACACTCGACCAAATTTTCTCATATAACTGCACTTTGTCATCACCAGTTATCACCAAATCCTGCTTATCTGACCACATGCAGATCTCATTCAATCTACAGTGTGTGCCCACATTCTCCTCTAAAATAGCCTGTGAATCGCGAAACCTCAAGACCCTTGACATCGATGTTGTCCGTGCGAGCATATCTGCTTCACCTTTGCTGCTCAGTCCTCCCTCCGATCTGTCATCACTGGTAGATTGCTACAACACGACACTAGCTGACACGCTCGACGAGTTTGCACCTTTGACAAAGCGCACTGTGCGCCCCCGCCCAGACGGCCTATGGTTTACCACAGACATTAAACTAGCCAAGTCTACTAAACGAAAGCTTGAAAAGGCATACAAAAGATCCGGACTAACTGTCCATCGACAGGCATATGAAGACTACTGTAGGTCTTACCAATCGATCCTAGCAAAGGCTAAGTCTAGCTTCTATAGAAACATTGTTGAATCACAGATGCACAATCCAAAAATGCTGATGTCGACAATAAACCATCTCCTCAACCGTTCCCAGGTTAGCTCCTTACCTGATGATCCTTGTGATGATCTAGCCGATCGCTTCTCTCGATTCTTTGTGCAGAAGATAGACAAAATCAGGGAATCCATCCCTGCGATGACAACCTTCCCACTAGAATGCTGTTCCTCGGTTCCTGGCTGCGCCTCAATGTCTGCATTTAAACAGGTCACTAGTGATGTAGTCCTAAAGCTCGTATCTCAATCAAAGAAGACAACAAGTCCACTGGACCCTATTCCCACTGTCCTGCTCCTACGTTGCATTGATCTGCTGCTGCCATGCATAACCACCATCATTAATATGTCATTAGCCTCAAGTCAGGTCCCAGCACCTTTCAAAAAAGCTGTAGTCAGGCCACTTCTCAAGAAAGCTACACTAGACCAAGAGAACTTGAGCAACTACCGCCCAGTCTCCCTTCTACCATTCCTATCAAAGACACTTGAACGGGTCGTGGCAGACCAGCTGAACTCGTATATCGAAACCTCACACCTTGCTAGTAAGTTCCAGTCTGGCTTTAGAGCTAATCACTCCACAGAGTCAGCATTGCTTCGTGTATACAACGACCTATTAGGAATGCAGACATGGGTAGAGTGTCTCTTCTTGTTTTGCTCGATCTTTCGGCAGCTTTTGATACCATCGATCACAAAGTACTTCTAGAGCGCCTCTCATCTCGCCTGGGCATCACTGGCACTGCTCTGCAGTGGTTCAGGTCCTATCTCAGTGGGAGACTCAAGAGTATTGACGTGAATGGACAAAGATCATCTGAAGTACCTCTGAAATATGGAGTACCTCAGGGCTCAGTGCTAGGTCCGGTTCTTTTCACGGTTTATACTCTCCCTCTCGCTGATGTGATTGCCAAGCACAATCTAGGCTTTCACTTCTATGCGGATGACACTCAGTTGTACCTTTGCTTTGATCCCTCCAAGCCTTCGAGCACCTCAAATTCTCTCAACTCACTTGCTGCATGCATTGATGACATCCGATCATGGATGGCAGCAAATTTTCTAAAACTAAACGATGATAAAACTAACTTACTAGTTATGGGCAAACCTAGTGTTATTCAGAAATTTGAAAGGCTGACTTTCAAAATTGGCTCTGCCAGCATATCTCCAGTTGCATCAGCTCGAAATCTAGGTGTCATATTCCAAAGCGACCTCTCGTTAGACGACCACATCAGCTCCGCAGTCAAATCTGCCTATTTTCAGCTTCATAACATTGCTAAAATTAGGGCTTGTTTAGATAAGGATACCATGTCCAAGTTGGTCCATGCATTCGTGACATCTCGTCTCGACTTCTGCAACTCACTGCTTACCGGCCTACCAGCATGTGCGATCAGGCGATTGCAGCTGGTGCAAAACTCTGCAGCTAGGCTTGTCTGTCGTGAGCGTCGCAGTTGCCACATTACTCCACTTCTCGCCGACCTGCACTGGTTACCAGTCAAGCAACGGATTGACTTCAAGGTTTTGTCGCTCACTTTTAGGTCTCTTCATTCTATGGCTCCAGCCTATCTTTCAGATATACTACCCCATCAGGCAAAGCATCGTACCACTCGCTTTTCGGAATCCAACAGTCTAGAAATACCTCGTACAAACCTTAAATCCTTTGGAGACCGTGCATTTAGCTCGTATGCTCCCACAGCCTGGAACTCCCTCCCGACCTGCATCAGAACATCCCCTGACCTGACCACATTTAAAAGAAACTTAAAAACATACCTATTTAGGACAGCATTTAGTGGGTCCTTGTGATTCGTCCTCAATGTGCTCATGCGTGCTGACATTGTTCATGCTGCCACTAACCACATTTGCATGCTGACCCAGTGCATGTAACCCCTAACCATGTTATTCATTTTGTTTGTTTTTCAAGCATGATTTTACTTACTATTCTATTGCGTATCACTTTGCAGCAAATGTAAAGCGCCTAGAAAGAGATTAAGTTCTCTGAGGGCGCTTTATCAAGTGCAATATTATTATTATTATTATTATTATTATTATTATTATAGTTAGAAGCCGGATACGTCGTAATATACGGTTTAGACAGCATGAAAAGCGAATAAGAGTAACAATTAGTCAGTTGTACTTTATGGCTGGTACACATGTAGTCCATCGGTCTCTTTGGCATATGTCGTTCTACATAAACGAGTAAGCTTGTTAGTGAGGTATGGGCGTTCTGTATAACGGTCGTGTTCTGCCACTAACGGCACCTCCGCGTGCATCGGCGCAGTGCTTACGACTCGTAGGCCTCGAGGATTCGAGGTACTAGCTACACTAGAGTTTGTTTCGCATCTGGGAACTTTCGTAAGGAATGGCACGTGTTACGTGCTTTGTGAAGCAGGACTCTGGTTTTGGAGCCGCTAGAGCTCGTTGGTTAAACTGTGTCAAGCAGAAGCAAAAATCTGTTGCTGTATGCCGCTTTTACCCCTTAACTTGCAAACGTGTCGCTTCACTCATTTCATTATCTCCCGTGTATGATAATGTAATGTAATGTATCTCCGTCTGTAACTCCACAAAGCAATACATAACATGTGGGTGTTACACAGGAGAGTGTTTTGTATAGCGCACTCACAGCCTAAGCGGCTTTCGGTACGCATTCGGTAGCCAACAGACTTCGTCTCACGCGACAAAGAGAAAGTGGGAAGCATTGCAGAGTCAGGGAGCAGTTGAGTTAGTGAGTAGCCTGGAAGTAGCAGCTCAGGACCGCTGAAAAGGATGAGCCTTAGTCGGCAGCAGTAGAGTAGTTGTCGTTGCGTAAGAATTGTGGAAGCGGGTTCCGCAGTCTAGGACCTGCAGAGCTAAAGCTTCTGTCCCCCAACGGTCTTTAAGCGGAGAAATGGGACAGCTAATTTATTGCTCACACAGGATCTGAGGGCGCGAAGAGGCTGCAACTGGTGCATCAGTCCAGCTAGCCCCTGCGAATTCAGACGCTGTGATAGTCCTGTTCGGCGGCAAGTTACTAGTAGTGTCGCGTAGACGATCGTACTTACTGTGCTTGAAGCAGTGCGACATGCCCACGAGGGTCACGACAGCCATAGCCGTACAAGCCAGTGCTGTGGACAATGTCCACGAACCTGTTGCCTCTACAGTTCTTGGTTGCGGCATTCTCGGCTGACAGTCCTCTACAGAAAATGTATTGGGACCTTAGTGTACAATCAAAGCGACCAAAACATTTTTTGGGAGAATTACGATTTGCGTGCAACATTAAATCGCCTGAAATTTTGTGTCAGGACATAGTAGCTTCCTAAAAGTGAATTGGCCAGACAAGCCTCCCCCTTCGGGGACTGCAGCAGGTCTTCGTGGATCTGCAGCTGCCTCCAGGAGCTGCACCAATCTGTGGGTACTGCTGCTCCTTCCGGGAACTGCAGAATCTTTAGTGGATCTTATGATCTCATTCCATCAATCGTCATGGAACAGATTCGTGCAAACAGCAGCCAACTTGCAAGACACTTGATAAGAATGGCAGGAATGAGTATCATTAAACACGAGTTACAACTGCTGTCAGTGCGCTTTTTTATGGAATGATCCAGAATTTCAATTATGGTATTCTCAGGTCAACCAAAAACGCTAGAGGATCAGACAGAGGAGATGCACCAAGGAGCTCGAGGACCGAATAGAGCTGGTGCTCCAAACAGCTCCAGAGCGAAGAGCGTAGCCTCGCCAAGCGGCTCTGAAGACGACGTATGAGAGACTGGCCACAGTGGTAGTGCGATTTGATCCTGTAAACTCAGACAAAGCTCTGACATTTTTCCGCGCTGAGAGCTCTTTTAGGAGGTTGGTTAAGGCAACGCACGATGCAACATCTGATGAAATTCGATCGCTATAAAAGCACGGTGCATTTCCCTCTGTTATATGCATGAATAAATAAGAATCTCTCAGTGAAGTGCATTGCCTACACGAGCGTAATTCCTGTGAAGTGCGATACATAACACGAAGCGTTATTCCTTGATAACATTTAGAATGGTGTTGAAATAATGAGATCAGGGTAATCATGCAACATTGAAACGTAGGCCGACAGTATTTTAAGGTTGGGCAATTTTCCAAGTTACCAAGGTTAACAAGGTATAGTCCACTTTCTACAAATGTATTGCTACGACATCTTTTCGACTACTAACTGCTATCCTCTTGCTGCTAAAGGCCGTTACCATGCTTTGATGTACGATACCTTCCTGCGTGACTAGCTATCCGAAACGTCATTATAGCGAGTTTGACGTAAGAGAGTGATGTTACATAAGAACGCCCAGTTGGGCATTCACCCGTTCTTACGAGTCACAGTAGACTCAATGTTCTTGTGCAAACGCTATTTGGCATAACGAGGAATTAAAGAGTTTGACGAAATTTTGTTCGAGTGTATCACTTACGATAGATTAGTTAGGGTTCAGGGCATTAGTTAGGACTCTATTTCTCGACAGTGGAATCCCTCCACCCAACTGTTATGTGAATGACTAGACCTCACTGAAATGAGACTTGGATTTTGCGTCTGGAAGACAAGAATTTAGATCAGATGATCATTATGAATACCGGAACAAATATTTTTATGGGGGACACACAATATGAAACAGTGAACGATATATCGCGATACACCATCCGGCCAGCTCTGCGTATAAACACACGGATAGAGCGAGTTGCCTCCGGTGTATCGCACTGGCACTTGGCCGTTCCATGTTGGCCATGACACTCACCAATCACGGACACGCTGCCTGGCTCGCTCGTTGATATCACTGGGCCCAGTAGCGGATCGACATAGAGCATCGAGCAGGCGTACGACCCGCTCATGCTGTGCTTGGCCGAGTCGACATAGAAGACGACAGATTGATTTTCTTTCTGACCAGTTTCGTAGCAGGCTGACGGCTTGACGACAATGGAGGAACCAGAAAACAATACGCCCGGTTCTGAACCCGCGCTTGCATTACATGTTGCGACAGATAGATTTTGAAAAAGCAGCTCCACTGTCGTTAACACGACACCTCTTGTTTCGCATTGAATTTCGAAGGGTCCTCCAGAGCACACTCCTTGAGGTAGGAGTATTGTCACATCGGAGCTCACGACACCTAAAACTATGAAAAATGTGTATGCAGTTGATCATTTGACAATCTTTCCTTAATGCTGCTTGCACCAGTATACACGTCTCAATTTGTAAATTTTCTCTCAAGCATTTGCAACTGTAAGAAATTCCGGTGAATACAAATTTTCCGCACCCCTGGGTCACTGACCGCTCATGCTCCACCGAACGTTGGCTACAAACACAGCAAAAGTCCGAGGAAACTGAAGCAGGAGAAATGTGAAAATGTGAGAATGTGAAGTGGGCAATTTTACTGGTAGAAATAAATGTCCCACGTAGGGAGAAAATTTATGTTCTTATTAGAAAGCGTCCAGTTTGTGGCAATTGCAGTTTGCTAGCAATATTAATTGAGCACTGCTTATTAAAGAGTCACCTGCTGTTGAAAGCTTGGCGGTTTTCCGATGCATTTATATTGACGAGTGTTTAATAAAGAGTTCTCCTGCTTCTTCTAAGCTTGTTCTTACTAATTCCACTGGGTTTCAGAAATTGTGGCCACGTGACTTAGCGTGTGGACCAGAGCAAGCCGAGGCAGATATCTTTAAAGTTTCCGCCGCAAAGCAGACATATTTAGATCAGCTGAGCCTAGCAATCATGACCTGCAATCACATCTCCGCAATCTGTGTTCAGACATGTGAGCTTTACATTTTGCTATTAAGGCAACTGGAAGCTGTGCTGAAGAAGGAAACCATTGACGTATTAGCAAGTAAGTAAAAGTGATGTGACTCTGGGGTCAAATTTGATTTGTATATCAGCAGGAGAGCCCAAATGACTCTCATTCCCGCTTTCAGTGGGCCATTTTCTTGCTGCAGCAAGACTCACTCACGACGACTTGGGCCGTGAAGTGCGAATACCTAAATACTCCGGGTCAAGTTTCAGAAGCTTTTATTTATAATAATATATTTGTATAGCGCCCTCAGAGGACTAAATGTCTTGCTAGGCAATTTAAAGAAGCTGTGTAAAAGCATTACTAAATGATTGATGGTAACACTCGCAAACTTCAGGCACAATGTAAGCATGCATATACATACGAAGGACGAATCACAAAGACCCCATAAATTCTGTAATAAACAGGTATGTTTATACTTCTTTATAAATGTCATAATGTCTGGGGACGCTGTAAAATGCGTCGGAAGAGAGTTCCAGGCTTTGGGAGCATAACTAAAGGCACGGTCTTCAAAGGTTTTCAGGTTCGTACGAAAAACTTTGGGTCCTTAATCTGGGCTCAAATGACAAAAACCTTAATCTGGGCTCTGATGAGTAGGCTATCACAGACTTACCATGCATCTGTCGGTTGAGGACTGGTAATTAAAGAAACGATCAGGGTAAGAAAGTGGGAGGACCCCTTCAATTAGCACTGCATTCTGCTGTGCACAAATGAGCATTGCTTTGATAGGCTTGCTGAGCTCATCTTGCGTACTATAGCTCACTAATACTTCCTGGCCTCCTTCGCGACTGTCGTCTTCTTGAACAGTTAAGGAGCTGCGTCATTAGGAATCACTAACAATCGACTAGCGAACATATCTGCACATCAGGCCGCACTTGTTTGCTTCACTTGGCGATGCCAATGTTAATACTTTCGTTGTGAATGATGCTAGGACCTTACTTCTACGAACAGGGCGTGCTGTCAGGGGAGGCTACTCAATCGTTGGCCATTACTGAAAAAAGAAGTGACTAGAAGGTATAATAATGTAAGAGAATTTTCTTTTAACTTTCGTTGCGTAGCTAATCGAAGCAGTTCGTGACATGATCGTGATGCTTTCAGCACAGACTATTTTGACGCGACAACCATCGTACATATGCTGGACGTCAAAACTCACCACACGAGATCGCCAAGGACGATGAAACAACTTGTTTCATATGCTTTATCTGGTTGATATTTATCTGAACAGCACTGCTATTAGTTTTAGCGCCGGCTCCAACAATGCCACTACACGCAAAGCAGTTATTGTGAGGCAAATTTAGAACGCCCATTGTAGGTAGACGCATAATCGTAATTCCTTTAGTTTCTATGCGACAGCACACTTCTTACTTCGATGCTCTAGCTCGTTTGGTGTAGGTGCTCAGCTGTGGATCCTAAAGCGACGGGTCCGAATTTCTGCCGTGGTAAGATTTTTCCCGGTTGAAGTTGCATGTCCTTGCTGAAGCTAAGATCCGGATGTCTACACAATAGTGCATTATTATTTACTCATTATGGAGTATTATTATTATTTACTTTACTTACATTATTATTTACTCATTATGAAGTATTTACTCATTATGTAGTATTTCCTTAAGCTCTAGCATTCAACGAACGTAGGTTAGCATTTGCATTAATACCTGCAGCTCGCTCGTAAGATGCGTGCAATCAGGTCGTTGATTAGAGTTCCGCTGCAGGCAATCCTTTACTGCTCAAAGCAAGTGCCGAGAAACTCGGAGTGTTCTTTTCTTCGCTATATACCGGAAAATGAGGCTCAGGAAGAAGCCAAGCGCAATATTGCTTACATTTTACAAATCTACAGGTACCCTAGCACACAAGTCCGTACACGGTATATTGCTGCCTTAACGTATTGTGCGTACATATTAGCTAGTACGTGGTCACTGCTACATATGTAACGGCTACATATTATCAAGCTAGCTCGGACAGATCCTACTCGAATTAGGGATTTTCTTAACTCTCATGGGAGCAGGCGAAGCGGTTGTTCGCACGAACCCAATTTACTTGCTGGCTCCGTTTTGAGGAACTCCAGCACTTTCTTGCCTATGGCCCAGCATGCTAAAAATTGAATCCAATGGAGCGAGGGAACGCTATTATGGCTCAGTGTTCGGGAGAAATTTTCAAAAGAGATTTTTCGGGCAGAAGAGGTTAGCGGGCAGCCAAACGAATCGCGACATGCCGTCTCCGTACAATCACATTGTGTCAGCTGGCGGCCTGGCTGCTTTAGCCAAAAAAGGCCTTCTTTAATTCCATTAGTACACAATGTTGCTTGGGCTGAAATCAAAAGCAAGACTACTGATTAGCAGATGAAAGATGATCATGTCGCGATAGAGTTGTCGCACTTTGGGATACCAATGATGCAGAAAGTAAACTAATTAGCTGCTGTAGCAACGGCAAGGAAGCTACGAGCATATTTGAATTCGTCCTCATGCAACGCAGTTTCTTTTCCACCTTCTCATTGTCAACATCAGAAGGTAGAATGCCTAGTAATTAGGTTAAAAGTTTGCCTCATGACAAAACGCAGACAAAGAGGAAAATAGTGAGTGGCTACTGACGACGATGGAATGATTGATGAGGGAAAATTGGAGAGAAAAAGTGGCTATCGATTCTTCTAACCTGGAGTGGGTGGGGCCGGTCGGCAGCGCCAGTGTGTAGGGCTTAGCTGGTCAATCCAGTCGAGCCTTTACTTTACTTCACCAATAGTGCAACCACTCCCGACAGTGCGTCAAGAATGATCGCGTATGGATTGGCCTCTGCAGAGGCCCGAAGGAACTGGAAGTCCTCAATTGGTTACAAAAGGGCGCTATTAGAAGCTTAACAATGCGTTTTGAGGACAAGGGATTTGACTTCGGAGGTTGAAGGCTCAGTATTTCGATAAATTCTGCTCAAGACATATGCTGGATAGGAAAAGCTGTTGCAAAATATCGTGCTCTAAGAATTCTAGTGAGCCTGACTCGTGTTAGCAATTTGAATAGTTTGGGCAAGCCGTCTGCCACTTCTCATCGGATGACCGTTTCTTGAAAGGGCCAAAGACAAGTCGCAAGTGTTAAGGCCGCTGCTTTATTCACTTGTTTCAGAGATAGAGTGTGTTCTTTCAGGAAGCGAATGTAGAAACCTAGGTGAAAAATAGATTGATTTAATAGCCTATCATTTGTAGATTTTATTCTAATAATGAGCCTCAGTGGCTCCTACCTCTATAGCAGCTGAAAGTAAAGAAATGCCTCCTGGGAGATACAAACCTGCCACCCACGACAGTATCGAAGTGCGATCGCCTTACCGATGAGTTAAGACGCAGCGGCAAAGGCTATGTATCCACAGAAACGAAGCGAGAAATGCATTTGAACCACCGAGCAGAAATTCCTCGTTATGTTTTGATCTATCTATCTATCTATCTATCTATCTATCTATCTATCTATCTATCTATCTATCTATCTATCTATCTATCTATATATATATATATATATATATATATATATATATTATATATATATATATGATTGGAGAAATTATTAAAAATATATAATTAGTGAAGAAACTGACTTTTGCCTCATACGTAGCAGCTTACGAGCAGCATTTTCAGGGAGATTTTGTCAGCTCGTATCGCTCTCAAACTTGCCCCGGTCCCGTTGTTATTATCATGTCAAAGCTGGTGTCAGTGGGCATAGCGACCATTTGAATTGTCTAGGGTTTATGTGGTAACTATTGTGTCACCGTCGTCAGTCACGAACACGGGCGAATATTTGCGTCGCAACCACGGCTTAGTAACCGAGATGGCAGTAAATTATTGGTGACTGTGCATCTGGCAGTCGTCAGGATCAAGAAAGGAATGGGCGATGTTGTACGGTTGCCTCAACTAGATGGCCTCGAGCATCGTTCGCATTCTGTTTCTCGAGAAACGTGGATTGATGCTAATTTCGGCGAAGATTTCGCCGAAAGCCGCCGGATTTCGATCATGGCTGAGCCAAACGAACTTTCTCAGGCAGACAGATCACTAGGCAATGCCAAGGCCTAAACGTGTGAGTTTTATGAAAATATTCCGTACAACAGAGACCTTTTGCTAAGCGAACGTGGCGTCAGCTAACTGGCCTGAGCCTCGTATGCTCAAGCAGTCTTGTGAGCACGTTGACCTATTTTAACGCGAGGAGTCAGCAAACGTCTCTGGTAACTGGCCAAGGTGACCGGCCGCGACCGAAATGCATCTGCCTGCAGTGCCAACACCTATTGCCTTGTCAGCGACTCAGCATCATCAACAAAGGCTAAAATGAGATGAGTGAAACGACCATCGTACAGGCTATTGCTCCAAGACACTTGCCGTGGACTACTTACGGAGGCGGAGACCGGCATTGACCGGTCGCTTACCAACAGAGCCGTGGGCGTGCGCCAGGAGAAACAACCCCTAAGGAACAGCTTCGTCAAGGTGGGTCGTGCTGGGTCGTGTCGAAGCATGGTGGAAAGGCCCCGAGTAATTATGTGCCGCAAAAGTCAGGTTCGCTATTCTCCTCGAAATCAGTCGGCTGTGAGTCGGTGATAGCTCATTTACCGGACTCAGGCTCCATCGTATCCAAAGCTAGATCAACGGTAGCTCTTTTCGTGAAAAGCTGATTATTTCAAAAGTTCCTGGAGCTGCTGCAGATCACGTTAGAACTGGGCGATCGGGCTTGCCTCGAGGAGTGTCCATCGCTGGGTCAAATCTGTCGATTTGAAAACGGAGTATGTCCGCTTGCGGTCCGGCACGTGTCGTGCTGGTCGGTAACTCCAGTACCAGGAGCCGGTAGATCTCAACAGGTGCATGTAGCAAAGACCTCGTTTATTAGCAGAAGAGATCCGAAGTAGCGTGGGATAGCTGGTAGAGAAGAGTACAGGTTCGGCACGGTGCAGGAGCGTGGGTAGCTCTGGTAACACCGAACTTCCTGACACGGTATGTCAGCTGTCTGACTGGCGAGACAGATAAGAACGATATCTCTGCTCGTTCGAAGACTCTGGAGATTTTTATTCGTTGCCAATGAGCCTGACTCTGGCCAAATCGGCAGCACTAATATACATGAATGCTGATTGGCTGCGTGTTGCTTGGATTGTGTCACTGCTGACATTGTGATAATGCCGAATGTTGAAGTATGAGGGATCGTAAAAAGCAAGTAGGTATTTGGTCTGTTCCATAATGTAGCCGTGGAGTCTAGCGAGGTTGCAGCCACTTCCGATATACCTGCAATTTTTATTGCTTCTCCAATGATTTGGCCGTCAAGTAAAGTCAAGTTTGAGCCCCAAAATGTGGACTACTTCATTATTGTGTGCTCCCATTTTGACACTTTCCTCGTTTAGCTCACTTTTTGGCTTAAGCTAGTCAGCTCACTGTCAGCATTGCAACGGCTATAACTGATCCTAGTTATTTTATATTGGGAAGGTTACAGCTTCATCAGGTTTCCTTGTGAAGCTTTGGCAAAACATGACCTAAGACATTCACGGCTTGCTGTGTCTCTTATGACCTCTGCGTAATCTGCCTAACCTACCCAACAAAGGTCACTTCGAAATATCCTTATGCTAATTCTTCCGTATAGCATTTTGAAAAAGCTTCCATTTGAATAAGGCGAAGACAACCGCACAGAGTGGAGGACTGTTTGAAGTAAGTTAGGATGAATAATCTGGCGCTGCGCACGAGAGGTGCAGTAGCTGCCGCTGGGCTGCCGCTAGGTAGGCACTGGCTGCCGCGAGAAAAGCTACAAACTCAACGACACCAGAGGGAATGGAAGACTGGATCGTAGCCTGCTTATGAAGCCATGCACGGCGTTGCATCTTTCGCAAGTTTTGTTGCGAAAATTGGATCGGTGGTTGAACGGGAAACACGCCTCGACAGCGACGTGACAGCGCTCAGCTGGCTCTCCCAAACCTGCGGGCTCGCAGCGTCCAACTTGTTTGAGCCTGGGCGTGGCTGCGCGCGTTCAACAGTACCAGTAACTCTGCCACGAACGCGACGTGGCCGTGGCATAAGATGACAAACTTCCTCTCCTATTCAGCACAGGTTACACGTCACCTGTCTTTATCGCACAGGCATCCACGTCAGGCTGGACAGGTCACCCGGGTCAGCACGTAATGTTACTGCTTGGGCACGAGCTTCTATAGCTCTGCACTCGTTGGAATGCAAACCGATTGGTATGCGAGAAAAAGGAACTCATTGGAATGATAGGCTCTCTTTTGTGGCTTCTTGTCCTTTCGCCGCATGGTGGATAAACGGAAGTGCTACGAGAGACGAGCGCCGGCTCCAAAAAACACGAATCTCCATGGCCGCCGAGCGGGCGATTAATTTTCCGGATGGCAGATAGTTCAGGCGCAAAGAGAGATCGATCGTGGGGCTAGCAGCGAAAGCTCAAGTTGCCGCTCGGCTGCGTGCCCGAAGAACTGCATTCTGATAAGGCTAGGGAATTTTGAATCGGCTGTATCTTTTGAAAGTTTCCTACTAGGGGATATCCACAAAACATGGCGCACACTCTCTATCCCCAAAGTAAATGGTGAAACGATATAATCGCAAGCTTGGAAGCCTATTGCTGAATACCGTAGGAAAAAAGCAGGATGTGTGGGACCTCATTTTATTTTGCTACCTTTGCTGATAGTGTACCGTTCACAAGAGCATGGATCAACCAACTTTATTGAGGCCGGATTGATGCTGGGTAATGAATGGCGTGTAACCTTGTTGACAGGAATTCTACCCTCTGAAAAGCCTGATGCCAGTAAATCAAATAGAAGTGCCAGAACTTTTTTCCGACATTAATGGTCACTTAAAAGGAAATGTCTCTGCAGGTGACATGAAGCTGGGAGCTGATTCAAGAGCCTTCTGGTTTACATGCAACCAGAAGATAAGGTTTGACTTTTAAACTCTTTGAAAAAGGTGCGGCTCTTGACAAAACTTTTGATCACTTCAAGGGCCGCCTATTGCTAAAAGTTGGCTTTAAGATGGGACCTATCGCATTTGTTCAGAACCTTAACCAAAGTCTTTTATTATCTGCATATGGTAATCGTTTACTATGGAAATATCACAGGCCATTTCGAGCTGATCAGTAGTCGGAAAGTCGAAAATGTAGGCAGTTCAGGTAAAGTCAACGACGCGAAAACTTCCGGAGATGACGGTAGTCTTGATGCTGGTTAGTATAGTGACACTTCGACGCCTAATACCAAGTTCCAGATGCTGAAGATAACAAGCGCACATTGAAAAAGAGTAGTGCTGCACAGAGAATGAAGAATTAAATGTATAGAAGTGTTCGAGCCAGATAAATCCGTGGTTAAAAATTTACACGGGATGCAGAATAACCTTGAAGGTTTGTAGACTATGATTACTTATCACTCGAGAGAAGACTCCTTAGAAAATAGTTGGTTTCTCTTGCGGCACATATATGTGTTTTCACGTGTGACTATGATCACGGACGCACTGAATTAGTCGAGCATGAGATTAATACAGGCTATCGCGTACCAATGAAACAGCGCCCTAGAAGCTTAGTCCTGAAACGCCGGAAATAGCTCCACGAAGTAGTGCATGATTTTGTACACAATCAAGCCCTTGATTCTCACCAGAGCAGTTTTTTTAGGAATAAAGATAGTATCGTGAGATTCTGCAAGGATCTCAAGGCTATTAATAATATTAATAAGAAAGATTTGCCTGCTTTACCAAGGCTCGACGTTACTACCGGTCAACTGCTTAATGAATCCGGGTTCGATATCCTAGGTCTAGTTATCAGCGGTTGCGAATGGCCAAGGTAGACAAAACAAAGGCGGCTTTCTCATCCGCGAAATGACTCTGACTGCTTGGGGTTATGGAAAGTACTGGCGGCATTGGAGTTGCTGGTGGAGAAGGCGTTAGAAGGGCTGCAGCGGAAGGCAGCACCATATTTATTTGAACAACGCGATCACGATTGATCAATCTATGATGTAGGTGTCTATCTGAGTGGTCTTAAAGTTATCAATAATGCTGAAGTTAGAATGACAACATTTCTCCAGTTCGATGAAAACCCTCCAGCTGCATATCCTGCCGTTCGTTAGTAGTTGTCAATACAAATGCCACACACACACACACACATACACACACAAACACACACACACGCACACAAACACGCACGCACGCACGCACACACACACACACACACACACACACACACACACACACACACATATATATATATATATATATGACGACCAGTTTACTAGAACATAGTATGTCAGTTTAAAAACGGGGTTAGTCAAAACAGTTCCTAACGTATCCTTAAATGGCCCCTCTAAAGTTTCATGCTGAGAGCTTCAACCTTCTGCAGAGAGAGAGAGAGAGAGAGAGAGAGAGAGAGAGAGAGAGAGAGAGAGAGAGAGAGAGAGAGAGAGAGAGAGAGAGAGAGAGAGAGAGAGAGTCGAAAAGAGGAGTTATCAGTCGAGCGAAGTAGCACCAAGAAGAATCTTTCGGTAGCAGCCAACGTCAGGAATGCCGAAGCGTTCCGGTGCGAGTTTAATCTCGCCTATATCGCAGTCAGGCTGCAGCACTGCGATTCTAGCGTGATTTTGCTAATGGAACCGTAAAATCGCATCTCCTTCCTAAGATGCGAATGCTGTAGACTCCGCATGCCGAATAGACAGATTAAATATAGCCTATTGCTTTCAAAAGCACTTCCTTCCTAGCTGACTTCAAATATCTCCTACAATTAATTTTGCTTCCAGAATACTTTGAGGCATTTGATAAGGTTGATTTTGATGACAAAAATGTTTCTCCACATGGCTTCAGATTACGCTCGCCTTGAAAGAAGGCGTAATATCCTGCGAACCGATTGTAGCTCCATTGATTGCCATCCTTATGCAGTTGCTGAAGAGTTCACTAATTAAATTTCTAAATTAGTGCCGTCTCATTAGGAAAGGTAGCTAACTTTTTTGCCTCCATATTATAAAACACATTTGGGCGTAGCGAGCCTTTAGACGGGAGGGGATTGCACTGTTCCTTTATTTGCCTCATTTGGCTACTTCAAGTCTCCCATGGAAGAAATTTCCGACATCTCCGCCGTTGTAAGAAACACATGCAGCTATTGACGAGTCACCAATTAGGCTATTTAACTAAACCTGCGGCCAAAATTTAAAATTTACCTTTGGAATTCTCGCTTAGTGTGCAATAAACCTCTAGTAATAGGCGACCTTATGTCTGAAAATGGTCTCAACCTGTTCACCTTGACTAAAACTTGGCTAAAATTGGTTAAAAGCCCAATAATTAAAGACTGTACCCCGACTGGTTTCTCATTCTTTCACACGCCTAGATCAATCAATACTGGAGTTGGAGTTGCTGATATCGGGCTCTCAAAATTAAACTTCAAGCCATTTGCAGTACCATCGAAGCAGTCTTTAGAATCAATTGTCTTGATTTCATCCAAAAACAGCTACCCATGGTGGCGGCAGTCCATCGCCTATCAGGTACCAAATCCTCCTTTATCTCGTATTTCTCCGATCTCATTTCGATTCTGTGTGCAAGAAATCGATCCTTCCTCGTTATGGACGATTCAACATTCACTTTTATAACTTATCTGACGCCTTCAGCACTGAATTTAGTGCATTGACTGACTTATTGTCTCTTGGGGATCATGTGCATCGCCTCACTCCCATCACGGGTCGTAGGTTTGACCAAATTTTCTCACACAACTGTACTTTGTCATCACCAATTATTACAAAACCCTGCTTTTCTGACCACATTCAGATCTCATTCAGTGTGCCCTCCTCCTCCTTCTCCTCTCAAATCACAAGTTAATCGCGAAACCTCAAGACCCTTGACCTTGATGCTGCCCATGCGACAATATCTGCCTCGCCTCTGCTGCTCAGTCCTCCCTCCGATCTGTCATCATTGGTAGATAGCTACAACACGACACTAGCTGACACGCTCGACGAGTTGGCACCTCTGACTAAGCGCAGTGTGCGCTCTCGCTCAGACGGCCTCTGGTTTACCACAGACATTAAAACAGCTTGGTCTACGAAGCACAAGCTTGAAAAAGAATACTATAGATCAGCACTGACTGTCCATCGACAGGCATACGAGGGCTGCTGTAGGTTGTACCAATCTATCCTAGCATAGGTCAAGTGTAACTTCAATAAAGAAATTGTTGAATCACAGATTCACGATCCAAAAATGCTTATTTCGACGATCAACCATCTTCCCAATCGCTCCCAGGTTAGGTCCCCACCTAATGATCCGTGTGATGATCTAGCAGATCGCTTTTCTAGCTTCTTCGTCCAGAAGATAGACAGGATCAGGGAGTCAACCCCTGCGATTGCAGCATCCCCTAGAATGCTGTCCCTCGATTTATTGCCACACCTGAATGTCTAGATTCAAGCAGGTCAATAGTGATCTCGTCCTGAAGTTCATATCTCAGTCAAAGAAGACGCCAAATCCTTTAGACCCTACTCCCACTGTCCCGGGCC
The DNA here is from genome assembly GCA_009760855.2 of Cristatella mucedo. Taxonomy (NCBI): domain Eukaryota; kingdom Metazoa; phylum Bryozoa; class Phylactolaemata; family Cristatellidae; genus Cristatella; species Cristatella mucedo. Next base: position 18,976,419 of record WPIO01000001.1, on the reverse strand, counting down.
GACTTTTCATTGATCTGCTGCTGCCGTGAATAACTAGCATCATTGATATTTCATTAGCCTCAGGTCATGTCCCAGCACCATTCAAAAAGCTGTAGTCAGGCCACTACTTAAGAAAGCAACACTAGACCAAGAGAACTTGAGCAATTACTGCTCAGTCTCCCTTCTACCATTCCTATCAAAGACACTGGAATGGGTCGTGGCAGACCAGCTGAACTCATATATCGAAACCTCACACCGTGCTAGTAAGTTCCAGTCTGGCTTTAGAGCTAATCACTCAACAGATTCAGCATTGCTTAGGGTGTACAAAGACCTACTTAGGAATGCAGACATCGGTAGAGTATCTCTGCTTGTTTTTCTCGATGGTATCTCGGCAGCTTTTGAAACTATAGATCACCAAGTCCTTCTAGAACGCTTCTCATCTCACCTGGGCATCGACGGCACACCTCTGCAACGGTTTAGATCCGAGAATTCTCTTCCAGTATTTCGCCTCCGATTCCAGCTCCGCATACCAAGAATGAGCGCCGCCGAGCAGCACCGCCAGTGCGATGAAGCGGTGACATCAATAAGAAAACGTACGAAATGAGAGGCAGTCGTTACAAACGCGGTGTAGCGGTTTCCACATCCGACCTGAGCAAAGAGGCTGCAAAGAGAGCAAAGCTTTCAACGATGCTAGTCTCAGCTGATGCTCGATTAATACCTGTGACGACGCCCGATTTTTGTATCACGGCTGGCGACTTGTAGGTGCACTTGTAGCACCAATGTAAGCAGGTACGACGACAGTACCGGAAACCGGCACCGACGAAGAGCGCTCATACCTAAGCAATTACAAGTCATATCCATAACGTGGACAGGTCCATTTGATAGCAGCGGAGGGCTGCAGGCATCCAACAGCGGCCGGCCACAGCGTACGGCTCCGTAACGGCTCCGCGGCCTGGAGCTCCAGTCAGCTCAAATGCCCTGGCAAACTCCAGAAGCGAAATTGACTGACAATTTCAATGCGTCGGCATTTATGTGGCCTCGGCCATATGCTATCTCATAACCGGCTCATAACCATTACAATTCGGAAACCGTCTTAAATGAACATCACTCATAACGAGAGCTCACTGCCTGCGGTCTCGCTTCGTTGAGTCATAGTAGAAACAGTCATGGTATTGCCACGGAAGGCAATGCTTCGCCATCTTGCAGCGTGGCTGACGGACTTTCTCGCTTTACATTAGTAGAAATCTAGCTGATTTAGCTGACCACCACCGTTTTGCAGCGGCAGTAAGCTAGTTTAAGGTTAAAGGAAGCAGCATCAAGCTGAAGAGTCCTTATGTTGTAAGCAGCGTGAATTCCTGAAATTCCGTTCGATTCTGGAAGCAGCCAGTCCTCATCCGGCAGGGCAATGGCCGGCGCTCGAACCCACGCCGGCCGTTCTGCTCTACGGCATTCGGGTTAGGAATCATCTTGCACTGCTTAATGAATTTTCTAGAAATGCAGCGTGCTGGATCGGGCTGTGTGGCCGGTCGCAGTAGCACCTGGTTACTAGCTAACCGAAACTTGGTGGCGTACCAACGAATCGGAGGTCTGGGGAGGCCAAAAATGTAAGCTGAGGAAGGCGAGGAAGTCGAATAGTGAGCAATGCGCGGACAAATGCACTACACAGGACACAAGCGTAATGTCAGGGCTTGGCAATCATTAAGAAACATAGGCCGAACGATGGAGCTGGCCCTCCCTAGAGTACCTAGACAGACAGTTGGGCCGAACAATGGAACTGGCCCTCCCTAGAGTAACTAGACTGACAGTTGCTCAAATGCTGTATTCCTGAAATGGACACTACATTGATGATGGATTATTGTATGTCTTGATGTAGTCCGTGCACGAGAGGCGTGCAACGTTGGTGGGAAAGTATTATATTGATTATATTATATTGAGGTAGCAGTCGAAGCGGCAAACGATAAGGCGGGCGAAAGCGGCGATCTCGCCAGCGCATACCTGTCAGACTTGAACCATGCCCATTTGGAGCGCATATACGCATAGCGAATCGGAATGATGACGAGGCTGCGTTGCGATCCGCGCCAGATCAATGGCTTCAATTAACAACTAGCGCGCACAGCTTTTTCTTGCGGAACGGGCACGAAATCTCGCTGCCATTACGAGGCGCTGCCAGTGTCAAACCACTGCAGGATTTCAAGTTCTAGCCGCCACCGCCGCCACCACCGCCGCCGCCCACCACCGCCGCCGCCCGTGGCAATCGCCACCACCGCCGCCACGGCGGCTAGGCATTGTTCACAGGTGTTATTTAGGTTTGGCTAGCGCTTGGAGGCTCTCTAAGCAACCGAAGCTGAGCACAACCTTCGAAGTGACGATGTGTGTCGGTCGGACGGAGCACCGGTTGACCTCAGTAGCTATTTTTAAGCACGCGTTTGTAGCGGCTGCAGAACTAAAGCCGTTTGCAAAACGCGTATTGTTGCTAGTCCTCGCTGATGCGAGACGGATAATGTCAGAGATGGGCCTAGAAGGGCGGCTAGCAAGTCAAATATGTTACACTGATATACTCAGAAATAGAGATAGTTGCAGAGCATGGTACAAAGCAAGAATGTCCGCTATATCTTAAAACAAGTCGATGCCCTAAACGTGGACGGTATATTCCAAAGACTAGGAAGGCCGCATCTGCAAAACGTCAGTCGTAGCACACAATTAAAACAATTAATTCGAATTCAACTGCAAAACTAATTAAACGCGACTCCGGATCGCCTTTTAAGGGGCAAATCAATTGCTTATGACTTTTTGATTCGAAATTTTAATAATTTAGGAAGCGCTAAGAATCTCTAGGGCTGGCATAATTCTACCGATGTGGCATGCCAAAGGTATTTTGCACCTTCTGAACTTTAGGCCGTCATCAACTTGGATTACTAAAGAAATCTGATGTATAAGTAACGATAGGGTCAATTACTTTCATCTTTGCCGCCTCGTCAGATTCGAAGATGCATTACTGCCGAGGATTTACAGACGCCCAGCTTTCCCAGCTTTCCTTGCTGATGTCTTCCCTCCATCTTCATGAAAGACAGCCATACAGGATTGAGCTACGCTTCAATGCGACTTCTGAATTATGTACGCTTCTGACGGTTAGGAAGTTAAGCATCCCAACTAACTAAAGCGAGAAAGTCTTCCGTCCTTCCGTCACTCGGCACTTCCGTCAAGCGGCAAGATGCATCTATCACTTCCGTAAAGGACGCATAATAGACGCGTACTATGACGCAGCGAAGCGAATCCACAGGCAATGAGCTCTAGTATAAGGAGAAAATCTTACCGAAGTGATCGCGTTTGCTGACGGTCTGCCGGCCAGTGAAGTCATTCGCTGAGCATTTCGCTGATGTACGCATATGTTACGAACGCTCTAGAGCGGCTTCTGAGCTGAAGCCATAGATTGATCCTCTTAGAAAATTCGAAAACATAGATGGAGCAGGAAATTTTGTGCTCTTAGTCAAAAATTTAGTGATGCAATAATTTTCTGCTGTGCTTCATCTGAACATTCATTTTCAGTAGACCATTTTTTAGAAAACTATCGTTTTAGCGCTCTCTCTGGGGTTTAGGGGCACTTATAAAATAGCTACCAAAAATTGTACGAGCTCATTGGTTCTCAACTGGCTAGAGTATGCAGCTGTATTTATGTGGAGCTTTAGAAAAATTCTCTTCACCTACAGCAGTTAGTCATGGATAAAGCCGCTGGATTAGTTTTAAAATCGGAGAAATTCAGCATTCGTACCCTTGCTTTGGTTTCTCCTTGCTGATTTTCAGATAACATCTAAAATTCTTATTCTGACCAACAAGGACCGCCACTGTTTACATCTAGTATGCCTACTTGAACTGCTCCACCAGTGCCAAATTCTTGGAATGCCCTTTTCCCCAGAAAAAACGAGATATGTGCTTGAAATTCATTTGCAGCAGACGCTTTACGTTCGGTAGTCTTGGAAAGCGAAGCTCAGTCTTTAAATTCGTATGCAGCAATTTTCTCTATTACCATTTATAAACTGGCATTTCCTTCAATCCGTCCTAGGCTAACATTTCTATGCCACTCCATACTATGGTCGCGATGCCATAGTTCTTTTAATTTTTGATTGTTTCGAAATTAAGGGGCAGCCTAAGATGCACACAGAAAGCCGCTTACTAAGTTCCCAGTAGGATATTGGGCTTCTTTAAGGCCTTACATGTAATCAAAGGACATTTGGGCAAAATTAGGATAACTATTGCTTACTTCCACAAACAAAGCAATTTTAGGACATAGCCTAGCATAAAGCAAAATCCCGTTGAACAGAGACAAAAAAGGCATGCGTTTTTAATAAATTTCTTTCTTAATCTTGATTTAATTTATGTAATTTATTTTTTATTTAGTTTTTTTTATTTAGTTTCCTAAGCACGCCTGGCCAAGAATTATGACATGAATCGTATCCTTAATAATAATAATAATAATAGTAATTATACATTAGAACATTAGCCTCACAGAAATTAATTTCTTTCTAGAATTTTACAAATTGTGGTAACACAAAGTGTCAACATGCACTATATGATTAGTGGAAACATGCACAGTGTGAGCCCGGATTAGCAAACGAAAAAATAAACCACAAAGATGCTGACAATTCTGCAAGGAGCGATGTGTTGTTAGCTTCTTTTTAATGGAGCTAAGTCAAGGGATGCCACGACGTTGGGAGCTCGCTTTGGGAGCGTGTAAACCAAAGGTACCATCTCGACAGGATTTGAGGTACAGCTAGACCATTTGAGTCAGACAAGATGGGAATGCGTGTTCCGGTGACTTTTTTTAGGTTTGTATATGACTAATAAGTTAGTGTGGTTGTCATTAAACTTCAAGCTGTGAGCCAGCTAGTGTGAATGTCGTAGGTGCATGCTGCAAGTGAATATTAATACTAATTAGTTTTTGCATATCGCCCTAAGAGAACCTAATATCTATTATGGCGCTTTGCAACTCCCTGCAAGATAAATAATAGAGTGAAATGCAGAAAGAAAAGCTTAGAAGGGTAGGCGGATTGGTATAGCTGATTATCGTCTGCGTACAAATGAAACACCCAAAACTACGTTTGGCAATGGCGTCGACCAGAGGGATAGGTAGTGACAAGAAGGCAGGCTAAGACCAAGCCCTGAGGAATAAATTACATCAGAGCTCTCGAGATGACAAATAGCCATTTATATCTACACTCTGCGACATCTATAACTGAGGCATGATCGAATACTGAACAGATAAACTATAGACTCAATGCCAGGTTGAGAGCGATAAAAACATCTGGATGCAGTACCCCGATGTAGGTGGGAATTTTTGCGCCACGAAAGAGGAACTAGAAGCCACGCAGTGAGAGGGCACGCAGCCGCGGTTGGAAGTGGTACTGATCCATGAGCGGCGACATGCAAATGTGCGCGTGCAGAACGTCGATGTATTGTATGTACAGTGCAGGATCGTAATCCTATGGATTCAAGATGTGCATTGGGCGTGCAGTCCAGGTTCAATGTAGTCACTTTTCTCAGTGGCGTAGGATATACAGCTCGATGCGACCCATCGATAGGTTCAGTAAGATGTCAATGGCTCCAGCAAGTCTCGGAAAAAGTATTCCATAAATTATTAGAAACAAGTGTGACATATATACAGGCATTTGATGATAAACCCATTTTTACACGCTGAAGGTACCATGCTACTATGCAAAAACGAGAGATTTTGGCCACGACGTCGTCTGCAAAACCTTTCAGGAAACATGTAGCTATCCAATAGCTTTTACTGGTAAGTTATTGGTTTATCGAAATTGGCTCTGCCAGCATATCTCCTGTTGCATCAGCTCGAAATCTAGGTGTCATATTCCAAAGCGACCTCTCGTTAGACGACCGTATCAGCTCCACAGTCAAATCAGCCTATTTTCAGCTTCATAACATTGCTAAAATTCGGGCTTGTTTAGATAAGGATACCACGTCCAAGTTGGTCCATGCATTCGTGACATCCCGTCTCGACTTGTGCAACTCACTGCTTACTGGCCTACCAGCATGTGCGATCGGGCGATTGCAGCTGGTGCAAAACTCTGCAGCTAGGCTTGTCTGTCGTGAGCGTCGAAGTTGCCACATTACTCCACTTCTCGCCGACCTGCACTGGCTACCAGTCAAGCAACGGATTGACTTCAAGGTTTTGTCGCTCACTTTTAGGTCCCTTCATTCTATGGCTCCAACCTATCTCTCAGATATACCACCCCATCAGGCCAAGCCTCGCACTACCCGCTTTTCGGAATCCAACAGTCTAGAAATACCTCGTACAAACCTTAAATCCTTTGGAGACCGTGCATTTAGTTCGTATGCTCCCAAAGCCTGGAACTCCCTCCCGACCTGCGTCAGAACATCCCCTGACCTGAACACATTTAAAAGGAACTTAGAAACACACCTATTTAGGACAGCATATAGTGGGTCCCTGTAATTCGTCCTTCGTGTGCTTATGCGTGCTGACACTGTGCATGCTGCCACTAACCACATTTGCATGCTGACCTTGTGCATGTCACCCCTAACCATGTTATTCACTGTTTGTTTTTCAAGCATGATTTTACTTACCATTCAATTGCATTTTTCTTTGCAGCAAATGTAAAGCGCCTAGAAAGAGATTAAGTTCTCTGAGGGTGCTTTATCAAGTGAATTATTATTATTATTATTAAGAACCGAAGAGAATTGAAAGAGGAATTCAGTGAAAGTAACACTTCTAGCGTAAGAATTGATATCGCTAGGGAATTTTGGTTTACTTTTAAATTTAGACAGCCTATGCATATCAGCCTCGGGCAAATCTACAGTCAGGCTGGGTAGCGCGACCAAGCGACAAGTCTGCTGGCTCGAACATCAATCACTTCATTCACAAACCATCTTGGCTTAACCCTGTATACACGCACACTACTCTGGCACTGGCGAAGAGCGGTACAGCTCTCACTTCCCTGTACTCCCTAGGCAGGCTCTTTTATTCGTTTGTGCAATATTTGGCACCCACCGAGCCATTGTCCCTTCGGAAACCGCTCGATGGCAGAGGCGGCAGCTTATTGCAGATGGATGTCCTGAAGATACCGCCCATGCACGGATTTTCAGCCAGCCCGTTGACTCATTCGCGGTGAGCCATTGTCTGTCCCATAAACCACTGGACAGAAGGCGGCTGCTTAGGGGGTGACAGGATGCCTCGACTGACCGCCGCTCATTGTTCTACGCAGCCCGAGTCATTGTTCTCTCTCACCGCTGTAGCTATTTTATTTTCTGAACGTCAAGTGTCTCTACAAAAGAGAAGACACAAATCTTTGAAAATATGCCATCGGGAGCTGGTTCTGTGGCGTGCGACATTGACGAAGGCTTCTATTACGTTGCCGCAAACCCATTGGCCGCCACGGTGTGATAGACCAGTGTAAGTTTAGGAGCGCCTCGAAGCCCTGAAAAGAAGGGAAAGTAGTGGGGACAAGACTAAAGCGAAAGGTGTGTAGATGATGGGAACTATTATCTCAAACCACTGTGAAATAAGACGCGGAATAATACAACGTTAGTGTTATGGCAACTACCAGTTACCATTATATTGTGCAATGATCGAACGTCTAAATATGTTGATGTGTGCCTAATTGTGATAAGCTGTAGCCTCGTCAGAGGCTTATGTTTTGGGGCCATATGTAGAGCTCTTCTCTTCAGAAAATGTCATGCCACTAATCAGGCATGTTTCCAGGCCTTCGAGGTGCCTTCATTCCGGATGCACGAGATCTGTTAAACAAATCAGGGTTTCGCAGTCCTCAGGCAAAAATATATTGCAACTGCGTCTGCACTAATTTGCAGAGATGCGTTGGAGGACATCTTCATAATCTGTTGACAGCCAGCAATTTGACATATAGCAGGTAGTAAGGGCTAAGGTGAGGATGAAAGGATAAGCGATAGAACTTTCAACTTTCATACAAGCTCAACCACGGCTAACGGAGGTTAACGGTAGCCGTGAAGGATTCTGTCTATTGATTTAAAGTTTCTTCACACTTTCTGCCGTATGCTGAATAATAGTGAAGAAGTAATTCAGAGAAGACAACGGGTACTTACATGGCCAACCATTTAGGTGAGGTAGATTACTGTACTAAAAGTAAAAGCTGGACAAGCTCTGCGACCTAAACGTTTTGCTTAATAAGCAGTGCCATTTCTATCGATTCAGTTTCCATGTATTGTGATTTCTTTGAATATCACTTGCCTCCAATCAGGTCTTCCTGTGGTATGCGCGTGGCTAACAACAGCCTTAGGAGGCTTTGCAATGGCGGAGTATCAGCGAGATGATTCACTATCGCTGCATAGACAGCACAAATCGGCTGGTATGTACTTTTGGTGTTTTAGCTACTCCCTGTTTGACCTACCATCCAAGGAACGCGAAATAAATTTCCCTGATTAACTGAAGGTTGCATGGAATCAAGACACAATCGAGAGGCAAACTAGCATTCATTACGGAAAGAAGTTGGAATCGAATCCGATTCCACGTCTTATTTAATATTGCTTGCAAGGATGTTAATAAGCCCGCGAAGCATTCAACAGAATCCCAATTTACAGAAGGCATTGACGCTGAGTTCAAGGCTGCAAAAACTTGCAAGCGACAACGCGTTTTAAAAGTAAGTGAAGCTATCGAGAAACAAAAGAAGTGGTAATTACTGCAGGACGAATTGAAAGAATTATCGTGTTGATGCTGCTGTCCGATATCACCAGGTCGCACCTTGCAATCATCAACAGATCCGGAAAAGCAGGCCGATTATTGCAAAAGACTGTATCCATAAAGATTCTTTCGAATGCTGCTAGTACCGCCAGTGAGTACAGCACGGTAAAACTATGGAAACGGCGATTGCAAGACCTCCGGAAAACAACCAATCGTTGAATAGAGTACCGTGGGTGCATTTTTACAGAGAGCTGGAACCGGCTTGCTAAGTAATCAGTAATCAGGATCGGTAGACGCGCTCGTAGCCTAATACTTTGTGCGCTTTCTGATAACGCCCACACAAGGAGGCAAGTCTAGACCCTCTGACAAAAATTACTGGCTGCTAGCCTATATCCCACGTAATCTTTTCAAAAGTTAAGCTTTTGCTACTAATACTATCAATACCATGCCGAACTCTTAATAACTGTTTAATTCTAAGCAAGAAGCATCTAACAACGGTACCTCACAAGCAGATTCGATTTGGGTGGGGCCGTCAAGACGCTGGCTGGGCAGTGGGTAGCAATTGGGCGGCCGAGAAGTAGACCTCGCCCTGTTAACGTGGCGTTTGGTAATAAGCCGGTCGTTAATAAACCTGACAGCCAGCTGATGCCAGGAGGATGAGCATATATATAGCCAATACGCGATCCCGCAGCCTTCTGTGACTGGTCCATGGCCGCGTGTCAGGCTTTCGTCCTGCTCCAGATAGCCACCCTGCTCAGCGGCTCCTACGCAGCGACATGCGGGCAGCCTCGGAACGTGACTCTACGCGTCCCCATGGTGTCCTATCTTGTGAACACAATTCAGAAGAGAATGTTCCAGGTTACCACAAACGACACTGAGGGGCAGAGATATTATCCGCTGGTTCCTGGGTGTCTGAGGCTCGCTTTCCACGTCTGCGCCGCCTCGAGATGCAGCAGCCACGTCGACCTGAATGACCCGAGCAACAACGGACTTCAGCCGATCGTCGCCATAATTGACGCACTGTGGCTATCCATTCAAAGGAACCAGACTTGGACAGGCTTCAGCAAGGCGGATATGTATGCCCTCTGTGGCATAGCAGCGCTGGAGATAGCGACGAATTACAAGAAATCCATTGTGTATCGCTACGGTCGCACGGACGTCTGCCCTGGGGACAACTTGGAGGATTTGCGCGTGGAGCTTCCTTCTCGGGAAATAGGTACCGTAGAAACGTTCAGCTTCTTCGCGAGAGTATTCAATTTCACGGAAAGCGAGACCGTGGCTATAATGGGAGCGCACTCGCTGGGCCTCCTGCACGAGTTTGGCACTCTGAGGCCGCTAAAACGATGGACAAATAACCGCCCTCATCTATACTCCAACGAATACTACTCCAAGCTATTGCAGACATCGTGGAAGCAAGTCAAGCAGCCGTACAGTGGAGTACCTTATCAGCTGTACGAATGGCACCAGCCCTCAACGAAGAAAAGGTTCATGCTGAACTGCGACGTTGGCCTGATTAAAAAGATAGACGTCTATAACTTGAAAACAGGTGCGTCGAAGTGCACTGCTTACAATCGCTGTAATTCGACGTCCACGACTTCCATATTTCACGACTTCGCCAAACACGCCGATCGGGCCTTAACAGCATTTGTTGAAGCGTTTAGTAAAATGATTGAAAACGGCCTGTCAGGATCTTTACACGACGTTCGACCATGAATATTCAGTTGACAGGATATTGTCAGCTGAGTCAGGCAGCTGGAGGCTTGTACTGCTCAGCTGGAAGGTGGGGACAATTACTAGCATGGCTCCTACTTACTCATCGATCGGCCTTGTTTCGCATTCGTCGGGTCACAGGGGTCATTTATTGGCGAAAACTTGCATTAAAGATGCGCGCCTTTTACGCTTTTTGGGCTCGCGAGCTTTGTCCGCGCTGCCTGGTATTAGGAAGAGCGGTTTTCAGGCACAAGCGACGACAATCAGAAGCTATCTGCAGGTTGTAGAGGGCTTTAATGCTTTCTAAGAGCCTTTGAAAGCGTTTTGTGGCACTCAGCACCTGGTTTTCCTAGCAACCAGGATGCAGCAGACAGCGGTTTCTGTGCAGAAGCTCATATACCGACGTGCGAGTATTCTCAGCGTGAAATTACAGTGAGAGCCAAAGTCCTACATTCACCAGTATAGTACAATTGTGTGAGTGCGTATATAGGGGCGGAGCCCAGATTTTCAGGTACGAGACAAGTCAACAGACAATGTAAAACACAATGGAACTCGTAAGTCCTTTATTCGATACGTGAGAGTTGACTATGGATAGATTGGGAGTATGCAGAAATTTTATCTGGAGAATAATCCTCAGCCGAGTTTTACTAAAAATAATACATTTTTAAGCGCCATCAGAGAACTAAGTTTCTTTCAAGTCACTTTAGATTTGCTGATTAGGAAGTAAGTCAATATGGTTAGAAATGAAATGTACAGTGTCAGTGAGAATAAACAACCAAATGGCTATTCTTAAGCATCCAGCAAAGTTAATGAAAAAATATGCGTCGTTGTTGGTATTTTTTTAACTGCTGTAAAGTCAAGAGATGTCGCGACATCAGTCAGGAGTGAATTCCAGGTTCGGGGGAGCATGCGAAGTGAGAGCAAGATCTCCAAATGATTTGAGGTTGGTTCGAAGCACAGCTAACTGACTTGAGTAAGCCAAACTAGTGGTACGACGTCTAGCTTGATCGGAGAGCAGTTCTGATAGTAGTCTGGGAGAGAGAAGGACGGGACCTAAAAGTGTGTGATAAAACCTTTAAGCCCATTCGTTGTTTGATGAGGAGCCAGTTCACGTCGGCGAGAAGTGTTGCAATGTGGGGTCTGCCAAGCTCACGGCAGAACAGACAAGCCTAAAAGCCGAGTTTTGCACCACAACTAAGTATCTTACTGCTTAGGCCAAAAACCCAGGTGTTGTGCGCTTCCGAAGAACGGCATAATTCACCTTTGAACCCCGAGAATAGAGAGCCTTGAGAATAGTCTCTTCAATGAACGCTTTCGAGCTGCTGGGTACGATGATGGCTGGTTCACAGCTGGCAGTGAAAGATGTGACCAACTGTGGAGGGGGGAGGAGATTGCTGGTGGTTCCCCCATAATGTCGCTAATGGCGTGTAAGGGGAAGTAGACCACGAACGGCATATAAACGACTCGAAAGCGATCCATGTTCGTATTCGGGTTTCAATCGGCTCGAGATTAAGGCAGGTGAAGCCCTAAGCATAAAGTTGGGGTAAGGAATTGTAGATAGAGCCCAAATAGATGCAGATATGCGGAAAGAAGCGGAAAACTTGGCAAAAAAGACCGACCTTACCTAAAGGTAACTTGTCCACAGCCATGGTGTTAGTGAGACTATTCATACGCGACGGAGGATTACAGTCCTCCAGAGCCAGCCGCGGGGAATAGCAAATTTTGTGCGGCGACCAGAAAACTGGCTTGCCCGAGGTCCGAAGTGCAACTCCAATCTGACTCATAGCCTCGAGCACCGGTAAACTGAAAAGTACGCAACTTCGACATTTTTATCGCCTTACCGTCGAACACCACTTAACGAATTTGTACGCGTTAGAAAATCAGTTATCACTATTAACAAATGTCTCGGCTGTGATAACTCAAAAATGTATCTCGGCAGTGACGGTAGTCTGACCGATCTAGCACACGCCGTTTCAATATTGAGAGGGCGAGAGAGAGAGAGAGAGAGAGAGGGAGAGAGAGAGAGAGAGAGAGAGAGAGAGAGAGAGAGAGAGAGAGAGAGAGAGAGAGAGAGAGAGAGAGAGAGAGAGAGAGAGAGAGAGCGACCCCTTTCGCTCTTACCTTCTTAATGCCCTTTTAAAGCGCTTGGCGTTAACAGTGAAAGTGCTAAAGCTGCTGCTGTCGCTCCGCAACCGCTGTTATGTGCTCTCCATGGAGTGCCAGACAGGAACTACACACGGACGTTAGCCATTTTTAAACCGTCCAGAACGGTTTTACTGAGGTTGTTAATAGAATGTTACCCCGTGGCCCGACTAAACTAGGGAGAACTGCTCCCCACACATCTCCTTTGGCTCTGCCACTTTATATGGATGTGTCTGTGTGTGTATGTGTGTGTGCGCGCGCGTGCGTGCACGAACGCTCGAGCCTCGCGTATACGCCCTCTTTCTCGACTGCCTATGAATGGCGTGTAACTCTGTGGTTCACAGAGCTAGTGATAAAATTTCACTTAAGCCAGTTAGTAGCTTTGAGTTGCTGGTGATAAGTTTTTGGTAAGCAGCCGTGTAAAGTCGACATCGATGCATTGCGTTCTAGCTATGAATTTAAGTCGCTTCCTGTCAATGTCACGCGAATCATGTGTGTTTGCATTGATCATGTCACTGAGTGGTCTCGTGCAAGTTAGCACTTCTCACGACTATATCTAGTACCATTGTCGGGGCTTTGCATGAGCAGAAGCCACCTCAGCCGTAAGAGAGGTGTGGGTTTATGATCGACTGTGGGAGGCATTAGTGACTTTTGACCCTTGTAGTAGAGCAAGCTGTGGAGTGCTCGTATGCTAGGAGAAGAAGGCTAGCTCTTACGTTCGTGTCAAGCGGCCACTGTAGTGGTGCAGTAATATCAATTAGTTGAGACTTCCGCGACCATTGGACCGCGGGCTAAAAGAGATTTGAGGCTTTGAGGGTTAGTTGGAGGCGCACGTCAAAGGATGCGTGAAAGGATCGTTCGATGGAGCAGCCGATGAGAATGCAGCTCGGTAATGCTCCCCCGAGGAAGATTGAAAAGACCCCAACGCGATATGACCTTGACCTCATGGTGGCCTCTCGAAGAATAGTCACGGCAGTATCAAACTAAAAAGAGAAAAATCTGCAAACAACACGCTATGAGTTTATTTCTCCTAAGTAGCCTTCATATGTTCACTGTTGATTCTAAATCGTCTTAATGATGAAGCAGAATTGGCTCACTTCTCTAAAAGCGGGTGGTAAGGTCAAAACGGCGCACGTGTAAATTTTTATCTAGGCACATACTCTTACGGCAAGCTCGTGGCCAGGCTCAGATCTAAATTTAACTTAAAAGTATCTAGTGGTGCGACCCCTGCCTTTGTCAAATACATAAACCCATGGCAACACTAGTTGGCAGGCTAAAGAGAGTTTTGAATAAGTCGTACAGCGGTTCAAAGCCGTACGTTCAGCGGCTCCGTAGCCACGGCTCTGGCTCTCCGTTGCTCGGAGAATGTAGTGTAATGTATCTCCGTCTGTAACTCCACAAAGTCATAAAGACCACGTGGGTGTTACGCAAGAGAGTTTTGTATAGCCCACTCACAGCCTCAGCGGCTTTCGGTAGGCATTTGGTAACCAACAGACTTCGTCTCACCCAACTAAGAGAAAGTGGGAAGCATAGCCGAGTCAGGAGAGAAGTTGAGGTAGTGAGTAGCATGGAAGTAGCAGCTCCGGACCGCTGAAAAGGATGAGCCATAGTCGGCAGTAGGAGAGTATTCGTCGTTGCGTAAGAATTGTGGAAGCGAGTTCCACAGTCTAGGACTTGCAGAGCTAAAGCTTCCGTCGCCAACGGTCTTTAAGCGGAGGAATGGGACAGCTAATTTATTGTCCACACAGGACCCGAGGGCGCAAAAAGGCTGAAACTAATGCAGCAATTCAGCAAGGTACGAAGGAGCCAAGCCGTGGCGGGCCTTGTGGGTCAGCGTAAGAACTTTGCTCTGAATCCGTTGGTCAACCGGCATCCATCTTAGCTCTTTTAGCAAAGGAGACACGAGCTCAAACTTTTGGGACTTAAAGACTAGCCTTGCAGCCATATTCATAGTCAGCTGTAGTGGCCTAATCGCTTTTTTTGTAGCCCAGCCAATAGGGAATTGCAATAGTCAAGCCGAGACAGAACTAAGGAGCTAGTTAAATCTATTGCAAGCCACTGTGGAAGACAGCTCCTACTCTTGGATAGGGACCGACGTGACGGCTAGCTGCAGAAGCAGTCTTCTGAATGAAGCTTTTAAAATTGAGCCAGCTGTCGAAAATGACACCTAAATTTTGAGCACGTGGTCGCACAATAGCATCACCTATTAGAAGAGCAAAGCATTTTAATCCAGCCACACGCTTAGGGTGTCCTATGAGCAGCAGTTCGGTTTTATCATTTAATTTCAGGAAGTTTTCCGACATCCAGGATCGAATATCGGCAAGGCAAGCATTCAGTTTCTCAGTTGCTGCAGCAGATTCCGACGGTTTGAATGATAAATACAACTGAGTATCGTCAGCATACAAGTGATATCCTATTCCACGGGCCTTAATCACTTTTCCGTGAGGTTGTGTATAAATGATGAACAGCAAGAAACCACGTACAGACTCTTGAGGGACTCCATAGATGACCCTTCTCGTGTGTGAGACCTGACTTCCACACGACACGGATTGAACACGGTCAGACAAGTAAGATTTAAACCACATCAGTGCATCGTCTGCGAAACCAATCGTTATTCTCAATTGTTCAAGCAGAAAATCGTGATCAATGGTGTCGAAGGCAGCAGACAGATCTAGCAGAGCTAGGGCAGTGACATTCCCCTCGTCGTTGCCACGAAGAATGTCATTGTTAAGACGGAGGAGAGCAGTTTCAGTGGAGTGCGGCCTCTTGGATCCTGATTGAAATGTTTCTGACATTTGATTCTTTTCAAAATGTTCAACCAGCTGCTTAGCAACAATTTCTTCAAGAATCTTTGATAAGAAAAGAAGAAGAGAAACTGGGTAATAGTTTTCAAGGACCTCTGTATCCAATCCAGGCTTTTGAAGTATGGGTCTAACGATTGCCGATTTGAAGGACTTGGGGACGACCCCTTTTCCCAAAGAAGCATTAGCAATCTTGGTTATTGCAGGGCTAAGTTGGACTGCCAGTGGAGACCACAGAGATGAAGGTATGAAGGTATATGGCCTTCGGGAGACGAGCTCTTTCTGCTAGACCTTATTAGAGTAGCCGCATCGCATGCAGAAACCTCGGAGAACCTTTTAAGGAAGGTCACAGATTGTGGAACCGCATTGCTTAAATTGGAGGGGTCTTTATAGAGGCACGAATTTGCACAAGTTTTTCCCTGAAGAAGTTTCGGCTGAGTCCTTAATATCTGAGGAGTCAGACCTCTCAGCATTGGCCAGTAAATGGTTTACTGTCTTACAAATCTGTTTAGGGTCCGACTGGCAGGAATTCAGCTTTCGGATGAAAAAAGAACCCCTGGCTTTTTTAAGCTTTCGGGTGTAAACTCGAAGGAATTCTTTGAAATTGACTAGATCTGCATCAGACCCAGATTTCTTGAAACGACGTTCAAGCCTGCGCTTAACCCGGTGCATCTTTAGGTATTTTTTGTAAATTGAAAGGAATCTCCACGACTTTGAACACGGATAGAATGAACGGGAGCATGATTGTCAAGAGCACTCCTGAGTGTCATGTTTATTGCATCAGTGAGGGTATCGAGGCTGCCGGTCGAGTCTTAATTTAGATCAAGAAGACCTGCATCACAGATTTAAAAAACTTGTCAATGTCAATGCTTTTTAAGTTACGTCGTTTGACAAGTTCGACATTACCCTGAACGTATAAGGGTGCAGGAACAGTAAATGAGACCGAATAATGATCCGAGAGGGTCAGTGGGCACACCGTAAGGTCAGTGGGGAGGACATCCTTAGTGATCACGAGATCTAGAATATGGCCACCGACGGGGGTGGTATGATTAACGTGTTCAACTAAACCAAAATTCTCTAGACAGTCAAGAAATGAGCGGACCTGGCTGTTGCTAGGGTTGTCAACGTGAATATTGAAGTCTCCTACAATCAGTAACGGCCTGTCACACATAAATA
Organism: Cristatella mucedo; assembly: GCA_009760855.2. NCBI lineage: Eukaryota > Metazoa > Bryozoa > Phylactolaemata > Cristatellidae > Cristatella > Cristatella mucedo. The sequence goes on along the minus strand of WPIO01000001.1, from coordinate 18,959,925 downwards.
TTTTAACGAGGAACTCTGAAATCTTCTCTATAAACAAGTTTAGACAGCCAGAAGGAGGCCGGTATATCACAACAATGAGAGGCATGGTCTTGGATGAGGACCTAATTGCAACCAATTGAAACGATGGCCCATGCGAGAACCTGCACATCTTATAGCTAAGGGATTCGCGAACAACAATTGCAAACCCGCCACCAACCTTGTCAAAATGCATGGACTGATAGAATGAGAACCCAGTTGGAGTGGTCTCAGAAATACAGCTATTGGAACAAGGTCATCCTGGTTTCAGTAAGCAGAAATGCATCTAGCTTCTCCTGGACCACCTGATCGCAGATAAGTAACCCCTTGGTTTTTAGCGAGCGGGCATTCAGTAGGCGGAATTTAATAGACTGTCTAACAACTGGGCGACGGCAATGAAGTGGCCTGTATTCACGTCGGCATGTACCCGGCCCGGCGGACACGGGCCCTTCGAATTTGAATTAGACCTTAGTAACGGCCGCCAGTCGACGTTTCTCAACGTGCTGGGTCACGGCGGGTAATATTCTAGTTGCCCATATAATTTAGTCGCGCTTTCATTGGTAGTCGTGGCAAAGGCAGAATAATTACGCGTAGCATTTTCTTTAAAAAAATGCTGGCGATGGGACGGTGATGCGTTTGGGACGATGATGAGGAGAGTTAATGAAACACCTATTTTGGAAAAGAACAGACATGGAAGCATGCTGATGGTGGTATCACCATTGAGAACTCATTCCAGAATTCAAACGTACTCTGAGGCATGGCAGACGCCACAACTCTTCTGCAAAGATTTTCCGACTCAGTAGCTTTCCTGCTGTAGGTACAGAGACGAATCTCAAATTTCACTATTTTTACAAGTTTTTTGTCAAGAGTTGCATTGGCCAGCGCTTATGAAATACAGAAAGCTGAGTATAAAGATTCTTTCGTGCAAAAGATTCCCCTTCCTGCTCCAATCTGCGGTAGCCAAACGAAGCTCGAAATACTGAGACCGGATGTGCATTCGCTCAGCAACGATCATCCAATCAGGGCAGTGAGCTGAACATGTTCAACCATGGTCGGCTTGCCTACAAACGTTAACCCAACGGAGCTTCGTGAGCCAGTGAGAACAGCCACTGGGAGCGGTTGAACCTGCCTCTTGGACATTACCTTCCAGCCGGTCAGTCCCAGGTGAGGTGCCTACCTTTTTAAAACAATCGCCATGAGCATGGGAGTGGCGCTGCTTGTCTGAGCGAAGATGTGGTCTAGGGAGATTCGTCTGATCCGCAGTCGACAGCTCGAGGCAGGTGCGAGCGGGCGTCGGTCTGATGCTAGCAAGCACTCACTCAGGCCCCCCATCAGGCTTCAAAGATTTGTCGCTGCTAAATTGTCTAACTGGACGCATGGGATACAGGCTCTCGGTAACAACCTGCCCACTTGTGAATCATAGCTCCTGGCACCCACCGGTATGCATGGCTGCAGCTGCAGCTTTGGCAGGCATTGTTGATCCATCCCAGCATCGCCAGGTGTAACCTGGTGATTCTCAAAAGGCGGAGCTGGGCCAATCCCCACGAATGTCACTTTAGCCGAAAGCAACCCATAGGTATTATCGCTGACAGCCTGATCTAGGGGGCTTGGCTTATACAAGACTATCCTCTAGCAGCCGAAAGTGCTTTCATTTGGACTTGCATTATATTTCCAGCTCTGGTATGTGCCAGCTCGTGGACGTGAAACCAATGAATATCGCTATACGTATTCATATGAATCACATCTCATCAGTTCGGTTCAAGTGCTTGCGTCTGCCCAGTCAATATCTTGACCCTAAGGAAAAGAGTTATTAGCCACTAGTCCTCGGCTGGGTAAGGCTCCCGTAGATGTCTGTTTAGCCAAATGATGCAACACCTCGACTCCGAGTCGACCTTGGCAACTTGATGAACAAAGGGCTCCAGCCGGTGGCTGACATAATAGGCTCACCATGGGGCTCGTCGATTTCACAAAGTTCGAAACGGAAAGTTTCAGCAAGGCAGGCAGATGAGCACTTCTACTCTAGCGGCCATGCCTGCATCAGACAAGCCTACTACCAGACTTGCAATCGTACGCGGCTTCAAACTAATCTTCGATGTCGGCACTATCACTAAACGACTCCCGACATGACACGCCTAGGAGAAACCAGTCACCGGGCGAATCCAAGCTTCAGAGGCGGACCAAAGTTGGGCCAGTCAGCCGCTCAATGCTGCCATTCTTCACGCGCCGCCTCTTTCTCAAGCGGTCCGTTCCGTAGCTCTAGACGACGTGCTGTTTTGCTGGACAAACGAATTTGCTATCTATTGATCGGTGGACGTACCTCATAGGGCTTTATTTTTGTTGAAGATGAGAGTCGATCGTTCTCGAAGAGCATCAGTCAACCCATAATGAATACCTTTTTGCAACTGCGATACGGAACATCATTATGAACGAGATGCTAATTTCAATGAAAGGAGTATTTCGGCAGCTGACTTTCATCTAATACTACTACCAGGGCTCGTTAGCTCAAGTTCGAAGGTAACGGCTTTTTTCGGTCTAATTGTTGGTCAAGCACCCTTGGTACGAAATGCCTAACTATCCACGAATGTGATTTTGAGCTACTTGTATCCTGAACTCTCTTATTGACTATGTTATCATTTATTAAGAATATTATTAATAATACCAACACTAAATCATTTTTTGGAGCGCCCTGAAAAAACTCAATCTCTTTTTAAGCACTTTCATTTGCTGCAAAGGGCATAGAAAAAGATTTAGTTCTTTGAATGATTGAAAAATTATAATAAATATTTCATTCGACCAATCGACTCATTGGTTCTCGCTCACTTTCCGCTCATATATTTTCAAACCGAATGTTTTAAGTCAATACAAATGAATAAAAATTGTTGAAATAAAAGCTTGGTTGTCAGTCAAAACTAACCGCTAACGGAAACACGTTACTTTTATTAAGCCCACCAGCTGCTAGCGTAACCTCTTGCAGAGTCCCCGATATGGGCGACAGAGACTTGCACTTAGTCGGATCTCTTTGGTGGGAAAAACACAACGGTTTTTTTTGGCGTAGCGGAGACACGCTTGTTCGATCCCGCTGATTTTTTTCCCAGTCAATTTTGAAAAATACGAATGCAGAAGCTTATTCATCATGACTCCTGTGCGAAATCGATCGATCCTTCGAAAATAGTACACGCTGAACCAGCTTAAATTTACCCTGAATGGAATTCGCACGTAACACAATCTCTCAGGCTCGACTCAGGCTAAATACAGCACAAACTGGCCAAACAGAGCTGAAGAGCTAGATAGAGACAGGCATTCTGAAGCCAGACTATTGGCTCATCGCGATTTTCTATTAATTTTCACCGTAGGAATATTTGATATCGTACCGATAACCATGATTGGGATCAGTTCTTTGGTAATCCTCGGTATTTTCAAATGATTTTAACGGCGCGTGCAATAAAATGCAAGAACGTATTCGTATCGTTTAAGCAAGCGTATTGATTACACATTTATTAATTGTGCTATTACAGCCAGGATTATAATTAATGAATAGTCTCGACTTCAAAACTCTTATCGTTTTTTTACTAATTCTTAACCTTCAGCAACAATTTGGATTGTCCGTAGTATTGCCAAGTGTTATGGCGGTTTGCAACAACATGCAGACAGCCTTTGTTATATATAACTCTTATAAGAAATGCACTGCTTTACTTTACCAGGAGGAGCTATATTGCATTGTATTCACTCTTTTATTTTTTAAAGTGCATTCCTATTTGCCAGCTCTTCATTACGCCACTACTGCATGCAGATGAATAAAGTTTACATGTTATATGTGCCGAATAAAGTTGGTAGTCAGAATAATATTGTTGAGTGATTTGCGATAAGACGATCGTTAAGTTTACCAAAATTTACCTAGGATAGCAGAATGCGGGAAATACAGCCATCACCGGAATTGACTTGGCAACTGCCATTTAATGCTAACGGTATGCTATTTTGCTCTGGTTAGACCGCTTTATCTAAAGCTTCACCTTTTTGAAGAAATTAACTGCAAGGATTTTCAGTGTAATAAGCGCACGTCTTCTTTGTACCAGACTTTTGTGCAAAACATTTAGGTTTAAGCTTGACAATTAGTTTGATAAGAACTTAAAAAACTACCTAATTGTTGACAGTATCTTTTTAATATATGGAGGCATGTTATTCAGATAAATAATAAATATCCCAGAAGACCGACGCGATTTAATAAAATCTAAAGCATAAAGCAAGCAGCCTGGAGATAAAACGCAGCTCATTAATAGAGCAATGAAAACTGCGAAATCTTCTGCAATGCTGAGTGTACTGAAAAGCAGGCGAATCGAAAGCTGATACTGAATGGATTGCTAGGGTGCTCTGATAAGACGACTAACAGTTGCTGTGTAAGCGCCAAAACGAGCAGGTTAGCACTTCGAGAAATACAGGCATCAATACACAATACATTAGTACGCTCGCATCTGAAGATGCTTCCATCCGACTTGAATTTGCAAGTGGCACAGCACCTAGCTAAGACCCAAACATCAAGAAGATTAATTAAGCTTCTTAATCTAGAAAGTTCCATCAAAGCCAGGACGTTTGGTCGCCCATATAGATATCGATCCGGAAGGTGGCCCATTCCAAAATTAGCTGTTCTAGCACAAAAACGTAGACTTCGCGTGCTGCCTGCCAAAAGAATCTGCGTGAGGCTGCAAACAATATTGCAAGTGGTCAATTTGCTTCAACTAAGCAGTCGAGGAAGGTGCCAGTGGGCATCACTGGGCGTAAGATGGCGTCTGGTGCGAACACTCGACGGGGCTAAGCAGTGCATCGCGTCGGAGCCAGTTATCTGCCACATTAAATATTCCTTCAGTTAAAAAATATTGATCTTCAGAAAGTTTTGATATATCCTAGACATGATAAAGGTGACTGAGAATACCCTGCCGAAAATTTAGCTTTGCCTTAAATGTTGCTAATATATATATATATATATATATATATATTTATATATATATATTATGCCTTCTATCTATATTCATACCTACATATATATACATATATATATATATATATATATATATATATATATATATATATATATATATATATATATATATATATATATATATATATATATATATATGTATACATACAGGTATGAATGTAGATAGAAGGCAGAGCTTCAGCACACTAGAGCACAAAAAGGAAATTTTACACTGACCCAGCAAAGGCTGTGGGGAGCAGGTGCGTTTTAAGCTTTTTTTTAATCAAGTCAAGGAATATCGTGACGTCAATCGGGAGTGAGTTCATTCCTTTAGGAGCAAAGGGCTGGTTTGGCCGAGTGGTTAAGGTGCTCGCCTCGACCAAGGTCGAGAGATTAATGTATTCGATGGCCGAGGTCGTGGGCTCGAGCCCCGTGGAATATATGAAGCGCTTGAATAGAGATTAAGTTCTCTTAAGGCTCTATGCAAAAGAATACTTTATTTATCTTATCAAAACTCGTCGCAGCTGATTCCAAGGCCTCGAATGACAATTAAAGCTGAGGTTCGGACGTATAGAACGAAAAGTCGATGCTTGATGGGCCAGAATTACCAGCGGTTCTGAATAAATGGAACACAGCCGAGGACCAAAAGGAGACCCTTATAAAATGCCACAGGTGCCACGCCTGCTAAATGAGACCCAACTGCCGCAAGAGACGCCCGATTGGACACGATCGGACAGGTGCGATTAAAAAGAATCCTCATCATCCAAATTAGCATTCTGCCTTAATTTTTGTGAATGAATTTATTATGGGTGCTTCTTTGGTTAGTCCTTTCTATTTGCCCAAGTGGAGTTGGCTCGCATTTTAATTGGCGAGCATTCTCTTGAATTACCGCACGCGCTGCTGGGCTCACACCTCGTAGCAGCAAATTTTTACAGTGGCCCATTCGTAGAACTCCCTCTATACGATTGAAAGGGTCCAGTGGAATACCAACAAAAGATGTTTCTGAGAAACGAGTACTTATTCTTCGAGAGAATTCTAGAAGGGTTTAGGTAGTTTCATAAGGTTCCGATAATTCTAAAAGGTTTTAATAATTACCACCACTTTTACATTCTAGAAGTTTATCTCAAAATTAAATGCAGGTTTACGAGAATATTAGAGCATATTAAGATCAGATAATAAAACAGCCAGATATATAGATATATATATGCGCGTGCGCCTGCGCGCTTGCGCTTGCGCGCGCGCTTGCGCTTGCGCGTACGTATGCATAAGCAACGGTAAAGAAGGCTTTCACTACACCCACGAGCTAGCTAACCCAGTGTCAGTAAATACAGATAAGCTTATTCAGCAGCCATATTTCGCTAGCGGCAGAGCCATTGTAGCGGCTTTCATCTTGCTTGCAGTGGGTCGCGCACAATTGCCTGCTGCAGGCCTAAAAGCCCGCCGCCTGAGTCGAGCAGCGCGAGCATCTGGCCGCCGGGCCAACACAGCGGCCATTCGCAAAACTGCTGACGCAACTTCCGCCGAGGAGATACAAGTTGGGACGAAGCGTCCGACCATCTGCTAAGCGGTCATTTTTGAGAGGCGAAGCGCTAGTACTCACTTATTTGATAAATGCGAGCTGGCACACGGCCACTTACCAATGTGAGCAGTCGGGGCTTTTGCCTGCAGGAAGACGGCGACCTGTATGAGCCGCGCGGCCCGCTTGCCCGCTAGGAGCGCTCCATCGAGGCTCCATCTTCTTTGACCGCCACTCCCGACAGCAGCGCATCCGGGTGGCTACTGAGCTTCCGTTGCCACAGGTGTGAGCACGTGCTTGGTATGCCACGCACGGGCAGCGGCTGCACTGAAGGCGTCGTGAGCGGCGCGCGTTCATCATTTTGTCGTTTGCCCGTCGTTCTCGGAGCGGAAGACGAGCGGTTAGTTTTAGGTAGGGCCAAAGAGCCGGCTCGAGGCCGTCGGCGTCGTTTGAAAGAAGGGGCTGCAAATTCGTAGGAGAATGCAAATGTAGCAACAGCAATATGAAAGCATATCTGTAGCGCCCTAAGATAACTGAATCTCTTCCTAGATACTTCGACTAGACACATGACCTGGGCGTAAAGCATGCGTAGGTATTGTCAAAAGCACACCCGGCTCTAGCATTCCTAAGCGTGAGCCGAGTATGATTCTATGATCTGAGCAAATGATGCGAGAAGAAGGTGAGTACGTAGCTTGCTTTTAAATGCAGCCAGTTCAGATGACTTTTCGCGATGCCGTAGCTCATGAGTTACATGCTTTGCATGGATGTATGCAAAGTGAAGGCACGATCTCTGTAGAACTCGAAGCAGCTGAAACCTGCGCATCTAGAAGGTCAGAGTCAGAGGAGCAGGTGCAGGTAACAGAGAGGAAATACTCCAGGCAGGAAAGCCGGTGCTAGAGGATGTGTGTTCCAAGTGAGGGGCATGATTTTTAAGTACTAATGTAATTTAACGTATCTCCGTAAGTAACTCCACAAAGCCACATAGGTTATACTCTTTATGACAAGGTCTTTATGACTTTGTGGAGTTACAGACGGAGATACATTACATTACATTACATTATGTGGATGTTACGCAGGAGAGTTCTGCATAGCGAACTCACAGCCTAAGCGGCTTTCGGTACGCATTCGGTACCCAACAGACTTCGTCTCACGCAACAAAGAGAAAGTGAGAAGCATAGCAGAGTCAGGAGAGCAGTTGAGGTAGTGATTAGCATGGAAGTAGCAGCTTAGGACCGCTGAAAAGGATGAGCCGTAGTCGGCAGCGGGAGAGCAGTTGTCGCTGAGTAAGAATTGTGGAAGCGAGTTCCACAGTCTAGGACCTGCAGAGCTAAAGCTTCTTTCCTCCAACGGTCTTTCGGCGGAGGAATGGAACAGCTAATTTATTGTTCATACAAGACCTGAGGGCGCGAAGAGGCTGAACCTGGTGCAGCAGTTCTAGCTAGGTATCAGGGAGCCAAGCCATGGCGGGCCTTGTGGGTCAGTGTAAGAACTTTGCTCTGTATCTGTTGATCAACCGGCAGCCATCCTAGCTCTATTAGCAAAGCAGACGCGTGGTCAAACATCTGGGACTTGAAAACTAGCCTTGCATCTATAGCCATAGCCATTTGCAGTGGCCCTAGTTGCATTTTTTAGTAGCCCATCCAAAAGGGATATACAACAATAAAGCCGAGACAGAACTAAGGAGTTATTTAAATCTTTTGCAAGCCATCGGGGAAGACAGCTCCTAATCTTAAATATGGATCGGGCGTAATGGCTAGCTGTAGAAGTAGTCTTCTGAATGAGCTTTTAAAATTTAGGCAGCTGGCGAAAACGGCACCCACATTTCTTAAAATATTTTTGGTCCTTTTCCGAACATATGTCAATTGTCAAAACTACGAATTGCATTTATTACTTTTTTTTGTCCTTTAAAAGGAAACTTTTTAATAAAAATTGATTTTTTGACCTATTTCCGGGGCATTCCATCTTTACTGGCTTTCTCCCAAGGGTTGCAAATCAGGGGTCACCCCCTGCAGAGACCTCAGCTGATCTTGGACGTACTTGCCCTTGGCCTTGAATATGGCCAGTAACACACCCGCTAGACAGTGAGCAGTCATAACTGTGAGCTCATTCGGTCGTTTAGTTAAAGGTTATTTTAGAACAGTGCACTCATATCAGGTGCAGAGTCTACAGGAGATAGGCTGGCTGAGCTCTCATTTTGAGGCCCGGGCTGTCGAATTTCTTAGTAATGCTAGACTTATTGATAGCTAGTAGGTTAGTGTTATTGTCATTAAATTTGAGATTGTTTGCTGCTCACCTAGCGCGAATTTTAGCAACGCATGCAGCAAGGAGGTTCAGCCTGCTAGTGGCCACATTATTAAGTGTGCGCGCATAGCCTCAGTCGCTGTCGGTTCGCAATCGGTACCAACAGCGGTCATCTCATTCGACAAGTTTACAGTGTAAAGTACAGCTAGACTATGAGGAAAGGTTGAGTAAGTCAGTAGCATGGCAGTAACCGAGACTGACGGCTGTGAAAAGTAGCCAGAGTTGCCATCAGGAAAAAGACTTCATTAGTACAAAATTGTTGTGGGAATTAGTGCTACAGTCTTGAACGCACAGAGCATGAGTGCGCTGTGACAGCTGACGTTCGGTTTTGAGAGAATTAGAAGAGAACCTCGTGAGAATAAAAGGCTAATACAGCAGTAGTTCGGCTGTAAGCAGGCAGAGGATCGTATTTGTCTGGTGCTTTAATTCAGGGCGAGCATTTATGGAGGTATAGAGTCCTCTCTGTGCCTTCAACTCCGCGGCTACTTTTGCAAAGAAGACGTACATTTTGTTCACATTCTTAAACTAAAATACAAAAAGAGCCAGAATATCTTAATGCTACTTTGAGAGGCTTGATGTATACATATACAGGCTTGATGTAGTTTTTGGTATCTCGGCAAAGGCAGAATTATAGAAGCGCATTGTATGGAGAACCGGCAAGCTAATAAGGTCCATTGCTAGCCTTGCGGTAAGTAGCGTCTAATCCTGAAGAGGCAGCGCACATAGATACAATAGTAATAATAATAATATTCCATTTGTATAGCACCCTCAGCGAACTTAATCTCTTTCTAGAATGACTTCATAGGAAGACCATCAGAATACCCCTGACGGTGCGCCGTCTGCCTAGCAGTCCCTGTGGAAAAATCGAATCGCGCTATGCCTCAACGAATCGTTGCTCATGTGAACCCAATATCTGAAGCGCAAGATGACAGTGAACCTCCGCATACTGCATGAGTAGCGTCCTTTCGGATGGCGGGCAAGTCGAAGCACCGATGGTAAATACCAGGGGAGATTACCGCAGCTATCTCCGCCGTAGGCGCCGTGTCAGTATCCTCAGTCGATTGCAGTCAGTCTGAGTCAGCCGAGTAATCGAGGCGGCAGCCGCAGCAGCAGGTATCGTAGCTCGCTAATCGCAGCTGTCGGAGATCAATGAGGCTACTTCGTTTTCAAGGCAACCGTTGACACAGTGGCTGGGATCTAGCTAGCTTGGTCTGAGTCCAGCGGCCGCGAGCGAGTGGGTGAGGTCGCTAATTGCAGCGGTGGTAGGAGAATGCGAGCGACTTGAGTGCCAGCATCGGTTGCGTTTGAAATCGATCGCGAATAGCGTTCTGAGGCAACGGCAGCTTCATTGTGGGTTTTTCACATGGTTTTCGCTATTGGAGTTAGGTCGAGTGGCGCTTATAGGATTGACTCTTGACTCTGCAACGAGGCAACGACTGTGCAGATTTTCAGCGTTTATCCAAATCGATTCTTGTACTCGCAGCTGGTAGGAAAACGTGCCGCTTGTAATAGGAAGCTTGTTTAGCCTATGGCGATATCAGAAAAATCTAAGTCGGATATCCTTTTTGGAGGTTCCTTAGACCAGTGGGCTCTATGCATGCAAACAGGATGCACGCTACGGCGGGGGGGGGGGGCAAAGGCAACTCGTTGCCTTCAGCAAGTCTAGTCAGCCGGAATAATAGAACTGGCAGACCCATAAATCATTTAAAAAATGTACGCGAAGAGAGAGAGCGCGTTAAGAGAAATTTAACAATTGAACTAAATCAAAGTATTAGTAAGGTAGAATTATAAGAATAAAGTATATGAAAATGCCCAAAGTTAAATAAATCTTCCTCTGAGCAGTTTGCATGTACAGGGAAGAAGGCGCGTCGTTTAACATGTAAACTTTCGACTTGCAAAGCACGTGAAGGATAAACTCGCGGACGCTGCAAAATACATTTAGTTTCTTTTTGAATTTCATAAATTCACTGGATGTTGGTCTCAAGTAAGCTATAGTTTTTTGCAAACATAGAAGCGGAAAGTACGGTCGGAAAAGAATTTATGGTTCGTTAGTGGCACAGCTTAATTAGCAGAGTCAAAGGCGGAAATGTGACCTTGTGCAGTCGCAGAACGCTTTCATCAACGGCTACACAAAGCATAGCAAATGGGACTCAGGCTGCACAAGCGACAGCGGCGCCATTATCGTACAGGTAAAAGAAACGGATCTTTCATTAGGAAGACTAATAATGAAGTATTTGAGGCAGATAGATCTGTACAAGAATATGAAAGGGCGTAGGGTTAGAGAAAGAATCTCGCAGTTGATAGGCTGCTTGGTGGGAGCCAGTGCAGGTCTTCGAGAAACGACTTAATGTGACCGTTGCAACGTGATCGTCGTACAAACCTGGCTGCAGATTTGTGCAACAACTGTAAGCATCTTATGGCACACAGGTTGGGAGAGCCGGAAACGGCGAGTTACAGAAGATTAAATGGGATGACGCAGATGCATAGACCTAATTTGGTTGTGGCATCCCTATTTAAGCAAGCCCAAATTTGCTGCAATGCTGCGTAGCTCGAAGTAAGCAGACTTGACAGTGAAGCTGATGTGGTCATTCACTGGATAGTCGTCCTGGAAGAGGACGCTCAGATCACGTGCACAAGCCCCCGAAGATGTGTTGGCTGAGCCAATTTTTAAGGATAATAATAAAAATAATACATTTGTATAGCACCCTCAGATAACTTGGTCCCTTTCTCTTGGTATTAAGTGCTATTTCATAATTTTGTATGCCTTAGATCTTTTAGTTACCGCGGTAGTTTATCACGATATCAGCAAGATTAAGATTTGAAAATCCCTCTCAGGGGCCCTGGAGCGACGGGCTCTACGCATGCGTACAACCTGATATAGAAATACCATTATTGCCTACAAATTTTGCTTATGTAATCAGAACAGTAATCAAATTGAAACGAAAATATGTTCACCTCATAGAAAAATGACCAATGCGCATCTTGCTTTAAAACTAAAGTAAATCTTTTCGCTCGTCTTGCTCCTCTGATTGAGTCTCTATGCTCTCGTTTGGTCAGTAAGGAGGAACATCTAGTAAATAGTCTTAAGGGGTATTGTGCATCACATGTTTTTGATAAACCATTTATGAGAGCATGGACATTCTGCATCCCATTTTGGCATAGTTTTTGTTTTACAAGAACCTGAACCAATATTTCATAGTTTGCAGCCTTTTGATTGCACAGAAAGCCGTGAACCGCTGAAACGCAACTTTTTCAAACGCATTTCTCCGCCCTGTCAATCTTTTCGGTTAGCTCTAAACCCTCTATGGCAGAAGTCGGCGAACTCCGGATTTTAGGTCAGATCATTTATAGCCAGTACTTTAATTTCACCTTACGCTCTCCTAGTTATTTCTCTTTGAATAATTGAATTGTCGTGGCTTTGCTCCACTTCATTACTGCTGGTTTTATCTCAAGCTGTGACAAGATCACGCTCAAGCTGATACCGCCTACCATTTCCCGGTAAAAAAAAGTCCATGGGCTCACAGGAATCATTTGACGTGAGGTGCATTACTTTTAAGCTGATAATTTTCATAGCATGCATTTTTAACGGGTATGAAAAGTAATAGGTTTGCAATCAATCAGCGCACAAGTCTTTCTTCCGGAAACAGATTCTGATTGCACTGGCGCAATCGTTGATCGTGAAGCCTTTTCTTTATCAAGCATTTAGCTAAACGTCACTGCCCTCTATTTATCAACTGAAGTCACCATGGAAAAAACAGAACTGTCGGCCCGAAATCGGCCCAATCTGAAATGAAGCTGAGCATCGTCACCGTGAAAGAATAAAAGAGGCTCGAGGTTCAGTCTTGAACCTTACGCCACCCTATTGGCAAAATGCATTTGCTCCGGCGGAAGAACTTCTAGGGTCTTAGATAGCCATGGGTATTGTTTTACCGTCGTGCCTGACACAGATCGGCAGTGTTCTGCCAAATGCCTTGGCTGTGCCGAGCTCAGATTTGCACGGACGAGCTTTGTGAATCAGACTGCCGTTACTCATCTCTTGTTCAGTGCACCCTGCGATAGCACAGCATGTCCCGTTGGGGGTCTCAAAAAGGTATCTGTCAGTAAAATAGCGTGCACCCGTGACCAAAAATCAATTTAATAACCTGCGGAGGAACAGCTGGCCGATTGAATCCTGTCTGCTATTCCCCCTGGGTTCATTTAAATGTTGGGGGCTCTGTCTACCAGAGGAAAATCAAGGGAAAAACGTCAAGCCGTAAAAAATCTCGGGAAACTCTATTTGAACTTTATTAGTCGAGCCCAGAAGCGCATAGTTTAGCAAATAGCTCAGCTAAAATGACTCACCAAGCGGCGGACTATTGCTAAGACTGACGGTCCTGGTCTGGCTCTTCGTTTTTATCTGCTGTACTGAGAGACATTCTCCACAGCAGTTAAATCACATATCTGAATGACGATGATCAAAAGCCTTCCTATCAACATTTAACAGTTCAACGCAAAATGTAATCTTCAATTTAAACTATCTGAGTGTACATTACAGCTATAGACGCAAATTAGTAAAAGATCTTGCATCACATTCTTGGCATGTCACTCACCATAGTTGTACCGTGGTATTAGCACTGTAAAAAATAACGCAGTTGGCACAATGCAATCGCGCCATCAGCGCCTTAAATTTACTAACGAACTTGCTTATTGACTCGCTTACGTAATCACATTCAACATTATGCAGGTTGCCAAAGGAGGCTGTAAGTCACACGGATAAGTTTCCCAGAAGCGCCATTGATGCACATTCACACGTAACAGTTTGAGATCACTAATAAAGGCGATCTGAGGCTGCACTGAAACGGGGTAGCAATAGAAAAGCTACGTAAGATGATATTAAAACCTTCCCGACTCTCGAGGCAAACTCCGTCAAAGATGTAAGATCAATCTTGCACGCCCCAGTTGAAACGTGCCAGTGTCTAAGAGTGATCCTATCGGCGACCGAGAGTTTATAAGGCCGTTAGTGTCTTTAGAAAAGACAAATTGTCACCTGGCCGTAGTAGCTGCAGGAGTTCGGCTGCGCCAGACTGGCCGGGCCGAGCGTGCATGCGTCCCAAGTCACGGCTTGAGCGACCGGCCGCCATTATAATGGCGCGGAACTTGGCGAATAAGCACAAGAATGCACTGCACCATGAGCCGGTACTGGCTAAGCAGGAGGTTGACTAGCGGACAGATCAGCCTCGGTGCGGTCTGATGACTCATCCGCGCTTGGGCAGTAGGAGGCAATGTATTGGGCATAGCCCTAAAGCTTGAGCAAAAAGCCACACTGGAAGAGCGCAGCGTGTTCAATACTGCTCAATGCCAGAAAATAAAGGTGCAAAATGATTGGACATATTTTTTAGATTACCGTTAATCTAAAGAATTTCACGTGCATTTATGTGGCAAGAAATAAAGCTTCCCATAGCCAGTTTTTGGACGGTTTTTTGAAAAACTGTAATGAATTGCAGCCTTGGCCCGAGGATTAGCAATCGATTGCTCTAATTTGATCATAATTGAATGCAATTATTGGGATCTAATAACATAATCGCACAATAAAAAAGTGCGATGTTATACCTGATGCGTACTTTAGCTTTGGGAAGCCTATGTGTGGTTGATTTGCGATTGATTCCTGAAGATTGCTGTATTGGAAAGGGCCATTGCCGCTGATTGCAATGCAGTAACCGAGAGCTAGCATTGACAATGACATTGCCGGGTGCACCTGAAATAGAGTATACAGTAGCGAGAAATCTAAATGGGGCGTCACCCAGCAGCAAGGCCGTTGCCATGCATTGCCCTTGATTGCACGATCGCGATTGTTTAAAAGGATGTAGCTGCACTTTTAGTACAGTGTGCTGCAATACCCAAGAGCAGTTTGAGCTTCTCCAAGCAACTGTTGATCTATTTGTAACGGACCGTTATGGATTGGTAAATTTTTCAAGGCCATTGCCGTCCATTTCCATGCATTTCCGCTGATTGAATGCACCCAATGGGTGAACATTATGCGCCCACAGTGAGATGTTACGTAGAGAGTTGCCATTTCAAGCAGCCAGTCTTGTCGATTTTCCACGGATTGAGGTATTACCACCAACCATTGCTGTCGATTGCCGTGCATTGCTGACAATTAATTAGAAAGACAACTTGAATGCCACGGTTTATTTTTGGACGCAGCGAAATGATAAGTGCAATGACAATCGGACCTTCGCAGCTAATTTCTCGTCGATTGGCAGCGGGTTGGGGTTACGGCCCAAGCCATTGCTGTCGACTGCCATTCATTGCTCACGGTTGTACATTCGCGATTGGTTAAAAGGATGCGGTTGCACATTTAATACAATACGCTATGATACCTAAGAAAGTTGTGAGATTGACCCACTCACTTTTCGGTGATTGTTGATGGATCATAATAGATTGCCGTATTTGCCCGGGCCATTGCTCGGGGGGGGGGATTGCCGCGAACATTCTCAGAGTGAGCGGATGCACAATTCCTTGATTTTAAGTGGATGTGCAGACAACACTGTGCGCTTTAATTTGCAATAAAAACTGCAGCTGGGCCCAACCTATTTCTTGTATTTTTGCGACGGTTGGGTTATTTATCCTCGCATTTGTAGTCGGTTGCAGCGAAATGCGTGAGAAACGCACTGGCAATGCAAGTGCAATTTTATGAGTACAATTTTCACAGAGTGTACTGTCATATGCAATCAAAAAGTGAGCTTTTTGCACAGGATTTCTTTCATTTTGTTTTGGGATGCAGTGGATTGCTGTATTGGCCCGGGCCGGTGCAATCAATTTCAGTGGACTTCGTGAGCACCAAGCCTTGATTATAGGCTGACACATTTTTGTAACATCATGGCGGCCATATTTATTCATGGCATTCCAATTGCATGCTAGAGGGGCGTATGCATCTTCTCTCGCTCAGTGAAGTGGGTGTATTACGATAAGATGAGTAGAATTACTAGATCATTGGCGTCGAAGGCAGTAAAGAGTTCTCTTTTTAGATTACCTACGGTCAGAGGTATCTCACTTGAAGAGCAAATCGCTCCGAGATTGGTCTACTGAAAATAGTTTGCCAGAAACTGAAATACTTATTGCGTTCATTCAGATTTTTCCCAATTTAGGCTTGTCATGTAACCACTATTATTATGCAGGTCCGCTTTACTCTCTTTTACGCAGAAGCACTCCACCCATTCCGCCCCATGCGGTCAGTTTCCTCTCAGATGTGTAATATATGGGTTACCTATGCTAGGGGAAGTTTCTCTCTTTTATTATGGACAAGTTAGCTAGATGAAACTACAGCAGCACATTATTCTACTACAGGAACCTCGACTGTAGGCAGCCGGAGCTTACATGGATGGACACGCCATACCTTTTTACAAATTTACTCCTTGATTATTCTAGAACAGTAAGGGATTGGCAAGCACCCATGGGCCCGATGGCATAAGAGAAGGGCGGAGCCTCTACCTAGAACTTGCTCATTCCCGCTAAGGGAACGTGGGACGTTAAAGCAAGTATACTCGTAATTTTGATGCGCATATTGGTTATCATGAAGAGTAAATTTTTAGTCTGTATATCTGAAATGCTTAATCACCTCTACTTGCAGCGATACAAAGTTTTATGGTTCTCATTTATTACAGTTCAAAACCTGAGGTGGGCGTTCACCAGAGCAACGACCTGTCCCACGAGCGGCTGAAGGGGCTTTCCTTAAAAGCCAGCCACTAGTCTATGGGAGCATCCGAGTCTCCAAGCTCGCCTCCGCTGATGGCTGCTTCTCGGTTTCCACTTCCGCTTCCACTCGGCATCTGGCAGGCTTTGGACAGGCAGCGGTTGTCCAGGGAGGCCGGTTGATCTGGCTACCAGCCCGGCCAAGGCAATGAATTCTGCAGTTGACGAGACCGAGACTCCGATTGTAGCCTCAGTCATCTGCCGAAGCTCGGACGACGAGCTTCCGGCTTTCCAGGAGGTTTGCTGCACGATTCATCTAGCTCACTTCTTAAGCGTGTTTGTGCGCTGCTCAGCAGCAAGCCAGCCTCGATTCATGAGTGAACGCAACAACTGAATGCTTTTTTTTATTTAAAGACCGAGGAAGCTACGATTCTGCAGCTGTTGGTCTTTGATGGCCTTTTTTGGTAGCCCTGCTAGAAGAGAGGCATATTAGTCAAACCTAGGCAGAAAATTCATTCTTAAAATTTATCTATACATTTTTTAAATCAAATTTGAAGCTTGCTGTTGTATTGAGTATTCATATTTTCTGAGCGAGAGAGATGTGAACGAATGTGATTGCTACCGGTGCAAGAAGCTTTCCTTATAAATTTGTCGAAGAATCATGTCACTAGCTGAGGTGAGACACCAGGATATGTTAAGAGACATACATTTGGTCGTGCAATAACCAAGAGGGTGAAGCATTAATGGAGCATATGCATTTAAGCAGCTCTCTCAATGCTGAAAGAACTCCAGCCAGTGAAATGCATCAACTTAATGTGCTAACCAACTGTTCTCATTAAATTATAAAATCGAGTCAGGCTGCTTGAGGGCTGGGTCGACTGGCCAGCCTGGTGCTATTTTCCCCTCTATGACTAGGCTAAGATTTTTGCTTTGATAGAGCAAAGTAGGTTCAGTAGGGAGAGCATGCAGGTGTGCACATGCATATGAGTGCCTGCATCAAGTGCTTCGAAATGAACCTCTATGCTGCTCAGCCACGATAGAGAGCCGGCCATAAGCATTAATATTTAAGTTGATCAAAATGTTTTCTGTTATTTTGCTGCGATCATGCATAGTCAGTTTTGAGTTACCTGTTTGAGGTAGGAGAAGTTGGGTCAGCTGGAAATACATACTTTATGCAACTAGACATGCGTTCGCTAGCACGTGCACATGCACACTTGTATATAAACAGATGCACTCCAGCATATAGTTGTGGTATGAATGGGTTTCGTGAAACACCTTGCATGGCATGGCCTATAGCCTTACGAACTATCCAGGTTGCAAATGGTAGGAGTCATGATGCAGTGAGCTTAGACAGTCATACCATAAAATTCCCTATTATTTTAATCGTGCATCTAGAGCTCATGGACCGGTATTTGATATTTGAAGTCTGGCCGGTTGTCAAAAGCAAAGGGGGGCTGCATAAGCAAGCAAGATAATTTACAAACACATTTCCCACATGAATGGTTGTTATACAGACACGTACGTATATATACGTACATATATATTTTAATCGGCTTATATCTATGTATTTCTTATGTCTATATGTGTAAGAGCATCGCGATAGCATTCGCCAGTGTACTGTCCATCAAGATGAGTGAGGGGCATTTGGATTGTCGGTTCCTAAAGCAGCAACGCCAGAGACTAGTGTCGACGTTGATGGTGTCCGGTGTGTGCTTTTCAACACCGATGAGTGGAAATGTCGGCCTGCCACAGCAGTGTGGGCGGTGAGCCTCCAGTTTCCCCGCTCAAAGCTTCGAATGCAATGTAATGTAGTGTAACTTATCTACTTCTGTAAATCCACAAAGTCATAAAGACCATGTGGGTGTTACGCAGGAGAGTTTTGTAAAGCACACTCATAGCTTAATCGGCTTTTGGTACGCATTCAGTAGCCAACAGACTTCGTCTCCCGCAACAAAGAGAAAGTGTGAAGCATAGCCGAGTCAAGAGAGCAGTTGAGGTAGTGAGTAGCATGGAAGTAGCAGCTCAGGACCGCTGAAAAGGATGAGCCATAGTCGGCAGTAGGAGAGTAGTTGTCGTTGCGTAAGAATTGTGGAAGCAAGTTCCACAGTCTAGGACCTGCAGAGCTAAAGGTTCTGTCGCCAATGGTCTTTAAGCGGAGGAATGGAACAGCTAATTTATTGTCCACACAGGACCTGAGGGCGCGAACAGGCTGAAACTGATGCAGCAATTCAGCTAGGTACGAAGGAGCCAAGCCATGGCGGGCCTTGGGGGTCAGCTTAAGAACTTTGCTCTGTATCCGTTGCTCAGCCGGCATCCATCCTAGCTCTTTTAACAAAGGAGACACGTGCTCAAACCTCTGGGACTTGAAGACTAGCCGTGCAGCCATATATCATAGTCAGCCACAGTGGCCTAGTTGCCTTCTTTGGTAGCCCAAACAAAAGAAAATTACAATAATCAAGCCGAGACAGAACTACGGAGCTAGTTACATTTTGTACAAGCCACTGTGGAAGACAGCTCCTAGTCTTTGATAGGGATCAGACGTGATGAATAGCTGTAGAAGCAGTCTTCTGAATGAAGCTTTTAAATTGAGGCAGCTGTCGAAAACGAGACCTACATTTTGAGCACGTATAGATGGTCGCACAACAGCATCACCTATTTGAAGAGCAAAGCCTTTTAATCCAGCCACACGCTTAGGGTGTCACTTGAGGAGCAGTTCGGTTTTATCATCATTTAATTTCAGGAAGTTTTCCGACATCCAGGATCGAATATCGGCAAGGCAAGCATTCAGTTTCTCAGTTGCCGCTGCAGATTTCGACGGTTTGAATGACAAATATAGCTGAGTATCGTCAGCATAAAAGTGATTTCCTATTCCGCTTATGTCAATGACACTGCTGAAGCACTCTTGCTAGCATGAGCTGGCACCAGATGGAGCTCAGCCAACGCCAAGAGCTGCTTAAAGTCAAGGCCACAAGAACAAGGGCAGCTCACGAGACAGGTTCACGAGCAGCAGCAGCGAGTGCCCTCGGCTATCCACAGTAAAGCCTGGCGAGTTTGCAGCATGGCTGTTGCCGCCAGAAGCACCTGGCAGCGGCCACGACTTGGGCGTGTCCGAGATATCCCCATGTAACCGGCAAGCTGGCCAAGCTTGATAGTTGTGTGCTTCCACGTGACAGACGGCGGACTACTGGAAATCGCCGTGAAATCATCTATAGAGCACGTAGACCATGGCTGCTGGGATTGGCGTGCTGCCATGCTCTGGCGACTGTTAAACAGACCGAGATGCGGTAATGTAGCCTCGCTATGCCATCCCCATATGTGGAACAAATACTGCGAATTGTTCCGTTAGGATAGAGAAGCCAGCAGAACCCCTTTGCAACTAGGTCAATATGCGCAAGCAAAACTTGATAGCAAAACATACTCTTAGATGAGCGAGGAGCTGAATGGGATTCGGAAAATAGAACTGCAAACAGGAAGCAGACAGCGCACAAGGCACGGACTAGACACATCTGATGTGTACAAAATGCCTGAACTTCTCTACGCAGAGAAGGCCGAGAACGGTCTTTTACGCACATGGGAATGGCAACTCAGCAGCTCTTTTGCGGTCTAGATATTGAGTTTATTCTAAGAACTTGAAATAGAAGTTCGATTCCTGAACGGTTGAATGTAATAAGTATGAGCAGTGCCAGTTAAAAGAAAATTGGATCTTGCAGTATCTGGTATCGTTCCTATGCTGCCGATCTGCAAGTTTTTCCCTCGAATTCCTGCCTTTTAGAATTACAGCCAATAGACGAGGCTTGATCTAACGCAGCTAGATGACAATAAAGCAAAACTTCCTATTGACAGGCTTGCATAGGCAATCTTAACCACACACTGATTGCACTTGTGTGTTTTGCAATTATATTTTAAGAATATTCCTGGACATCCGCGTGAGTTTCGAAAGCTGTCTTAGGAGGACATCGTGCTCAGGCACTCTCCGGCTTCAAAAGCTCGCCACTCGAAGGAAAGTTGGAAGGTCACTCATAATGAGACAGTCTGAATGATTTTTATAATATAAAAGCTTATTAATTTTTCTAGGACTAGATGAAATCATATAAACAACACCTAAGTCCTTAGGGGTGCGGGTAACCAACTCCGCAGGTATGTGGGATACATTCCGAACCGTTTGATTCTGAAGAGGCTTCTTCCGAGTTTCCATCAACTAAAAGAGCAGATAGTTTACTTATAAGCTAATTTCCATACTGTAACGATAGGCTTGACGCGATTTAGTTTCAGCGAGGTCTGGCTAGTTTCAACGAGGCTGTAACAACCTGAGCCGAGCTGGACGATAAGTATCGATGAGCTGATACACTGCTATCGATCGTGTATCAGCTGCAACCTGCTACAGCTGGCAAATATATTAACATGACAAGTTTCGCCAGATGCTGCTGCTGCTTCTGCCTAGGTGGTGGGAGGGGTGCCTGCCGCTGTCGCATAGCAGAAAACTGCAACTGCTGCTGCTGCAGAGAGGCTAGCTGCAGCCGATTGCTCGGCTGATGCCTCTGCTGTTCCTACTGCACCGGTTGCTGCTGCTGCTGCGGGCGCTAGTAAAGCGACTTACGAGCCGAGCTCGCTGGTGGCATAGAGCTGCAGACCCTGGGACAGTGGCTGCGTGCGCTCGCCGCTTGCGTGCGGCTCATACGGCCCCCCCGCATGCGATGAAGCAAAAAGCCGTGCATGAGCACGTGCACGAGCCGAGCCGGTCCTTCTCCGGTAGCACCGTCG
The DNA here is from genome assembly GCA_009760855.2 of Cristatella mucedo. Taxonomy (NCBI): domain Eukaryota; kingdom Metazoa; phylum Bryozoa; class Phylactolaemata; family Cristatellidae; genus Cristatella; species Cristatella mucedo. The sequence goes on along the minus strand of WPIO01000001.1, from coordinate 18,938,689 downwards.
AACGTTTATCTGCCGACGTGGCCCGCGAATAGAAATAGGCAGCCGCTGCAGTTCGAGCAAAGGCATTCATTTTAGTAACCGTGCATTTGCATAGCACCCTTGGAGAGCCGAATCTCTTTGCATTTCTTTTGCCTGGCGGGAAATGAGCGGACGCAAGATCAGCTGCTGCATTGAACCATCTAAACGGGTTCGCGAGCAGATTGGCTGTGTCGCGCCCAATCAACCTCGACTCGTGCCTTGAATCGTGCCATTCCAAATATGCCTCGACACAACCTAAGATGTATACTTGCATGCATACATGAATGTGTATATGTAATGTATGTATGTGTGTATGTATAATAGTAATAAATCTAGCTGCTTAAACAGCCTCTTATTGTATAGCGACAGAAGAGCCTTTACGGCTATCACCACCGCTTGCAGTGGCGATAAAGGATCGCCCACCACAGGAATCGAACCCACGACCTCGGGACCGAAGTCATGAAAGCAACCGCCTTACCTAGTGTGCCATTACGGCTCATGCATGCATGCATATATGTATGTATGCATGTATGTATGCATGCATGTATGTATGTATGCTTGCATGTATCTCCGTCTGAAACTCCACAAAGACTATGTGGGTATTACGCAGGGGAGTTTTATATCGCAGACTCACAGCCTTAGTGACTTTCGGTAGCCAACAGACTTCATCGCACCCAACAAAGAGAAATTGGGAAGTATAGCAGAGTCAGGAGAGCAGTTGAGGTAGTGAGTAGCATGGAAGTAGCAGCTGAGAACCGCTGAAAAGTATGTGCCGTAATCGGCAGCAGGAGAGTAGTTGCCGTTGCATAAGAATCGAGGAAGTGAGTTCCAAAACCTAGGACCTGCAGATCTAAAGCTTTTTCGACCAATGGTCTTTAAGCGGTGGAATGGAACAGCTAGTTTATAATCCATTCAGGAATTGAAGGCACGAACAGGCTAAAACCGGTGCAGCAGTTCGGCTAGGAATGAAAGAACCAAGCAGAGACGAACCTTGTGGATCAATGTAAGAACTTTTATTTGCATCCAATGATCAACCGGAAACCATCGAAGCTTCTACAGTAAAGGAGACACACGGTCAAGCCTCTGGAATTTGCTAACTAGTCTTGTAGCCAAATTTATTACCAGATGCAGTGGCCTAGTGGCATTTTTTGGTAGGCCAGCCACACTGCAAATGAAACATCTAGCCAAGACGGTGCCATGGAGCTAGTGAAATTTTGGCAAACCACCGAGGTAGATCTAATAATCACGGTGGTAGATAGTGCCTAATCTTAGATAGGGATTGGGCGTGATGGCTGCTGTGGAGGCAGTTTAATAAGCGTAACCTTCAAAATTTAAGGAGCTGTCAAAGAAGACACCTTAATTTCGACCACACGGTGATGGTTGCACGACAGGATCACCTATTAAAAGAGCCAAGTCTTCTTGTCCAGCCACATGATGTGTCCTATTAGTAGCAGTTCCATTTTACCTTCATTCAGTATTAGGAAATCTTCCGCCATCCAGGATTGCATGTTTGCAAAGAAAACTTTCAGTTATCAGTCGCTACATCAGTTTCCGGTGGTTTAAATAACAAACGCAGGTGACTATCGTCAGCATAAAGGTGATAGCCGGCTGTGTGAGCCCGAATCACTTTTCTCAGAGGTTGAGTATAAATGGAGAACTGGAAAAGACCGAGGACGAATCCTTGCGGGGCTCCACAGGCGTCTGGTCTTGTGGATGAGACCAGACCACACGCACGACACTGATCAAACACGATCGAATAAAATGCAATTTGAGCCACACCAGTGCTTCGTCTGCCAGACCGTTAGCTGTTCTACAACGTTCAAGATGGAGATCGGCTCAGCCTTGCCTTTACCCCAGTGAAATTGCCTTTTTGGTTTCACTGTGGTTTTGTGTGCATTCATATGCATGATTCTGGAAATTTTACTATCCAGAGGTCCTACTAATTGTAAATACTGATTGTGTTCTTGCATGCTTTTTCTTTCCGGCCTATGTTTGAAGTGTGATTGTTTTTGCTTATAATTCTAAGCATGACTCCGTGCGTGTACTACACTACGGTAGCTTCAACTCATTATATGGTATTGCTTCTTCTTTTGATGGCGTGGAAACTTTTCCTAGGTAAGATTATGATTGCCAATTGTGCTCAAAGTCTTTGACAGAAGTAAGGATATTTTTTACTAATGCGTCAGTATTAGCTCTCTTTCACAGCGTAAGGTAATACCTTGCCACAGGCACAGATGCATATACATATGCATATATATATATATATATATATATATATAAACACACACATGCATATATACATATATAAATATACATGCATATACATATACATACACATATACAGGCACAGGCTTTTTAGAAAAAGAAACTGCACTACTTCTTTTGGCTGTACCAATTTAATGATAAGCATTTTCCATAAGAAATGCTTTGGGGATTACTCTTTGACATATAAAAAAACGCTCTTAGCCAAGCACACTTCAAGGTCAGCGGGTGTACTGGACATGATTCGGAGCGCTATAGCAAATAGGCGAAGTACGACTAGTTTTGCAGGAAGCAATAAATACAATTTGGTTGATGAAAACTGACTCGCAGTTCACATTTTGGGTGGCTCATAGGGCTGGGCCGCTGGGAGCCCTTTCACATAAGAACTTCCATTCGCAGTCACATCAAATTTGGTAGATGAACACTAATAACCTCGTCAATAACTTGGATTTGAAACCGCAAATACATTATGCGTTTTTTTATTTTGAAAAGTTCAACTGTATCTCAGTTCGGAAGTGCAAGGCGGATCGCTGGGCCAAGCCACTGGGATGAAATTGCATGGTATTTGTTGGGCCAACCCGAATCACCATTCTGTATACGGTGAAATCAGAACCACAGTTGCACGACGCTTCTTGTATAAATGGTATCACAGTTTGAATAAATAGGGAGGCTAACTGGGCAGGACCATCGCTAGCTATTAGATGAGAATGCTCATTCGAAATTACATTTCAATCCAGAACGTCATCAAGTATAATACGGAAACAAAACTTGAGTGTCATGCTGCTCATTTTGAAAATATTAGTAGTTTTTGTCAGTTTGAATTACCGGAAATATATTAAGGACGAATCGCTGGACCAGGCCATTTTAGGCCATTTCGTGAGAACATGCTTGTGCAATGACAGGAAATTTGGTTGTTAAATCCGTATCAAAACCAAAGTTGCTAAGGCTTATCTTGAAATAGGCAGCTTTGTCGAAGTTTTTTGCCGTATATCCAGTTATTCGTATCATACCCAATTTCAGGAACCGTAGGGATCACTTCTAACTCCACTTCTTTTCATCTCTACTAATTCAAGCGAGAAAGTCCACTCTACCGAAAGATGGCACACTTGCATCACGTGGCTGGATGACAGTGCTTTGTCTACCGTGATGGAACTACTATGACTCAGCAAGCAAATCCATATACAGTGAGCTGCTCGTATTTTATAATTTCTGTCTTGCCAATTCTACCGGTATTGCCAATTGCGATCTAATAATGCATCTTATACTTTCCCTCTTCCCAATGTGATTGCCAAGCATTCTCTAGGCTTTCATTTCTATGCAGATGACACTCAGTTGTACCTTTGCTTTGATCCCTCCCAGCCTTCGAGCACCTCGAATTCTCTCAACTCGCTTTCTGCATGTCTTGATGATATCCGCACTTGGATGGCAGCAAATGTTCTAAAACTATCTTACTAGTTATGGGCAAACCAAGTGTGATTCAGAAATAGGAAAGACTAATACTAAAAATGGGCTCTTCCAGCATATCTCCTATTACATAAGCACGAAATCAAGGTGTCCTGTTCTAAATTGACCTTTCGTTAGACGACCACATCAGCTCCACAGTCAAGTCTGCCTACTTCCAGCTATATAAAATTTCTACAATTCGGGCTTGTTTAGATAAGGATACGACATCTAAGTTGGTCCATGCATTTGTGACATCCCGTTTTGACTTCTGTAAATCACTGCTTGCTGGCCTACCGGCATGTGCAATGAGGCGCTTACAGCTGGTGCAAACCTCTGCAGATAGGCTTGTCTGTCGTAAGCGTCGCAGTTGCAACACCACACCACTTCCCACCGAGCTGCACTGGTTACCAGTCAAGCATCGGATCGACTTTAAGGTTTTGTCACTCACTTTCAGGTCACTTCTTTCTCTGGCTCCAGCATATCACGCGGATCTACTCCCCCACCAGGCCAAGGATTGTACCAACCGCTTTCGGGAATCTAACAGTTTACTAATGCCTGGCACAAACCTCAAATCCTTTGGAGAGCGTGCATTTAGTTCGTATGCTCCGAAGCCTGGAACTCACTCCCGACATGCATCACAACATCCCCTGATTTGACTACATTTAAAAAGAACTTGAAAACGCACTTATTTAGGACAGCATTTAGTGGGTCACTGTGATTCGTTCTTTATGTGCTTATGTGTGCTGACATTGTGCATGCTGCCACTAACCCCACTTGCATGCTGACCCTGTGCATGCCACCTCTAACCATGTTATTCGTGTTGTTTATTAAGCATGATATGACTCACCATTCAATCGCGTTTTCCTTTGCAGCAAATGCAAAGCGCCTAGAAAGAGATCGAGTTTTCTGAGGGCGCTTTATCAAGTGTATTATTATTTTTATAATTATTATTATCTTTGTTCTTAGGGCGCTCATCTGTGCTTTAATATGTTTCAGCCTTCCGGCGCCTCTCTCTTGACTCCCTTGCAGCATGTATTAGCAACATACTCAATAGTAGAGCTGTAAAATGTCTGGAGTTGAGAGCTCTTAAATGTCCTTAGAAACTGCATGCGCGCTCATTTTTCCAGCTGAATTGTAACGTTTTCACTTACTGATTGAATAGTTCCTTTCTAGCATAGTTCATTAGAATATAAGTAACTTTAATGCGGCCTCAATTTTTCAATCCTATTCCAAGACCATGGAACTAGTGGTAGATCAGCAGCCGAGCGATTTTATTAGTACACCAGACCTAGCTAGAGAAATTTAATTTGGATTTAGAGCAAACCATTGTCTAGAAACTTCCATGCTTCTGGTCTAAAATGACTTTCTTAATATTTCCTAACAGGTTAGGGCCTCTCGGCTAGTTTTCCCAGATCACTCGGCAGGATTGGACCCTTTCGACCACCAGAGGCTTCCGGGGCACCTTTCAACACGACCAGGTATCACTGGCTAATTTCTAAACATGCTTAGGTTCTCCCTCGGGGAGAGATATCGTCGAGTGCATATTTCAATGGCTGATTGTCATTCTGGAGGAAGTACCTTAAAGTACAGGCTATCTCAGGAGTCAATCTTTGGATCCATTTTCCACTGTGCGTAGGCCCTGTGTGGTCTCTCTCTGGCCAATTTTTTATGAAATGTAATCTTGGCTATCATTTCTACTCCGATGACATTCAGCTCTACCAATCCTTAAACACATCTAAGCCTTACTCAGCACCCAACTTACCTAATTCCCCATACCCGGCATTGATGGGCTCTACTTCTCAAGGCTTAATGGTGATAGGATTATCCCATTAGTTATGGGTTAGACTAGTACTACAAATATGTCAGAAGACCTCACCCTCGAGATTAGATTTTCTGGCATAATTCCAATGACGTCTGTCTGTAATCTAAGCGAGGTATTCCGAAACGACTTGAATGAGCGCATTGTCTCAGCAGTCGAGTCGGCCTACTTTTAGCCTAGAAAACCACCCTAATCTGGGCCTGCTTAGACAAGACTACGTCAGCTAAACTATTGCATGCGCGTGTAGCATCTCGTCTAGACTATCACCAATCTTTACATACCGAATTCCTAGCCTCGGCCCTTAATCATCTGCAACTGTTGCAAAACTCAGCCGCGCGTCGAGTCCGTCGTCAGCTGACGTAGCTGCCTGATCACATGACTGCTTCTGTCGGGGCTTTTTGGCCTGCCTCGTAAGCAGCTTAGAGCAGCTAGAGAGAGAGAGAGAGAGAGAGAGAGAGAGAGAGAGAGAGAGAGAGAGAGAGAGAGAGAGAGAGAGAGAGAGAGAGAGAGAGAGAGAGAGAGAGAGAGAATTCACTCGCTAGCACGAGCCTTCCTATCCAAGTAGCACGCTCCTCAAGTAAGCTCTCGCACCATTCGCTTCTCGTCCTCCCGTCTTCTCATGTTTATTTTAGCGCTAAACTGTGATATACTTTGGAGATCCGGCCGTCAGTTCGTTTAACGCGAAGATTTGGAAATCACGTCCTGCTTTTGTAACAGCTTGCCACGAGTTTTCATAATTCAAGTCTTATCTCAAAACTTTTATATTCCGCTGCACGTCTTTCATACATAACACCTGCATTCCAGTAACCTTCTATTTTTTTTATTCCAAAGTGCGTCGCTTAGTCGTGCGTTCTGCAGTGAACGTTATTAATTAGGCAATTGCACAGACCCCCCAGCAAATACCATACTTTAGACTAAATAAATGTTACAGACATGCTACAGCGGCTTCTGCACTTCCTTAGGACGAAAATACAGTGGCCATATTAGTGGTAGCATTTCCAGATGTGTGAATAATTCCGGGAACGCTGCTGTCTCCGATACACGATAGCGCGTCTGTGCCAACGGAACTCGGCAATAATGAAGAGCGCCTATAATGCACGCAGCCAAAAACTGTCTATATTAGATACGTACGGAGCGATAGGCTTCAAGCGTCGGCCATAGCATGCACAAACTTCCGTTCGATGGCCTGTACACAACTCGGCTCTAGGCGCTCGAGAGCAAACTTGTTTTGAATATTGTAGGCCTAAGACTTTTATGCCGCTTACGAACTAAAGAAACATAATAAACATAATTCATTTATATAACGCTCTAATAGAACTCAATCTCTACTCTGGCGCTTCACATTGCAACGGGGCTCGAGCCCACGACTTCCGCCAGGTCGGGGCGAGCACCTTAACCGCTGGGCCCAAACCAGCTCGGTAACTCACCCGATGACATTCTAGATCATTCAGGTCATGACTGCTAAAACATCGTTCATGGCTGCTAAATTACTCGACAAATAGCCGTTAATGCGATTATATATATATTTATTTATTCTAGGTCTAAGACCTATGCCGCTTACAATTTATATCATACAATATTACACACACGCGCGCGCGCGCTCGCGCGCGCTCGCGCACACGCGCACTCGCGCACACGCGCACTCACGCGCTCACGCACTCACGCACATATATATATATTTATTTATTTATTTATACTTGGTTAGGTGGCTTAGAAGCTGAAGTCACGGAAAATTCCAACAGTGGAGCTATAGGCTTTGCGCCCGGCAGGAGTTTATCCTGAGGCTTTGTGCTGGTGTGCTGTGTATCAGTTCTGCATGGAGCTGGTGTTTGGAAGTTGCCGTACGCTATTGCTGGTACAACATGCCCTTCCCCATGCTGCGCTGCTGTCGAATAGACTTCTCAATGCTGCGCATACGAGCTTTGTGTCTTTATGCACGGGCGCTCGTCCTTGCCTTCTGCAATGTTCTGCTACTGCCGGCAACTACTGCCTGCATTGGTGCATTGGTGCATTGGCGCATTGGCGCGTACAGGTCGCTAGTCGCTAGCAGAGGCTCCGGGCTTCCCTGGTTTTCGCCGCCTAGCGGCTGGGACCGGGGTATCTTGATTAGTGCTGCATTTGCTGCCTCGAGTTTTTTCATGACGTGGAAGGCGCAGCGTTTGCCGTTTGTAACAGGAGTTTAGCTCAGAAGCTGCTATAGCGCGATTGTAAGATTCATGTAAGAAGTGCTAAGGAAGTTGCTAATGACCCTTAAAAAGTCCCCGGGTGCTCGTCTTATTACATGTGACTTTAATAACTAACCCTTTCCAGGAAACGTAGCTAATTTTTATTGGCTGGATTAAGGCGTGTACTGATCTTGTTGCTCTGCTGAACAATAAAAAGCTGCGGCACGGAATCAAAATCGAGCGAATTGCGTGTGCAGAAGTGCTGTCTTGAACTTGAGTGCAGGAGGAAGTAGAGCTCATTCCGATTGACTCACGAGAGACAGCGCTTGCTTCTGAACAGAAACCAATAGAATTGCTCACACTTTTTGTGAGAGTGAGCTTCTTCTGACTGGACAATGAGCTAAATATCCGCAGCAAGAGTTATTAATGTATTAAGTAAATCCCAGGGCTAATCGTAGCCTATTTTGACTGGACAATGGGCTAGACATCCAGAGCAAAAGTTATTAATATTTAAAGTAAATCAGAGGGCTAATCGCAAGTCTGCAGATGGTAATGCTGAGACTAATGTAAAGCTCGAACTTGAATTAGGTGATGCCGACAGCTGGAGAGAACCTCCAACTTAATGTGGAAGAACTCACTGAAAGATTTAGCAGTATTATAAAGATGTGACAGATTTAGCATAATTGCTGGCCATGGTTGAATATTTCTGTGGAGAAGTCGGGAAATGATATACGGGTTGACTGGCCAGAGTTTATGATTTTACACGAGAGCTTGAAATGGTTATTGGTGGCTTGCAAGTTTCTGGTGCCGTAGCCCGAGCTGAAGATCTCAAAGACGAAGGGATTATTTTTCTTATGCTGGTAATAACCACTGTGACACTTGTGACTGTTACACCTTGGTTGGAGACTGCTGCTTTCAAACTGTGAAACTTTTGGACTGCTGATATGATTCTGGAAAATTGGCTATATAAGTCTTCCATCGTGCTGCTGATTATGTCTGCAGTAAGGGTAACATGACAGTTTCAAAACTCTCATTGCTTGTTCAAATACGAATTGAACCTGGCCAGCGAACAGTGAAGAGATAGTGCTTTACGTCTTAAGCCCACGCCTTAATCTATCTCCACTTTTCGGTTGCTGTGTACTCGCATAACTTCACGGTAATTGCATCGGCCATTCTGCAGCAAACCACTGCAACTGCCCGGGCCAGTACGTCAATCAACCGCAACCTGCCTAAAAACGACCAGAATACGTACACTTTAAGCTCTAACAGTGATTGCAAGTTGCTCTAATTTTCGGTTAATGTGTAATCCCAAAATTTCACTACGATCGCCTCGACCATTCGGCAGCAATGCGTTGCAACTGACTGCAATGGCCCGGGCCAATACCTCAACTTACAGCAATCTCATACAATTTGTCCTGAAATCCGTGTCGTAAAGCTCTCATTTTTAATGCATATTACAAAGCACACTGATTAAAGTCAACCACGTCATTTTAAGCAATTGTGCTCTTACAATCTTGGGCAATGCATGGCAATCTATGGCAACGGCTCGGCTCAAAGCAACAATCCACTACAATCCACGGCAAGTCGACACTATATTGGCTGCCCGAAGTGCCGATTGTCATCGCATTTCACATTTATTTGTGCTAAAAGTAAAATCGTAGGCCCGTCAAGCTATTTTGCATGGTAATTGTCAAAAAATGCACGGCAGTCGACAGCAATGGCAGGGACCAATACCAAAATCCGTGACAAATCGACGAGAAATCGGCTGCACCAAGCTCAAATTCTCATTCCGCGTAACATCTCACTGCTCGAGCACATACTTTCAACCCTTTCAACCAGCTCTGACCGTTCAATCTTAGCCAATACATGGCAATCGACAGCATTGGCACGGGTAAATACGGCAATCGATTATGGTCCATCGCAAATCATTGAAAAGTGACTGGGCCAAAATCAAATATATCTTACCTATCACAGCCCACTGTGTTGAAAGTGCAATCAAATCCTTTCAACAAATCGCACACGTACAATCGCGAGCAGTCAACGGCAATCGACAGCAATGTCCTGAACCAATACCCCAATTCCCGGAAAATTGAAGAGAAATTGGCAGCGCGGAAGCCTCAATTTTCATTACGAATAAAAAATTCCGCTGTGTTTAAAGTAAAACCGTGGAGTTTTCGAGATGCTTTGTTTGTTAACTGTCAGCAATGCACGGCAATAAACAGCAACGGTAGGGGCGAATAGCAATATCCGAGGAAAATTGACCAGATTAGCTGCAATAAACAGCAACTCTCATTCCACGTAACTTGTACCTGTGTGCGCGCATAATTTTCACTAATTGTCCGGGTTCAATTAGCGGCAGCGCACGGCAATCGACGGCAATGGCCCGGGGATATACGCCATTCCGTAACGGTCAGTTACTAATGGACCGACAGTTGCTGAGAGAAGCTCCAACGTTTCTCTCGTATTGGACTAAACTGCATTACAAGTACAACCGCATCTTTTTTTACAATAGACAAAGGCACAATCGAGGGCAATGCTCGGCAATCGATGGCAATGTCCCGGTCCTTACAACAATCTGGTTCAAATTTGCTGGAAATTGGCTGTTTGACTTTGTAATTATTCTCTCACTTAATGCTCACTGTGGGCGCACATGCTGTTCTTTATAGCGCATAACCTTGGGGAGTCCATGGCAATCAATGGCAATTGCCCGAGACAATACAGCAATTTGTGATTGTCTGTTACAATTACACTCAAAGCTGGTGAAATAAGATCAAAACTTTCTTGCGTTACTATGCTTATTAAAAGTGCAACGGCACCCTATCAACCAATCTTGAACCCACATGCGAGGGCAATGCTCGGCAATCGACGGCAACGGCCTGGGAAAATACGGAAATCTATACCGGTCCATTAAAAATAGACTGGACTCTGCTGGGTGAAGCTCCCATTTAGATTTCTTGTTCGTGTATACTCTTTCTTGTGGTGCACCCAGGAACTTATATTGGTAATGCCAGCTCTAGGTCACTGCACTGCAAAAAGTGCGCGTGTGCTACACTAAGTGTTATACTAAGTGAGCGTTCGCGAAGCAACATACAATTTGGTGGAAAATAACATCGAACGTGTACTATAATATCAGCGCAAAATTGTTGAGCTCGGCAACGCTTACGTCCGGTCGTTGTTAGCCTAATTAGAGGGGATTTCGGTGACTTGAGGTAATTCGTCGAATCCGTACCTGTCCAAAGTCGTAAGAATTCCTTTCAATTTAAAAAAAAACTTTGAAAATGCACATTGTTAAGCACAAACTTTAACCCGGCACTTAAAGTCTAGGTCTGCCGACGATCTAGCCAATTTCAGACCTCCTCCGTGTCTACACCCGGAAGCTTAGAAAAACTAGGGCTTCTTTTTTCTCTCGAAAGCCCAAAGTCCACCGATTCACAAGCAAATTAGCCAGATCTGTCATTGCTAAAAAATACCTCAACTAGCATATCGTGGTCAATGGTGTAAAAAAAGAAAGCTGACAAATCATGCGGGACCTAGGCAATAACGTTAGTATCGTTGTTACTACTCAGGATGACATCGATCGACCTGAAGACAGCAGTTTCGTTGGAGTAGTATCGCTTGAGCTTTGAGTGAAGTTCTATGGATTTTTATTGTTGTAATCAGCTAATCAAGCTTTTTACCAGCAGTGGTGTTGAATCTGTTGATTTTCCCCAAAATGCAATTTTAAAGTGGAAAAACACGACTTTGACTTGTAAAGGTCATCAGAAGGTCATCACAACAGCTATGTTACATAAAAATAGGATTGTGTTGCCCCTTTTGTTTGTGCCAATATGCATGCCGATCGTTCCGTTGGTATTAGAACATATTAATAAATCTGCTGAGGGAGATAAATCCCATACGGTGAGGGGGCCAAACCCGGAGGTTCTCCCTCAAGAGTCTTGGGCAATAACGAAATCTTAAGACATTATGTTGGCGATAGTATTTAAGAACTTGGAATTCATAAGAAACTTGTCAAGTATTTACTGAACGATAAACGATTAAAAAACTTTTGCATTGAACCACGTATCCAGACGCGCTTTAAAACCTGAGGTATGGTTAATGAAGTTGGTCAGCCAGTTAAAAAATCAGAGATTTGAATAGGACCTACATATATTGAGCTTTAATTGAAGGACTTTATTGCGGTAGCAGTTTCATCTATAACAATGTTGGAAAATGGTTAAAGAGACATCACAGGTTATGACTCGCATACTTGCAAAAGTCAGAGGTGGCTGCATGGAAGCACTATTACATGCAATTTTCTCAAACGAAGAAAGACCAACACTTATCAGCCATCGAGGTAATATTCACTGAGTGAGAACGCTCAGCCTTTTCAAGCAGAATATTTGTGGGCGTGGCCACCGGGGTCCATCTTCGTCGCGCGTGACGCCATCGCGCGCACGAGCCCTTACAAATTGGTGAACCCGACGATTGATTTGAGCATGCAATCTTGCTCGACCGAAAACCGCTCGACGCGAATATGAAACACACCATCCGACCACCAACGACTCGACACCGACACTCGGCGACGAACCAACCGCGACCAACCGGTACGCCCTTCATTACTACTGCGCCGACACTCGTCGCTCGTCGGCGACGCTCCCCTCCACATGTGCGCGCCGTCGGCTGCGTCGCAACGCCGCCGCCGACCAGGCGCCGTTCGGCTCCGACTACGCCGCCACGCTAGTGCAGGTTGGAGACGCACGCCCCAACGTAGGTGCTGCGCGGCTACTAGGCCGCCGCCTACGGCTGTAGTCACGGCCGTAGTAACCTACGGCGTATTAGCGGGCCTCGAACGACACCTTGAACCGCGCTCGGCTTCGCGGTAGCCTCGACCGCACTCGACGCTCCAGTTCGTGGAGCACTTCGCCACGTTTGTTTCCGTCGCCCGTCTCTCCGTCTTCCGTCGCCCGTCGACTGGGGGGGGGGGACCTTTGGGGGCGTGGCCGCACCCACAATGCTGTTCCACCCCTGCCGGAATCACACCACTCCGCCCAGCCAACGGGCGCGCTGAGCACCGCCTCGTTCGGCGCTGCAGTTGGACAGTATCGGCTGACCAAGGTGGAATTAATTGCAACGGGTCAGCCGCGGTCGCGTGACCCGCAAGTCCTGCAGCGAAAAAACTTCCTGCTTGTCCACTGGCCTGTTCGCACGCTATCCACTCGCTTTCCCTTCCTTCTTCTCGCCCACTTTCTCTTTCTCTTCTCTCCGCTGACGTTCCGGAGCTGCTTCCACGATGGCTACAACGTCCGCATGTACTATCGCGCGTTTGCGTGGCCTGCGTATAATCCAATGCAGTCGTCTTCGTCGTCGTCGGCACCACAAATCACCGGCGGGGCGTCGTTCATCTTCGGCGCGCGACCATCGTTCGCACGAGCCCCTACGTATTCACTGCCTTACCACTCGGTTTAAGGTCTGACTGGCGAGACTGCAGTTTCCCAATGAAACGGAGAAGCCCTGAATTTTTAAGCTTCCGCGTTTCTATCGGCCTTCTAATCAGCTAGTTGCAAGCCAAGTTGCACACAAGGGATTTCGAGGAAGTTTAATCTATAGCAAGTACTCTGGAGGGCCCCGAAAGGACCGTCAGAGGACGCTGTCGTTCCGATGGAGTAATTATAGCGACGCATGTGGGGCCGACGATGAGAAGATACTAACCTCAGAGTAAGTCAAGATAATCCTCGTCTCACTAGAAGCAGCTTGAGGAGACCCAGCTTGGCGGCCACGCGCGTTAGCAATGCTAAGTCCGTGAAGAAGGTGCCTCGTGGAAAACTTCTAGCGAGCAACCATCATCCAATTCAGACGATCGCTTCCATTCCCAATCCTCTATTTGCATGCACTCACGTGATTTAACGATCCGTAGCTCAACGGGCACATTAGTGACCGTTTGAGGGGGAAACTGCTTCTAGCCACGTTTGGCGCATTAGCTTCGGTTGCTCAGTCGCTAGGGGACTGGACGCGAAAGCATAAAACTATTGTCTCGCAACTCAAGTAATCAGTTCGAGTCTTGAAGAAGCCGGTCCCTTTTTTTCGCTGTGTGCCAAGCGGTCACTCAGCTTCGGTTGACTTAAGCACAATAAGGCTGCTAAATTAACTGGTATCATTTCGTTTAGCACTTCATCTACCTATATAATTTTGAAGTACGCCTGTGCGTCATGTGAGCAGAACTCGTGGTGGACTCGCAAGACTGTAGACCTCAAAATATTTTCCTTTTCCGTGTATAAAATCTTGGTATGTGAGGAAAGACTGCTAGATTTTAGTAGGTTGGGCTCGGCAGCTATGCCAGAGGACATAAGAGGCCTGTTACCTCATCGAAGTTAGATTTGCCACGATTTTTCTTGGGTCTAGGCTAGTTTAACAATATCTGTAAATTAGCACCCAGAGCTTTTTACGCAGAATCTATATCTATTTGAAAATCAAAGACCGTTATATGGTATCGACAAAACATGTCGTATAAACCTGTCACCTATAGCAGCAGGAAGGCTTAGCTGCAGTGACTCATTGACTGGCAAATAGTTGAGCTTGATTGTCTTGATGAAGCGACTAATTTTTACGTTCGACTAGGATAATAACAGTAAGAATGAAAACACATTTGTTTTGCACTCTTAGAGAAATAAATCTCTTTCTGAGCACCATGCATATGCTGCAATGGAAGCATGACCTTGAGGTTAGTGACATCATGCACAGTCTCAGCATGCATAAGTACACAAAAGACTAAACACAATTACCCACTAGATGCTGCGATAAACACGTGCAATTTTGCTTCTTTTAAATGTCAAATCAGGGGGTGACGTTGCGTCAGTGGAGAATGAGTTCCAGGCTTTAGAAGAATGCAGAATAAACTCACAGTTTCCAAAGATTTTGAGGCTGGTTCGAGGCTCAGCTAAATGACTTAAGTCAGACTAGTGGGTGGTACGATACGAAGCCTGATTGAGGAGTAGCCCTGATAGGAACGCTTGAATTGGATGCACTGATTGATCGGGAAACAATTCAGGTCACAATGAAGTGGTGTAATGCTGCGACGCTCATGAAAGACCGTCCTAGCTGCTGTGTTCGTCGCCATCTGCAAGCACCCCCCTGCAGCTTAGGTTGGAAGACCAGCAGGGGCTTCATAGGGGCCCAACTTGGCAATCTGTAAATTCTGATTCCTAGATACCTTGGTTAAAGTCAACGTTAAGTCTTCACACTCTGTAGAGGACTGCCGTCGACTGCAAAAGTGGCCACCGATGTTACACGAGCGAGTCAGACTGAGCTACGGTTGAACGACCTACTTAGGAATGCAGTCATGGGTAGAGTGTCTCTGCTTGTTTTGCTTGATCTTTCGGCAGCATTTGATACCATCGATCACAAAGTTCTTCTACAGCGCCTCTCATCTCGCCTGGGCATCACTGGCACTGCTCTGCAGTGGTTCAGGTCCTATCTCAGTGGGAGACTCCAGAGTATTGTCGTGAATGGACAAAGATCATCTGAAGTACCTCTGAAATATGGCGTACCTCAGGGCTCAGTGCTAGGTCCGGTTCTTTTCACGGTTTATACTCTGCCTCTTGCTGATGTGATTGCCAAGCACAATCTAGGCTTTCACTTCTATGCAGATGACACTCAGCTGTACCTTTGCTTTGATCCCTCCCAGCCTTCGAGCACCTCAAATTCTCTCAACTCACTAGCTGCATGCATTGATGACATCCGCACATGGATGGCAGCTAATTTTCTAAGACTTAACGATGATAAAACTAACTTACTAGTTATGGGCAAACCCAGTGTGATCCAGAGATTGCAAAGGCTGACTCTCAAAATTGGCTCTGCCAGCATATCTCCAGTAGAATCAGCTCGAAATCTAGGTGTCATATTCCAAAGCGACCTCTCGTTAGACGACCATATCAGCTCCACAGTCAAATCCGCCTATTTTCAGCTTCATAACATTGATAAAATTCGGGCTTGTTTAGATAAAGATACTACGTCCAAGTTGGTCCATGCATTCGTGACATCCCGTCTCGACTTCTGCAACTCACTGCTTACAGGCCTACCAGCATGTGCGATCAGACGATTGCAGCTGGTGCAAAACTCTGCAGCCAGGCTTGTCTGTCGTGAGCTTCGCAGTTGCCACATTACTCCACTTCTCGCCGACCTGCACTGGCTACCAGTCAAACAACGGATTGACTTCAAGGTTTTGTCGCTCACTTTTAGGTCCCTTCATTCTATGGCTCCAGCCTATCTGTCAGATATACTACCCCATCAGGCCAAGCATCGTACCACCCGCTTTTCGAAATCCAACAGTCTAGAAATACCTCGTACAAACCTTAAATCCTTTGGAGACCATGCATTTAGTTCGTATGCTCCCAAAGCCTGGAACTCCCTCCCGATCTGCGTTAGAACATTCCCTGACCTGACCACATTTAAAAGGAACCTAAAAACACACCTATTTAGGACAGCATTTAGTGGGTCCCTGTGATTCGTCCTTGATGTGCTTATGCGTGCTGACACTGTGAATGCCGCCACTAACCACATTTGCATGCTGACCCTGTGCATGTCACCCCTAACCATATTATTCATTTCGTTTGTTTTTTCAAGCATGATTTTACTTAACATTCAATTGCATTTCACTTTACAGCAAATGTAAAGCGCCTAGAGAGAGATTAAGTTTTCTGAGGGCGCTTTATCAAGTGAATTATTATTATTATTATTATTATTATGTACTTGATAAAGCACCCTCAGATTACCTAATCTCTCTCTAGGCGCTTTACATTTGCTGTAAAGTGAAATGCAATTGAATGGTAAGTGAAATCATGCTTGAAAAACAAACGAAATGAATAATATGGTTAGGGGTGACATGCACAGGGTCAGCATGCAAATGTGGTTAGTGGCAGCATTCACAGTGTCAGCACGCAGAAGCACATCAAGGATGAATCACAGGGACCCACTAAATGCTGTCCTAAATAGGTGTGTTTTTAGGTTCCTTTTAAATGTGGTCAGGTCAGGGGATGTTCTGACGCAGGTCGGGAGGGAGTTCCAGGCTTTGGGAGCATATGAACTAAATGCATGGTCTCCAAAGGATTTAAGGTTTGTATGAGGTATTTCTAGACTGTTGGATTCCGAAAAGCGGGTGGTACGATGCTTGGCCTGATGGGGTAGTATATCTGACAGATAGGCTGGAGCCATAGAATGAAGGGACCTAAAAGTGAGCGACAAAACCTTGAAGTCAATCCGTTGCTTGACTGGTAGCCAGTGCAGGTCGGCGAGAAGTGGAGTAATGTGGCAACTGCGACGCTCACGACAGACAAGCCTGGCTGCAGAGTTTTGCACCAGCTGCAATCGCTTGATCGCACATGCTGGTAGGCCGGTAAGCAGTGAGTTGCAGAAGTCGAGACGGGATGTCACGAATGCATGGACCAACTTCGACGTGGTATTCTTATCTAAACAAGTCCGAATTTTAGCAATGTTATGAAGCTGAAAATAGGCGGATTTGACTGTGGAGCTGATATGGTCGTCTAACGAGAGGTCGCTTTGGAATATGACACCTAGATTTCGAGCTGATTCGACAGGAGATATGCTGGCAGAGCCAATTTTGAGAGTCAGCCTTTCCAATCTCCGAATCGCCCTCGGTTTGCCCATAACTAGTAAGTTAGTTTTGTCATCGTTTAGTTTTAGAAAATTAGCTGCCATCCATGTGCGGATGTCATCAATGCATGCAGCTAGTGAGTTGAGAGAATTTGAGGTGCTCGAAGGCTGGGAGGGATCAAAGCAAAGGTACAACTGAGTGTCATTCGCATAGAAGTGAAAGCCTAGATTGTGCTTGGCAATCGCATCAGCAAGAGGGAGAGTATCAACCGTGAAAAGAACCGGACCTAGCACGGAGCCCTGATGTACTCCATATTTTAGAGGTACTTCAGATGATCTTTGTCCATTCACGTCAATACTCTAGAGTCTCCCGCTGAGATAGGACTTGAACTACTGCAGAGCAGTGCCAGTGATGCCCATCTCTAGTTTATTTTAAATCGCCGAAGCCACCTCCAGCAGTAATTGCAGATCTACACTCTGCACGATAGAAGGTGCCTTCCCTTCAGGATACTGAATTATTCCTAGTTCGAGAGATTGAAAAAACTTCCAAGCTCTCTAAAGCGAAGATAAACGCAATATAAATATTAATGACTGTATTTTATGGGCAGTCAAAGCCTCGCAGTTAGCACTTAGTCCGGAAGCGTTATAATAATAATAATAATTCACTTGATAAAGCGCCCTCAAAGAACTCAATCTCTCTCTAGGCGCTTTACATTTGCTGTAAAGTGAAATGCAATCGAATGGTAAGTAAAATCATGCTTGAAAAACAAACGAAATGAATAATATGGTTAGGGGTGACATGCACAGGGTCAGCATGCAAATGTGGTTTAAGCGTTGCTTAAACGAGGCTACTAGTGGCTGAGCTTAGCCATAACCATTACCCTGTCGTTGGTGATTCAGATTAGATTCCAAGTTCCCAGCAGTGACTACTTTAAGTACTATAACTTACTTACTCGATATTCACGGTTATGAGCCTTTTTTGTAGTAATATCCATCGCTACAATGAGCCGAAAATATGTGGCTCGGAAAATTAGATTTAAGCATCGCGTGGCCGTGATTATGTTTCACACTTAGGAGCCGAGCCGAGTTAGAGACCGCTCAGCCAGCAGCTGTAGAAGCGTCTGGTGACCGATCGTGATGCCAACTATGACAAAGGGTATTTATTGGAAGGCAAGTACTACTTTTCGAAATAGTCATCGAGGGAAATAGCTGCTTCTGGAGTGTCAGAAAACCAAAAAACCACCGACCGGATCCTGAATACCCGCTGACATTGATAAATGCAAGACGTCAAGAAGCCTGGATGTGCATTCCTGCTTTTGAGGTCAGGGAGCTCAGGGAATGACGTCCCGAAATGCTGGCCCGCAAAAACAACCAGTCAAACTGCGACCGTCGATTCATTTTGCTGTTTGCTGCGTTTGCTCGCTAGGTCAAAAGGATCTCGTGCACTGATTTATGCTAAAATCTAGTTTTTGGAGCACAGATATCTCTAAAGACTAAATATAATATCTGAGCAATGATAAAACTAACTTATTAGTTAAGGGCAAACCCAGTGCGATTCAGAAATTTGAAAGGCTAACGCTCAAAATTGGCTCTGCCAGCGTATCTCCTGTCGAATCAGCTCGAAATCTAGGCGTCACATTCCAAAGTGACCTCTCGTTAGACAACCACATCAGCTCGAAATCAAGTCTGCCTACTTTCAGCTACATAACATTGCTAAAATTCGCACTTGTTTAGATCAGGATACCACGTCCAAGTTGGTCCCTGCATCTGTGACATCCCGTCTTGACTTCTGTAACTCACTGCTTGCTGGCTTACTGGCATGTGCAATCAGGCGCTTACACCTGGTGCAAAACTCTGCAGTTAGGCTTGTCTGTCGTGAGCGTCGCAGCTGCCATATCACACCACTTCTCGCCGACCTGCACTGGCTACCAGTTAAGCAACGGATCGACTTCAAGGTTTGGTCGCTCACTTTTAGTTCACTTCATTCTTTGGCTCCAGTGTTTCTCTCAGATTTTCTCCCCCATCAGGCCAAGTATCGTACCACTCGCTTTTCAGAATCCAACAGTTTATCAATACCTTGTACAAACCTCAAATCCTTTGGAGACCGTGCATTTAGTTCGTATGCTCCCAAAAGCCGGGAATTCACTATTGACTTGCATCACAACATCCCCTGACTTGACCACATTTAAAAAGAACTTAAAAACACCTATTTACCACAGCATTTAGTGGGTCGCTGTGCTTCGCCCTTCATGTGCTTATGCGTGCTGACACTGTACATGCTGTCACTAACCAAACTTCCATGCTGACCCTGTGCATGTTACCCCTAACCATGTTATTCATCTTGTTTATAAGGCGTGATATTACTCACCATTCAATCACGTTTCCCTTGGCAGCAAATATAAAGTGCCTAGAAAGAGATTGATTTCTCAGAGGGCGCTTTATCAAGTGCATTATTATTATCTTTGTTAGTATTATAGTGGTTAGATCTCTCAAATTAAAAACCCACAGCATAGAAAAGCTGTTTTGCTAGCAAATGCGCGAGACACTGAAAGGACAGCTGACAATATTATACGAATCGTGTTTTAGCGGTGAGTAATCTTATAATACCACAAACTGTACGACTGACTGTTGTAGGGTAGAGATGCCGTAACCGCTCGCAGTCACTTTACTCACCACCATCTACTATCAATCGTACAGATTCTAAATTCATAATTCAACCTAGACGGCTCATTATATATACATATATATATATAAATATATACAAATTAATATATACATATATATATACATATATATATACAAATGTATATATATATATAAATTAATATATATATATATATATACAAATCAATATATATATATATATTGGTCTGCTTAATTTGAAGCACTAAGGCGGGCGTTTTAATAGTTTGCAATCCGGCAAATGCTGCTAACTTTCTTGTTCACCGAAACTCTCGATGAACTTCGTCGAATCCCGCAGAAATAGAGTGAGTTCATGTGCTAGCCTAGCTTGAAACCCACGGAGGCTCCATGTTTCTGGTATACATGGTTTCCTGGCATGGGTATTTCGAGGAATCAATATACCAAGAAATCCGGTGACGCCATTTTATTTCGAGATCATAATTTGCTTGCTTACCGGAAACTTACAGTGATTCGGCAGTTTCATAAAAATAGCTAAAACAAATTCTGCACTAAAACTGTCACTCCCCAAACTTCAGATACGTGAAATTGCTATGAGAGATTATGCTGCATGAATTATAACAATCCAACGTTTCAAAGCATATTGAACACAGCGCCGTTTTTAGTGGTCTTCCGGTGTTTATTAGGGTCGGGATAACTTTTTTATTTCTATGGTCGCCCCTCATTTGTCGCGGCTTATCAGTTCCAGAATCTGCAGCGATAGGTGAATTTGAAATGTATATATATATATATACATATTAGAATGAAAAGAAAATTATAAAAGTGATATTAATCTTTCCTGTAGACAACAACAAAGAATGGTCTTCGGATTAATTGCGTCGACAACTTCTAATTAACTAATTACAAGCACTAAAACAATGCTTAACATTTGACGAACACGCAGCAGAAGGCCTCCTGCCAGCGTGTGGTTTCTGAAATTACTGATTCAAGCGCAGGAAATCAAATCTACCATATAAGTAGTGAAGTGTGAGCATCTTAGGACGTTCTACGTAAACTACTACAGCTGTAGCCTTCAGGTGCTCTCAGATCAGCGTGCCAGCTGCAATCCGTTTTTTGTGAATGTCATTTGACTCTGATGAGGATAGGGTCAATTCCTGTAGAATCAGCTCGAAATCTAGGTGTCATATTCCAAAGCGACCTCTAGTTAGACAAACATATCAGCTCCACAGTCAAATCTGCCTACTTTCAGCTTCATAAAATTGCTAAAATTCGGGCTTGTTTAGATAAGGATACCACGTCCAAGTTGGTCCATGCATTCGTGACATCTCGTCTCGACTTCTGCAACTCACTGCTTACCGGCCTACCGGCATGTGCGATCGGGCGATTGCAGCTGGTGCAAAACTCTGCAGCCAGGCTTGTCTGTCGTGAGCGTCGCAGTTGCCACATTACTCCACTTCTCGCCGACCTGCACTGGCTACCAGTCAAGCAACGGATTGACTTCAAGGTTTTGTCGCTCACTTTTAGGTCACTTCATGCTTTGGCTCCAGTGTTTCTCTCAGATCTTCTCCCCCATCAGGCCAATTATCGTACCAACCGCTTTTCGCAATCCAACAGTCCATCAATACCTTGTAGAAACCTTAAATCCTTTGGAGACCGTGCATTTAGTTCGTACGCTCTCAAAGCCTGGAACCCACTCCCGACCTGCGTCAGAACATCCCCTGACCTGACCACATTTAAAAAGAACTTAAAAACACATCTATTTAGGACAGCATTTAGTGGGTCCCTGTGATTCGTCCCTCATGTGCTCTTGCGTGCTGACACTGTGCATGCTGCCACTAACTACAGTTGCATGCTGACCCGGTGCATGTCACCCCTAACCATGTTATTTTTTTTGTCTGTATATCAAGCATGATTTTACTCACAATTCAATTGCATTTCCCTTTGCAGCAAATGTAAAGCGCCTAGAGAGAGATTAAGTTCTCTGAGGGCACTTTATCAAGTGCATTATTATTAATATTATTATTTAAAAGGAAAGACCGGGCTGGAAAATAATTCGCGTCTCTGGGATTCGCACCGCTTGGCTCCTGCTACCGCTTTTGTGGCGCTGTTTTTCTAGCTTCACCTCTTCCTACTCCTGTGCTGCTAATTATATACGCCATTCTCCATCGAAAGCCATACTTATCGCGCTTCCGTTTCCTCGCACTAGATGAGTGCAGTTATCAGTTGCTTAAGTTTCAAGCGCCGCGGAGGAGCGCGCCTGAGCCTAATAACAGGACACGCTTCTTGCGGCGTGCTTGCAGGCTAAAACCCAGCGAGTACACGTGACTCGTTGTACCCACCCATATGAAAACATCGGTTGAACGGTGGGCCACTCAAATAATAGCCCTATATAGAGGTGTCAGTTGCACAGCCCAAACAGCTCGCTCTCGCATCTTCGGAACTGAGTTATTCAGAAAACTCTAGGTAAAAACGCATTTGTTTATCGCAGAATTGAGTGGGTTCCGGTGATTTGTCCTTTACGTGCTAAGGCGTGCTGACACTGCGCGTGCTGCCACTCACCATATTTGCAGGCTGCCCTGTGCATGTCACCTCTAACCATGTTATGCTTGTTGTCATTGAGCATGAAACAACTAACCATTCAACCATGCGTCCTTTGCAGAAAATGCAATGTGTCTAGAAAGAGAACACGATCTCTAAAGGGGTTATGCAGATGTATTGCTTTTGTTATTATAAGCGCGTCTGCGAATGTCACCGAGTGCATGGTCGACTTACGCCGTCTTTGCTTGCGCTCACTTTTCGATCAGCGTACTAGGCGTTATTACAGCTACGGATCTGACTCCACAGCATGTGAAGTTTTAATGATTTGGCTACCATCGCATACCGAGCTGGTTTGGTCTAGCGGTTAAGGTGCTTGCCCCGACCAAGGTCTGACTGAGGTTGTGGGCTCGAGACCCGAGGCATATGTGAAGCGCCTGAATAGAGATTAAGCTCTCTTGGGGCGCTATATAAGTGAATTATATTATTTTGCATGCTGCCACTAACCACATTTGCATGCTGACCCTGTACATGTCACCCCTAACCATGTTATTCATTTTATTTCTTTTTCAAGCATGATTTTACTTACCATTCAATCGCATTTCACTTTGCAGCAAATGTAAAACGCCTAGAAAGAGATTAAGTTCTCTGAGGGCGCTTTTCAAGTGCATTATTATTACTATTATAATTATTATGAAGTGATACGTACTGCACCTCCAAAGAACGGCAGACGAGCTGGTGAGCTGTAGCTAAGTGGCTCGACCAGCGTCAGCTGCTTCACACGTTCATTCACTGTCTGGTTCAATTGCAATTTGAAGCTCTTCAAACACTGACGGGCTCCGCAGATTCAAACTTCAAAGCATAACCTAAGCACTTAATTTTCTGCACAGCCCTTCTCCCCAAGAATTCAACGCCGTCAAAACTGCCGGTGTCGGGCTCAGCTGCACTCGCTTACACGATCTCAGATCTAGCAAATATCAGCCGATAGAGAGAGCCAGACTTTGACCTTGCCAGAGATTAGCCAATCGTAGTGATAGTTAGCTGGCATTTCCTGCGATAAAGCTACGGGAGATGCCGATCCAGTTCGGTCGAAAGGTGGCCGTGGCTCATCTCTATGCAACCACGGTTCTGACGCTATGGCTTCGAATCAGCAATTTGGTATTGGTGTGTAGCTTTAAGATCCGGGTTGTGGGTTTGAATGTTGCATCAGGCAATCTTTTATTGCCAGCTGTAGGTGATTGTGGCAGCAGTAAATGCTCTGCTGCGGCTATAGAAATGAGGCTCTTTGATTAGCTAACCTTAACTTCAATGTACGATGCTAAGATACTTCCCAAAGCTGGCTTTCAACGGAACGCTGTGCTCGTGGCTAGCAGCAGACGCCCCTTCACCAACGATGCCGCCGACCCGAGGCAGTTAAACAGCAAGAATCAGCTTCGCCGGCTGTGACGACAACACTACTACAAACGTGTGTGAGCCTGCTGGCACGCCTTCACTCGCCAAATGGCTAGATTAATTCCTCGATTTATGGCCCACTGCAGTTATAGCCCTGCCTACTGGCCTGCGACTCAGCCGGCTCTTGCATAAAAGGTGTCAAGACGCCTCGCACGCGCAGGCAGCTTGCAGCCGTCAACGGAAGCCATGGCGAAGATGTTGTCGGCCGTAGCCCTGCTGCTCTGCTCTGCAGCGGCCGCTTTCGTTTCGTCGGTGGCTGCGGCCTCTTGCGACAACCCGACCAAGGACGTGACTCTGACTAGGCCGCTGGTGATGGGCCTGGTGAAGCAGTTGCAGCAGGCCATCAACATCGTAACAACGAGCGACACGAATGGCAGGACGTACAACCCCCTGGTGGCAGGATTCATTCGGCTGGCGTTCCACTCGTGCGCAGTCTCGAGCTGCTGCAGCAACTACGTTGACTTGACGGATCGGCTGAACAACGGCATCAAGCCAGCCTTGGACATTGCCGTCATCTTGTGGCAGGAGACCCAAAAGGACCCTGCCTACGTTGGACTCAGCCAGGCCGACTACTTCGCGCTGGCTGGCATCGCTGCATTGGAGGTGGCCACTGACTACAGGCGCTCGGCCAACTACCGCTACGGCCGGCGAGACTTCTGCAGAGGCGACGACCTGGCGGCGTTGGGCCCCGAGCTCCCGAGCCGCGCTCTGGGCACCAACGGCACCCTGAACTACTTCCGCCGCAAGTTCAACTTCACCGCCAACGAGACTGTGGCCATCATGGGCGCCCACTCGCTCGGCGGCGTCCACGACTTCACCGACAACCACGCGCTCGTGGCGAAATGGTGGAACGGCAGACCGGATAGGCTGAACAACACCTATTATCGGCAGATGGCCTACGATCAGACGTGGCGGCAAGTATATCGTACCTACGCCGGCCTGTCGTACCCGCTGGCCGAGTGGAACCGCCAGCCACTGCAGCAAAAGCTGCTGATGCTCAACAGCGACTTGGGTCTGGAGCAGAAGATCAACGTGTACAACAAGACGACGGGCGCTGCCACGTGCCTGACGAAATGTGGTTCAGCCTCGACGTCGCCCACAGTTCACGCTTACGCCGACAACGAGCAGCGTTTCTTCGACGATTTCGCGCTAGCCTTCGGCAAGATGATCGAAAACGGATGCCGCGACCTGAAGGACGTCCAGAACTAGAAGGGGTCGGCGGAGGCGCCGGCGGCGGCCGGCAGTGGAGGAGGCGGCTGCTGCAACTTCTGCCAACGGTGCCGCTGCCGCCG
Source organism: Cristatella mucedo (assembly GCA_009760855.2). Lineage (NCBI taxonomy): Eukaryota > Metazoa > Bryozoa > Phylactolaemata > Cristatellidae > Cristatella > Cristatella mucedo. The sequence continues at coordinate 18,913,478 of WPIO01000001.1, read as the reverse complement.
CTTGATCTCCTCGCTACTTCGTACGGCGCGACACGCTGCGAACGCATCGAGGAGCAGGGTCTATGCAGAGTCAGAGCTGGTTATTAAATGTATGACTCATGTCGGCAGCTCGCTTTCGCACGCTACACTCGCGTTGCTGGACGGGCGAGTGCTAACTCTGTGGGGGGCCGCAGGCTTCCCTCTCGACATCTGCACTGCCTCGGCGGTCCTTTCAAACCTTCAAAACCAGCGATCGAACCGCCACCTCCTCCTCTGCCGTCTCGCAGCAGCAGTCCGATTGGTATACACCGAGTAGGCGGGGGGGGGTGCACTCTGCGGCTCTCCCTGCCCGAGTCCACCGAGTCGGCACCCAGCTTCCCACCGAGAGTTCCGCCGCTGCTGCCGCCGCCGCCGAGCCATGGACTGCAATTCTTTTCGAATCGAGCAGTCCCTGATCGCTGGCATCTGAGGTACGAGTGCGTGAGCGAAGCTTACCGTACCGCGGATCCGCATTTTCGTGCGGCTGACTCGTGACCGGCAGCTTGGAATTTCACGCATCGGTGGGCAGCGGTGGCCGCCGGCACAGGGGCGGGCGCTAACTCGCCCACAGACGCAAAGCTCACACGATTCAGCAGCGGCAGCCTCGTCCAAGAAGAGCTGCTATCTCACTGCAGGTCTAGAGCGGGCGAAGCGGGTCGCCCTGCGGGCGCAAAGTTCGAGCTCCTCACCTCGTAGGCCAAGAACTCCGTAGCGAAGCCGCCAGGCAACTGCAGCTGGTGATGAATATGGCTGCAAGGTGAAAGTTTACACATCCCACCGGTGTGACCGCACGCCTCCTTTGCTGAAAGAGTTTGAATGGCTGCCGATTGATTGAAGGATACAGAGCAAAGTTCTTACGCTGACCTACAAGGCCCGCCATGGCTTGACTCCTTTGTACCTCATAGAACTTCTGCACCTGTTTCAGTCTCCTCGTGCTCTCAGGTCCCGTATGAACAATAAACCAACTGCTCCATTCCTCTGCTTAAAGACCCTTGGTGACAAAAGCTTTTGCTCTGCAGATCGTGGACAAAAAACTCGCTTTCGCAATTCTCATGCGACGACATCTATTCTCCTGCTGGCGACTGTAGCTCATCTTTACCGGTCGTTTTAAGCTGCTACTTCCATACCATTGGCTACCTTAACTGCTCTCCTGACAATGCTACGCTTCTGGCTTTCTCTTGCTTGCGTGAGACGAAGTCTGCTGGCCACCGAATGTGTAATGCAAGCAGCTTAGGCTGCGATTGCTCTGCACAAAACTCTCCTGCAATGCGGCAGCACTCGATCCCTCGAGCTTGAATCGATCGGGGCCAAAACGGGCGGTGGCAACCGTTGCATAAGACTCAGAACAAAGAGCTGATCACCGCACAGCCCGCCTGAGCGGGCACCGCCAAGCACTCTCGATCGGCAGCACCACGATCGGTGATAGCCCCGCCCCACTCGGCAGCAGCACACGACTCTGTCCGCTCCATCCGCGAGTGCGCCAGAGGCCAGCGAAGATGGGAGGGGACAGGGATGCTTCCGCTCAGTCGCCCATTATTGGTGGCGCATTGCGTGCTGTGTCCGTCGCTGAAGCCTGGCGGGAGTCGGGTGCGTCGCAGCGTCTGACAGAGGACGCACGTCGCTCGGTTCAGCTCGACTCCCTAGAATCTAGAAGACGCGAGGGGGCAGCCTGCAAAAGAATGAATTAAATCAGGCCCGCTGTAAGGCCGAGCGTCGGACCGTGCTGTGGTCTGCGCCAGTCGCGTCACCAGGCAGCCGTCTGGTGCAACGTGTCATTTATACACTGATGCGAAACTTATATCCACTCTGAGCGCCATACCAGCGCTTGTAGCAGGAGGCACAACTTTGTGCAGAACAGCACGAAGTGTTGACTCTTTGGACTAAGAGTTGGTGAGCCATGATGGCGCGCCAGGTAAGGTGGCTGGTTTTCACGATCTCGGTCCCGAGGTCGTAGGTTCGAATCCTGCGGTGGGTGTAACTCTTTATCGCCCAAGCTGTGGTGATAGCGATAAAGGTTCTTCTGTCGCTATGCAAAAAAATGCTGTTTTTAGTCAACTAGTATTTATGTACAGCAGCGATGCACCGTCACGGCGGCTTCGAATTACGAATTTACAATAACGATGCATTTGTATAGCACCCTCAGCGAGCTTCATTTCTTTCTAATCACTTTACGTCTGCTGCAGCGGGTATTAAATGCAAATCGCCTGGGAGCGTGAGGAGGTTCAAGCGGAGTGCCCGAACATCCATCCACTGGAAGTGGGCACGGGCTGCAAGGGTACACCGACCAGCGGGCACGCGCGACCGCATCGTCGCAACGCCCCAGGCGGCGACTCCGCTCTACTGGTGCGAGTTTGAGCTATTGGGTTTTGGCTCAGAGGCAAGGTGCTCGCCCTTCGCGACGATCCAAGTCGTGAGTTAAAGCCCTGCGGCAACCGCGTCTGTATTGCATTGTAAGCAATGGCGACGGCAGTCAAACTTCATCTGACACTCTGAAAGTACAGCTGATGAGGTCCGCTGCCCTTTTAGTCTTCGTTCGGAGCAATGGGCGTGGCCAGAGGAGAAGCGGCGGCCCGCTGACGTCAAGCGTGAACATGTTCATTCGTGCTAAAAAAGCGAAATTCTAAATCAGCCAGACAACGGGTGCCGGTTATTATCAGCGGCTCCTGATTAATACTGAGAACAAGAGATCGAGCACGCCAAGCAAGTATTACTCCGATCTAGCAAAGGACTGTCTGAAATGAACGGCAAGTGAAACGCCGCTTTTCAGCTTCATCCTGAATACGCGCGACCCTCTGCAGTTAAGGCACTATTACGCCTCAGTCAGGCTTCTCGCTCTTCAAAATTCGACAGAGCACCGCTGCTGCATCTCTGGCGCAAGGCATTCTGAAAGGGACCAGATACGGAACCCAAAAGCGGCGGGCAAGGTGCTCGACGGTGCATCGTCGGACATTGTGGCCGCCGGTTAGCTCTCATTCGCTCGCGTCAGCTCCTCGGGCGCTCAATTGGTCGCTCCTGGGTCGTGGCCGCTTGTCGGTCAGACGCATCTGCGGCCGTGCAAGCTTAGCGCGCGCGCAAGAGGCCGGCCTGAGGTATGCTGCTCCGGAGCACGAGACGCGGAAAGAGAGAGAGAGAGAGAGAGAGAGAGAGAGAGAGAGAGAGAGAGAGAGAGAGAGAGAGAGAGAGAGAGAGAGAGAGAGAGAGAGAGAGAGAGTGGATAGCATCCACACGGGTCGGTAAACAGAGAGTGAGGGGTGAAAGGTTGAAAGCTCGATAATAATAATAATCATCATCATCATCATAATGATAAGGATAACAATCACTCATGTGCCGGCGTCAACAGCGCCCACGGGGCAGGCGGGCGGGCTGGGTCAGAATCACGTGACGGCGCTGTCACCAACAAAACTTGATAATAGGAGACCAATGTGACAAAACTTATGCAAGCATTAAATTTCGATTGTAACTAAAACTGAATCGTTACAACTAGCTGCTGCCGCTTCGATGCGCCGGACCCCGCGCATGCGTACTATGCACAGTGTCCTTGTGCCAGTCCGCCAATCTATTAAGACGGGCCCGGTCCTTCGTCGGATATCAACGGAAATTTGTTGCTATCATTCTCTATCTGGATAAGTTCAAATGGAAAATCAATAATAATGAAAATGCATAGATATCGGTAAAAATGCCGTGCTCTGCCTTACCTTACACGCGGGATATATTCTGTCTTGGAGAGGCACAGTTTGGCCTGGCCTATCTTCCTCCCCATGTATAAAGTGGCCTAGGCCATTTTAAACCGGGGTCTAAAGTGGCCTAGGCCGACTTAAACCCGGGTGTATTCTTAGCGGGGTATACTCTCGTCTGTTACATCGGGCTTTGGGTTTGAACCCTGAATCAGGCAATTATTTTAGTGCCAGCGTGGCCTGGTGATGGTGGCAGCAGTTAATGCTCCGCTGCTGCCATAGAAGTGATCTCATTTGATCAGCTAACCTTGACTTTAATGTACGATTTTAGGATACTTACCACAGCTGGCTCTTGGAGGAGCGTTGCGCTTGCGACCAGCGGCAGGCACCTTTTTGCCGACGCTGCCGCCGACCCGGAGCAGTTGAATGGCAAAGAGCAGCTTCGCCGGCTGTGACGACAGCGCTGCTATGACCGCGCGCGCGAGCCTGCCTTCACTCGCCGAGTGGCTAGATTACTTACTAATTTTATGGTCCACTGCCGTCCGAACCCTGCGTACTGACCCGCGACTCAGCTCGGCTCTTGCATAAAAGGCGTCAAGACGCCTCGCACGCGCAGGCAGCTTGCAGCCGTCCACGGAAGCCATGGCGAAGACGTTGTCGGCCGTAGCCCTGCTGCTCTGCTCTGCAGCGGCCGCTTTCGTTTCGCCGGCGGCTGCGGCCACTTGCGACAACCCGACCAAGGACGTGACTCTGACTAAGCCGCTGGTGGCGAACCTGGTGAAGCAGCTGCAGAGCCTCATATCCTCGGTCGTTACGAGCGACACGGACGGCAGGAGTTACAACCCCCTGGTGGCCGGCTTCGTGCGGCTGGCGTTTCACTCGTGCGCGGTCTCGAGCTGCTGCAGCAACTACGTTGACCTGACGGATCAGCTGAACAACGGCATCAAGCCAGCCTTGGACAATGCCGTCATCTTGTGGCAGGAGACCCAAAAGAACCCTGCCTACGTTGGACTCAGCCAGGCCGACTACTTCGCGCTGGCTGGCATCGCCGCATTGGAGGTGGCCACTGACTACAGGCGCTCGGCCAACTACCGCTACGGCCGGCGCGACTTCTGCAGAGGCGACGACCTGGCGGCGTTGGGCCCCGAGCTCCCGAGCCGCGCTCTGGGCACCAACGGCACCCTGAACTACTTCCGCCGCAAGTTCAACTTCACCGCCGACGAGACTGTGGCCATCATGGGCGCGCATTCGCTCGGCGGCGTCCACGACTTCACCGACAACCACGCGCTCGTGGCGAAATGGTGGAACGGCAGACCGGATAGGCTGAGCAACACCTATTATCGGCAGATGGCCTACGATCAGACGTGGCGGCAAGTATATCGTACCTACGCCGGCCTGTCGTACCCGCTGGCCGAGTGGAACCTTCAGCCGCTGCAGCAAAAGCTGCTGATGCTCAACAGCGACTTGGGTCTGGAGCAGAAGATCAACGTGTACAACAAGACGACGGGCGCTGCCACGTGCCTGACGAAATGTGGTTCAGCCTCGACGTCGCCCACAGTTCACGCTTACGCCGACAACGAGCAGCGTTTCTTCGACGATTTCGCGCTAGCCTTCGGCAAGATGATCGAGAACGGATGCCGCGATCTGAAGGACGTCCAGAACTAGAAGTGGTTGGCGGTGGCTGAGCTAGCGGATGAGGCTTCGGCTGAGGATGCGGCGGCGTAGGAGGCGGCGGCGTAGACGGTGGCGGCGAAGACGGTGACGGCGCGGGTGGCGGCGGCTGCAACTTCCGCCGACTGTGCCGCTGCCGCCGCTCGATCTCCTCCGTACTGCGCGAGACGCCGCGAATGCACCGAGGAGTAAGGTCTCTGCACAGTCAGAGCTGGTTATTAAATGTATGACGTGGGGCCACAGCTACCCGCTCTCCCTCCATCTCACCATCTCAGCGGTCCCGTTAAGCCCAGCGGTCGAACTGCCACCTCCTTCGCCGTCCCGCAGCAGCAGGCCGCGGGATATACACTGATTAGGCACCACGCCTGACCGCTGCAGCGCGGGCCAGTCCGCAGCGTTAGCTAAGCGGGTCTGCCGAGCCAGCGTCCAGCCTCGAACCCAGCTCCGCCGAGCCACTGCAATTCATTTACGAAACGAACAGCCACTACTTGTTGGCATCGGACGAGCTTGCACGCGCACGAAGATCTAGCAATATATCATTGGGTAGCTCTTAAAAAAAATCGGAGATCTATGTTTTCACTTTGATTTGTTTGTTGATTCTCCAACGCCAAAAGTGATTGAATATTTTAGAGTTACACCGAGTTTTCAGATTTTTCAACTGCAAAAGTTAAATCAAACGGATTGTGGAATGAGGTGCTTAATCTTTCTTAAATTAATGGAATTTGTTTATTTTGGTACAGTCATGCAATTATTAATTTGAATTAAACAAAATATTTCCACTATATAGAATGGAAAATCAAGAAAAGAAATTTGTAGTCCTCCAAAATTCTGCAGTTGTTATTCCTAAAGGAAAACCTGCACACGGTCCGTACTTTCACGCGGCTGGCACGCTACCGGCAGCTTGGGGTTTTATTCGTAGGTGGGCAGAGATGGCCTCCGGTGCCGGGGCGGGCGAAAACTCGCGGTGCAGACGTAAAGCTCGGCCGATTCAGCAGCAGCTGCATAGTTAACAATGAGCTGCCTTCTCCAGGACTAGAAACGGCGACATGGGTAGCTCCCGAAGTGGGTAATACACACACACACGCGCACACACACACACACACACACACACACACACACACACACACACACACACACACACACACACACACACACACACACACACACACACACACACACATATTTATATATATATATATATATATACATAATTCATTTGTATAGCGCCCCAAGAGAACTTAATCTCTATTGTTATTTATTGTTATTATTGTATTTAAACTATCTTAATCTCTACCTCAATTATTAATCTCTATTAAGGTACTTCACATATGCCTTGGGGCTCGAGCCCACGACTCCAGCCAGACCTCAGTCGGGGCGAGCAAATTAACCGCTGGACTAAACCAGCTCGGTAAACCTCACCTCTTAGGCCAAGACCTCCTGAGCGAAGACGCGGGTGAATAGCGAACGCTCTTTCAGCCGCCGCTGCTGAAGGCAGCGACAGGAGGCGACTGTGGTTGCAGGCCGCACTCGATCACACTTGAATCGGGCGAAAGAGTGCGATGGCAGCCCTTGCATAAGACTGCGAGCGGAGAGCCGATTGCCGCACACCGCGCCTGAGCGGGCACCATCGAGCACTCTTGCCCGGCAGCGCTACGACCGGGGATGGCCCCGCCGTGCTCGGCAGCAGCGCAAGACTCTGTCCGCTCCATCCGCGATGCGCCAGAGGCCAGCGAGGATGGGAGAGGACAGGGCTGCTTCCGCTCAGTCGCCCATTATTGGTGGCGCATTGCGTGCTGTGTCGGTCGCTGAAGCCTGGCGGGAGTCGGGTGCGTCGCAGCGTCTGACAGAGGACGCACGTCACTCGGTTCAGCTTGACTCCCCAGAATCTAGAAGACGCGAGGGGGCAGCCTGCAAAAGAATGAATTAAATCAGGCCCGCTGTAAGGCCGAGCGTCGGACCGTGCTGTGGTCTGCGCCAGTCGCGTCACCAGGCAGCCGTCTGGTGCAACGTGTCATTTATACACCGATGCGAAACTTTTATCCACTCTGAGCGCCATACCAGCGCTTGTAGCAAGAGGCACAACTTCGTGAAGAACAGCACGAAGTGCTGACTCGTTGGAGTAAGAGTCGGTGAGCCGTGATGGCGCGCCAGGTAAGGCGGCTGGTTTTCACGATATCGGCCCCGAGGTCGTAGGTTTGAATCCTGCGGTAGGTGCAATTCTGTATCGCCCAAGCAGTAGTGATAGAGGTAAAGGTTCTTCTGTCGCTATGCAAAAGAATGCTGTTTTTAGTCAACTAGTATTTATGTACAGCAGCGATGCACCGTCGCGGCGGCTTCGAATTACGAATTAACAATAACGATGCATTTGTATAGCACCCTCAGCGAGCTTCATCTCTTTCTAATCACTTTACGTCTGCTGCAGCGGGTATTAAATGCAAATCGCCTGGGAGCGTGAGGAGGTTCAAGCGGAGTGCCCGAACATCCATCCACTGGAAGTGGGCACAGGCTGCAAGGGTACACCGACCAGCGGGCACGCGCGACCGCATCGTCGCAACGCCCCAGGCGGCGACTCCGCTCTACTGGTGCGAGTTTGAGCTATTGGGTTTTGGCTCAGAGGCAAGGTGCTCGCCCTTCGCGACGATCCAAGTCGTGAGTTAAAGCCCTGCGGCAACCGCGTCTGTATTGCATTGTAAGCAATGGCGACGGCAGTCAAACTTCACGCTCCGTCCTACACACGCGTATCCGTCACCCTCCTCGGTGAATAAGGCATATGCAGCTCAAAGCTGAAGACGCGGTCGTATCAATAGAGTTTCAGCGCGCTAGAGTCCTGCCACGCTCGAGTCTCGTCGCAACCCGTGCCTGCGTGCATCGGAGCTTCTGGTGCGACGCCAACCGCGCTTCGCGGTGCTAGTCGCGCCAATCTGCTAGCCATGCGTGCGCAACGAATGGCGCCTGCTAAGTTTGCTGATTTTTCGCGAGCGCTCGTCACTGTGAGCTTAGCTCAAGACGGGCTCGCTCGCACGATAAAGGAATTGAATGATCTGTCACGCGTCCCTCGGGCTTTGCGGAGCGTGCTCTTCAGAAGGCGACGGCGCCGAGCATCTCTCTGCATCTCTCTCGCGCTGCCCATTCTGAAAAGGACCGGCTGCGGAGCCCGAGAGCGGGTGGGGGGGGGGGGGCGCAAGGTTTCGCGAAACGATGAGTCAGAGTCGTCTCCCCGCTCAGCCGCCGGTTCGATCCCATCATCCGCTCGCGTCAGCTCGTCGGGCGCTCAATCGCTCCAGGGTGCGCCGCCATTGGGTGGGTCGGACCGACGCATCGCCGGCCGCGCTAGCTTAGGGCGCGTCCGCGACAGGCTTGGCGAGTCGCCAGAGCCTACGACTGCTGCCGCCGCGGCGGCGGCAGCGGCGGGTGACGCGCATTAAATGGCCCTTAACGACAAATTGCGCTATAATTTCACGGTCGCTGAAACCGAAGCTGCCAATCGGGCGGGAGTCGAGCTGCTAAATTGACTGACCGGGCGCACCTACGCAGTCGGCGCGCGTTCAGCTGCGCCGGCAATACGCCGGCGCAGCTGACCGACTGCGCGGCTTTGCGTCTATTCATCGTTGCTTGCGGGTTAAAAAGTCGCCGCCGAAGCGGTCGCGTGCGCTTAGTCGTGCTGCGCAGATGCGCCAGCGGGTGCTCCCGCTCAGTAAGCTCCGAGATACGGAGGTGAGGCGCAGTGCCAAAGAGGAGTGAACTTCACAAAAATGTATGCAGGTTCGTTTTCATAAGAAAACCAATAGTCTTGACATACATTTTCCTCCTTTCAACTGCACAGGTTTTGCACCATTTACTGAGAGGTGCAAGTTTGGCAGTCAGTGGGGCGGGTTCACCGACAAGGTCAGCGGACACTCAGGCCCCCTCTTCCAAAGGAAAGTAGAGTTTTCCGCGATTTTTGCTGATGCAAGCTAATTTCCCTACACAACCTGCGGTTTGCGTGCGCCACTGTGAATCGGCGAAATTTAACAGCATTGAATTGGTTAAAAAAAAGGGGGGACAAGGCGAGCAGAGCATAGTAACAGAACGTATTACAGACAACAAGAGAAACGAGCAATAAAAGAAGCCACTAAGTGCATCATTGCCGAAACTCTGTCAGAAACTTAACATAAAAAAAAGTGTACAGCAGGAAGAGGCTAAACAAACAGTCCGGGAGCTTCATGCTGTCAAAGCTTAGCGACCGCCTCACTTATGACAGTGTCAAAAACATAAAGAGGTTCAAGGTGAGATTATGGTGTCGTTGCCCGACAATAGGCCGGGCTTACCAGCTATGTTGGGCTTACCGCTTTGCCAGCGTACACTCAGGCGCCCATTGTAGTGCAACACTAACTACGAAATAATAATGTCATTCCTATGACCTTTAGGTGTATGTACATCGGAAAATAAATTGTATATACATCTATTCCATAAGCAACTCGTCTTGAGACTTAGGTATTTTTGCTTTAGGGGTTAGGGTTTAAGGCGTAGGCATTGTATGATTAATAGCCACCGAGGCTTAGGGTAATTCGAGGTTTAGAAATCGCCACTACAGCCATGCCCGTGAAGCGTTTGGGTGCGAAGTCGGACTCGGGTGGCTGCCACAGGGAATATATCGACTAGTGACCTATGGATGCTAAATTAATATCAAGCTGATAGTAAGCCAACAGCCAAAAGAGCGCGAATCGTGCCGAGCTCACAGCCTGTCGACGGAGTTGATTTCCTCGAATGGATGCCCTAAAAAGGTTCTGATCTAGCAGGAAAGCACACTTTCAGTATTTCAGCCACTGGTTATACGAAGCCGTGTAAGAGCCTTTGATGAGATTAAATAAAGTGGTCCGAAGGGGGAGCTAGAAGCCTTGCAATCTTTTACTTCTGGCGCTATAAGCAACTTGCAAGCTATCTAACTACTGGATAAGTACCACATAGTGCTTTACTTATTACCGTACGGCATGCAGCTGCACTCACACGCACATCTTCCGTCCGTTTCCTGTCAATCGTCATGCTCCGAGCTGATGCTTACTTTAATATCGTGACCGTAAGGCGCTCAGCCAAAAAACCACAAATGCGGCACTATGCGACCCTTCAGCAACGCGGCTGCTGCAGTTCTCTTACAGGAGCTTAAGCCGATCGTAAGCTCACAGTAGTACGGGCTTTTACTTTAACCGAGCGATTATACTAGAAAAGGGCAATCATTCTAAAAAAGCCGAGGCATGGGCTGGGAAGGCTTGGCCATCGACGGAGCATTAGAGCGAGCGAGTGCGACCGGTGCGATAAGAGCAATGATGGGATGCCATTACTCACAGGATAAACGCAAAGCTTGCGACGGCAGCTGTACAGAGAGGCTCGCGCTCTGCCACGGCTCTTAGCTTCTCTCGGGTGTGGCTGGACTGTTGACGTGCGAGCTCGGCTGGACGAAGGTGCGAGGACGAAGCTGCTGCGGCACAGCTGAGCACGTACAGCTGAGCTCACGCAGACTTGTAACGGTAGGCCAATCAAATAAACTCGTTGATACCGCAGCAGAAGAGCCTTGGAGGCTATAGCCACCAGCTTCCAGGCTTGCAGGGAGCAATACTACAGGCTTCTCCAATGCAGGACTATAACTGAGAACCTAGGTCGTGAAGTGGGAGTATATTGGCCCTGGGCTTCCAATCACGAGCAATGTCTAGTCTCTTCATTATGCATGTCTTGCTCACTATTTTTCCCTCTGCCTATTTAGCAAAGTAACGTAAAATTAAAGTTTAACTGATTAGGCATCACCATTTATATAGCGGCAGAAGTACGTTAGCAACTATCACCCGCTAGTAGTAGGCGATAAACAATTACTTGATGCAATACTTTAACATACGAACTGAGCCGTGAGTTTCAAGCCCCTTATCTGGCTAACATGGCATGCTATTTACGCTCCTATTGTGATTGCCACGTACTTTCGTCCAGCTAGAGCGGTTCCCAATCTGTCGACGCAACCCAGAGCTTTACATGGAACTGCACACATATTCAAACACACATACACACTCACAGGCACGCGCCCGCAAGCACAGGAAGACCCTCACACATAGACACTCACACGTACTTACTAATGCTCACTTCTTGGTCTTCACAAATGCAGTTAAATAAATGCGAAATTATTTGTACCTACACAGACACACCTTCTATTGGACTGCAGCCTTTGTCCCATAGGAGAAACTCGGTGACGATTTGTTATTAGCACGAGAGAGCTTCGGTAGCTGAACGAAACAAAAAAGCTGCATGACCAAGAGTAATGGACTTGTAGGTATGTTTAGAATGCCTAAGATGCAATATATCCATTTTGGCGAATAATCTTTCACGTAATGAGCATAGGGCATTTAGGCAGTCAGCAGACAGCTAAAATCATGTTTACTGACAAAGAAACTGGACCGCAATCATTGTTAGACGTGAATGAAAGAGGCTGGAAGTAGTGGCCTTAGCTTTGCTTGCCATTTCGATTAGTCAGATCCTAGTAATAAAAATAATGGTAATAATAATTAATAAATAATAATAAAGAATTTATATTGAGACCTAAGAAAATCAAATTTCTCTCTGGGCACTTCGTGTATGGTGGACATTCTGTATATTAATTATTTGTGATTAGATGGAGGGTATCAGCAGGCATTGGCACTCAAGGGACAATTCATATAGACGGAACAAAGGCTATGAGGAGCGGGTGGGCCATTAACTTCTTGTTAAAAGTTGACAAGCCATGGTCGGTCGTGATATCAGTCGAGATAGAGTTCTAGGCTTTTGGCGAATGCGAACAAAATGCACCATCAGCAAAGGGTGGGGTCTTTGAGGCTCCGCTGAGCAACTTGAGTCAGATGAGCGGGTGGCACAATGCAAAGCTTAATTAGTAAGTATTTAGAATAAGTAGGTGTTAGCACGAGAAGGAAGGGAACTAAAAATGAGATGTAGAACCTTAAAGTCAACGAGCTTGATGGCGAGCTAGTAGCATAGGTTACTGAGAAGTGAAATAATGACGTAATGAAATAATGACAGCTGCGACGAGCACGACAGAAAAGCGTAGCTGCTGTGTAGCTTTACTCCAACGGCAAGCGTCTCATTGCCGATTAAACCTACATTTAAGTGAGCTACAAGAAGTCTAAACAGAAGTCCCGAATGTGTGAACTAGCTTGGTTGCGGTACCCTTATCTAAGCCAGCCCGAATGCTTGCAATACTACGGAGCTGAAAGTGGGCAGACTTGAGGGTAGAGTTGATGCGTCAATCTTGTGAAAGATAGCGAAGTGGTTATCTAGTGAGAGATCAGTTTCAAACATGAAGCCAGAATTTTGTGCAGAGGCTTCGGGAGATCTGTTCATAGAGCCCATTCTGAGGGTGAGGATTAAAAATTTTCGAGAAAGACTAGCTTTACCGTAGCTTACCTAATTTTGAATGCAAGCCCGCGACTAAATAAGTACAAGTCGCTGACGTTACTCTTATGGTGTATCCTTAGTGATGTTTATTGGACTGCAATGATGGCACAGCAAAGATGAATGTCATGTCAAAAGTATCGAAGGAAATATCTAATAATTCCATATTTCCTGACGACATGGACTCTGATATAAAGAAGGAATTTGAATCGTACATTCAGAGAATTTTTTACTATTTTAATATCCAAAACTTAATTTGAATGATTTTCCCGTTCCTCCATGTACTATTTTGCAACCCAAAGTAAGAACTGTAAGATTTCCGTTTTTAGGACTGGTTCGCCAGCTCCAGGGAACATCAGAGCTAGCCGTAAGAGGCGAAACCAAGATTTGCTTGTAAGGGGCACGATCAGCAAGTAAAGAAACACTATAATACATAATAATTTGTAAATAACAGTTGCAGTTACAACCTTTTCGACATGCAGCATGGATAGCATCGTTGAGGTATTCGGCGCCTATCATAATGGACAAAAAAGGCCCTACTAAGCTGTGTAGCTTCGACACACTCGGCCGTAGCATGCAATACTGAGAATATTAGAGTCAGGTGCTCAAGGTGTTGACCTGCTGGTAGCCCACCGCACGGCCTCCATACTGCACCAGCAGAATGGAGAGTTCAGGCAATGTGTTGAAATTCTTCAGCGTCTCTGCCGTCTCCGTGTCCATGCAATGGTAAGCACCTGCTTCGTCAATAGGATTAGTCTCGCATTGGGCAAGTCGATTTTGTTGACTTGCAGGCGAGTACCGCGACTTTGTCATCATCAATGGCAGCAAACTCATTTCGAGCCGGCATGCACGAAGCCACACTCAGATTCTGCCTTGACTCGGTAGGTGAATTAAATGAGGACTTTGTTGATCGCATCTTCGAAAACTTCAACACGGAATAGATAATTATTCGACTTGATGAGCTCAATAAGACGAGACCTACCTCTTCGAACGGAGTTGAAAGTTTGGTCTGGTACATCGATCGTGTGAGTTCAAAAAAAGTCTTTTTTGAATTGCTGTGATGGCTCATATGTCGAGGTTTCTCCTCGCCTTTGTCAGAATCCGAATCCTTCTAGCTCGTTGATTAGATCCTGAACGGTCTCCTGCTTGCTAAGCAGCTGGCTGTTGGTCTCGTAAGAGCTAGTCACCACATTGATAATGTTATTGATAAAACTATAGAGCCGGGCGATATAGGGGGTAAAATTATGGCACCAATCAGCTAGCGTCTGCTGAAGCTTGCGACACCAGGAGGGTCTGTGGTACGCCAGCTCGTTTGCTTTCTTCATTAATGGCTGCAGACTGTTTGCTGATCGAACCGCCCATGCTGGATCGATAATTGTTACCATGCGAGCGTGAGCTGTCAACCGCACAACCGCGATTTGAGTGCTGATCAGCGATCTCGCTGCTAAAGATGAAGCGCGCGCGTCTGTCACATGTCTCAGTTCGACGAGTTGTTCCAGCAATATGCCGGTCTTGATCTCGATAAAGCGAGTGACGAGGGCCAGCTGGTCTTTCTTGCTCGCATCACTTGTCTCATCTGCCATTATGCAGTAACAGCGGCCACCCTGTCCATAATCAATGCATTAGCGAATGAGTTAGAAGTGAGCGTGAATACTGTCCTTCCGTACGTCAAGGCTAGTCGTTGTGACGCTTCGTCGAGCTTTCTCGAGCGCATAGGCGGCCAACGCGACGGCCAGTTTCCGTGAGAGCTCTGGGCCTCAGAAAGTTGCCACGGTTACGCAATTCTTTCGACTCATCACGGCCCCGGCAAACGAACAACTGCGAGCTGACAGTAATCTTAGAGCGTCAACTGACCATTGCAATCAAGTTCAATCGTCAGCCATCTCGTTAGCTATCTGCTTGCTAAAACCCGTGGACTTCCGTGGCGACATTCACCTATTAATATAGAAAACCAGTGACTTTCTGTAGCGAACGGCTTGTGGAGAGAGCAATCGCCGCCTGCCATGTTCGAGACGTTTGCAGTCCTCGCAGCTGTCAACTCTCTTCCAGCTGTTGAGCTCACCGTCGATTAACTCGTCCATACCGAAAGTGTCACGACAGCTGGATGAGAGGTAGAACGCAGTGGTCCTTGTCAGTTTTGGAAAAGTACCCGAACCAAACGTATTTCCTCTACTAATATGACATGTGGATGGCAATACGCTACACTTCCGAATTGTTTGGCTGGGTACGTGCAGGTCATACGATGAAGGAAAAGGCGGAAAGAAGCGGCCGTGCTGCAGGTAAGAAAGACGGACCTCGTCTAGAATGTTAGGGCTGTATAGCGGTATTGGAGGCATTGATCTGGGATCTTGGTCACTGTCACATTGCATTCCTGAAAGCAGTGATACTGGAGGATGTCAATCCCGTCGTAGCTCAGCTGGTGGTTGAGTGGCTTGTCACTGCCCAAGTGGCGGTGCCAAATTATCAGGAGGCACAGTATCATTCAAGAATAATCGTCCACCAGCTCTAGGGGAGACATTTGCCTCCCGGCCAATGCCTTGGCTCAGCAGCTATTGGCTTTCCAAAGGAAAAAGAAGTCTCAGTGATTTTTCCCGGATATGTAATAGTTAATAAAAATATTCTTCATTGTCATTAAATTTGATAATGTCCACTGGAATTTAAGTGAGAATGTGAGCAATACTTAAAGTGAGAGAGTTCGACGTGCTAGGAAGCTATGAGTTCGAAGCCTTTTAACAGACATCTGTCATCTTCATGGACATTAACATCTCGATTGTGAACGGTGATTAAATCGCCAAGAGGAGAGCATGAATTTAAAAAAAGAAGTGGACCAAGCACACATCTCAAAGGTAAGGCGTTTCTATTAGGTGACCCTGGTCAGGCTTCGAGTCCTGCTGTGGGCAATGCTTTATTGCTTACTCAAGGCGGTGGCGATAGCCGTTAAGAAATATCTGCCGTTATATAAATAATTCTGTTAAATAAATTACCCTTTAATTTATTTTACTTTACCATACATTTCAATGGTTCGCCTGATAACCAGTGGCCATTGAGATCAATGCTCTTAAATGTCTCTCTATGAAAGGATCTAAATCGTTGCATCGTAGTGCTAGTAATTTCCGTGTGATACGATCGAGGCTCAAGAAGCACCTGTTGATCAATGGAATTAGACGCTAGCGAGAGATGTAGTAGAACTAGCAGAGAGTAGCTGAACAGAAGAAAAGCAGAGAGAAAAACAATGTCAGCATCTCTGTAAAGTCACCGCACTCTTGCAGCAGTGCACAGCTCGGTGAATTGCTTTTTTAAACCTTAGCAGAGCTCCTATATTCAAAGTTTTGATGTTAAATGGTTGCTATTCTACAACTAATCGTTCCACAGTCATCGATTAGATATTCATTCATCCACAGTGACATTATCTTCTTAAGGATTGTATGCATGAAAGTTCAGTGTCTGAAAAGGGTAGGACAGCTAAGTGACCTCATAAAGTAATAAATCACGAACAGCATTACTTAGGTCGGTCACGTCTTTTAAAATATTGTGGTGACTCCTAAGAAGACACGCATTTTGTCGCTCACTTTTAAGACACTTCATTCTTTGGCTCCAGCCTATCTCTCAGATCTACGCCCCCTACCAGGCCAAGCATCGTAACACCCGCTTTTCGGAATCCAAAAGTTTACCAATACCTTGTACAAACCTCAAATACTAAGGAGATCGTGCATTTAGATCGTATGCTCCCAAAGCCTGGAACTCCCTCCCGACTTACGTCAGAACATCCCCTGGCTTGACCACATTTAAAAAGAACTTAAAAACACTTATTTAGGACAGCATTTAGTGGGTCCCTGTGATTCGTCCTTGTTGTTCTTATGCGTGTTGATACTGTGCATGCTGCCACTAACCACAGTTGCATGCTGACCCTGTGCATGTCACCCCTAACTATATTATTCACGTTGTTTATCAAGCATGATACTAATCACCATTCAATTGCATTTCCCTTTGCAGCAACTGTAAAGCGCCTAGAAAGAGATTGGGTTCTCTGAGGGTGCTTTATCAAGTGCATTATTATTATTATTATTATTATACGAAGAAGTAGTCGCACCATGCGAGCAATTCAAACTGCCTTGTAGCTGATACAGAAAAGCACAAGTTTCACTTCGTTAACCGTTTCATTAAAGTCAACTTGCTTTGAGCTAATACTCGAAGTGACTGCCTGCCTAAATGTACGACAGTGTCGTGTAGTGTAGTAACACAAAGCAATGCTCGAGAAAAGCCTTGTCAAACTCTTGCACGGTTAGAACAAAAGTGTCGTATTTTCTTCAAAACGCAGAGTGCAGAAAAGAACGCAGGATCACAGAATAGCTTCAATCACTACGAAACCGTTGTTCTCCAGGTACCTTCACGATGCTACCGCCGGGGAGTAGGTAAAGTCGCAGTAAGGTTACTCGAGGTTCTGCTCATCATATCGCGGATGGGCGCCAGCACAAAAAAGTTGAGCAATATTTACAACCAGTTACAGTTATATCAATAGTTGAAATTAGAGATCGTAACCGTTTCAACTTGTCTGCTCACTGTTTACAAATATTGTTATGTTGTGGTTATTGGCAACTGGCTCTGGCTTTATCAGAAAACCGCTACCATTACGGAAAGCACATTTGCCGCGGTTTGAATTTGCTACTAACGAGACATGCTGCTGCCGACTTAAGACCGGATACTACAAATATAGGTTTCTGGATGCAAAACTCACTGGTAAACGTACAGTTATACAACACTTATATCTGTATCAACATAGCTACTGTACGTATGACCAGAATTTAGTAGTGTTCTGTAAACTCAGCCGATACCGGTCGGTCGACGAAATTGAGCTCTTTCAGAGTGACTAGGTCCAATGAGCATGCGGGCACTGACTTGTGCAGTCGATAAAATGTCCCAAATTCTTTCTTGAATCGTCAGAGCTCATTGCACACGCCCAAAGTAGCAGACACTGAATTTAAATGCAACAAATGTATTTTATGATAACTAGCAGTCATTCGAAATCTATTAATAACAATAATAATGCACTTGATTAAGCGCCCTCAGATAACTCATCTCTTTCGCTTTACTATTGCGAATAGTGGTATAGCCAGGCTTCTCAACTAAGAGGGAGCGAAGACCTGTACAATTTTTATTTATTTAGGGGCAAGACTCGCAAGATTTTCACTTAGGCGGCGATAGACCCACAGTTAATAAAAAGCTAGCGCAAAGTCAGTGTGTTCATATGGCACGAAATTGGCAGTGGCTCAGCGAGTGGAATTAAGACAATTTCGTCGTCGCTGATGGCCGGGGGGGGGGGCATAGGAAGACGGGGATGGCCCAGTTAGCTGCCCTTCTTTAAGGGCGAGGCAAATACCCCACCCCACCCCACCCCTGGCTACAGCTACTACTGGTATATATAGGCGTAAATGCTCTCAAGCTATGGCTGCCTGCTTTACAAAACGCTACTCTATTATATTGTTTACAACCCGAGCTGTTTTACATTCCGGCTTTGACTACACCTTGTATTGACCTACTGCGTTGAGTTTGAAGATTCTTCTACTACTAATCATTCGATCGTGTTTTCTTCGCAGCAAATGCAAAGTGCCCAGAAATAGATTGAGTTCTCTGAGAGCTCTATATCAAATTTATTATTTGTATTACCTCTGTAGCTCTTCCGCCTATCAATTTCACCGAGTCACAACTAGCGTATTCTGTGGAGCAATTTTTCTACATTTGGGTTTCGCAGATGGCTTAGCCATGATAATAAATTTTGAGTATAATTAGTTTGTAGCCAGAAAATTATACTAGACTACCTCTTTTATACTCATTACTCAAAATAGACAGGATATAATTCTAAGGAAATTTTTTTCTGACATCAGGTGCGACCATTTTAATTAAAAGTAGCTTCTCTGCGCCCTTACGACATTCTCAGTAGCAACCACATTGGAACATCAAACATTCGTCGTTCCTCAATGCTAGAAAATTCCGACAACAATGATCAATTGATCCTTCTGAAAACGCGACTTTTTGTTAAATTATCGAACAGTGTTTGAAAACGAGGCTTTTTAGATTATCTAGCAATTAGTATTAATTTGGCCAAACTCGAAGTAGCAAGAATGAATGTAAAGATCCTCGACAGTGCTACCTACGGTTACCATACCAGTTGGTCACTGTCAGTTTCAAAGGCTGTACAACTAGTATTACAAGGTAAACGTATCGATAATTCTACGGTTTTAAGGGCTGAGTTGGTATTCAATAAAGCTTTGGTCTTCTTAGAACAGAAGTTTTGTAGCGGCGCCTCCTGGAGCAGCATTTCTTTGTGTCTTTTTTAAGCTTAGTGGCTACCCTTAGAGGCGAACAACGAAGTAACAACACAGTGCTAGCCGCCAGACCTCTTTAATCCCCCCAAAAACAACATGCCTGCCTCTCTAGAAAGTAGCCTCTCCGAGAAACCGACTCTAAATGTGAGCTCTAAAAAAACCACTAGAAGCACTCATCGGCCCCATTAAATAAATTGCTTACATCATTGCCACTTGATCATGCTTTGCTTCAAGGATAGATAAAGTGCCTAGCTAGAGAATAGTTTTTCTGAGGTTTGACACAAATGGATTATTATGCATGCAGGCCTATTGCCTGCATCCAGAATGGCTGCATCCGTTTCGGGGTCATCCCTTCAGCGTGGAGGACAGGTCTCACGATCCTGATCCACAAGAAGGGCAACCCCAATCTACCCGACAACTTTCGACCGATCACGTTGTTGCCCACGCTCTAAAAGCTGCCCTCGCACTGCCTGGCCGCAAGGCTGAGCAAGCTTGCTAGCGGCTGTGGGTGCTGTCTCCCAAGCAAATGCGCTACGTGCCGGGCGTGGAGGGCTGCCTCGAGCAGTCCTTCCTAGTGGAGAGCGCCTTTGACGAGGCCAGGCATAGGCAAGTGGCTGGCGTGGTCTACTAAGCTTTCCCCTACCTGTAGAATGCCTTTGGAAGCATCCCTCACGTCTCTTTGACCTTGTGCTCCGGCACGCCGCGGCTGAGGAGAACTTCAGTGGATTCGTGGAGCCTCTCTACGCCGGCTCGCTCCTGGAGCTTCGGGTTCGCGACGATTCATTAACTGCTCTACCGACGACGGTTTATGACTGACAGGGTGACCCTCTCTCGCCTATCTTATTTCATCTAGCGATGGAGACGGTCATCAGGCTTTTCGGCAGCACCCTGGGATCCAGCTTCATACTCGGTGATTCCGTTCTGTCTGTGCCCTGTCTGTGTGCGCCCTGGAAGGCGACCTCGCTTTATTCTTGGGCACATCCGCCGGCCTGCAGCAGGCCCTGGTTTGGGCTGCCGAGCGGGCCGTCCTGATGCTGGGCATGCAGCTCTGGCCGGGAAAATGCTGCAACTCGCCCGCTGAGGTACGAAGGCTGTGTGTGCTCCTATCTCCTTGCACGGCCGATAGATCCCCGAACTGCCGAAAATTGAGTCCGTGACCTACCTTGGAGCCCCGCAGGGTCTCGGGCGACGTAGAGCCGAGATTGAACAGGCCTGTTCATAATTTGATAGGGACCTTCCATTACTGCAGGCAAGCCTTCTCGCCCTCGGGCAAAAGCTCGATGCCCTGCGGACTTTCCTCCTGCCACAGCTCGATCCCCTGACAAAGCAATCATAACAATACTTGCCGCCATGAACTGCCTTCTTATCTAGCACGAGTCTAGGTAACGGCCGCTCGGAGGAGGCAAGTGAAAGCACGATCTTTGCCAACTTGCCAGCTATGAATGGCGCGAGCTTTGCTGCGGCGCCGAGCCATACATCTATCTACCGCGAAAAGTCTCCAATGCGGTACCAGTCTCTGCCAACGCACGGGGCTTCCGGGCTTTCGCCAGAACGCCGGCCGCTGTCTCCTGGACTGCAACCGGTGTCGCCTCTCGCGTCGCCAGTGAGGCAGATGTCTCAAGCCTCGGCTCCTGTACGACTGCCTTTATTATCTCCGTCGGCCACTCCTGCGCCATTGCCTTCGGTCTCTCGGCGTACACCTGTCTTGCCTCCTCGACGGCGTTTCGCTCACGTCTTCTGCTGGCCCCTTTCGCGTCTCCGCCACCAGCAGTTCGGAAACTGAGGCCGCCACCATCTGTTGCTTCCGCTCATAGATTTTCGCCTCCGACCGCTCGGCAAGCATCTCATTTGCCTTCTCGGCGAGCGTCTCGCCCGCCTCCTCAGCGGCGCTTCACGCACTTCCGCCGACTCCAACGCTTCACTCCATGCCGCCATCGCCTCCGAGACCATTAGCGCCGACTCTGTCTGAACTGAACGACTGGCCACCGGCACTGTCCCGCTCTTTACCAGTGCTTTCCCAGCCGCCACCACCTCTCTGGCAGACAGAGCCTTCTATCTGCTGCACGCTGCCGTCTCTCTGCCGAAAGCTGCTGTCTCTCTGCCGGATGCCTCTGCCTCGCTCGTGGACACCGCCTCTGTGGGCTCTGCTGCCGTCTCTGCCGCCGCCTCTGCGGGATCCACCGGCGTCTTTGGCTCTGCCGTGGTCGCCCGGCACACCGCTGGCGAATGCTGCTGCCGCTTCCCGTCTCTCTTGTCGACCTCCTCAGTCCGACCAGCGTTTACCAAATCCGAGCGCAGCAGCTGTGCTTCGGCCTCCACATCCAGCCGCTTCTGTACTATCACCTCCGTTTTCCTGGCACTCTGCATGTCCGACCGCCGAAACCTCTCCTCACCTTCAGGACTTGCAAACACCTTCCCAAGTGTTACACGCAGTTGGGTGTTGTCCTCTTGAACCGAGTCAGGAAGGGTCGCAGCGAATGTTGATGCACCGCCTGCCAGAAACATAATTATGTACATGTGGAACAAAGCTGGATCGACAACTCTTTCATGAAACCTCCTCTCCGAGTCGAGCAGCCAGATTACGAAGTCGCCCCCGATTTAGTAGTACTTCAGCATCATTTTCTGGCGTGGCCTACTCTGCCGCTTCTGCCAAAATAGCTTGTAGTTTGACATTCTCGAAGCGGCAGGTACACGACACCATGCAGAACACCAAAACGGACTCAAGGACATTTATTCACACGGACACCGCAGCGGGCCAGTACGCGACTGCCCTCCTGGACCTGACTCTCCGGGCCTCTGCCGCCCGTTACTTACATACCACTGCCATAAATCGCAATAGCCCATAATCCAACGACAGTGTCATAATCTTAGAATAACCACAATAGTCATTTCCCAGAACAAGCTAGTTTAAAATTTATTTTTTGTTCTAACTGACCCTTCATGCAAAAATTCATGTAAATTGACCATTTATTTACTCTCGCGACTCTGTGGGCATTCTCGATAAAATATCCTCCACGATAGTACACTCAATTCTTACATTATTAGCATACTCTGCACATCTCACCTCATGTAAATCCCATTCACCCTGCTCTGACGTAATGTCCTCTTCGGTATCAAAAATCATCTGTGAAACATGGAACTTGAAGACCCTCGACAAAAATGTCATCCAAAAAAAACTATCTACCTTGCCCCTTATACCAACCTCCTGTCGCATCGGTCTTGATTGGGGAAAGGGTATAACACGACGCTTTCCAATTTTATGGAAGATTTTGCTCCTCTTACTAAGCACCATATATGCCCTTGCCCTGATGGCCAACGGCGTATTGCATTTGTTATCTAACTAGCTGGAAAACCTGCATTGATCTACGAAGACAATGACTGTGGGTATACCAGCTACACGGAGTGGCTGCAAACCAACGTGTACGAACATATCAGAATCGAATAAAGGAAGAGTACATAATAATGGTACAGTGTCTACATTTTCATAAATCGTGAATCTTAAGTCATCTGAAACGATGTAAAATGGCAAAAATAGCACAGCAACAAGAGGTTACGTTATATTCAGCAGCATCTAATTGAGTATTGATAAGCCGAAAAGTAAATTACGCACTTCTGTGTAAATTATTTCAGTATATTGGTACTATTTAACACCGAACACACACATATATTACATCGTGCAAGCCTTTAAATGGCAGCTTCTTACGACTGGGCCGATTAGAAAGCAATGCCGAAGGGGAGCCTCCGGAAGCAAGAGCACATAACTTACTTCAAGCTCGTCGGCCAAAAGGTCCAAATAACAAAATGCTCCCCCTCTCTGGAATTCGAACATTCAGAATGCACGCTGAAGGGGCACAGCGAATAGCATTTTTAGCTCCGCCGAATTAAAGAAGTAGGCTTCTGTCAGAATTTTACCCAAGGGCGACCAGAGCGACTAAACAGGCATTCCTGACACCCTCCTTACAAGGGCACATGTGAGCAAGTGCATTCTGAAGAGACTCATCAGAGGTGGGGCTGCAAGGACGACTCGTGTACGAGGCTCATCCCAACAAAGGCGGCAACAACGTAGAATAGCATACATGCGTTCGAAATGCTTTATTCCAAATTTAGTTGCAAAAAGGCAACTTCTTTGACAATTTATAAAGTTAGCATCACTTAAAAAGGCGCCAGAAACTAAGCAAGATAACACAAATATGAATAGCAGCAAACCCTTGCATCACGGTTATAAATAATTTCCATCCGTGTGCAGAAGTGGCAGGTTAGCTTGCCGTCAAATGCAGCACTTCAGTGAATACAGCCTAACCAGAGCCCACAAAATGAAACGATCACACTGCGAGAAGTAAGCTTAGTATAAAACCTGATAGTCCTTTCTTCAGTACTGGTGATTAACCTAACATCTCCTCAATATTGTCCTCTCCTGAGAAATGCCGGTGTTGCAGCATGAGCTAACAGCCGACGTCTTCCCATGTGCTGTCTCAAGGGATCCTGTAAAAATCCGTGCAGAAACACTTGGAACATAACCACAGCCAAGCAGAGAATGGCAGCGACAGCAGTGGTGGTGGCAGCAGCAGCAGCAGACTGATGACAACTACCATATAAAAAAAGGAAGTTTTTGCTCCAATCAAGCACAGAATTATTCCATCTAATGCATGTTCAGCAGGTGTGCTAGCTCATCTGACGTGTGCGATCGTGCACATCCGGGAACGCAGGAACTCAGGATCCGGTGCTAATTTATCGAAGATGGGCTCACCGCCACATCAAGTGAGCTAAAATTAAGTTCAGCAGATTTAACAGCTTCATTTATATAGCAGCAAAAGAACGTTAGCAAGAGAACGTCACCCGAGTGCAATGGGCAATATAGAATTGCCTACTGAAGCATACCAACCCCAAATCTGGGTCTTGAAGCATGAGCACCTCATTCCTAGACCAACACCCAGAGGCAGGTTGAACTGTGACCGATATTGACAGCCTACCCAAGATACTAGCAATGTATCTCCGTCTGTAACTCCACAAAGCCAAAAAGACTATGTGGGTGTTATGCAGGAGAGTTTTGTAAAGCAAACTCACAGCTTAAGCAGCTTTAGGCAGCCAACAGACTTCATCTCACGCAACAAAGAGAAAGTGGGAAGCAAAACACAGTTAGACGAGCAGTTGAGGTAATGAGTAGCATAGAAGTAGCAGCTCAGGATCGCTGAAAAGGATGATTTGGCAGCAGGTGAGTAGTTGTCATTGCATAAGAATTACGGAAGTGAGTTCCACAGTCAACTAGCTGCAGTCGTGCAGCACTAATTTTCTGGACCAGACAATCTCCTCAGAGCAATAAGGAAAGTTTAATAAAATAATAGGAATATTAATGTAATATATTTATATAGAACTAAGAGAACTTAATCTCTATACAGGTACTTCACATATATCGAAAGGCACGAGCCCACAACCTCGGTCATCAAAAGCATTCATCTTGACCTCGATCGCTAAAGGAGAATACCATAACCCCTGGGCCAAACTAGGGCAGCAAGACGTGGAAGCATCAGTAGGAAGTTGCATGGTTATGGAAAGTGGACTTAGCCAAGTATCCTGTCACATAGCGGCCAGGTTAAGGCTTTTCTCAAAGCACGACCGGTCGAGGCTGAATCAGTTGCTGACTGATCCGGGAAGGACTACTAACGAGTAAAGACAGCATTTCTCCGATGACACTGCACTTGTGGACTCGTAGCGATTAGGACCTATGGTAGGAACGTTTCGTGTGCTGCCATGTGTCTCCGGCTGGCCTTGCAAGAGGCACTTAAACGCTAGACGACAAAATAGATTTAATGAATATAATTTAAGTCAGTTTAATTCACATATTTTCCAAAAAACACATGTGGCAATACCTACATCATCGATATAATTTAAGTGTAGTTTATTTTTTCAGCAGAGAGATAAGCATGATTTTTACTTACCTTCCAGATAACGAGGCAGAGGTCGTCAGCAATAGAAACAAAGCCATCACTGAATGCAACTGCCATCTAAAATCAAACAGAACAGAGTCTGAACTGAATGAATTAGGAGAAAGGATGCAGACACATTTTTTTCACAAGCGGCAGGGTTAAAGCTAATGAGGCACAACGTTCGAAACATGTGTTAGAATAACACCCTAGATTAAAGGGCCAGAATAGGTAGCAAGTTGATCCCAGAGTTACCCATAGCAAGTGTGATTCAGAAATTGGAAAGGCAAACGCTAAAAATCGGCTCTGCCAGCATATTTCCTCTTGAATCTGCACGAGATCAAGGTGTCATGCTCCAAAGTGACCTTTCGTTAGACGACCACATCAGCTCCACAGTCAAGTCTGCCTACTTTAAGCTACATAATATTGCTTAAATTCGGGCTTAGACAGAGAGGGAAACAGAGAGGAAAACCAGGGAAGATCAGACAGGGAAACCACATCTAAGTTGGTGAATGCATTTGTAACACCCCGTCTTGACTTCTGTAACTCACTGCTTGCTAGCCTACAGGCATGTGCAATCAGGTCCTTCCAGCTGGTGCATACCTCTCTCTGCAGCCAGGCTTGTAGGTCGCAAGCATCGCAGTTGCTACACCACACCACTTCTAACCGACCTGCACTGGCTACCAGTCAAGGAACAGATCGACTTCAAGGTTCGGTGACTCACTTTCAGGTCACTTCATTCTTAGACTCCAGCCTATTTCTCAGATCTACTCCCCCACCAGGATAAGCATCGTACCACCCGCTTTTCGGAATCTGACTGCTTACAAATACCTCGCACAAACCTCAAATCCTTTGGAGACCATGCATTTAGTTCGTATGCTCCCAAAACCTGGAACTCACTCCCGACTGATGTCACAACATCCCCTGACTTGACCACATTTAAAAAGAACTTAAAAAACGCACCTATTTAGGACAGCCTTTTGTGGGTCCCTGTGATTCGTCCTTTATGTGCTCATGCATGCTGACACTGTGCATGGTGCCACTAACCACAGTTGCATACTGACCCAGTGCATATTATCCTTAACCGTGTTGTTCATGTTGTTTACCAAGCGTGATATTACTCACCATTCAATCGCGTTTCTTTTTGCAGAAAATGTAAGGCGCCTAGAAAGAGATTGAGTTCTCTGAGGGTGCTTTATCAAGTGTATTATGATTATTATTATTATTGCTACGATCCGAGAGTTAACCTAACATTTTTTTGCACGACTTCCCTTTCTTGCATGACTGGACTGCATTCAGCTACAAATACAAGTCAGTGCAGCTGCGATTGCACGATGATGTGCTACAAGATGGATAAGATGCCTGATAGTAATACAACATGCAGCCAGCAGGTAGAAAACAAAGCCACAAAGCTGGATTCGGTGCCCTTTCTTACCCTGATACTACCCGAATGAACTTGGCATTCCCCGAGCAGCAGGTTAGCTGATGTCAAAGCTACACTGTGGTCGTAGCTATGCTGACTAAGTGCCGAGCCCATGCCCCCTTGTGGCTGCACCATCTTGCTCAAGTCCCATAATTTGATGGCCGCATCTGAACCACAAGTAATCAGCATGTCAATCCTGCAGTACAGAATAAAAAGATTGATAACCACTCATCCACAACTGATCGATGGAGAAGTGTATGCTGAGCACCAAGCTGAGCACTCCGCACACAGTACTCAGGCAATTGAGACTGTTTTATTTCTTCATTCGTAGCAAAGAAGATGGCTGATGCTAGGGAGGCAGCTGTAGCAGCAGAAATGTAACGAAACAATAAAATCTCTCAAGCGCTTTTGCGAATCATTATAATAACAATAACAATAATGCACTTGATAAAACACCCTCAGAGAACTTAATCTCTTTCTAGGCGCTTTACATTTGCTGCAAAGGGAAATGCAATTAAATGGTAAGTAAAATCATGCTTGAAAAACAAACAAAATGAATAATATGGTTAGGAGTGACATGCTAGTTGTGGAGTTGTGCAGTTTTGCAGCAAATGTAAAGCGCCTAGAAAGAGATATCATTCATAGGTGACACTCCCCAACTAGCCAGCTCATGAACAGCTTGAAGAGTGGCTGCTTATTATAGGATCACTGCCTCTTTGTTAAGCTCTGCCTCTCTTTCTCTTTTAAATATATTTCTTTTCTCTCTCCGTCTCTCTGTATCTCTTTCTCTCTGTCTGTCTCTGTCTGTCTCTCTCTCTCTCTCTGTCTCTCTCTCTCTCTCTGTCCCCTGCTCTCTCCCTCCTCTTAAGTTTCATCGCAGTTTTGTAATGCTGACATTAAAACTTGGATGGCAGCTTACTTTCTCTCATTAAATGATGATAACAAATTTCTATTAGCTGTAGGCAAACCTAATGTCACTCAAAAAATATCACGTCTAACCTTCAGAATAGGCTCTATCAGCATATCCCATGTAGCCCTTGCACAGAATCTGAATGCCGTGTTCCAAATAACCCTTTACTATATTACCACTTCAACTCTACAGTCAAGTCTGCCTACATTCTGCTATATAATACTTAATATAGAAAACTATGGGAATGCTTAGATAACGGTACCACAACCAGAGGGTAATTCAAGCGTTGCTACTTTTCACCTACATTCATTTATGTCACTATTTCTTTGCTGGTCTTCTGCCTGTGCAATAAGATGCTGACAGAAGGTGAAGAAATCGGCAGCTAGGCTTGCTTGTCCTGAACGTCAGAAATGCTCATCAGA
The DNA here is from genome assembly GCA_009760855.2 of Cristatella mucedo. NCBI lineage: Eukaryota > Metazoa > Bryozoa > Phylactolaemata > Cristatellidae > Cristatella > Cristatella mucedo. The sequence goes on along the minus strand of WPIO01000001.1, from coordinate 18,885,712 downwards.
CTACCATGTTTCTTTCTGGACCTTCAAAACTCCCCATCAATCAGCACATTGGCTTTAATGCCACTCACTTTTAGGATTCTTCATTCTCTTTGTCGCCTCAATTAACTGAAATACTTACATATCACGTGTCCTCTCATAGCACCTGCTTCCCAGAATCTAGTGGTTGAGCTGTCTCTAATCAATCAAGTCCTGCAGATAAAGTCAGGAGCTGTCTAGTTACTAACACACCATGACTTTAAAACAGAGCTAAAAACCTAACGATCCTTGCAGCGGCTGCCATTTCTGTAGATTTTACTGCATGCACTAATGGGCGTTGTAATTATGCCTTTTTTATAACAAGGTGTCCGTGATTTTTTGCAGGCTTCCCATAATCAATTTGAAAATGTTAGCTGCACAAAGGCTCACCCACCATAAATCACCGATCAGGAGACAGTCGTTCTGCCTGACTGCCACGGGCAGGCTCTTCCATTTTTATCTACCCATCTAACGAGTAGCCTAACGATAAGTTTCAACCAGCCGAGAGACCTCTGCAAACCATTGCAATGCACTGTATCTCCATCTGAAACTCCACAAATCCAGAATGACCAAGTGGTCGGTTTGCTTGAAAGTTCTCTATAGCACACCCAAAGCTTACGTGACTTTAGCTGCTAATACGGTACCCAACAAAGTTCATCTCAGTCTATAAAGAATAAGCAAAAAGCACTGCTGAATCAGGAGGGCAGTCGGGGAAGTGAGCAGCATGGAAAATGGAGCTCAGGACGGCTGGAAAGGATGACCCACAGTCGGCAACAGGTGAGTAGATGATGCTGCGTAAGAATTGTGGAAGTGAGTTTCCCAATTTAGAGTCTGCACAACAAACGTTTCTGTTGTACACGGTATTTACGGATAAAAATGGAACAGCTAATTTATATACCTTAGAAGACCTGAGAGAGCACGAGGAGCCTGAGAGAGCACGAGGAGCCTGAGAGAGCACGAGGAGCCTGAGAGAGCACGAGGAGCCTGAGAGAGCACGAGGAGCCTGAGAGAGCACGAGGAGCCTGAGAGAGCACGAGGAGCCTGAGCACTGGCGCAGCACTTCAGCTAGGTATGAAGGAGCTAAGCCAATGAAGGGCCTTATGAACCAGAGCCGGAATTTCGCCCTGTACTTATTAATCGACAAAGAGCCATCGCAGCTTCTTCAGCCTCACATGGCTGAGCTTCTGGGATTTGTTAAATAGCTATGTATTCATCGGCAGGTGCACAGCCTCAATGACTTTATTGGTAGCCCAGCTAAAACTGACTAGCAGAAGTCTAGTCTAGACAAAACCAATCAGCTAGCAAGTTCTTTAGCCAGCCTTCGTGATAGACAGTCCCTAATCTTAAACCGTAATCAAACGTGATCGCTAGCTGTGGAAGCAGTCTTCCTAACGAAGCTTTCAAAACTTAAGCATTTATCACTGAGGACACCAGCATTCCAAGCCTATGACGACGATTGCTCTACAGCATCACACAGAAGAGAAAAGTCCCTTAGTCCAGTAGCAGACTTGGGCCGTCCTAGGAGTAGGAGTTCGGTTTTATAATTGCCAGATTATGAAAATTGACCGACATCCAGGACCGAATTACTCCCAAGGCAAGCATGTAGCATATCAGATGTATTGGCACATTCCGATGGGTTAAATGACAAATACAGGAGGGTATAGTCAATATAGAAGTGAGAATTAAAGGCCCCATTTCACCTATGAGTATTCAACGTCCCATTTCACTAACGACAATGCAACCATGAATCTAAACGTGCAAATTCGTAAATGTTTCCTGATTTTTTGACATGCCACATGTAATAGCTGCACCCTAATAGTGGGACTACAAATATCACAATGGGCATAATGTAAGCATGACATCGATGAAATATAATTGCCATAATAGTAATGATTAAATATCTATTACATTAAATAACTCGATATTAAGCTCTCAAGTTCGATCGGTGTTCCTGCCAAGGCAGCTCCAATTCAAGGAGAGAAATTTTCGTGGAGAGGCTCACGAGAAGTCAATTCTAACTTCAAAGCATAGATGCAGCCTCAATAGTACTCTTAAGTTGCTGACACGAGGGTAGCACTGGGAATAACAGGTCGGTCCTACTCCACCCGGCTACTATAGTTTTGCTAGAATAGTTTATTCACGGTTCATGCATGTTACGAATGTTAGATAACTGAATGTGCCATAATCTTCACGGTTACGACTAGCTGTTAGCACGAGCAGATAAATGAGGTACAGCAATAGTTAATTGTGCTATGAGGTTATACCAATGATGCAATTGAGAGCAGTTCCACCAGTTAAAATAGCAAAACACACAAAGTCGTGTCAAGAGGCCCACTAAAATTGGGGAGGATGTAGGTATCTTGACAAATCTATGAGCTGATCACCGTTGAAACTTTTTGAAATAGAAAAACTATAATCTAAACTACATTGTTTAAACGACGACGCACACCCAGTCAGAGTGTCTCCCTTGCCAAAAACAACCCAGTGAGTTTTCGCATGCCGGCTCTAACAAGGGGAAGTTCATTTGCACCGCATAAACCCATGCAAGCGCAGCTAGTTTTTGATATCCTGCTGCTACAACAGTTGCTATCTATAACTAGCAAGCACGGGTGCACTAGCAGGAAAAGGACTGAACGGCAGTAGGGGCGGTTGTTGCAGTTTCAAAAGTCAAAGTTCACTTCACATAGAAAGCAGCTACGGTTTATTATTACTGTGGTGCAGCATTGCATGCATGCAACTGACACTGCAGACAAAGGCTGGCACATAGCGACAGAGCAACCCAGTCGGACAACCAGCTTCCTTCATCGTAGATAGCTTCCCACATGAGGTTCTCCTTTAGTTAGCTGGCTACGTCTAGTACCCATGGGCCCCGCACCCATCGTGAGACTCAAAACAGCTTGCTTTGCATCTGACAACAAAGAGTCTTGAAAACCACCACAACTCCACACAAATCTACACAACAGCCACTGAACCAAGTGGCTAGCACTTGACGACACGTGGCGGGTCATGAGTTCGAGTGCAGCACCGCGCCATTGCTACAAATGCCATGCTGCAAGTGGCGACGGCCACCAAAGCTCCTCAGCGGTCAAATAAATGAGGCTGCTGGATCAGCTCAGCATCATTTCACCTCTGAATATTAAGTAAGTCCTAGCTGATTAAACAGCCTCTTTTTTGTATAGCAACAGAAAAGCCTTTACGGCTATCACCACTGCTTGCAGTAGAGATAAAGAATCGCCTACTGCAGGAATCGAACCCACGATCTCGGGACCGAGGTCGCGAAAGCAACCGCCTTACCTAGTGTACCACCGCGGCTAACCCATCGGCACAGCGTGCTTGTGCTTCACGATCAAGATCGCGGTTTAGAGCCCCACAGCTGACAATTAGTCATTGCCTGGTTGCAGTCAAGTGACAGCTGCTATGGCTGCTCTGCTGTTATACACATATCTTCAGTGTTATATTACTTTACAGCCTAACCAGATCTCTGTACAGCACACGACTTAAATGGAGTGAGGAGGAGCAAGAGATATGTAGCTGCCATACATGAAGATAACTCGTCGACTTGTGAAAAGCAGCATGCCGAGAGCGATAAGCATGACTTGAAGTGAGGACTTCAGAGAAGTGTGGCTGTCGAAAAACAAAGGAGTACATGAAGCTTCAGAAGTTGGGTAAAAAAGAATGCCCCAGTTTGAAGTGGGTGAATATAAAGGACTCGCGGTCTGTAAGTGACTGTACGGTACAGTTAGCAAAATTGCCTGAAATTGCTTGAGTTTTTAAATTGCCACAGATCAAAGTTCTAAGGTCTTCCTTATCGTAGTTCAAATGCATTCCTAGATTTTAATGCTATTGCTAAGATTTGTGAATTATGCATTAACAAAAGAAAAGCGCCCAGAGCCGCAGGGGTGGCCGGGGCTGCCAGCCTAGATACCACTCGTTTGGCAGGAACTTCGAGCTGCCTCCCTGCTCGTTCGGCATTCATAGCATAGTCTCGAACAGCTCAGCATGTTCTCTCACATGCGTCACTGTGAATCTCTCTAACTTAGCGGTCATTAGGCCTGTCATAACTCCGGCGGCCCAACTTAACGTTTGCTTTTGGAATCCTCGCTCAATGTGCAATAAACCCCTAGTAATAAGTGACCTTATTTCTGAAAATGGTCTCGAACTGCTCGCCTTGACTAAAACTTGGCTAAAATCCGTAAACTGACAAGACACTACCCCGACTGATTTCTCCTTCTTTAACACCCTTAAATCAATCAAAACTGGAGGTGGAGTTGCTATAATCAACTCCACCTCTAGTTTTAATTGATCTTGCCATCACTCGAAATTCAACTTCAATCTATTTACAATACCCTCGAAGCAGTCTTTCGAATAAATTGTCTTGATTTCACACGACAATAAGCTACTGATCATAGTAGTAGTATATCACCCACCAGGTACCAAGTCCTCCTTTATCTTAGATTTTTCCGATCTCATTTTAATTCTGCATGTGAGAAATCGATCCTTCCTCATTATGAGTGATTTCAACATTATTTTGACAACTTATCTGACGCCTTCAGCACTGAATTTTGTACATTGACCGACTCATTATCTCTTGTGGCTCACGTGCATGGCCCTACTCACATCAAGGGTGACACACTTGACCACATTTTCTCATACAGCTGCACTTTGTCATCACCAATTATTACCAAATCCTGCTTATCTGACCAAATGCAGATCTCATTCAGTCTAATTTCCGACCTCCTCCTCTTCCTCTTAAATCACCAGTGAATTGCAAAACCTCAAGACCCTTGACATTGATTCTGTTCGTGTGAGAATATCTGCCTCGCCTCTGCTGCTCGATCCCCCTTCTGACCTGTCATCATTGGTGCATTGATGCATTGTGGCCATAGCTTACATGCTCGACGAGTTTGCACCTCTGACTAAACACACTGTGCCCTTGCCCAGAAGGACTATGGTTTACTACAGACATTAAACCAGATCTACTAAGCGAAAGCTTGAAAAAGGATACTCAAGATCAGGACTGACTGTCTATCGACAGGCATACAAGAACTACTATAGACCGTACCAATTGATCCTAGCAATTGCCAAGTCTAGTTTCTATAAAAACACGGTTGAATCAATGATGGACAATCAAAAAATGTTGATGTCAACGATCAACCATCTCCACAACCACTCTCAGGCCAGCTCCTTACCTAATGATCCCTGTGATGATGTAGCTGATCGCTTCTCTAGGTTCTTTGTCAAGAAGATAGACAAGATCAGGCAGTCTATCTCTTCGATGGCAGCATCCCCACTGAAATGTTCCTTAATTCCTTGCAGCACCTCAATGTCTACACTCAAAGAGGTCACTAGTGACCTTGTCGTGAAGTTCATATCCCAATCAAAGAAGACAACTGTACTTTTTGGACCCAATTCCCATTGTCCTGCTTCTATAACGCATTGATCTGCTGCTGTTATACATAACTAACATTATTAATATGTCATTGGTCTCAGGTAACGTCCCAGCACTTCCCAAAAAGACTGTAGTCAGGCCTCTGCTCAAGCAAGGAACACTAGACCAAGAGAACTTGAGCAGCTTACGTCCAGTCTTATTGCTACCGTTCCTATCAAAAACACTAGAACGATTCGTGGCAGACCAGCTGAGCTCATATATTGAAACTTCAAAAATTGCTATTAAGTTACAGTCTGGTTTTAGATCTAACCATTCCACAAAGTCAGCATTGCTTCGGGTGTATAGCGACCTACCTAGCAATGCAGACATGGGTAGAGTATCTCTGCTTGTCTACTCGATCTTTCGGCAGCTTATGATACTATCGATCACTAAGTCCTTCGTGAGCTATCTCATCTCGCCAGAGAATTAGTGGCACTGCATTTCAATGGTTCAGGTCCTATCCGAATAGAAGACTCCAAAGTATTGATGTGAATGGACAAGGGTCATCAGAGGAACCGCCGAAATATGGGGTACCTCCGGGCTCCTTGCTCGGCCCTGTTCTTTTCAGTTTATACTCTTCTCTTGCCCATGTGATTGCCAAGCAGAATCTAGGCATTCACTTCTCTGGGGATGATACTCAGTTGCACCTTGCTCCGATCCCTCCCAGCCCTCCAGCATGTCGAATTCTCTCAACTCCCTTGCCGCATGAATTAATGACATCTGCCTTACAAACATGACATACGTTGTACAAACCTCAAATCCTTTGGAGAACGTGCATTTAGTTCGCATGCTCCCAAAGCCAGGAACTCACTCCCGACTGCCATCACAACATCCCCTGACTTGACACCATTTAAAAAGAAACCAAAAACGCACCTATACACAGCATTTAGAGGGTCTCCATGATTTGACCTATACGTGCTTATGCATGCTGACACTGTGCATGCTACCACTAACCATACTTGCATGCTGACCCTGTGCATGTCACCCCTTACCATGCTATTCTTGTCGTTTATTGAGCATGCCACGGGTAACAATTCGATCGTGTTTCCTTTGCAGCAAATTTAAAGCTCATCGAAAGAGATTGAGTTCTCTGAGGGCGCTTTATCAAGTGTTTTATTATTACCTGCAGGTTAAAAGCGCCGCTGAAATTCAGGTCTCATAATCTGGGATCAAATCAGATTTCCGTTGAAAGGCAAGATAAAAGGTTTTTAAGCCCACACTTTTACAGGATACCCACACACAAGAGAAGGAAGGCGAGGGTGTGACATATTAGGGAACGAATCAGCAGCTAGCTAATAATGTTAGTGCTAGCAACAGTGGCTGGCCGAATGTACCGAGCTGCAGTCATCAACCTTAAGAGCTGGCAATGTGACCGACTCAGCGGACAACATACGGGATACATATTTATTAATTTAGAATTGCTGACATGGGTCGAAAGCATCAAGTGATAAGCAGGCAGTCTTTTGGATGCACTTTTCAAAACTGAGGCAGTAATTATCGTGAACATCCAGAGCAATTGAAGGACTGAATTGAAAGCCGAAAAATACTTGCCTCGAGCAAGCAGTAATACATAGCATAAGGTCAGAAAATTTCCCAGGGCTTAAGCTATACCAAATGAACTAATAAATCTGTTCTCTGTATCTCTGAAGACAGGGGCTCAGAGCTATGGTTATAAACAAGATGGCAACTTGATTTCAAGCAATCTCTGAAATATAAAACAATGATACACAAATTAAAAAAATATCCCATAATATTTATAGTCCTATGAGGTCTATATATAGTCCATCCATAGTCATGAGGCCCAAAAAAGCCATCAAAATTATATGGCTTGAAAGAGCACGATGCTAAAGCAAGCTGCTCATTATAACATGCACCTTGGCCAACACTTCAAAAGACAACGAGAAATGCATGGTTGTTATAATGAACACTTTTAAACAGCAATTTTGAAAAAACTGGACCGACCAAGTAGGCAAGTTGGTAGAAGTCAAGTTTCTGGGACCTAAGGGATTTGGTAGTTTATGAATGCTTGACAGACCAGTAGTGATCTAGGTCAAATAATAGCACTTGAGCGACAGTACATATACATTCAGAATACTCCAGAAACAAGGATGACCTTGATGTGCTTATTCTGACAGCCTTAATTTTAAGTCATTTTTAATCCTTGTGCAGAGCAAGTATTTGCACATCAAGCAACTGAGGTGGTCAGAAGCTCCTAAGAAATAGATATTGCTTGCACAGCAAATGTTTTGCTATCTAACAAAGTCTGTGGCATGCGACTTAGCAGTAGCAGTTGCAAGAAAGGAAAGAAGAAACCGTGCTCTGTCGATTCCACAGTTCATGAAGGCTTGGGTACGTAGAATGGAAGGGCAGGGAAGATATTTGCCTGAGACAGATCAACAGGGCGAAAAAAGTCAGCATGCAGAGGCTAATAATAATAATGCTAATAATGATAATACATTTGATTTAGCACTGCTCTTGAAGGCAAAGGTACAACTGAGTGCCATCTGCATAGAAGTGAAAGCCTGCACTGTGCCTTTCTTTCACATCGGCAATAGGGAGAGAATAAACCATGAAAGGAACCGGATCAAGCAAGGAGCCTTGAGGTACCCCATATTTGAGAGGTTCCTCGGATGATCTTATGTAATGTATCTCCGTCAGTCACTCCACAAAGTCATAAAGACCATGTGGGTGTTACGCAGGAGAGTTTTGTATAGCGCACTCACAGCCTAAGCGGCTTTCGGTACGCATTCGGTAGCCAACAGACTTCGTCTCACGCAACAAAGAGAAAGTGAGAAGCATAGCAGAGTTAGGAGAGCAGTTGAGGTAGTGAGTAGCATAGAAGTAGCAGTTCAGGACCGCTGAAAAAGATGTGCCATAGTCGGCAGTTGGAGAGTAGATGTCGTTGCGTAAGAATTGTGGAAGCGAGTTCCACAGTCTAGGACCTGCAGAGCTAAAGCTTCTGTCGCCAATTGTCTTTAAGCGGAGGAATGGGACAGCTAATTTATCGTCCACACAGGACCTGAGGGCGCGAACAGGCTGAAACTGATGCAGCAGTTCAGCTAGGTACGAAGAAGCCAAGCCGTGGCGGGCCTTGTGGGTCAGCGTAAGAACTTTGCTCTGTATCCTTTGCTCAACCGGCAACCATCCTAGCTCTTTCAGCAAAGGAGACACGTGCTCAAACCGCTGGGACTTGAAGACCAGCCTTGCAGCCATATTCATAGTCCGCTGTAGTGGCATAATGGCTTTCTTTGGTAGCCCAGCCAAAAGGGAATTACAATAATCAAGCCGAGACAGAACTAAAGAGCTAGTTAAATTTTGTACAAGCCATTGTGGGAGACAGCTTCTAATCTTGGATAGGGATCGGATGTGATGGCTAGCTGTAGAGGCAGTCTTCTCCATTCACATCAATAATCTGAAGTCTGCCACTGAGATGGGACCTAAACCACTGCAATACAGTGCCAGTGATGGCCAGGCTAGTATGGCTTGGTTAGGAACCCAACCCAAATCAGGCAGGTGAGGCTGTACGGCAGGGCAACTGCAGGCCAATTGTGTCCCCCTGAACCAGTGCACCTGATTAAGTGTGAAATGCAAGTATTTTATGAGGATTAGAACAAAAAGACGGTTACTTAAACAGTTTTGGGCTGTAACAAGCAATGGTATTCAGAAGGTCAGCAACGCAGACAACCCGCAGGCCTCTTTTAGGTCCTATTAAGACTCATTGCGTGCTGGAACTTGCACAAACAAAACAGTCAACAAACAAAGCGACAGCAACCTCACCCAAAGGTCACAGTAACGTAGCAAATGGGTCCATTGTGGGCAGCTCGACACCGGTGAACGATGTTGGCTGGAGTTCTAAGTAACTGCACCACGACAATATCACAGCCAACGGCAGCGATGAGGAATTCCTGCAATATACAAGCAGTTTTTAATAGTCTAAAGGCAAGCTATCAACGTGCATCCATTCATGCACCAGCAGGCAAGCAAGCACCGGCATGTCGTTGTGAGCATGCATTACTGCACACAGCTCCAATCCGTTACTAGCCATTGCAATGGTCCCACGTCACTGGTGCTACCAAAGTAGCTACAACTGCTAACACGTGCTATTTACTGCAAAGCAAAAGACACTCATCTCTGTGGTCGTACAGGTGCTGAATCAGCAGGGCTGCCAGGAGCTAAATTGTCACTAGACATTGCCGAAGGATCAGCTGTCTCCAGTAGGCCTACTGGAATGCCAAGACATTCCAACTCTATGACACACAGGGTGCTAGCATACTGCGACTACTATCTATGAATATTACGTAGCACCTGTCCTTTCTCACCCACCTCGAGAGGCTCCTTCAAGCCAAGCCAAACTACTCCACCAGCTTCAGCCTCCTCGGGCCCTCAGATCTTTTGTTGACAATAAATTGCCCCATTATGTTTGCTAAAATACTGTTGGCAACAGGAGCGTTTGCTTGGCAGGTCCCAGGATGTGGAGCTCACTTGCACAATTCTTAAGTAACGACATCGTCTCTCCTGCTACCGACTGGGCCACGTGCTTTTCAGCCAGACCTGCACTTCTACTTTTATGCTACACACTTTTTCGGCTGCCCTCCTGGCTAAGTTATAAAATAAATAAATAAATCCTAGCTGATTAAACAGCCTCCTTTTGTGTAGCGACAGAAGAGCCTTTACGGCTATCACCACCGCTTGCAGTGGCAATACAGAATCGCCCACTGCAGGAATCAAACCCACGATCTCGGGATCGAGGTCGTGAAAGCAACCGCTTAACCTAGTGTGCCACCACGGCTCACCAGTTATGCTCCTCAACTGCTCTTTGTAGCTTGAGATGTCTCTTAGCCACCGTACAGGTGCCGAAAGACTGGGTTTGAGTGCTCAATATAAAACTCTCCAGCATAATACCTTCTCAGTCCTTATGGCTTCGTGAAGTTACAGACCTGTCGATACATTACGAATATGGTGCCGGGTAGCTGGGAGGGGGTAGCAAGAAATAGCACTACCGTTCGTTGGATTCCAGGCAAGAAACCAACCACGAGCTAGTCAAGATTCCTTCAACCAACATGAAAAAATGCTCGGGATATATGCAGACAGATGATTTGAAAAACTGCTGAAGGGTCACGGACGCGATTCTGGAAACGGCCTACACAGGAAGTCTTCTCTGCACACAGAGCAGCAATCTAATGAGCTGCCACCTAACCAGCAGAAGGAGAAACTTCTTGTGTCAAAGAGGCCCATTGATACACAGCATCGATGGTTTGCTACTGTGCGGTTTAGGCAATTAAAGTCTGCTGCTTGCATACGAAGCACAAGCACTATTGCGACGCCCAGCAACTAAGACACACATTCTTTTAATGAACTATCCTAATTAGCTATCCCTGCCGGAGATTTCCTGATGTCACCCAGATATAAAGGAGTGCAAGGCAAGCCATAGGACAGTAGAATTTGTTCTGGTACAAAAGCCTCACCAGCGAAGAAATGCCAATCTCATCCATCTGTACTGACGCTTTGCAACTTTTCCAAAATATGGAATTCAGTCGGGATGCATCGCTGTAATGCTGAAAATAACTATAGAGAACAATCCTACAGGCTTTGCAAAAGCGTTGGCTGTACCAATATTACAAGCACATACAAAGCTGTATTCTGGACTATGGCTTCCCACGGTGGCCGTTCAAGCCCTTTTCCACTCTCATGCCCAATACAATTTTAAATTCGAGTTGAACTGACCATCGACACATCGATCGAGTAGGAACAACAAAGCATTGGCAAGCATCAACAGTATACCCTTATGGAGCATGTGATCGAATGGACCGTCTTGGCATCGTTCGCACTCTGAGCTTCACGACTAGCAGCTTTTGGATCCAGCAAAGTAGCAGCAGTAGCAGTAACCGCACAGTTGATCTCACAGATTAGATCGAATTCGGGTAAACACCGGATATGAAGGAGCCCACCATTGCAGCCGTAAGCAAATGAGTCGTCTGTAACAATGCCAGTATTAGTTCATCCACTGCAACTGTTCCACACAAAGCATTGGCGTTTGATTCACAAAATAATGATTTACTAATAGTAGCAACACAACTTCTTTACAGAGATGGATGTTTACTATATGAGGCACAACAATTTAAAATAGTAAAACGGCCAAGTACAAGTAAAGCCAGGGTCGGTGGATTAAACAGCCTCATATATATACATATGTTTTATTATCAAACAAGCAATCAGTTTTCCCAAGTTTTCTCAAGAGCTTTAACGGCAAGTGACCCACTTCGTCGTCCATAGTTTTTCCGATGCTCGTGAAGGTATTGTAACTGCTTTTCCTAAAGTCATTGTAAAAATTGAGAAGTGCGCCAACACGAATAAACTTCCTGCCCTGCAAAGTGGTCTTCATTTAATTTCGTTTGCCTATTTCACTGTGGGCCTGGGATTTACTGACGTTGCCCTCATACAATCGAAGTAAGCCGGACATGAAATAATTTCTGCCTTACAATACAGGCAAAGCTTGCTAGTCTTAATGGATAGCCAAGATTATTCAGAATCCTGCAATTTTGCAGCACAGAAACTGGCAATTGCTGTCAGCAGCAAATCTAAAGCATGTAATGAGTGCTGCGAAACTTTAAAGAAAAAAATAACAATATCGACTTGTTGACCAAGACGGTTGTTCCATACAACTAGGTTGGCCAGTGATTCCAAGTCCTTCTTCGTTCTAAGAGTCCACAACTGTATATTGGCCAGTGACTCCGAGCCCATATCATAATTACAAGAAAGATGAGCATAGTGCAAGCTTTAGTGTATCCTTGTTCAATCCGGTCCATCAATGTGGTGGTCTCTGAAATTGCTATGCAAAATCCGTCAAGTTCATCGAGTCAAGGTGCAGTATAGTTGATCGCAAGGTGCCATCTGTCGGTATACCAGTGCTAAGCGATGCAGTGGGCCTGCATTTAATCGAGAGGCTCTGGATAGATGGGGAATTGTAATGGACTGAGAACAGACCCGTGCACGACTCTGAGAGAGGCCAGCCCTTTAGCAAATAATTGACCGTCAAACTTACCAAATAAAGAGCTACTGCTGGCCTTACCTCTGGCCCTAAAACCGTTTTGCTGGTCATACAATATATTAGCGGACTCAACAGCCCATTTTGTATAGCAACGGGAGCACCTTTATGGCTATCAACACCGCTTGCAGTGGCTATATCGAATCGCCCACCACAGGATTCAAACCCACGACCTCGGTACCGAAATCGTGAAAAGCAACCTCATTATCTAGTGTGCCATCACGGCTCACCTGGGTCATACACACTTGGTCATGCACACTTCTGGTAAAATCAGATATATTTTAATTTGGCAAGACAGCAGCGATTGTATGGAATAAACAAGAAGGGTACTGCTTGAGTATCCACCTGTGCTTGCATCCATGCGATAGCCTGGGAGTAGGAAATGTAGGATATGAGATAATGCATTACATTAATGCATGCATGACACATGAATACGTATTATGTGCGGACATACATTCATTCGAGCGCAAAGGTATTGGCCTTAGTCCACGATGATAATTAGGTATTTCGGCCGTGAAGTACTGGACCAAACCTCAAAAAACGAATGCATCTAATGAAAATAGTGCCTTCACAATGACACTTTCACAAATCAATGTAGTCAAAAAGAAATAACAAGTGAATGTGCATATTCGACCCTTTAATTTGATTTACTTCCATATTTTTAATCTTAATTGGAAAACAACTGTTTTCCTTGTTTTCAGAGGTGATTGGGCGTGAGCAGTATTAATAAAATTACAGCACACCACCAATTTTATTTTCTAACCTAGAGCCAACTCCATTCGGCAGGCTCAAGACAACCAAGTTGACTGCCTTTACGAAGGGACACTTGTGGGCATTGCTACAAACATGACTTAAAAAAGTTGCAATCGGTAAAAAATTGCAAATTTGAGAGACTGTGGTGAGGTAAAGCCTGGAGAAGATGGCTGCAACAATGCAATCGATAAAGCTAAGATGCATGGCTGCCCATATGTTAACACACCAGTTAGACTGGACTGATTTGACCCTGTTCAAGCTCAAAGCCAGCAGGCTGCTACTGCGAAGCTAGTTGATAGGGTAATGATTAGGCCATGATTGAATGAGCACGATATGCTTGCACAGATCCCACACAAGAGGCCACTTTTGTTCGTCATGCACACAGCAGCCAAGCTGCACTGGGTTAGCACACAATCATGCTAGACTCACGAAGGTTGGAGCAAATAACCGTCATTACAAGTATGCTAGCAGAGCCATGGCAGAAATTAGGTATATAAGCTACATACAGCCACATGTAATTCTATCAGCAAAGAGATGCATAAACGGGGACTAAAATGATTATTCTGGAGCATCTCTATGTTGTGCACCAAAGCATAAGCAACTTTTGATGAGCAATCGATAGCTAAATGATTTTCACCTTTCACAATACAAAACGCCACAAGCATGGTTGAACCATTATGACAGCCTAGGCAGTCAGTACCAAAAAGTAGCAGCAAGGAACTTTAGAAGCAACAGGGAAAGAAAGCAGAGTATCATTTTTCAGGAATTTTGGTTGACAGTTAGTCCTACAGTCTCAAGCAAGCACATCTGCTGACGGTTAGCCGGTTCAACAGCCTCATTTATTGGGTTGGCAACTAAGTTCCTGCGATTTTTAAAATTTTTTAAATTCAGCATTTCATTAAATGTTTTTGGCATAATGTTTTAAATCATTCGAAAGAGGATGTTTTGTTCCACTGGAATCTATGTTTTTTGTTAAAGTTAATTCTTTACCTATTTTCAGACGATTGAAATGGAACGTCCAAGTTGGGAAAAATGAGCATTTTCGACACCCCTTTTTGCTTGTAATCAAGCTTCTAAGGCTGCAAACGCTGCTCTCTACATTTGTGCTGTGTATGGAGAGGGTTCCATAGATGAAAGAACCACTCGAGATTGGCATGCTAAGTTCAAAATGAAAATTTTGACCTCAAAGACGAATCTCGTTCTCCTCGTGCAGTTGAGTACGTTAAAGAGCGATTAAACCGAATTTTGCAAGAAAGAAATTCACAGCAAACGACAATGGAAATGGCAGAGACAATGGAATGCTCCCACACTGCTATAGAGAAGCATCTTCACTCGATGGGAAAGGGTCAGAAGTGTAAACTTTAAATTTTTTTTTAAATGGCTGGAACTTAGTTGCCAACTCAATATATATATGCCTGTAACGCTATCTTAGGCAATAGACATAGCTAATTTATTGTCGTGAGAGGGCCAGAGAGTACATTGAGGCTGGCAATGTTGAAGCGCTGCAACTAAGCATACAATGGATAGGCCACGGAGGTATACTTAATCTGAGCAAGAATATTGGCTCATATCCACTGTTTAACAAGGAGCCACCGTAACTGATTTAACAAAGTGGGTATGCAGCCAATTTACATGGACTGTAATAATAATATAAATAACAATAATATTACATGTGTATAGCACCTTTAGAGAACTTAATCTCTTTCTAGGCACTTTACATTTACTGCAAAGGAAGCATGATTGAATGGTTGGTTATTGGTAGCATGCTCAATATCAACAAGCCTGAATACCAATCTAGCAGCAATATTTAGGATCACCAGATTATATCTGATGGCATTCATGGCAGCCCTGAAAACGAGACTTATAGTAAAATTCGTCTAGAAAGAACCACATAACTAGCAATATTCTTTGCAAGCCATTTCGGTTAGCCTAATTCTGGAGATACAAGGAAGAATGGATGACTGTCTTGCCGTGAATGCAATATTTTCTGAGTATGAAAACATCCTAATAGGAGGTTCAAAAATTACGAGTTCAGTAAAGATAATACACACATTTATAGCCTATTTGACGGTCGTCATTGCTGCACTGGCGGTCTATCAGCTAAGGCTGACCTGCTGTCACTCCCATGCATGTCACAACTTGTTCATTGGTTGATAATTTCATTTGAAGAGTAAAATCTACTTTCTCCTTATTATAAGTGACTTCATACACATCTGAAAAAGTCAAAAAGAGAAGTGATACTGCCACATGCACATGGAACTACACTAACTCACGACTTTGTGGGGTCTCAATCAAATCAAAACCACCTAAACATAACCACAGCTAGGAAGAGCTCATTTGATTCTCAAGCACATGCACAGAAAACTCGCTTAAAACCTCCAATTAACACAATCAGAATACAAATCTGTCGTTTGACCCTACAATTAAATTTCCCAGAGATTAAAGTGCAACATTTAACTATTTAGTCTTTAATGATCCCGAATTAATGTCTCGGTATCAGAATGGGCTACCTTATTTTTGCAACAATTGTATGAGCATGCGAGATTTCATCAAATGGTTTCCGTGATGTAGGCTTGATTATGCAGAGTCCGTTATGACCACAGACTCCTCGTTTAGCTATAGAATGTCCCTTACATGCTTCCCTCAGGACTGCACACAAGAGGTGTTGACACTATTTAGATCTCAAAAAACGTTAGTAGGTGTGAGACGATCAATTCACTGTCAGCTGATATAAGAAAATTTAATTAAAGTAGTAATCTGAAAATATAGTGAGACCAAGGGTAACTTGCAGTGAAACAAAGTAGTGAAAAGATTTTGCCTCCAGCAGAAAACGATCCAGCAACCACTGAATTCTAGTATTGAAGGTTTAGTACGTTACTATCAAAACTATCGAAACTATTCCATGGCACTCAAAAGCAGGGTTAAACCATTAGCTTTAAATATCTACCCACACACTCAACCGAATCCCGGTGTGCTGTCTGCAGTGCATGTGTATCTTTTAATTGCAATCTGGGTATGGAACACCTAACATCCTGACTCTGGACTAGCACAAGTAGTAAAGTAAAAGCGATCTCGGGTGTCCGACACCATTATGCCATTTTATAGCGAACCAGAATTATGAAAAGACAAGTACAATAGAATGAGTGCACGTCCCAATGAGTGAGTGTGTGTGTGAGCTCGTACAGATTAGAGTGAGGGCGAGTTAGAGATCACCTAAACAAGTCTGCATGAGGCTAAAACCAGTGGCAGACAGTAATTTCATTGTCAGCAGATCAAAATAAAGCCAATGTGAATTCCAATACTTATACACAGTCTCGACCTAACGAGGGTGGGGTAGAAAGGATACCCAAATGTTTTTTAGCGGATTGAACAGTCTCATTTGCATAGCGGCAGAAGAGCTTTAACGGCTATCATTACCACTTGCTGTTGGCAATATAGGATCGCCCACACCAGCATTTGAATCCACAACCTCGGTTGTGAAAAGCTAGGACATTGACCAAAGCAGCTATGTAGTGGCCATTGGCTGCTCTAGGTTGGTCTATGTACAGCCAAGGCCACCACCGGCATTCCAGCTCTCAGCATGCAATAGGACGCAAAAATAAATTAGCAGGCTGAGCTGGCGACAAGCGATTGTCAGCCTCAGCCCTACCTCTCCTCTTGTGTTGATTCAAGTGACCGTCAGTTGCTTGCACAATCACTTCTCCCCCTCCTTGGGCTAAGAAGATGCACCCTTCTCTGCCTGCCGTTCGGCCTGATCGAACCTTATCTCTCTAACTCTCTGTATTAGGTTGGCATTAAACCATAATAACAATGTATATGTTATAGTGCCCCTGGAGAACTCAATCTCTTGTTAGGCTCTTAGCATCTGCTGCAAAAGAAGCATGATCGCATGGATAGTGGTATCATACTCAATGACAACATAACATAGTTAAAGGTGACATGTATATGGTCAGCATGCAAATATGGTTGGTGGCAGCATGGCAGTGTCAGCATGCATAAGCACACAGAGGACGAATCGCATCGATCCAGTAAATGTTGTGATAAATAGATGTTGTTAAATTCTTTTTAAATGTGGTCAAGTCAGGGGATGTTCTGACGGATCAGAAGTGAGTTCCGGGATTTGGGAGCATACAAACTGAAGGCACGATCTCCAAAGACTTGAGGTTCGTACGGTCTCCAAGGACTTGAGGTTCGTACGAGGTATTGGTAAACGATTGGATTCCGAAAAGCAGGTGCTACTATGCTTAGTCTGATGGGGTTGTAGATCTGATAGGTAGGCTGAAGCCAAAAAAGAAGGAATCTAAATGTGAGTGACAATGACTAGAGCTGATGTGGTTGTCTAATGAAAGGCTCCTTTGGAGCACGACACCAAGATTTCGTGCAGATTCAACAGGAGATAAGCTGGGTTGGTCCAGCGGTTAAGGTGCTCGCCCCGACTAAGGTCTGGCTGAGGTCGTGGGCTCGAGCCCTGAGGCATATGTGAAGCGCCTGAATAGAGATTTAGTTCTCTTGGGGCGCAATACAAATGAATTATATATATATATATATTATGAATATATATATACGAAAATATATATAAAATATATAATATATATAAAAGCTGTAAGATTGCAAGAGAGAGGGACAGCTATACCCATGTATTTGAGTTTTGTTGAATAATCAGCCTTCTCCAAAACTACTATTAGGCAATTATGGAAAGCCAAACTGTCTTTCATCTAACCGTCACAGGGGTGCATATTATTTGTGCAAAGCACTTGCAAACATCGACTGTATAGCAATTTACAGCCACCGTACCTCATACTTCATTATTTCTACTAATTTCAATGGAAGTCCATTTATATAAGTAAATTTCCTAAAAAGTCGTCTTTTTCTATTATGGCATCTAGAGCTCAAATTCGGCAGGCATAAAAACTGAGTAGCCCTGTTTCGGTTCAGTCTGTCCTTTATGACCCATCAAGTTACAAATAGGTTCACTCGTGGTACGATAAGCTCGGTAACTTTCGAGAAAAATGCAACAATGCACCGGTTAGGAGTGCACACTAAGGTCAGCGAATGAAGCTTTAATGAATATTTTTGAGTTCGGCGAGACCAAAATGACATGTGGAAGCAAAGGTGCACACAACTTATATGAGCTACCCCCAACATTGCAATCTGTCTGTACCCAGCGACATGCTCTGCTAACAACAACAGGACTGATTTGATGCATGCTCACGGCTTGATTTTGCATTGAAAATGACCATAGCATGTTTGCATTAAGTATATTTTCACATTTTAGAAATACAACTAAGCAGCACATCAACATTTTGGTCCAAGTGCACTCGGAGCTATTAGCCTTGTAGATTGCTTGCACAGCTGCAGTTGATTGGCACGACGACACATTTAACTGTAAAAATTCTGCTGGATTGCTGCTACTTCTATCTACGATGCTCAATGCATCTCTAAGAGTAATAGCATTTATGTCAGAAAATGAACAGGTCTCTCGTAGTCTCACATCACTTGGGAAACTGGCATTGCCACGCTCAGAGGCAGCACTATATACCGTCATGGGATACCGAAAAGATTCTTTCTCCTGACAGAGTTTGGTGGATGATGGCAGCCTCTTAAGGGGACAGCACGAATTTACCGAGTAATACAGAATAGAAAACGTTCAAATTAGACATGGCATCATTTGAGGTAAGCTAATACTTGCAAATCGTCTAAAAACTCCGGCTGCAAAGCAATGCCGACTTGTTATGGAAGCAGTTTCATTCAACTTCAGCAGGAATTGGATAGCATGACACACGAATGCATAACTGTATTGCCTACAGCTGGTCAACCTTGCAAATGTTGGTCTTACACAAGATTCAAGTAAGTAGACAGCACACTACATTTTAAAGCAGTAGTACCACCACTTAAAAGGGGCAATACAGCCAGAATAAAGCGACTGCAGAGTAGACGTCGACTTACACAGTTCACGGTCTACCATTTCCAGCCACACATTTTCGACTGTAGTGTCTAAGCATAACTCCGATAATTCATGCTTTACCGTGAAAGTGGAAGGAAAACCGTGCCGTTTTGCTAGACAACAAGTAACAGATTATGCACAGGGCTCAAAAGATCTATAATAATAGACGACATTAAAAAACCAGCTACTAACACAAGGAAGCGATTGCAGCAAAGAAGTATATGGACCTAATTGCTTGAGTCAGGTCAGTGCATGCACTACTGTGTTTTAAAGCAGAATTAAATACAACCGAGCACAGTCCTTCAGTTCTAGTTAAACAGTAGTGACCATGTGCAAACCTGTGTTGACCCATTGCTGTAAGGCTACCTCAGCAGACTCGAACTGTTAAGGCCGATAAGAAGCTGAACAAAGCTATTTGTTTACTATGCTCTTACCAAGTCACAACAAAGACAGATGTACATAGCGAGTTGAGCAGTGCAAGCCTCTCCCAATCTTTGGACAAAAATAGAGGGAAGATGCATTAGGAAAAGCATTGCTTTGGATGAACAACATCAGTAATCTTAAAGCAGTTCATTGCAATTTCTTACCAACGTGTGATGAGTCGGCGACCACAAGAAAATTGCCCCCAATATACAGCATAGACTTGACACAATCTACAAAAACAACTGCTAAGTAAGGTCAAGATGGTAATTGTAGCATCGCTTCATACGGCAGTGATAACGATTCCTGTGAAGGAATTGTCTATCAAGCAGGTGAGAGCATTGAAATAGGAGGCCAGCGACCACATTTCCCTATACCACTAGGAAAGTAAAACAAATACAAAAAGCAGACCGAGGAGCCTTATGTATAAGCCAAAAAAGATGTAAGATTAGTGGTGGTCATAGTCTTGTTCCGGACTAGTTAGAGATGCTATAAAGCCTCTAGCATCTCTAACGGTCATGCACTTGAATTAGTGGCTCTCTGGTTGCCAATGAAGGCCTAATGCAGCATGCTTGCACCTACCATCCTCCCTAAAATGCACCCTATGTCTAATCCATAGGAAGCATTTTAGACCTCTTCACAAAAGTCCTTTTGAATGACAAGCCTATGTTGGTTGTTAGTAAATTCATTCTCCTCGAGGTGACATTTTCTCGGTACTTGGTCTCATGGCAAACGGCATTCGGTTATTCTGTATTCTGAAAGTACACTGGTCTAGAGAAATGTTTGAAACTCTTCGAGATGCATAAATAAATAAATAAGGTTAGCTGATTTTACAACCTCATTTATACAGCACTAACAGCTATCATCAAGTTAATAGTTTTCAAGTGACGACGAATAGATCTGATCAAGCAGGTCTTTTACACTGGGGTTCACAATGGTTTGCTCTAGGTCTATTATTGTACCCAAGGTTCATTTCCTAATCAACCAATTAAGGTTGTGACTTAGATATCATTTCTATGCAAACCAGTCTCAGATTAGTTATTGTTCAAGCATCCAGATTTTCTTCAGGGCTTGGTTTAAATGCTGTGCTGCCGACAGTGGGTCCCAGAAATCATCCAACGCCCTAATTTGAATGACGACAAAACCAAAACTCCTCAAAGGTAGCACTAAACATATTTTGTCTGAATCAGCATTAGCAGTCCATTACTGCAGCCGTTATTTGTCGCTTGCATGCAAGGCACTCGTCGTTGAGGGCCACTACCCTTTCGACTAGTACATCTAGATGACAGCATGAGCGGCCAAGCACAATGCTATGTCGGCCTCTCACTGTCCTCTCACTTCTGTGTCTAGCAGGGTTGCCAAAAAAAGACCTTGCATCACGTCCTAAATATGGCCACCAGATCGGTCTAATAATGAAACAATGAGTTACCAGCCAATTTATTCGCAGAGTTGAGAGTTGTTTCCATCGAGCTGCAGATTGTATCAAGCCAAAGCAGCTTCACTCTGACTCTACACGCATGCCAAAGAAATGCTCCCCCTACCAGTTTAAACTGCTACAGCAATCTCAGCCTCTTGGAACGATCAAATCTTCTCACTTGAAAGAATACATGCAATAAATCAGCTATTGCTTTTTCATTTGCATCGACTCAGCGGTATGGGGATAGCTATTTGGGGCTGCTCTCAGCATGCTGTCTGGCACCGTGAGCCACCTCGGCACACCACCCAGTTATGGCTATCGGCACGTGACTGGCAAAAAGTACAACAACCCTGGACCTCAGGGTCCATAATCAATGACAGTAAACACTAGGCCACAAGAACGGCACACCCTTGCACAGTGATGCTGTGCATTCTCTTGTCATGATTCTCACACACATTTGCAACTGATGCTTCTTTGCTCCCAAGTCTTATTTTCTCGACTAATCTCATGCTTCAGCAATCCATCTGTACCGAAGTTATGCTCCCTTTTTCCGTGTTTCACGAGATTGCCGTGCATATTGTAGCTTACCAGATGTGAATCCAAACTGCTTAACCTTTGACTCTGCAGCCGAGGGCTTTCACTGCAGAACTGCTTCTCAGTCCTAACAGTTTTGTGAAATAGCAGGCTCTATGCATAGTTACATTAGAAATTTAATTAGTACACTACCATGGTCATGGTTCACATAATTTCTGCACGTTCGTAAAGCAAGGTTGATTTGCTCATAACATGCTTACTAAATCACTATACTGCTCAAAACTTCTCAGCATTTCTCCTGTGGCATCTACACGTAATCAATTCCAACGCACCTTTCACTAGACGAACACATCAGCTCCACGTCAAATCTGTCTTCTTTCAGCTGCACCACACTGCTAAAATTCGGGCTTGCTTAGGCAGGGATACTACACCTAAATTGGTTTCTGCATTTGCAACATCCCGTCTCAATTGCTGTAACTCATTACTGTAACTCAGGACTAACTCACTGCTTGCTGGTCTACCAGCATGTGCAATCAGTCGCTTACATTTGGTGCTAAATTCTACAGCTTGGCTTGCCTGTCAGGAGCGTCGAAGTTGCCACATCACACAAGCTGGACTGGCACCCTATCAAGCAGCATGCCGACTTCAAGGTTCTGTCACTTACTGTTTTGTACCTTCATTATCTGTTTCCAGCCTACCAATCAGAACTACTCCCCCATCATGCCAAGGATCGTACAACTTCCTGTTCTTACTCTAATCGTTTAGCTATACCTAGATAGAACCTCAAAATCTGTGGAGATCGTGCCTTTATTTCATATCCTCTCAAAGCCTGGAACTAACTTCCGACTGCCATCACGACATCCCCTGACATGACGAGTTTTTAAAAATAAGCTTAAAACACGCCTGTGTATTACAGCATTTAATGGGTCCTTGCAATCCGTCCTTTGTGTGCTGGTCCATTCTGGTGTGCCAGCTGCTACTAACGATATCTATATGTTGACCCTGTGCAAGTTCGGCTAGCAATGTTATGCTTGATGACATGGCGAATGTTACCACTAATCATTTGGTCATGTTTTTTTTTACAGAATATGCAAAGTACCGAGAAATATATTCAGTCCTCTGAGGGGGTTATACAAGTATATTATTATTATTTTTTTATAATAAATTACAACCAAGAATGACAACCACTACTTAAGGTCGCTCAAAAAGAGCATTTCCTAGACAAAATCAAATTTGTGTAAATATATAAAATGAGAACTTTGAAACACTGCAGACCAAGGTCTAAAGAGGTTTTTCAAAACAGCCACAATAATATAGCTAAATACAGAGAGAAAAAGCTGAGGTCATTTTTGGAAGGTTTGTCTTGCCCAAGCCACTAAATTGTAAGTGCTGGTACAGAATGCAATGCCTCGGTCTTTCGGGCAACACACTGAGGAGCATGCTAGTTATGCAATGTTCTACACAGAGGGATCAGGAATGAAGCTAGAATGACTTAGAATACTTGCAGGGTCGGGAACGTAAGGGCAAAAAGAGCAAAACTACACAAACTCTTCCAACATACCATAGAACTGGTTTGTAGGCCATCAACAGATCAAGCAATCATAAACAGATTAACGACATTGACGAGTCTCAGTGAAGGCCTATCATTCACGGA
Organism: Cristatella mucedo; assembly: GCA_009760855.2. Lineage (NCBI taxonomy): Eukaryota > Metazoa > Bryozoa > Phylactolaemata > Cristatellidae > Cristatella > Cristatella mucedo. The sequence goes on along the minus strand of WPIO01000001.1, from coordinate 18,862,502 downwards.
CTTGGTAAAACAAAAAAAAAAACATTCAGACCATGCCCAGTATAGTCAATCTGAATTATACTGTACAATGGCAAAGATTGGCTGGTTATACACCCTAGTGTGCTTTTATTTATTTACTAGCTGTATTATTATATGTATAATATTACTCACCATTCAGTTGCATTTCCCTTTGCAGCAAATGTAAAGTGCCTAGAAAGAGATTGAGTTCTCTGAGGGCACTTTATCAAGTGCATTATTATTATTATTATTATTATTATAACTATTTATGTACATTTATACCACAGCAGAAGAGCCTTTCGTGGGTTTCACCAGCTTGATGTAGGTAATAAAAGATAACGGGCTGCCGGACTCGAACCAACACCCTCGATAGGAATGTGTGAGCATCTGACAAAGACCTACGTCATCACTGGCTGTGCCTGACACTTTTAGATTGAGAAAGCATCAATGGGTGCATGGTTGCTGCTATGCCACTGCTCAGCAATAGCTCATAACTTTCACCGAGGTTTTCCCAGACAACAACTAGGGAGCCTAGTGCCAGAATCCATCATCAAGTGACACTCAGCAACTTAGTGCACAGATTCGAACTATTTTCAAAAATCGACACAGCATAACCTTTAAACTGGCTCTGCTAGCATAGTCAACACTTTTTTTTTTTATTTTTGGCATCAGCTATGCACTCTCTGGCAAAGTATCTAGTATTTGCGCACAATGTTGTTTCAAGTTGAGATTTGGATTTCAAGCAAGTCACATCAGCAAGTTGGCGGTTTGAAAAAAGCCAAAGTTTGCAGTGGCACTTGGACAACAAGCCTTTACTTATCAGTACGAATGCAAGCATGCGCCTGGGAATGGGTGCACAAAGCCATGTGCACTCTGCGCAACTACTTTTTAACCAAATGCTAACCAACCGAGTTGATGCAGCCGTGTATTTTAGGGTATTGATTACTCAAAGGCAGCTGCATTCAAAGACAGACAACATTCCGAGATGGATGCCGGCAACTGCAACTTAATTAACCAATGATCCTATTGCTATTCGTGCTCACCGTGTATTGTGTCGACGCATGCCATTAGCTGTCCAGAAAAGCTCCACGCACATAACGTTTTGCCGCCTGTGACCAGAGCATCCGTGCCAGAAAAATGGCACGCCACTACATGTCCTGCCGCCGACCCAACCAAGATCGTAACAAGTGGTACACCACCGTTATCAACATCCCATAGCTGATAAATTAGCGACTGTTGAAGGAAGCAGCCTTTGAGCAAAAGTCAAGACCAGCGATTGTAAGCAGGTGCAAAGCTGACCTTCAGTTACCCCAGTGCAGACAGACCGATGGAAGATCACAGACATACCCATAGGTGAGGCTCTTAAACAACAAGTCAACCACTGTACAGCTTTCAAGGGTAGTGGACACCAAGCAAGTATTTTGGGCATACAAACTGCTTTAGATATACAAGAGCAGCACTCTTTGTTTCGAACCCATTACGATTTATATTCCTATGCTTAATTCGGCTTAAATGCCGTCGTGGGGAGTCGAATGCAGCGCTGCATGCCTGCCAACCACGTTTGTGCCTTTTCTAGGGGATTAAGGAAGCACACTGGAATTATGTGCTACCATATAATAATAATAATAATAATAATGCACAACTTGATAAAGTGCTCTCAGAGAGCTCAATCTCTTTCTAGGTGCTTTACATTTGCTGACCATGGATGCACATCTATTTGCCACTCTCTGTCTGTCTCTGTCTCTCTGTCTGTCTCTCTCTTTTTCTCTCTCCCTCTCCCTCTCTCTCTCTCTCTCTCTCTCTCTCTCTCTCTCTCTGTCTCTGCAGACAGATGAGGCAAGCAAAGGAATAGCCTCACATTTTCTAAAGGGCTGAACGTCTACCTTGTCAGGGGGGTGACCCATAACAGGGGCAGCTGAAAGGCTGACTGTCCTCTTCTGGAGCATGCTGGTCAGTGAAAGTGAGCAGTGGTGTAAGACAACTAAGACCCCTTGGCTGCCTGACTAGATAAGTGCCACACAGTCAAGTTTTCGTTGTTGCTATAGCAAAAAAAATGCTCTGTCTACCAACATATGTGATTAAAAAAAATGTGATTGTACAGCTGTTGCCATTTGGTCGCGTTTATCGATCAGTGGAAATAGCTGCTAGAAGATACTTGCAAGCAGTCGAATTGTGGAAGGGCTAGGACTTCAACCGATGTCGTAAGTGTGGTATCAATTCACGATTTGGACAAGACAATAATAATAATAATAATAATTATTATTATTATCATTATTATTTAACGTTCATATTGCACTTGAGAGAACTATATCTCTTTGTAGGTACTTTGCATTACATGTAAAGTACATACAAAGAGATACATACATACATACATACATTTCTTTACAGGCAGAAATACATTACTTTACATGTAATATAAAGTAATATATTTCTGCCTGTAACTCCACAAAGCCACGGGGACAAAATCGGTGTTAGGTTCGAGTTTTCCATAGCATACTCCAAGCCTAAGTGGCATTTGCTGGATAAAAAGCATGTCAACTGATTAGTGACAACGACTGCAAATTTCAGCATACCTAAGCAAGTAAAGGGCAATTTACAAAGAGGGAGCAGATTCTTGAAGGAGCGAGTAGGTTTCTAGCTTCTTTAAAATGTCATGCCAAGGAATGCCGTGATGACAATCGGTAGTGAGTTCGAAGGGCTTTGGAAGCATAGGAACTGAAGGCGTAGTCTCAGTAGGATATAAGGTTGGTTAGAGACCTCTCCAAAGGCTTTGAGGTTGGCTAGAAACATGGCTAAATGACTTGTGAGGCAAAGATGCAGGTGATTCAATCAGAGGACCGATTAAGAAGTATTGCAGATAGCGGACGGTCGGAATAAATGAATGCATGGAAATCAAAGTGAGTAACTAAACCTGGAAGTCGGCTGATGAGGATCAGTGCCAACAATGAGACAATGAGATGTGGTGCAATGTGGCAATTGACATTCTCTTTCATGATAGCTTAACATTGCAATGTCTAGTGCCACGGTGCTGTAGCGCTATATATAACGAATGCATCTGCATCTAACTCCATAAAGACTACGAAGGTGTTAAAAGAAAGAGAGTTTTCTATAGCACACTAAAAGCTCAACTCGTGGCAGACCAGCAGAACTACTAAATTGAAACATCAAGCTTGTCTAGTAAGTTCCAGTCTGGTTTTAGAGCTAATCACTCCTCAGAGTCAGAATTGCTTTGGGTTTATAATGACCTTCTTAGGAATGCAGACATATATAATCTTTCTGCTTGTTTTGCTTGATCTTTCGGTAGCTTTTGATAATATCGATCACCAATTCCTTCTCGAGCGCCTCTCTTCTAGCCTAGGCATCATTGGTACTGCATTGTACTGCTTTAGATCCTATCTCAGAGAGAGACTTCAGATTATCGATGTGACCAGACAAAGATCATCAGAGAAACCACTGAAGTATGGGCTACCTCAGGGCTCTGTGCTTGGCCCGGTTCCTTTCATGGTTAATTATCTCCCTCTTGCCGATGTGAAAGCAAGACACAACGTAGGCTTTCACTTCCACGATGGCACTCAGTTGTACCTTTACCTTCATCCATCCCAGCCCTTCAGCATGTCGAATTCTCTCAACTCCTTTGCTGCATGTATTGAAGACATCTGCATATGGATGGCAGCAAAATTTCCAATATTGAATGATGACAAAACCAAATTACTAGTTTTGGGGAAAACCATGCGTGATTCGGAAATTTGAGACAACAAAATATTCAAAATCGGCTCTGCCAGCATATCTCCTATTAAATCTGCATGAAATCTAGGTATCCTGTTTGAAAGTCACCTTTTATTAGACGACCACATCAGTTCCCCAACCAAGTCTGCCTACTTTCAGCTACATAACATTGCTGAAATTCATGCTTGTTTAGACAGGGAAACCACATCTTAGTTGGTCCACTCATTTGTGACACCCTGTCACGACTTCTGTAACTCACTGCTGGCTGGTCTACCGGTCTGTGCAATAAGGATAACAGGTGGTGCAAAACTCTGCAGCTAGGCCTGTCGGTTGGTAGCATCGCAGTTGCCACATCACACCATTTCTAGCCGATCAGGATTGACTCCCGGTCAAGCAGCATATCGACTTTAAGATTCTGTCACTCACTTTTAGGTCCATTCATGCTTTTCTGAATCTAATTGTTTAGCTACACCTCGCAGATACCTCAAATTCTTTGGAGACCAAGACTTCAGTTCGTATGCTCCCAAAGCCTGAAATTCAACACTGACTGGCTGGCATTCCCTAACTTGAATATAATTAAAAAGAAGCTAACTATTAACACACATCTATTTATAACAGCCTTTAGTGGTTCCTTTTGATTCGTCCGACACGGTATATGCTGCTACTAACCATATTTACATGCTGACCCTGTGCACGGCATCCCTAAACATGTTATGCTTGTTGTCATTAAGCATGTTACCACTAATCATTCGACCATGCTTCCTTAGCAGCAAATGTGAAGAGAGAGAGAGAGAGAGAGAGAGAGAGAAAGAGAGAGAGAGAGACAGACAGACCGAGACCGAGACCGAGACCGAGACCGAGAGAGAGAGAGAGAGAGAGAGAGAGAGAGAGAGAGAGAGAGAGAGAGAGAGAGATTGTTCTCTGAGAGTGCTATACAAATGTATTATTATTAATAATATTAAGCATCCATGGTCAAAATAGAAGAGTTAGCATCACTTTTTCCTCTGGCTTCGAATGCCAAACAAGGGACAACTCCCAAACGGACCACGTGACATAATTGTCTTTACTTGTTCTTAAATTCAGGCCATGCCTATAGAGGTAGGACTTGTGGCAATGCTAGAGTTTAACTGTTGATACCAATTGTGGATAATGCAAATACTTGCAGAGTCAAACAGATAGGCTTTTGCTGACAGACAGTGCAAGCAAGACCCATGCTTAGCAAGCTAGTGATTGAAAGAATCGAAATTGCCAAAGAGGGCACGTAATACTAAGGCAGAGCTGAACGAGTGTGGTGGGGATTATTTGAGCTAAATCTTCTCATACTGATTCATAAAACTCACCGATGAGTACTGCGGAGCCTGCAAAATGCTCACTCTAACATCGTCCAGCATCTTGAGATGAGAAAGCGAAGATGGAAGAAATGCCACAGTATGTGCAGCTCGAACAAGCTCCCAAAAAACTTATTCATCTGGTAAACCGATCAGATTTACGCAAGCACAAAGACCACCGGCAAAAAATGAAAGCACGCTGGCATAAAAAAAGGATACAGCCAAGTTTCCGTCATCGGAAGTGCTCAAGAGGACCTGAGGTGGCAAACGACTGAAGTCTGTGCTGGCAGCAAGATGTATATATGATAAGACGTTGATCGCATCGTTATGATACTCGAGTACATGCAACTGTATGCCATACTAAAATAGATTAACAGAACAATAAAGTTGAATCATTGCACATGCTAAGCCAACACACGGTGTACAGACGCATTTTTCTGCCTGAATAAACAGCAATCAACTTTTCATTAATAGTAATAATAATGCACTTGATAAAGCGCCCTCAGGGAACTCAATCTTTTTCTAGGTGCTTTACATCTGCTGCAAAGGGAAACGCAATTGAATGGTGAGTAATATCATGCATGATAAACAACATGAATAACATGGTTAGGGGTGACATGCACAGGGTCAGCATGCAAATGTGGTTAGTGGCAGCATGCACAGTGTCAGCATGCATAAGCACATCAAGGACGAATCACAGGGACCCACTAAATGCTGTCCTAAATAGGTGTGTTTTTAAGTTCTTTTTAAATATGGTCAAGTCAGGGGATGTTCAGACGCAAGTCGGGAGGGAGTTCCAGGCTTTGAGAGCATACGAACTAAATGCACGGTCTCCAAAGGATTTAAGGTTTGTACGAGGTGCTGGTAGACTGTTGGATTCCAAAAAGCAGGTGGTAAGATGCTTGGCCTGGTGGGGGAGACATTAGACACAGACACACAGAACGCTACCTAACGAGGAGCACCAAGTGATAATATGGTATCCTTAACATAGGAAACTGGCTTTGTATTTCTTTCTGCAGGAAAGTGCAGTATTTCGAAATAATATTTTAATTGCGCTATCGTGTCGTCGGTTTATGATGGCAGCAGCTCCTAAGCCCAAGTAGCATAAAGTCAAGCTGGTGCTTTGTGAGAGTAAAAAAATTAGTCTAATGGTGTGAAATATTTATAGAAGCCTACAAGAATCGTTGAGGCTACCTCGGAAGCAGGAAGAGACGACTATGTCATGCAAAAAAAAGATGAAAGCCAGGAACATTTGCAATAGGAAAAATGCAAAAGCTTTCTCGTAGATGCACATCATTATTGCCAGTGCTGTGTGGAATCAAACTTAAGTCGATTTGTTGAAAGCCAGCAGAGAAGGCAAGTTCTAGGGTGTACAGGATTTTATCATGATACAACTGTCTGCCCTATACCTGAGGTCCAAGGTAGGCCTATCATATAAACATGACCTTTGCCCTAATCATGTGACCTACAATGCACACAAAATGCAGCTATTTTCGAGAGTGTGCAATTCATCGACATATATATATATATCTATATCTATAAATATATATATATATATATATATCTGTAAATATAATACACTTGATAAAGCATCCTCAGAGAACTCAATCTCTTTCTTGGTGCTTTACATTTGCTGCAAAGGGAAACACGATTAATGGTGAGTAATGTCATGCTTTATAAACAACATGAATAACATGGTTAGGGGTGACATGCACAGAGTCAGCATGCAAGTGTGGTTAGTGGCAGGACCTGAACCATTGCAGAGCAGTGCCAGTGATGCGCGATAGGAGAGGCAGAAGAACTTGGCGATCAATAGTATCAAAAGCTGCCAAAAATCGAGCAAAACAAGGTTATCTACCATTGTCTGCATTCCTGAGTAAGTCGTTGAACAACCTAAGGAATCCTGATTCTGTGGAGTGATTAGCTCTAAAGCCAGATTGGAACTTACTAGCAAGATTTGAAGGTTCAATATATGAGTTCAGCTGGTCTGCCGCGACTCGTCCCAGTGCCTTTGATAGGAATGGTAGCAGGGAGACTGGGCGGTAGTTGCTCTAGTTCTTTTGGTCTGAGAAAGCTCCGAGGCTTAGGCAGCTTCCACACATGCTGAACCTTACATCTCATTAACAAATGCAGCCGTAGGGAAGCATGGCTGCAGTCATAGAACAGCCAAATGCAAGCAGAAGCAGGGACTAGCTGAAGAAAGTGGCCATAATAGCCCGCAAGGTAAGGTGCTGACACAACACGAGTGAGGTCCTGGGTTCAAATCGTGTAGTGTGCAATACTTCCCTGCCAACTGCACGAGGTGGTGTTGGCCGTTAAGGCTCTTCTGCCGTTCCACAAATGAGGCTTCAAATCAGCTAATATACACACACACACACACACGTGTGTGAGTGTGTGTGTGCATGCATGTATATATATATATATATGTATATATATATATATATATATACATATATATATATATATATATATATATATATATATATATATACATATACATATATATATATATATATATATATATATATACATTCGTTTTAATTTATTTACTTATAAGAAGTGCTGTGACCGGCAGCAGGGGCATTGTCACCATTGCTGGATAAGACTCATACAACCAAACTCCACAAGAATCGTCCTTCCAACCAAGTTCCACAATACAGGTTCAGCACACCGAAAACATTTAAGCATCTAAACGAATGAAAGGGTCAGCTGATCTGTGCTGCGAAAGACCTGAAGGTCGACCGAGGTCATATAGTGGATCAACTAGGCAAGGAGCAAGACAGATGACAAATCTCAGTCCTGGGTAAGCGACTTCATCTCGACTTCCAGAAGCCCCCCCCCCCCCGCCCCTGGACCACCCTTCGAAGGAATATGCCAAAAAGAGCAAAGAAATCCCCACATGACATTTGTCGAGAGCAAAACAACTTTTCAAAACACGCCCAGGCAGATGCTAGAGATGCTGGAACTTGCCTACAATTTTCCAATATAAGAGCCGATGGGGGCATTAACAGCGGATTATGCACCACATCCAATAAGGATCATTCATGCAACTGACATCATGCAGAGCCAACCACGAACCGAGCACTAGAAGTTTAAGGATCTTAATACTGCACTTGAAAATGTTTCTGGCTCTCTGGTTTCCCAGACTTTCGGAGCACACGAGCTGAAGACTCAAGCACCAGAAGATTTCAATTTCAATTAAGTGTAAGGGCCGGTGAGATGACTAGATGCTGACGAATGGGTGGTTAAGAGCACACATGATGAGCATGAAGGTCTGATAGGTAGGCTTATGCAAATAAGTAAAGTGACTTTTACACTTGACGGAATTTTGAAACTAATTCAATATTTGATAGGCAGCCAGTGAAGCTCCAACAGAAGTGCCATGACGTGGCAGCTCGGCCGTTGAAGACATCATCATCTAATGACAAGGCATTTTGCAATAGCATGCCCAGATTTCGAGCAGTCGTCATTGGTGTGATGCTTGCCGAACGAATATTGAGGGGTAGGTCTTCAAACTTTCTGGTGACGCTAGGTTTGTCCATAAATACTAGGTTGATCTTCACTTATTACTTACGCCGAGCTGGTTTGGTCCAGCAGTTAAGGTGCTTGCCTCCGACCAGGGTCTGGCTGAGGTCGTGGGCTCGAGCCCCAAGGCATATGTGAAGCGCCTGAATAGAGATTTAGTTCTCTTGGGGCACGATACAAATGAATTATATATTTTTTTTACTTAATACATATTCAGTTATGGTTGACCAATTGAAGTGCTTCCTGTTCAGCATATGCAAAGTGCCTAGGCTGGGATTCGGCTTTCTTGGGACACTATAAACATGTTTATTATTACTATTAGGATTCACGGGATGACATCACATACGAGCCCCTATTTCAGAGAGATTGAGAGAAAAAAGAGCACCAATGAGTGCGACCAAAAGTTCTTTAATGAATATGCCAATACTGTCAGGGGGCTTTACACTTGGCTGTCACTTTAGTCACTGGGGCTAGAAAATCACAAGCACGAAGGCCACAACAACTACAAGTTAAATCTATTACAACAAAAAGGCATTGAATCACAATTAACCAAAAAAGCACCCAACGTCATTAGAATGTACTGATACAATGATTTTATTCTCAAGAGCATACCTAAACCTAATCTTGGCAAACCAAATGCTCCCTATGCAACACAGCATATGCCATACAAAATGTAAGTATGAGTGGACTGACAGAGGCCCATTTTCATTAGTTCAGTCAATAGGCTTTTTGCATAAGTGTTGCTTACCTATACAACATGTTCAAGTTACCATTGTAGAATTTCACCTTTGCTTACATGTGTATCCAAGTAACTTTACCATGAGCTATAATGGCACTAATACCCAACAAGTCTGTTCACTCCTACCAAATGTTAGCAAAAAGAAGCCAGTCGGATGCTTACCACAACATCCCAGATTGTTATGGTCCCATCTGCCAAGCCACTGGCAATCCTATAACGTTAACGGATGTATTTCTAAATACAAAATTGAGAATACAGAAAGACAAATGCAGAGATGCATACAACAGTCAGACATAGACAAAACCAGTTCGTTCGATCAGCCCGTCACCACATTGGCACACATTTGGATTTTGATCAGTGTGATGACCTTTTGTGGCAATAAGTTACTGCATTTTCTACTTGCATCCCCAATTGCCACAGTTATTTGCATCAACAATGCCAGTGGCCCGTTAACAAGAAGTCTGGAACAAAACAAGACGTAGGCTCTATCGGTAATAGCAGTAGAGTCGGTTTCTAAGTATCCCTCTTGGTTCTTCAAATTTCATTAGCTGTTCTGGAAGACAAGGCATAATGTCTCTAAATATGTATCGGTGTCTTGGAAACAGCTTACTCTATGAAGATAAAGACAGCTCCAAACGACACAATAGCTACTTAGTAATTATGCTATAAGTTGTGCCTCGACCTTTGGCTGACGATTCACCTACTAGTTCACAAATATTACCTTCCAAATTAGATTACCAGTAGTTCTCTTAAAAGTAACGTAGATGCTTATGAATAGTGTGGTCCAGCTAGTCAACATGGCAGCATTCTCTCCACACCTTGCTGCTGAAAAGTTTCCACGACAGTTGAAATCAGGCTTCCAAATACTTCAAACAATGACCTACTTAGGAATGCAGACATGGGTAGAGTATCTCTGTTTATTTTGCTTGATCCCTCGGCAGTTTTTGATACTATCGATCAACAAGCAATTCTTGAGCAACTCTTATCTTGCCTGGGCATTACTGGCACTGCATTGCAATGATTCAGGTCCTATCTCAGTCGCAGACTCCAGAGTATCGATGTGACCAGACAAAGATCATCAGAGAAACCACTGAAGTATGGGCTACCTCGGGGCTCTGTGCTTGGCCCGGTTCCTTTCATGGTTAATTATCTCCCTCTTGCCGATGTGATTGCCAAGCACAATCTAGGCTTTCACTTCTATGTGGATGACACTCGGATGTACTTTTGCTTTGATCCCTCCCACCCCTCCAGCATATCGAATTCTCTCAACTTCCTTGCTGCATGTATTGATGACATTCGCACAGGGATGGCAGCAAATACTCTTATATTGAATGATGACAAAAACCAGCTTGCTAGTTATGTGCAAACCAAGTGTGATTCAGAAATTGGAAAGGCAAACACTCAAAATCAGCTCTGCCAGTATATCTCCTGCTGAATCTGCACGAAATCTAGGTGTAATGTTCAAAAGCGACCTTTTATAAGACGACCACATCAGCTATACAGTCATGCTTACTTTCAGCTACATAACATTGCCAAATTCGGGCTTGATTACACAGGGATACCACTTCTAATCTGGTACATGCATTTGTGACATCCTGTCTTGACCTCTAAATCACTGCTTGCTGGGCTCCCAGGCGGTGCATTCAGGGGCTTAAAGCTAGTACAATTCTCTAAAGCTAGGCTAGTCTGTCGTCAACTTTGCACTTGCCACACCTCACGGCTTCTCGATGACCTGTACGGGCTCACAGTCAAGCAACGCATCAACTTCACGGTTTTGTCACTCACTTTCAGGTCCCTTCATTCTTTGGCCCCAGCCTACCTATCAAATCAACTTTCCCACTAGACTAAGCATCGTCCCACCCACTTTTCGGAATCTAACTACTTACCTATACCTCGTACAAACCTCAAATCCTTTGGAGACCAGTCCTTAGTTCGTATGCTCCCAAAGCTTGTAACTCACTCCCGACTGTCAGCATGACATCTCCTGACTTGACCACCCAAACCATGTTGTTATTGTCGTATGTTGAGCATGCTACCACTAACGATTCGATCGTGTTTCCTTTGCAGCAATTGAAAAGTGTCTAGAAACAGATTGAGTTCTCTGAGGGCGCTTTATCAAACGTTTTATTATTATTATTATAAACAGCTGTTGAAGTTGTTAAAGTCAATATCCTATCTAATGCAGGTAACTTGCAAATGTCTACTCATAGGGTAAGTACTTTACGTACAAAGAAAATACCCGTGAGATGATTGAATAGCTATATAAACACACCAGAAGAAGAATACTAGTAGGTTTTACCCTTATAACAGTGTGCAAGTAAAGATCGCAGGTTACATTTATTGCCTGCTGTGTGAAAGAGCTATGACCTGGGCTGTGAACTGCATGCACCTAGCCAATGAGCTAAGGCCCAGTGGCCTAGGTGTCCACGATTCAACCACTGAATGTTAAGTTCAACCATCGAAAGACTTGTTATAGGTGTATCGCTTGTTATCCTGCCGTGTACTGAAATCCATTAGCATCTGCATGAACACCGTTTCCAAACTGTGACGACCACATTAAAGAGGAACCACTGTTGGATGATTCATGCACAAAGTTGTGGTAGGAAAAACATTATAAGAAGACAAAAGACAGAACAAAAATGTATCAACATAAACTAGAGCTCAACATAAACTAGACCTTGAGGCAAAAATTCAAATAAAAGCTTGCATGCAATGGACCTGTTTAATGCTTGCTGCCACTTCATATCGAAGTAAAAACTTTTTTCAGCATTGCTGTGCCTAAACCACCACTCCTCGCCAACTTGCACTGGCTACCAGTCAAGCAACGGATCGACTTCAAGGTTCTGTCACTTACTTTTAGGTATCTTTTTTCTTTGGCTCCAGCATACCTATCGTATCTACTCCCCTACCAGGCCAAGCATCGTATCACCTGCTATTCGGAATCTAAGTTTGCCATTACATCGTACAAACCTCAAATCTTTTGGAGACCGTGCATTACGTTCGTATGTTCCCAAGGCCTGGAACTCACTTTCGACTTGCGTCACAAAATCCCCTGACTTGACCACACTAAAAAAGAACTTAAAAACACACTAACAGCTTTTAGTGGGCCCCCGTGATTCGTCCTTCATGTGCCCATGCGTGCTGACACTGTGCATGCTGCCACTAAACACACTTGCATGCTGACCCTGTGTATGTCACCCCTAACCATGTTATTCATGTTTATCAAGCATGATATTACTCACCATTCAATCACGCTTCCCTTTGCAGCAAATGTAAAGCACCTAGAAAGAGATTGAGTTCTCTGAGGGCACTTTATCAAGTGAATTATTATTATTATTATTAAAGGCTCTTTGAGATTTTTGGTACTCAAGATCTCGAATATTCATTCCTAATTACAGCAGCTCTTGACTCATAGCCCTAACTTTGTGTTGAAGCCCCATAGTATGAACGTGCAGGTTTGCATGACCGCTGGTGCTCTGAAGTGGCTAAATCTCAACAAAGTTATTACTCTGCTATTTTGCTGTCGGTGCATGAAAATGCTGGACTCAAATGATTCAAATTAAAACGGATATAGAGATTATCTGCTGAACTCATGTGGTACAAGCCAATTTCTATCATCCTTGATGAAGTCTCGATTAGAGAAACCAACTGTTGGAGCTATCTGGCTCGCTAAAAGAAATGGTTTAAGGCTGTCTACATTAGTTAAGTAATAAGGCAATTGATCTTACCTTTCACTGTCAATGGCTACGATCGTGGTAACAAAAGATTGCTGAGCCAACACCTGGATCTCAGAAAAAGGATTTGCTGCTAACAGTAATTCCACCTGAAAAGCAATAATGTTGTGAGGCAATCAATATAAAATAAGCTACTTTGCCATGTATAACTGAAGGCTCCATCGAAAAAAGTTCTGTACTTGCCTTATCGACACTTGAGGCCATGCAAACCTTATGTATACATGACCCCCATCCGTAACTCCACAAAGACTATATGGGCGTTATGCAGGAGAGTTTTGTATAGCATACTCACAGCCTAAGCGGCTTTCGGCACACATTCAGTAGCCAACAGACTTAATATCCTGTTTTCTGCTGCCCATGGAGGCTACTCCCATTTCGTGATGTCTTAACAGCTCACAATATGTACTGATGTACAGCACGAACAGAAATATAGCATGTTCAATTAAATTAATTACGACACTTGCAATCAAGTCTTATCAATCCATTGGTAAAAGTGGCATGCACTTGTCTTCAAGCAAACGCGTACTTTCTAACATCCATCAAAAATACTAAAATAGGCTTTTTCTTACTGCATAATGAATAATTTGCTTTAGCACATATTTGCAACTATTTGGCAGGAATGCTTGTATTGAGACAGTCACATCGTTAGCCACCATGCATCGACTTTATCTTCTGGCTATAACTACTGCTTTTTTCTTGTGGAATGAGATCCCAGTCGTCTTTTGGTAAGGTCACCCCGTGAGCTTTCCAAAAGGAGGTCCAATGAACAACTATTGCAAGCCATGGTCTGAAAACTGCAGAGCACATACACCGGGGTCTTAGCCCGGGGTAAGGTACTTGCTCTTCACGACCCATGTTGTGGGTTCAAGCCCAGCAGTGGAAGTTTCTTCATTGCCCACTGAAAGAGGCAGTGATAAACATTAAGGTTTTTCTGCTGCTTTACAAACAAAATTGTTGAATCAGCTAACCTTCTAACTTTAACTTTAGAGTGAAACTGCACCAAAATGACATCGGTAAGTGAAGGTGCATGAAGATGAAATGAGCAACACAAACATTACAAGCTTTTTGCACTGGGCAACACCCTCAGCAAAAAACAACATGATTAGTTTATTGCTCATCGCTTGTTTTTACATAGCAAATGCTCTGAGCACACTTGCAGCAGGAATATTTCCACACCAAGCTTCCACATTTTAGTCAAAACAGCTAAAATCTAGCAAAGTGTGCACTACACCCGCACGATTAGCTTTGTAGATTGTGGGCACAGCTGTCGTTGCTTGGCACAACGGTCACATTCAACTGTGACATCTAATGGGTTGCTGCTACTACTATCTAAGATGCTAATCGCGTCTCTAAGCACTATTAGCATTTGCATTAGAAAATGAGCAGGTATCGCATGGTAATGTAATGTAATGTAATGTATCTCCGTCAGTAACTCCACAAAGTCATAAAGACCATGTGGGTGTTATGCAGGAGAGTTTTGTATAGCACACTCACAGCCTAAGCGGCTTTCGGTACGCATTCGGTAGCCAACAGACTTCGTCTCACACAACAAAGAGAAAGTGGGAAGCATAGCAGAGTTAGGAGAGCAGTTGAAGTAGTGAGTAGCATAGAAGTAGCAGTTCAGGACCGCTGAACAAGATGTGCCATAGTCGGCAGTTGCCTCGGGTAGCCATTCCTCCCCCCACCCACCCGTGAGCAGCAAAGTAAATGTGCGTGGCTGGCATACAGCTGCAAGGCAGCTATCGACCAGGCTCAGCACTAAATGGCGAGAGAGAAGAGAGCAGTAGGACCCGATCAGCCAAACTAGGGCTTTGCATGCTGACCCTGTGCATGTCAGCCCTAACCGTATTATTCATGTTTATCAAGCATGATATTACTCACCATTCAATCACGCTTCCCTTTGCAGCAAATGTGAAGCGCCTAGAAAGAGATTGAGTTCTCTGGGGGCGTTTTATCAAGTGCATTATTATTATTATTATTATTATTATTATGATAGGGTGAACTGATATAACAAACGAGAGTGCAAGCAAGGGGCTGAGACGACTGAGTTAGTCTTCGTAAGTCCGACAGGACCCCTGGAGACTTTTTGCCAAGCTAGAGAATAATGAGCAATAAATATTAATAATAATGAATAATAATAATAATAATGAGCAATGAATAATAAATAATAATGAGCAATAAGCTCAAAGCCAGCTACAAACAGAACCCACTGAATGATCTCAACCCCCTCCCACTCCCGAGCTCGGTTAGAGACAGCACGTGGTAAGAGTGGTAAGTCCAAAAGCCCTCACTGCTAGTGACATTCCTAGAAAACGATGGCCATTGCTGCAAGTGGTGATCTACAAAAGCCATTTCAAAAACTCCAATGCACTAATACTGTCTGCTTTCCTACCACCGACAACAGCACTGCCTTCAAGCTACTAATTAGCGATTACTTTGTCACTAACTCCCTTGATTGTTTTAACTCTTCCTCAAACGTTTTCTGAGTTAAAGAAAGAAAACTATGGCTGTTGGCGACTTATGAGGCACAGACAGCAGCACAGGCTTTGGGTAGACGATGGAAAACTCGACAGCATAGCCAATACTACGTCTTTATTTTCATTTTGGTACTAAAGATGGAGAATAAGCCGTTGCCATGCACATCTTAAATCTGCATATTTTGCCTACATAGTTGATACTAAGTGCAGCTCAAGTTTGTACCCAGCTCTTACAAATCATAAGTCTGTACGAACGAATCCCGAGCCAATAATCAGCAAATCATAGGTGGTCCCAACCATGATTTGTTTGGTGATTGTGAATGATAATGACGAACGACCAGCACAAGTACACGAAAACGTGCATAACTGACAAAGCAGGCCCACTTAAAAGCATCACCGGAAACAAGTGATCCTTTAACTGGCATGATAATGAAAATACTATAAACATATAAACAGCCTATAAACATAGTAATTATGCTGCAGTAATGCACTGGTCTCCCATGATCGTGTTTTCTGGTCGAACTATTCTTTACACTTACAGGCTTCCGGCTACATGCATTATTCTGTAGATCATACTCTACAAATTGTGTCCACAGTTATTCTTCAACATAGACATCTTTTCTCTTGATGCCATGTTGCATGAGATAGAGGCTGTTTGCTATCGTTTGTACACTGAAGCCATTATTAGGTACCTTGGAATACTATAGAAAACTCTGCAGCCTTTCCTCCGATTAAAAATAACAATAACAATATATAATTTAACTAGCTCGTTAGTTCTGTCTCGGCTTGATTCTTGTAATTCCCTTTTGGCTGGGCTACCAAAGAAAGCAACTAGGCCACTGCAGCTGGCTATGAATATGGCTGCAAGGCTAGTCTTTAACTCCCAGAGGTCTGAGCACATGTCTCCTTTGCTAAAAGAGCTAGGTTGGTTGCCGGTTGGTCAACGGATACAGAACAAAGTTCTTATGCTGACCCGCAAGGCCTGCCACGGCTTGGCTCTTCCATACCAGCTGAACTGCTGCACCAGTTTCAGCCTCTTCGTGCCCACAGGTCCTGTATGGACAATAAATTAGCTGTTCCATTCCTCTGCTTAAAGACTGTTGGCGACAGAAGCTTTTGCTCGGCAGGTCCTAGACTGTGGAACTCGCTTCCACAATTCTTACGCAACGACAGCTACTCTCCTGCTGCCGACTATGGCTCATCCTTTTCAGCTGTCCTGAGCTGCTACTTCCATGCTACCCACTACCTCAACTGCTCTCCTGACTCTGCTATGCTTCCCATTTTTTCTTTGTTCCGTGAGATGAAGTCTGTTGGCTACCGAATGTGCACCGAAAGCCCCTTAGGCTGTGAGTGGGCTATACAAAACTCCCGTGGGTAACACCCATATAGTCTGTATGACTTTCTGGATTTAAAGACAGAGATACATTACATTACATTAAATAAGGCTGTTGTATACATATACATATATATATATATATATATATATATATATTAAATAAGGCTGTTGTATACATATACATATATATATATATGCATATATATATATATATATATATATATATATATTTGCACAGTATAGAGAACTAAATCTCTTTCTACGCTCTTTCGATATACTGGAAAGAAAGCACATTAGTCTACACGACATCCACTTAGTATCAAAGACATAGTGGTGTTACACAAGGAAATTCACATATATCCGGCTAACTGCAGGAAAATAGCAGCTGGTTAAGCTAGATCTCTCTCGGCAGCGTGTGATACTATTGATCATCAAGTGCTATGTCAGCTCCTATCGTTTAACATGGGGATTACTGGCATCCCACAGCAGTGGTTTAGATCCAATCTTACTGAGAGATCTGGGAGGGTTGATGTGAACATCCATGACCTATCCACAGCTAATCACCACATTCACTTGCTGTCCTGAGATAGGCACAACCTGCCACTTTGGCTGGCTTAAGCTGCTATTGGCTCACCTGATCTCTATCCAGACTGTACTACTGAAACCTCCCTTAAGGAGCTGCACTGTATTCTAATTTAACAACGGGTACAGAGCTTCTTACTCTAAACAAGGCCCCACCACGGCTTGGCTCATTCACAGGTAGCTGAGCTGTTGCAACAGTTACAGTGTACTTGTGCAGGAAGGTAAATTCGAGACAACGAATCAAGAAGCTTTTGGTCTGCTGGTCTCAGTCCTGAAACTTGCTGTTACTTCTATGCTAATTACATTATTAACTATTCTCCTGACTAAACTTTGCATCTTAGTTTTTCTTTGCTACATGTAATGAAGTGTGTTGGCACCCATATGATAGCTGAAGGCCACTTAAGAGGCTTTGGAACTGCCATTCAGAACTCCAGAATGATACTGGCACATCACTGCAATGGTTCGGGTCCTATTTCAGTGGCAGACTCCAGAGTATTGATGTAAATGGACAAAGATCACACAAGCAAGCCCTGACATGTGGGGTACCTCAGGGCTCCATGCTTAGTCTAGTTCTTTTCACGGTTTATAATCTCCGTCTTGCCGATGTGATTGCCAAGCACGATCGAGGCTTTCACTTCTATACGAATGAAACTCAGTTGGACCTTAGCTTTTATCCCTTCCACTACTCCAGCATGTCGAATTCTCAAAACTCCTTTGCTGCATGTATTGACGACATCCGTACATAGATGGCAGCATACTTTCTTAAATTAAATGATGATAGAATCTACCAACTAGTTACAGGCAAACCATGTGCAATTCAGAAATTGGAAAGGCGGATGCTCAAAATCAGCTCTGCCAGTATATCTCCAGTTGAATCTGCACGCAATCTGGGTGCCATGTTCCAAAGTAACCTTTTATTAGACAACAACATCAGCTACACAGTCAAGTCTGCCTACTTTCAGCTACGTAAAATTGCTTAAATTCAGGCTTGTTTACGGCGGGATACCACATCTAAATTGGTCCATGCACTTGTGATATCCTGCCTTGACCTCTGTAACACTGCTTGCTGGCCTGCAGCCTGTGCACTCATGTGCTTACAGCTGGTACAAAACTCTGCAGCTAGGCTTGTCTGTCGTCAGCTTTACACTTGCCACATCATACTGCTTCTCGCCGACCTGCACTGGCTCCCAGCCAAGCAACGCATCGACTTCACGGTTTTGTCACTCACTTTCAGGTCCCTTCATTCTTTGGCTCCAGCCTACCTATCAGATCAACTTTCCCACCAGGCTAATTATTATACCACTCACTTTTCGGAATCTAAATATAGCTATACCTAGCACAAACCTCAAATCCTTTGGAGACCTTGCCCTTAGTTCGTATGCTCCCAAAGCCTGGAACTCACTCCCGACCTGGGTCACGACATCTAATGACATGTCCACATTTAAAAAGACACTAAAAATGCATCTATATATGACAGCATTTAGTGAGTCCCTATGTATCGTCCTTAATGTGCTTACAGATGCTGACACTGTTGTATGCTGCCGCAAACCACACGCATGCTGACCGTGTGCATGTCACCCCGAACCATGATATTCATGTTTATCAAGCGTGATATTACTCACCATTCAATCGCGCTTCCCTTTGCAGCAAATGTAAAGTGCCTAGAAAGAGATTGACTTCTCCGAGGGCGCTTTACCAAATGTATCACTATTATTACTTATAACATTATTATACCTATTCAGTCTATGTGACCAAGAGATGTCACCGAGATGGTGAGCCTTTGAAATATGGGTGCTCTTAAGACTTGGTTTTTAGTCCCTTTCTTTTCACAATTTTAACTCTTGCTTTCAAGTGGCGAATGCAGTCGTGGGCTCAAGCCCCACGGCATATGTGAAGCGCCTAAATAGAGATTACGTTCTCTTAGGGCTCTATACAAATGAAATACATATATATATATATATATATATATGTGTGTGTGTGTGTGTATATATATGTAATAATAATACGTTTGATGTAGCACCCTCAGAGAACTCAATCTCTTTCTAGGTGCTTTATTTTTGCTGCAAAGGAAACAGGATCGAGTGGTGAGTGGTATCATGCTCGATAAACAACATGAACATCTATATATATATATATATATACATATATACATACATATATATATATATATATATATGACATATATGTATATATATAATATATATACATATATGCAGGTAATTGAGCTCTGCTATGCTTTGATCCTTCTTTCTGCCTTTCAGCGCTTTCGAATTTCTCAATTTCATTGCAGATTGCATTTCTGCATTCATATTTGAATGGCTGCTAATTTTTATTCAAATCAACAACACTACCCTAAGATTTGTAGGCATACCTTAAGTAGCTCACAAATTAAAGAGCCTTACCCTCAAAATTGGCTCAGCCACGATCTCCCATGGAGACTCTGTACCAAATCTAGGGTCGGGGTTCAGAAGTGACCACTTGCTATATGGCCACATCAGTTCGACAGTCAATACTGCTTGCTCTCATGTATGCAACTTTGAAAAGATTCAGGTGAGCTCAGTTAGGTTATTACAGCCAAGTTAGTTCTTTTATTATGACAGCTCATCTAGCCCTCTGTAACCCTCTCAATGAATGTCATCCTACCTATGCAATAAGACACTCATAGATGGTGGAAAAATCTCTGCTCCTTGGCTCATGCATCGTGATCTGCACAGCTGCTGCATGATAGCACTCTACTGTAATCTGATCTGAACGGACACCAAATTAAGCACAGCATGTATTCCCCATCAACTATTGAACTGTTGTGAACATTTCAACTGCTATTTTGCACCAGTTCTCACAGACCTACACTGGCTCCCCGTCAAGCAGCCTATCAAATTCAAGGTGCTGGCACTCACTTTTTAGGCTCTTTAATTATCTTGCTTTGGCTTCTTGGGCGTCTCTCAGAACCATCTGATCCTCTCATTCTGGTCGTTTAGCTGAGCTTCAACCTAACCTCAAATCCTTCGGAGACCGTGCCGTCAGTTATGATGCCCCAAAAGCTTGGAACTCTTTACCGACTCACGTAATGACACCACCTGACTAAACGAAATTTAAAGCAGAGCACGATAAACCTACCAGTTCCTCCTGGAATAGCCTCGTAATTTTGAATTGTGTTACATGCGACTGTGTGCGCAAGTAATCGTACATACTATTTTTATTATCACTAATCACTGAATATGTTTAATGTTTATATTAGGCGACAGTACAGGGTTTGAGACTTTCTTAACTTTGGGCGCTACAAAATCCTTAAGAACTATATATTACTACTGCTACATACTACTGGGATATCCTAGAAAGCCTGACAGGTCGCAAATCCTTCTGTGAAGCTCTATGCTGGTTTGGTCCAGAGGTTAAGGTGCTAGCCCCGACCAAGGTCTAGCCGAGGCCGTGGGCTCGAGCCCATTGGCATACGTGAAGTGCCTGGATACAGATTAATTTCTCTTATGTCTCTCTAAAAATCAACTATATTTCTTTTTTATGCGGTCGTGCTCGTCGTGGGGGAATGACCACCTGAGGCAATACACAACCACCGTAGTATGAGGTTTATTGAACAGTACGTGAGGTATGTAATCTACTTTACAGTACAGACACATAGATGGGCTCGCAGGTACCCTATTAGACAGTGTACACTGAATATCTGAATATATTTACAATCAACACCGTCAAAACACGATAGGGCAGACGATCAGCAGCGCCATTTACCTCATTTTCATCTCTTTTTGGAGATTCACTTCTATTATCGGTGTTTAATTTTCTAGTACCCTGCTCTTCTTTACCTGTAAATATAGATGCCAGCCTCTTCATGTGTCGCATGATTAGCAACAAAGTACTCGGCAATCAAAACGAAAGGATACGGGAACCTCAAACAGCCGAGAGTGACATGTCAAGGACGTTGTTACTGCACTATGATCAATTAAGATTTGTGATTAATTTTACGCTTCAAGTAATATAAAAATAAATTATTTGCATCGATTTAAGTTTCGAGCATATTCCAGAGGCACTATGTTTGGTGAGACGAACTTGTGTTTACATGCCGTTCCGGTCGCGAGTGGCCGCGGGTGTTACGAAAGCCAATGTTTTGACCGGGATATCGTAGCTCCCGGCTGGCATTCGGATATGTTCACTTTCACGAGAACCAAGCTGGTTTTGAAGGAGCTCGAGGCTCTTCTTAAATGCAGTTCGTGGTACGTGCGCAAGCTGATCAACATTAGGCTTTCCTGATTATGCACACTAGGTATTAGGCACCTGTTATAGAATCAGCGAATACTGTGCAATATTATTTTTAGCGGAGAGCTTCTACAGAACCCTTGCTGCCTTGGCGTATGCGACCACATCTTTTGTCAGCGGTGCGTAGTTGACCATGCTGGAAACGAATGTCCAGTGTGCCGGGTGCCTTGTCACGTCAAGGACATGAAGCCAGACCGGCAACTGGCAGATCTTCTTACCCGGTTCAGAAAAATGGTGGCAATTATTTGTTCGAACGAAGTCTGCTTGATGGATGGCTCCGCTGTAGTAGCAGAGCCTTCGCTGGATATTGGAGGCAGCGGTGCTGCTGTAGCACAACCGGACTTTCGTAGTCCACCACATCTGCCGGTACTTAACCAATTTTGTGCTCACGCGGTTTCGCTTACGCAAGGCTGCAACAGTTGCGACTCCTAAGTATTTTGCTTGGCTCATCCACAGCATTCTGAAATTTCTTGTTTTTAGGGCAAATTCCGTGATGCCGTGGCCCTGGTTGCTACCTCAGAAGCCTATGACTCGGGAAAGAGTCAATTTCATCAACCTGGCCGAAGCGACATTTCAAACCATAGTACTACGGAAATCGAGCATAACTCGAGAGAAAGTGAAAATAAAAAGTGTTTCCCACGTCACTCACCTTCCCCAGAAATTTTCACACAATCTTCAGCTATTGCCCACCTCGACAATAGCAGCTTGGCTATTCAAGGCAATGTTGAGATACGCGGTAGGTTTTGATGACTCTACTCATACGTGCTATATTGAGTGTTATTAAGGTCATCTGTATTATGTGCGATTGTGATGATGAGGTATGTCTCTTATTTTAGCTCATATCCAATTGTCAACATACCTGTAGTGACTCTGGCTTTGTAACTATTTTGCTCTCTCCAAGATATTGTGTGACTAGCTAAACCTGTTTCAGTTGTCAACACTTGTTGAAGTCTGTGAGCCGGCTTGTAATTTGGGTTTCGGCTTTGCAATAGTGACCTATAGCTTTCCTCGCCTAATAGGGGTGACAGTTATAGTGTTAGTTAGTCAATTGTTTTAGTTGTTCTTGAAAACGCACCTATTTACGACAGCATTTAATAGGTCCGTGTGATTCGTCCTTTGTGTGCTTATGCATGCTGACACTGTTGCATGCTGCCACTAACCACTCTTGCATGCTGTCCCTGTGCATGTCACCCCTAACCATGTTATTCATGCTGTTTATCAAGCATGATATCGCTCACTATTCGATCGTGTTTCCTTTGCAGCAAATGTAAAGCACCTAGAAAGAGATTGATTTCTCTTAGGTTGCTTTATCGAGTGTATTATTGTTATTGTTAATAGGAATTTATAATATTCCTATATTGTGGCTGGGCAGTACAGCAGTGGCATCATGGGCCTGTAATGATTGGTGGTTTACTACTTATCTGCAAATTATGGTGAATTACTTACATGTTTTTGCTACATAGCTTTGTGATAATTATAGATGAAAGAAGGCCACCACCAGCATGCCATTATTGATTTCGCATAGAATCTATAACACTTTGGCCATAAACAAGTAGGCCATGGATGCTTAGGCCCAAACATTTTCTTCAGAGACGTTTCAGCTATGCACACTTCGAACCTGACAATTTGACCAAGGGCTGTGACACTAGGGTCAGCGAGCATTCTTTACAGTTAAACCATCAGAAAAGTTCAGGCCTTTTGGGTGGTACGCCTGAGTCTGTGGCAAAAGTATTCAGGCCCTTAGCCTACAAGGTCTTAAATGTTTGAACCGCTGAAGCTAAGATTTTTGTGATTTGTATCGCCTGGTTTGCTATAGATATTCAGTGCTTCCTCAAAAAACACTGCATACTTGCGGTCAAGATATAGCCTAAAATGTTTAGCTTTATAGAGTTCTGGCCGTCAAAATTGTACTAAACTTGGGATTTGCATGAATTACCAATATTTGCAACAAATCGCACATTCTGCCATCTCGGTTTTCTTACCAGATGCCAACACATGGAAATGGCCCTATTTTGCTTCATCTGGTGCTATTTCTAGCCACTGACATTGTCACCATCTTCGAAGGATCTTATTTTGTAGTACTGCCTAATCACTTTTAAGTAGGATTAACTAGATTCACCAATTATCCTCTGTTTAAAAATGTATTTCGAGAATATCAGGCATTTACCTTCATGGGTCTAAAGCATGTAATTTAGAGCATTTACTACCACAGATCGGACATGGTTCGAATCGATCAAAAAACTGATGCAGGAAAGAAAAACCAACCTACAGTTTCTTCGTATGAATATGTACTTACAAAATTCTTTTAAATTATTTTCTAAGTCTTAACTCTCTCAGTTTGCTAAATGCATATACTAAATTGAACGACATTCTCATTGAAAAAATTTTTAGAGCTTGCAAATAAGCATCGCTTTGACATCTCAGGTGTTTCCCAAAACTTGTATGGCAGTTGTTTACAGTTCCATGACTCTTTTTATATGTAATTGTAGTAGGCTTGCTTCTTCCTGCTGCTGGACTAAAAGTTTCTTTTCCAGTCTTAAATCAGGTGTGGCCTATGTCTGTGCTTATTCAAAACTGGCTGCCTCAACCCTTGAATATTCTTGAAAAAGTGCCAGACCAAGTCTTATAGATGACTTGTGTGAAAGGGCTATTCTTGCCACATGCAAGAACTCTTTAGTTCGAAATGCGCTACCAAATACTAACCGTCGAAAACCGCAATTATTTCTGAACCCATTAGAAACCACCAAACAATTTTTTTCCTTTATTAGGCCAAGCAAAGTGGCAGTTTGTAAAATTTGGAATATGCATTGTAAATTCTACTTTGTGGTAATCTTTTTGGCCTTGATTTTGTAAAACATTGCGATGTCTGAGATTTGTATTTATTCCTAGTGTGTGAAATGCTTTACCCTATTAGCAAGCAAGAACTACCAGCTTACCTGTCGTATCTGACCTTTAGCAAGAAAATCAACAGAAAAAATGCTATGAACCCACTTGGTATTGCTGTAATGGCTAGCCAGTTACTAAATTTAAAGTATGCTTGCTCGGTCAGTGCTCCAGTCTTTTCAATTTTTCTTACAAATCCTGCTTGCCAATCTTTCTAGCCACCCACTGGTGACAAGAATTAGAGGTATGTGCAAGGGCATGTTGTACGCTGTAGATGTACATTTGTGGGCAAAGTAACACCTAGTTCGTGTGGGCAACCTAAAACACATCTATTGATGGCCCTGCTGGACCATTCCACAAGTAGCAACCAGATGTTGGGATAACAAGTGTACCAGAGTGCTGCTCCTATAAATTCTTTGTAGTACCAGTTATTTCGAAGGTCAAGCAGATATAGTTCTTGAAAACTTGTGGGTTGAAGCCAGTCTCCCAACATCACTTTTGGCCACACATTAGAAGCTTGCTCACTGTGCTGAACATCTGCTCATTGCTGTAAACGTTTCCAGCTGATGATATCCTGACAGTCACAGTACTGTAATGTTGACTTTTCACTAGTAGCTCATCAACAGAAATGGAGCAAAATTATTTCTCTCACCCTAAGGCCTCGACGTGGATTGGGTCCTTTCTATCTTGCTATCAGTTTCAGCCTCTTTGTGCTCTTAGCTTCCATCAATGCAATAAATTAGCTGTTCCATGTATGCACTTAAGGACCGTTAGCAGCAGAAGCACTTGCTCTTTGGAAACTAGAGTAGAATTCATTTCCAAAATTCTTGCATAATGACATCTCCTCTCCAGCTGCCGACTCTGGTTTACAATAATAAATGCACGGTCTCCAAAAGATTTGAGGTTTGTACGAGGTATTGGTCAACTGTTGGATTCCAAATAGCTGGTGGTAAAATGCTTGGCCTGGTGGAGGAGTAGATCTGAGAGATAGGCTGGAGCCAAATAATGAAGGGACCTAAACGTAAGTGATAAAACCTTGAAGTCGATGCGTTGCTTGACTGATAGCCAGTGCAGGTCGGCGAGAAGTGGTGTGATGTGGCAACTGCAACGCTCACGACAGACAAGCCTAGCTGCAGAGTTTTGCACCAGCTGCAATCGGTTGATCGCACATGCTGGTACGCCAGTAAGCATTGAGTTGCAGAAGTCGAGACGGGAGGACTTAGAAGTTGTATCCTTATCTAAACAAGCCCGTATTATAGCAATGTTATGTATCTGAAAGTAGGCAGACTTGACTGGAGCTGATGTAGAGGTCTAATAAAAGGTTGCTTTGGAACATGACACCTAGATTTCGTTCAGATTCAGAAGGAGATATGCTGGCAGAGCCAATTTTGAGCATCAGCCTTTCCAATTTCTGAATCACACTGGGTTTGCCCATAGCTAGTAAGTTAGTTTTATCATCGTTTGGTTTTTAGAAAATTTGCTGCCATCCATGTGCGGATGTCATCAATACATGCAGCAAGTGAGTTAAGAGAATTCGAGGTGCTCGAAGGCTGGGAGGGATCAAAGCAAAGGTACAACTGAGTGTCATCCACATAGAAGTGAAAGCCTAGATTGTGCTTGGCAATCACATCAGCAAGAGTGAGAGTATAAACCGTGAAAAGAACCGGACCTAGCACGGAGCACTGAGGTACCCCATATTTCAGAGATACCTTGGACGATATTTGTCCATTCACGTCAAAACTCGGGAGTCTGCCACTGAGATAGGACCTGAACCATTGCAACGCAGTGCCAGTGATGCCCAGGCGAGGTAAGAAGCGCTCTAGAAGAACTTTGTGATCGATAGTATCAAAAGCTTCCGAAAGATCGAGCAAAACAAGCAGAGACACTCTACCCATGTCTGCATTCCTACGTAGGTCGTTGTACACCCTAAGCAATGCTGACCCTGTGGAGTGATTAGCTCTAAAGCCAGACTGGAACTTACTAGCAAGGGTCGGAGTTTCAAGATGAGTTCAGCTGGTCTGCGACGACCCGTTCCAGTGTCTTTGATAGGAATGGTAGAAGGGAGACTGGGCGGTAGTTGCTCAAGTTCTCTTGATCAAGTGTCACTTTCTTGAGAAGTAGCCTGACTACATATTTTTTGAAAGGTGCTGGGATATGACCTGAGGCTAATGACATAATAATTATGTTAGTTATGCATGGCAGGAGCAGATCAATGCAATGTAGGAGCGGGACAGTGGTGATAGGGTCCAGAGGACTTGTTGTCCTCTTTGATTGAGATATGAACTTCAGGACTAGATCACTAGTGACCTGCTTAAATGTAAACATAGAGGTGCAGCCAGGGATCGGGGAACAGCATTCTAGTGGAGATGTTGTCATAGCAGGGATGGATTCCCTGATCTTGACTATCTTCTGCACAAAGAATCGAGAGAATCGATCGGCTTGATCATCACAAGGATCATCAGGTAAGGAGCTAATCTGGGAGCGGTTGAGGAGATGGTTGATCGTCGTCATCGGCATTTTTGGATTGTGCAGCTGTGATTCAACAATAAATAAATTTATAAATTCTAGCTGATTTAACATCCTCTTTTTATATAGCGACAGAAGAGCCTTTACGGCTATCACCACCGCTTGCAGTGGCGATAAAGGATCGCCCACCACATGATTCGAAACCACGACCTCGGTCCCGAGGTCGTGAAAAGCAACCTCTTTACCTAGTGAGCCATTACGACTCACCAATGTTTTTATAGAAGCTAGACTTGGCCTTTGCTAGGATCGATTGGTACGACCTACAGTCGTCTTTATATGCCTGTCCATAGACAGTCAATCCTGATCTGTTGTATGTTTTTTCAAGCTTGTGCTTCGTTGACCTATCTGGTTTAATGTCTGTGGTAAACCATAGGCCGTCTGGGCGGGGCGCACAGTGCGCTTTGTCAGAGGTGCAAACTCGTCGAGCGTGTCAGCTAGTGTCGTGTTGTAGCTATCTACCAATGATGGCAGATAGGAGGGAGGACTAAGCAGCAAAAGCGAAGCAGATATTATCGCACGGACAGCATCAATTTCGAGGGTCTTGAGGTTTTGCGATTCACAGGTTATTCTAGAGGAAGAGCTGGGCACACACTGCAGATTGAATGAGATCTGCATGTGGTCAGATAATCAGGATTTGGTAGTAATTGGTGATGACAAAGTGCAGTTGTATGAGAAAATCTGATCGAGTGT
This sequence comes from Cristatella mucedo, assembly GCA_009760855.2. Lineage (NCBI taxonomy): Eukaryota > Metazoa > Bryozoa > Phylactolaemata > Cristatellidae > Cristatella > Cristatella mucedo. The sequence continues at coordinate 18,834,690 of WPIO01000001.1, read as the reverse complement.
GTGAGTAAGGCCATGCACATGAGCCACAAGAGACAATGAGTCAGTCATTGCACGAAATTCATTGCTGAAGGCGCCAGCTAAGTTATCAAAGTGAATGTTAAATCGCCCATAACGAGGAAGGATCGATTTCTTGCACAAAGAATCGAAATGAGATCGGAGAAATACGAGATAAAGGAGGATTTGCTACCTGGTGAGCGATAGACTACTGACTATCGGTAGCTTGTTTTCGGATGAGACCAAGACAATTGATTCAAAATACTGCTTCGAAGATATACCAAATGGCTTGAAGTTGAATTTCGAGCGCACGACGATAGCAACTCCACCTCCAGTTTTGATTGATCTAGGGGTGTGAAAGAATGAGAAACCGGATGGAGTAGCCTCTAACTGTCGGGCAGTTTATCGATTTCAGCCAAGTTTCAGTTAGGGCGAGCAGGTTGATATCATTTTCAGAAATAAGGTTGCTTACTACCAGAGGTTTATTGCATATTGAGCGAGGATTCCAAAGGCAAGCGTTAAGTCTGGCCGATAGAGCTATAACAGGCCTGATGACCACTAAGCTAGAGAGATTCACAGTGACGTATATGGGGAGCATGCTGAGCAGTTCGAGACAATGGTAGGAATACTAAACGAGCTGGTACTCAGCTCGAAGATCCTGCCCAACGAGCTGCATCTGAGCTGACGGTGGTGGCTCCTGGGTGCTTTTCTTTTGTTAATGCATAGTTTATGAATCTTAGCAACAGCATTGATATCTAGGAATGCATTTGATCTACGATGACTAAGCGATAACAGCTGCTGACGATCACAACTAACAAGCAGGTTACTAGCTGCCGGTGTAGCTAAGGCAGCTGCTAGCGTGGGAGACCCAGCAGCCCGAAGCGATAAGCATTTAGATATCCATAGGCACGTAATTTCTTAGGTGTTACCATCAAATGACAATCAGAATAACTTTAAACAGGTCTTAGCTGTATCTTTCTGTATACGATGTTCGCAAGAACTTCAGTTTTCGGAAGAATTCTGCAGCGAACACGAACTCACGTTAGGGCGCTCTATGTCAGGAGGCGAGAGTGCCCCCAACCTCAAAAATCGACAGAGTTCATCCTACACAGTCCTCCTGCCTTGCTATTTTAACGGTAGTGACTTCATGGGCTGTTATCGTGACTCAGCTGTGCTTCTCACTTTCTTCATGTTGCATAAGATTAGCTTTGTTGGCAACCGATGGTGCATTGAATGCCTCTTAGGCATTGGATGGGCTATTAAGCTGTCCAGCATGGCAAACACGTAGTCTTTGTGAGTTTGTGAATCTTCAGATGGTGATGAAAATTCAAAGGTTATTTGTAATGCCCTTGAGACCTCAGGCTAACTTGGTGTGCTTGGTTGAATCATTGGTTATTTGTCTGCTACAGATTCGACTTGTGAAAGGGTTTGCCGCCCCAGCGCCAAATGCAACCAGCAAACCCTTGACAAACAGAATGACCCTAAAGATGCCATAGACATATCTAGCATTGGGGCTGCTATTGCTGAGTACGACGAGAACACTGAAATCATTGCAACTCCTCCTCAGTATGAGCAATACACTATATCTCGTTGCATGAAATATCGACAGAGCTCGGTTTGCAATGTATCGACCAGATGCTCGGATGAAGCTGCTGGCCGTCATAACGGTCCCTCCACTGTGGCTGAGGGGTCTGGTGCACTCACCAATGAGGTGCTTGCCCAGCCACGAAGCCCTAGTGGTATCGACTCTTCTCAATGTCGTCCACGCGTTCTTCTGGATGACGCCACGAGCCTTGCATTGGAAGCCGGTGGCTTGGCCTGGCGAAGTGAAGATTGGCCTCCATGTATCAGCACCCGTGATGCGTCTTCGTTGCTTGCCTCGGCTGCGCCTAAGCAACAGGTCTGCATTGCAATTTCTCCTGATTCTGCACCATCAGGAGTGGACAGCGAGGCTTTATCTGCAATGGCTTCAGTGGGTGGCTGGTCCTTTACCGGTGCTGCTGCTGCTACTGGGGACTCTGTGGAACTCAGGATGCGCTCATCGCCTCTTGTTGGAATTTCTCTTTCTGCAACTGTTAATGCCGAAGTCGGTCGTAAGTATTTGTGCTTTCTTGTGGGAACATGTTTGATTGGCCATGCCTGTATGGGTATCTGGTAAAGGTAAGAGGTAGTTGGTCAAACTATGCAGCCACCAAGCACTGCTTGGTACTTTGTGTGTGCGCACATGCCCATATGAAGCCTAATCCAGCCTAAATCCACCGCATTGCTGTGTTATATTCACTTGTTTAGTTGCTCTATTGTTCTCTTGCTTCAAACTTTTTTTGAGTCTGTGTGCTAGCCACCGAAATGTCTTCTTGCATAGCTCCAAAGTCGGTATTGCCTAGTAAAAATGGTGAGCCGTGATGGCACACTAGGTAAGGCGGTTGCTTTCACGGCTTCGGTCCCGAGGTCGTGGGTTCGATTCTTGTGGTGGGTGATTCTTTATCGCCACTGCAATCTTCTCTCGCTATACAAAAGGAGGCTGTTTAATCAGCTAGGATTTTTTTTTTAAATGGCAAGGTATTGATTGGTATCGATTAAGACTTCCTATCGTTACTTGTTTCGTCCAGATATTTTCGTCGAGGTCAAAGAGTTATTCGGCAGGTGGTCAGCATCCTTGAGAGGACAGGTTGTAGCATGCTGCAATACCTAAACGGTTTGCACTTAAGCTTCCCTGCAGCTATTAGCAAAGTGCTCCTAACCTCATATCAAGCTGTCCGGACTTTCTGAAGCCGAGACTTGCCTCGCGTTACCGTAATGACAAGCTCTGGGGAAAGTTCGACACACACCTACAGCGAGAGCCTAACGATCAGATGGGCACTGGTTCTAGTGCATGCATTAAAGCTTGTCTAAATATGTATTGCTGATCTGTCGTAGGGAAACACTGTGGCCCACTCTTGCTGCTACTTCACGCTTCCTATGTACCACTTTGGATCTGTAGACCGTACCCATGCAGACTGCCAACCTGCTACTTGGGTAGGTTAGCAACGAGAGGGAGGTGCCAATGTCGCATGAGCACCAATAGAAATGTACCGTTACCGGTTTATGCTCTGCATTGCATTTTGCTGTATTCCTCAACTGATTAATTTGAATGGTCGTGCATGTGGGGGGGGGACTGAATTTCCCCATCAGTAAAGGTGCTGTTTGCCTACTGCATTGCTGCAAGTATCGTTCTAACTGCATATGACTTCCTTTAATCGACTCGCGAATTCTTGGGCCCTTTGTCGGCCTGGAGTGTTTAAAAGTAGTAGTTTCATCATAATGACAGTCGCGAGAGCTTAATCGCTTGAGCTTAAGGCTTGTAACCACTGAGACAGTGGGGGATCGGTCCTGCTGAGGGCCGAGTTAACTTTCGGTACTCAGTTCCACGACAAAAACCTCCGGTCGCTGTGCATCATGACGTAAATTACAACTTTTAGACCAGAGGAAGTATGTGTATTTCTTCTAGGCTCCTCACGATGGCTGAAAAGGCAATATGTCGAATTAGTAGTGCTTGTTGTGTGCAGCACATAGAATGAGTTATTGAGGTGTTGTGACAATTCTAAGGGTATGATGATTCTCTGCTTATTTTGGCCGGCAACTGGCTGTTCATTGCACCTGCTCTCTTTCGGAGCAGCCTGCAACATTCCCGAGCAAGTGCTTACAGCACGGCGTGCCTCTGCTTTTGGCCTGACCCACTTTCAGCTAACCGTGACTGCTTTGTCACTGGATGGATTGGCTTGTCTGATCGTGTTTCCGCCTTTGCTCCAATTTTTACCTTGGCTGCTTGGTTGCAAGGTTTTTAGTTAAGTATAAATAAATAAAATAAATAAATAAATCCTAGCTGATTAAACCGCCTCTTTTTGTATAGCGACAAAAGAGCCTTTACGGCTGTCACAACCGCTTGCAGTGGTGATAAAGAATCGCCCACCGCAGGAATCGAACTCATGACCTCGGGAGCGAGGTCGTGAAAGCAACCACCTTACCTATGTATGGGCAATAATCCATAAATCCTGAGTTTAACTCTCTTGCTCAGATGGGGTATGCCTAGGGTCTGCCTTCCTGTTGATGCATGTTACAATCAAGCTTAAGGAATGTCAAAGTACATTGGAAGACAATTGCACATGTATTCGAGGTCTCTCTTAATCGTAGAATACACAACTGCATTTAGCAAGTTAGTGAGCTATAATGCTAAACAGGATGCTTAAGTAATTCGCATGCCATTATGCTAATCTTTGGATTACCTTGAGCATCTTGATTAGAATTACCCGGCTAGTTCTTTTATAATGGTGTGCTTAATGCTAATGTGCTGGGTCTACCAGTAGAGATGCTCCATTGGCAGCTTTTGTTTTCTGAGTGCCTTGCTGTCGCTAACTGTTTACCTTGGCTGCTCGTAGAATACCCCCGACCAAGGTCTGTCTGAGGTCGCAGGCTCGAGCCCGAGGCATATGTGAAGCGCCTGAATAGAGATTAAGTTCTCTTGGGGCGCTATACAAGTGAAACATATTTTTTTGTAAGTCTTTTCGGGCCCTACCCTTTTTCGTTAATTTAATGTCTGGCAAATTGTAGCTCCTCAAAGCCACATCGACTAAGTAGATCTTTCGCTAGAGAGTTTACTGTAGAGTCTTTAAAACCTAAGCGCTTTTGGTCTATTGGTTGACATTTCATCGAGCAAACTTATCTGCTTGCATGCACAAAGTGTATAATATGTACCCAACTGTATCTGCCGATTTTTAAAAAGTTCTCTATCACAGAACATATTGTGGATGTCTAACATCGGGTCATTCAAGGAGCTAAATAAATGTTGCTTTGAATAGTTGTATGGTTAATATTTGAGCAATTCATATGCTTCTTTTCTCACCTTTAGCCAAAGATCATCAACTGTTGACTAATGCTAATGGCAAATCCTCAAATACAACACAGCTACATGCTAGCGATGCATCTGCATGTGCGATTACCGTGATCGACGACAGTTACCCTTATTCAACTGGCAGTGATGATATCTTGGACAAAGATCAAGTTGCACTTCAGAACACCGGCTCAGTTGCTGCTGAAGATGTGACAACCGTCACTACATTGCAGGCTAGTGCCTTAACTTCACGTGATATCGACGTTGGTGGGCATGCTGATGCTTTGATGCTATCTTCAATGGATGCAGACGTGGTTCCTGTAGCTGTTTTTTGCAATGATGCAGTGCCTCCTCTTAAAAAGCCAGTTGACCTTACCGAGCTGCCGAAAAGTAGCAATTGTGAGTATGATGCTGCAGTTGACCACCCGTCCCGGAGCTTGGTCAGTTTTACTCGGGACGATTCGTCTCGCCTCAACTGCCAGGGCTCCGAAAGTTATGAAAGCGTGGTTGCCACTACGGCTTCTGACACCCTAACCGTTGCCAGCGCCTCGCCTCCTCGTGCTGAGCCATGCGCCGTCGCGCACGGCTCTGACTCGAGTACGGCGGCTACGCCGTGCCTTGCCACGTCCGTCGTTACGATGGGAATTGCTCTTGCTGGTGGTGCCTCCTTAGCACAAAAAGAGGTTGCTGAGGTACAAGCCAGCAGCAGCCCTGCCGTGGCAGAGGACCGAGGCGCGAGCCTGCCGCACGGCCGCCGCTCCTCTGCTGCTGCCGCCGCCATTCGAGCGGGCCCAGGCATGCCTGCAGAGGCCAATCGAGCACCTTTGCCGATTGCTCTCCGCTCACTCACCGGTGCTGCTGCCGTGAGCTCGACCGAGGTAGTCTGCTGTCAGCTGAGCAGCAACGATCAAAGACCCGCTGGCCGAGCCAAGCGTGCGGCCAGAGCTGCTGCTGCAGCTCTGCGACCGGCAAAAGAGAGAAGTGCCATCACCAGCAAAGCTGCTCTGACCGACACCAGTTGCAGATCGGTCAGTGATCCCCTGTCCGTTTATGACTTCGTGCCATCGCAGCAGAGCGAAGTAGCGCCAAACTCTGAAGGTGCGCCAAAGCCTGAGATGCCGTCGGTGATCTCGAAAAGTCTGCTTCGAAATGTCGTGCCCTACGGCAGGAAGCGCACTGCCCGGCCCCACTGGGAGCGAGTGAGTGCAAAGATACGTGTCTCTGACTCGCTGCATAGCACTGCCGATGGTCCTTCTCGTAACCGCGCTGGAAAGCGTTCTGCGCCGGTCGCGCCCATCGGCAGTGCCGTCGGTGCAGCCGATTCAGACGCAGTGTTGCCCAGCAGAATGCTGCAAGCAGCCGTTAGCGGAAACGACGACCAGATCAGAAATGATCTGCTGGCCTGTGACAAGCAGTGCACCCCTGCCACCCTAGCACAGGGCGAACTCGTCACCTCTGCTGCTGCTGCTGCGTCTGCAGCCGTTGAGGCCGGCCGACCGAAGAAATGCGTGCGGTTTTCATCAGCTTCCACTCAGGCATCACCCAGTGGCAAGCTTGGCAATGAGGCTAATGAGGACTCGGCTGTCCAAGTCAAGAGGAGGCACACGAAGGCCAGTGCAGCAAAGATGCTGCCTGGGGTAAGTAAACTCTTCCTAATTAGTAGTGAATGAACCGCTTCCCGGGGCTTTGTTCCATGCTTGCCTCCTTGTCAACCTGTGCACTTGCATGCTCTAAACGAGCAATTCTAGACCATCCAAATACTTTTGCATTTGAGTCAATGTGTATGATTTTATTGTATGATTTTATTGTGTGCACGTACGTGTGTGCGAGTGTGCATGCGTTTTTGTGTCTCTGTGTGTGTTTGTCTTCGCACGTGCATGTGTGCGTGCAGTGCATATAACTCCGCAGACCCATTGTGATTAAGTTTGTGTTACTCTGGAGGGTTTTTATGTGCACACACGCATACTCCAAGCATATTTCGGTGCATAGGTGCAACACACCTCACCTCAGTGCAGCAAAGAAATGTGAGAATAGCTGAGTCAGGATGACAGGCTAGGAAGTGACTATCAATGAGTAGCAGCATTGGACTGTAAAGGGCTTGCGGAGTCAGCATTTGAAGAGAGGATATTATCGCTGTACAATAATTGTGTAAATGAGTTTCGAAGAATAGGACCTGCAGAGCAATAGCTTCCGTCACCAACTGTTGAAGTATAAGTAAGAGACGAGTGATTTATTTTCCAGTCTATCTTTAGCAAAGGAGACATTGCTTAATTTCTTAATTTAAAGACCAGCCCAAGCTGCTGTGTGTAGCCCCAATTGTAGATGTAGCCTTTTCCAAGAGCCGTGCCAAGACAGTATCGTCATTTTATGTTCTGCCTCATTCCTCCATTAATGATAACAATAATACTAAGAATAAAAAGTTCTAGCTGATTGAACAACCTCTTTTTGTATCACTGAAGAAGAGCCTTAAAGGCTATCACCACTACTTGCAGTGGCAATAAAGGATCGTTCACCGAAGGATTCGAATCCACGACCTCGGACAGAGGTCGTGAAAAGCAACCACCTAGCGATCTCAGAGAACCCAATCTCTTTCTTGGCACTTTGATATGGTGTAAAGGAAGTATTACCATATGGTTAGTGGATTATCACGGTAGCACGGGTTCATGCCTTACCTTTCTTGCTTCAGGCTGCTAATAACAGAACCCTCTCTGCCAATCTGAGAGGAGTCAGCAGGGATACTACTCATATGGGGACTGCAACTGCAGATAGCACGGATTGTGATGCTGTACTTTCATCCATCACTCGGAAATCGGCCTTGCGTTCGGGTAGGTATGGCAAAATGCACCAGTAAAAACGCCTGCTGTTCATTCTTTCCTACTGTGCTTTGCCTAATTATGTTTGATTTTTGGTCTAAGTAACTGGCGTCAATGGAAAACTTGGCTCGACCAAACAGATAGAGACTCCTGTCAAGAAGACTCAGAGACAAGGAGCACCAGTATTGGATGTCGGCAAGCGTAATCCAAAAGGAGAAACAGCTCTTCACAAAGCATCGATAAAGGTAATCGGGAGCGCTTGTTTGTGCTACGTGGTTGTTAGTTATATTGACTGAACCTTTGAATTGCGTCGAAGGCCAATTTGCTTAATATTGGCTATCGAGTAGCACGGTGTTGCACGGCTGTCTTTGAATTCTCTACGACCTCCAGAGATGAGTTTTTGAAGATTCTGAAATAAAGTAGCAACTAGCTTGCCTTGCACACGTGTGTGTGTGTGTGTGTGTGTGTGTGTGTGTGTGTGTGTGTGTGTGTGTGTGTGTGTGTGTGTGTGTGTGTGTGTGTGTGTGTGTGTGTGTGTGTGTGTGTGCACCTACGTGTGTGTGTGTGTGTGTGTGTGTGTTTGTGTGAGTCTCTCTCTGTGTGTGTGTGTGTGTGTGTGTGTGTGTGTGTGTGTGTGTGTGCACCTACGTGTGTGTGTGTGCACCTACGTGTGTGTGTGTGTGCGTGCGGGCATATACCTGGGAAAGATACACTTTCGACTTTGTCCACATGCTTGTGTGAGAGATTTTAAGGGGCTTAAACAGATCCACCCAGGCTGTATGTTCTAGTCTTGCTACTAGTTACTTGCTAGTTGCTGTTAAGTTCCAGTCTGGCTTTAGAACTAATCACTCGACAGAGTCAGCATTGCTTAGGGTGTACAACGACCTACTTATGAATGCAGACATAGGTAGAGTGTCTCTACTTATTTTGCTCGATCTTTCGGCAGCTTTTGATATTATCGATCACAAAGTTCTTCTTGAGCAACTCTTATCTTGCTCCGGCATTACTGGCACTGCTCTGCAATGGTTCAGGTCCTATCTCAGTGGCAGACTCCAGAGTATTGACGTGAATGGACGAAGATCATCCGAGGTACCTCTGAAATATGGGGTACCTTAGGGCTCCGTGCTAGGTCCGGTTCTTTTCACGGTTTAAACTCTCCCTCTTGCTGATGTGATTGCCAAGCACAATCTAGGCTTTCACTTCTATGTGGATGACACTCAGTTGTACCTTTGCTTTGATCCCTCCCAGCCTTCGAGCACCTCGAATTCTGTCAACTCACTTGCAGCATGTATTCATGACATCAGCACATGGATGGCAGCAAATTTTCTAAAACTAAACGATGATAAAACTAACTTACTAGTTATGGGCAAACCCAGTGTGATTCAGAAATTGGAAAGGCTGATGCTCCACATTGGCTCTGCCAGCATATCTCCTGTTGAATCAGCTCGAAATCTAGGTGTCGTGTTCCAAACTGACCTCTCGTTAGACGACCACATCAGCTCCGCATTCAAGTCTGCCTACTTTTAGCTACATGACATTGCTATAATACAGGCTTGTTTAGATAACGATACCACATCTAAATTGGTCCATGCATTTGTGACATCACGTCTTGACTTCTGTAACTCACTGCTTGCTGGCCTACCGGCATGTGCAATCACGTTCTTACAGATAATTATAATATATTAATAATGCACTTGATAAAGCGCCATCAGAGAACTCAATCTCTTCCTAGGCGCTTTACATTTACTGCAAAGGGAAACACGATTGAATCGTCAGTAATATCATGCTTGATAAACAACATGAACAATGTGGTTAGGGGTGACATGAACAGGGTAAGCATGCAAATGTGGTTAGTGGCAGCATGAACAGTATCACCACGCATAAGCACATGAAGTACGAATCACAGTGACCCACTAAATGCTGTTTTAAATAGGTGTATTTTTAAGTTCTTTTTAAATAAGTTGGTGCAAAACTCGGCAGCCAGGCTTGTCTGTCGTGAGCGTCGCTGTTTCCACATTACTCCACTTCTCGCCGACCTGCACTGGCTACCAGTCAAGCAACGGATTGACTTCAAAGTTTTGTCGCTTACTTTTAGGTCACTTCATTATTTGGCCCCAGCCTACCTCACAGATCTACTCCCCACCAGGCGAAGCATCGTACCACCTGCTTTTTGGAATCCAACAGTTTACCAATACCTCATACAAACCTCAAATCCTTTGGAGACCGTGCATATAGTTCGTATGCTCCCAAAGCCTGGAACTCCCTCCTGACTTACGTCAGAACATCCCCTGACGTGACCACATTTAAAAAGAACTTAAAAACACACCTATTTAGGACAGCATTTAGTGGGTCCTTGTGATTCTTCCTTCGTGTGCTTATGCGTGCTGACACTGCATGCTGCCACTAACCACATTTGCATACTGATTCTGTGCATGTCACCCCTAACCATGTTATACATGTTTATCAAGCATAACATTACTTGCCATTCAATCGCACGTCCTTTTTGCAGTAAATGTGAAACCCCTAGAAAGAGATTGACTTCTCTGAGGGCACTTTATCAAGTGCATTATTATTATTATTATTATTAATACTAGTCCCCATCGCATATCTTAAGATGTACCCATATTTACAATGTGGCTGGCAAAGCTTTAGCTCTGGAAGCTACTGATAATCGATGGTGGTTAATAAACCTACTGCTCCTACTCCAATTGAGGCATGTAGCAGTTCGGTAAGTGCTCCCATAACACGGTACTCACCAACACCGTGTCAAACTTGTGTCACGCTGTCAGTCTGCATTGCTTCTCCATAGCAAAGTCTCTCAAACTGTGACATGTCAATTCCCTCTGTGGCCGTTCTAGCCCTCCTCATTGACCACCTCCTCAAGCTTGAGCTGCAAGTGTAATTGTCCCCCATAAACTTTTACGAATGTGCATGAGGCGCTATTTTCACTTGGCAAATAATTCTAATTGGTTGTTTAGAGCAAACAGTGATTGCTCATCCGAATTCATATTTTCTGCTCTTACGGATGTGATGCCCTGAAACACGCACCCGGTGAACAGGCCTGAAAGGACATGCTGGGTGGTCTTCTGAATTCTGAGCATTTTTGCAAATAGTGCACAATTAATTATAGGTTACAATTTGTTTTAAAAATGACAGACCTGTAATTGTTCTTTTCTGTATTTATGTATTCACCATCATGTTGTCTTTAGTAGTCCTAAAAGAGTAGCTCTCGGGCAAGGAATTTATTGTATCGGTGGGGTGTCATGGTGGGACCAATGGTATTGCCCGAATTTTAGTATGGAAGATGAGTAAACTACGACCTTGACTGGAATGGTACAGTATCAGGGCCTTCATTTTGAATCGGCTCGGGAAAACTTTTTAGCCCCTCTAACGATTGTGGTTTTTTCTGACGTTTTTTTCTGATGTTATTTTAGCTGTGTGCATCAACTATAGTTTGAGCTCCTTAAACGATTTTGGTTAGCATGAAGCTTCATCCTAAAGGCCAGCCATCCGGAAACCTGTTCTGACATTCTGAAAAGAATAAAATATGATTGTCCTATTTAAAAAAAAATGATGGCCCAGCATGGGGTGACTAAGCACTGGAACGATGATTCATGCCAAAGGCTGCTCTAGCAGCCCTTCTAGAAGTGCTGCTAGCCCCATTAAAAGTGTTTACGGCTCTGCAGAAACATCTTGAAACCAGGTGTTCAACAAGCCTTTAGAGTGTGCTAAGTCTGGTAGCCCCTCTAGAGTGAGGGGGGGCTAAAGTCTCTAAATATTGCTAAAAAATAGCTCTAAAGAGGACCTGTGCTAGAGCAACCATGAACGACTCGGCGGAATTTTAAAATTCCTTGGATTACATTTAGTACCCCGAGCTTGGGATTGTTTAGCAGCCTACTGAGCTGACTTAAATAAAATGTTTGTCTTTTATTGGCAATAACTCAAGCAGAGGATCCTAGAAGTCTTTGTCTTCTACCCGAAGGGACTGACTGTGAACCAAGTAATCAGTGAGAGAGCATCTTGCTATGCCTGTTGGTCACCAATGGAGACCAACAGTCTAGCTGGATCGAAGGTTCTGTCGCCTAACTGACTTCGCTAGCTTCTCCATTATACAAAATAATTTGGCTTTTAAAAAGAAATCTTAAAGCCACTTCTTTCAGCATACTTTGATTCAGTCCTTGAGCATGGCAGATCCACTGAAGTGCTATTTCACTGCTTGGGGACGGTGTAGCTTTGAGTGTAGTGGAGCTGATTTGATTGAGCCCATTAAATGAGGCCAGAGTTGCTGGCCTGTGTGCCTTAACTAGGGGTAGCTTTTCATAGCAGTTTAAGAACTTAACCAAGAAGTAACCAGTGAAACTGTATTACTAATAATAATAATTATTATAATAATGCTTGATAAAGCGCCCTCGGAGAACTCAATCTCTCTCTAGTCGCTTTACATTTGCTGCAATTACTAAATTCAGCTGAGCTTATGTGTACCATTTTCCTTTCCACTATGAGCATTGCTGAGATTTTGGTCTTGTGTCGGGTATTGGCTCGGCCCTTTTTCGAACTAGTTGTTTCAAGACACAAGAACAAACCGTGTAACAGTCTCACAAGGCAATTTTCATATTTTGGATTAAGTGATTGAAGATCGGTTCTGTCTATGACATACTCTAGAGTCAAGTAGCAATAGTACTTTTGTAGAGCATCTCAACAACTGTGCATAACACCAACACAATGTTTCTCACCATCCTCATCAAGCTTAATAAATTTCTACTTACGGCAGCAGGATTGGTTTGATGCAAGAATATTGCTTCTACTTTATGAGTGAAAAGCCACCTTTGTGCACAGAGTCCTGAATTTGAGTGGCGTGAATTGCAGACTTGGCAGTATTGCCTCTGAATTAGCATGCATTGCTGGGCTGACAGTAATGATTTGCTTTGCCGTCGAGCCTGTCAGGTTCTCAGCCAGGTAGTTGGCTCTATAGTTTTGATCCGTCCAGGTAAGAGATTTCTAGATCGCCACCTCTAAATCAGCCTGCCCATACGCACGGCTATTGCTCGTTTCGTTACCGTCCAGCTGACTTGTGCAGCCCTATCAATCTCTATAGAGGCTATAACACCCTCACCCTGCAATAAGTTAGCTGTTCCATTCTTTCATTCGATGCTTTTCACAGATGCTATAAATATAATTGATTTGCATAGCGCCTTAAGAGAACTTAATCTCTATTCAGGCGATTCACATGTACCTCGGCGTTCGAGCCCATGACCTCAGCCAGACCTTAGTCGGGGCAAGCACTTTAACCGCTGGACCAAACCAGCTCGGTAGTTGGGGTATAGGTCCCTATACCAGAAGTCCTCTAGATCTTGGGAAACGATGTATGTTTGGCTTTAGTGGTCACCCGAAGCATCAGCAGTACTTCACTACTACTTTCTACCACGGTCATCTTTGTAGGTTTACTATGCTGTCATTTGATGGTTTTTGTAGCACATGCTGCTTATGTTATTGGCCATTAAAATTTTTTCCGAAAGCTGCTTCAGCTTTGATTCCCCCTGATCGACATTTGTCTGATATTTAGCTTGGCAGATTTATGGTCAGAGTTGTGTTATATTGCATGTAGCTTTCTCTTCAAGCTATTGCAATTTTTAAGTTGGATTTACCACTGTGGTTTCTTAGGCCATGTGAAAAATAGCATCCTGCTTTACTAGCCTTTGCTGGCAGATGCTGAGGGTAGTGCTTTGCCAGTCACGGAACTGTTCTCATTGCTATGCTGAGCAACCGATTGTGTGGAATTCTTTTGCTTGCATCCCAATGCTATGCAGTTTTATGGGTTTACAACTGCCACAAGTGCTTGGATTTTATATCTTTTGGCTAATATTGATCACGGCATCTAAGAATAAGCCAGTTACAGCAGATACAAGCCATCAATCATGCTAGGGCAAGTTGTTACAAGCATACGAGTATCATACTTACACGAGCATTCAAGAGCACACAAGAAGTCACTTGGGATTGCTGGTTACTAGGACCTATGATTTGTTAGGTGCACAGAACAATAATATTAATACGTTAGTGTATCCCTCCTAAGAGATCTGATTCTCTTTCTTTGCACTTTACAAATGCAGGGACCGGAATAATACACAGGTGATTACACAAAGCACACCGAAAATGAAGCATGTCCACTTGCTTGCAGGAAAACTGACCGGAACAGATGCATCATCAGCTGAGACTTAAATTATGCAAATTCAACGTAGATTGTGACAGGAGCAGAGAAGAGTTCCAGACTTTCTGTGCGTACGATTTGAGGGCCTGATCACCAGTGAATTTTAATTTAGAGCAAGGAAAATGAAGAAGACTAGAAGCCAGGGAATAGGTAGTGCAAGGGCACACTGTTAAAGAACAGAGCTCAGACTAGTTTGGCTCTTGTACTCTTGTCTAAGCATGCTCTCGTTTTTGCAATGTTCCTCAGCTGAAAGTAGGCCCACCTGATCGTCAATGTTTGAGGTTCTTGGCCTTTCTAGTTCTTGGGGCTCTTAGAGATACAGCCTATTTTAAACGCTGTCCTGACTTTACATTCAGACCGTATGCTTGCACACCGGGAAGCTTTTCTTCTCTAGGTCTTGTCTAGGTAAGAGTCTGAAATAACTTGCTGTGTGGAGATGTTTCGCGCGATTTGCTATAAATATTTTCAAAGACACTTGATCCTAAATGATTCACCTTCTGTATGGCAAGAAAATTTGAAAGATGTTTCCATTGTTGCTGGAGCCTGTATGATGCAATCAGTGACCATTAGTAACTGCCTACAGAAATCAATAGATCTTCACAGCTCTACAGTGTGGTCCTGCTCTGGTTCTTTTACCGGTCTGCGTCTGTATATGTTGTAGATTTTGCTATGCATGCTGATGCTTTTGCTATGCTGACTCATAGACTTGATAAATAAAATCCATTTCTTTTTTCGGCAGACTTTCAGATGCCCCAGTAACCGTGCCTATCAATTGATATCCACATCCTTGACTGACTGCTACTGCAGCTGGTGCTCTGTCTATCTAAGGAAGCCAAGAAGCTAAACTGCAGCATTCTTTCTAACCTAACTACTCTGTAATCACTTGCTGGTCTATGAGGAAGCAATCTGCAGTTTTTTAGTCCCTGATTGACCGTCACTGCTGCATCCTGCCTTCGCTGGTGCAGAAACCAGTGTGACTGCTATACGCTCTGTTGGCTTTTGTTGGCCCAGTCCCTTAGGCTGCTACGCCATCTGCTTGACAAAATTGCATGTTATACCAGGGGGACTCGTCTGTCGTCACTTTGCTCCTGAAGAAAGGTGCAGATGCAAACGCTCGAGACAATGCTGGTTGGACGCCCTTGGTGAGTGTGCTTGTGCTGCAAGTCTCGATACCTGCCTGTATTTTTCTTAACCTTGGATTGCTGTATGGCGCTGCTTGTGGAGCTTAAGCTGCCATAAGGTGGCAGCATCAGTAAGCATGCGATGGCCCAGCCAGCCACCTCTGTGTAGTTTAATGTTCCAACTGCAGCCCATGCATGAGTTGATGTGGTCTCATTTATTTTAATCTGTTAAGTGGGTAGCTGTAATGTTGCATTTGTAGTATTTTGACAAGTTTTTCCATGTTTGTTGCCCCTTGTGTAAAAAAATATGAGACAGTATTTTGTGATGGGAAGGCTTCATTGCTGGCTCCTTGCCCGTGCCTTCAGCATTTCCTTCTGCTTATGACCCTTATGACCCTTGCTTATGTAATTTAACTTGTTAAAGATTTTCAAAGCATAGTCACCAATGGGCTATCTAGGCATCGTTGACTTTGCATATTCTCTAATGTGGTGGTTCCCACTCGGTCGTATGTATCTCCAATGTCGTCCACACGTGATGCTTTCGTATTTAGCATGAAGCTGCCATCCATGGCCATCGTGATATCATGAAGCTGCTGCTTGACGGAGGTGCTCACGTTAATGCTCCAGGAGCTGACAATGATACACCTTTACACGATGCTGTCTCTAGTGGACACGTGGCTTGTGTGCAGCTTCTTGTTGAATACGGTGCATCGCTGATGCAACATAATGTACGTGGGCTAGCTGCGGCTGACTTGGCAACTACAGAAGAAATGAAAGCAGCATTGCTGAATGTGGTTCTAAAGGAGTCCCCACTTAAGCTCAACTGCACCAGCACTCCGGTATGTCAGTCTTTGACAGTGGGGTGATATTGCTTTTGTTTTTGCATGGTTGGCATGCATGAGTGGCCAAAGCTGAGCTCCTGGAATGTATACATGTCTGATTGACTTGTTGCAAATTGTTCCCTGCATGCTGCCCACTAATATTACACCGTCATTGGCTATAACATGTGTAGCAGCTGCTGTTATGCTTCTTATGAAACTGCTTTCAGGTATCATTGTTGAAAAGTAATTTTGGTTAAGTAGCGAGATGGTATGTAACGCTTAGCTTCCATGTATCAAGAACTGATGTGCTGATGCGCACTTCCTCACCCATTGCACGTCCTCATATTTCAGGAGCTCAAATTGCATGGAACCGTATTGGTGTGTTGAGTTTAGTGCACCAGCCAGCCTGTGCTCGTAGCTCTACTTCGTGCACACTTTGTGTGTATTTGAGTATCAGACTCAATGTGCCCTACCAGTGAGCCCTTTGGCGATGTGAACCGAATGGTTGCTGATAACGAAAGATGGTATTTTCTATGCCGTAGTGATGCCTCTCGGCAATGACGGTAGTTTTTCAAGATGCCATTTGCTAAGGCATGTTGCAGAGACCTCAGTACTTCGGGCATTGACAGCTGCAATGCTGTTAAAATGAAATACATTGTGTTCGGTCCAATTGCACACACCCACCTGCGTAAGGTTTGTGGCTGTGGAAGCCACATTTACTATGATTGATCAGTGGGATTTTCTGCATAAATAACTATTGACTTGGATCCCTTAAATATGCCTACTTATATTAAGCAAAAAATAAGGTAGGTCTTCATATTTATAGCCCACCGTTCCTTACTCAACAGTGGTTATAAAGTCCCTTTTGTTTCATTAGCCCCTGAGTGCCCTTAATCTGGCAGTTGGGTAATGTAGTAATTTCTCGGCCTTCATTTAACTGGAAGGTGTGAACTTCTTAGGAAATTAGTACCAAAGTAATTGCCTCTTTATGTTAGATACCAGTCGACCACATTGAAAAACGTATTTCGAGGTCATGGCGGGTTCTAGCAGGTCAGCCCGAACAGTTACCTGCTCTGCTACATTCTTAAAAGCCCAAAATAATACGGGGTGATGTAGTTTGGACAACTTTTGCATTGGACAGAACAATTTTAGTATTCCAAAAAACATTGAATGAAAAATCCTTAAGCTTGGGATTGGGGTCAAAATGAACCTCCAGTGCCCCCATTTTAATTAGGTGTCATCCTACAAATTGGATGCAATTACTATGGCACTAACTCAAACATTTGCTCGTGTGTGTGTATTGGTGTGTGTGTGGTGTGTGCGCGTGTGTGTGTGTGTGTGTGTGTGTGTGTGTGTGTGTGTGTGTGTGTCTATATAGCTTGCGCGCAGGTCCATGTCCGTCAGTGACAGAGAAGACCAATTGTTTGCAAATGCTTGAGCATGGGCTTAGACGGTCACTTTTAAGGGAATGTCAAGACATTTTGCTGTTTAAGCAACGTCCTCCTTTAGATATCTTCTTCACTTGAAATTTCTATTCAGAAGCCTTGTAATTGATTGATTCTTTAAATACTTGGGCTGTAGCTGTGGCTTCGAAGCTGCCGAATATTATTAACTTAAATGGTATCATCTGGACCATCAA
The DNA here is from genome assembly GCA_009760855.2 of Cristatella mucedo. Classification (NCBI taxonomy): domain Eukaryota; kingdom Metazoa; phylum Bryozoa; class Phylactolaemata; family Cristatellidae; genus Cristatella; species Cristatella mucedo. Next base: position 18,817,230 of record WPIO01000001.1, on the reverse strand, counting down.
AATACGTTTGCTGTTGGTGTGTATGTCGGTATCGGGTATATCACATCGTTTCCTGTTGTTTCTTACACATACCGTGGTATTTCAAGTGGTCGATCGCCACCCAAATTTGTGTTAATCTGTGTCTCCTTGGCGTTGCCACGTTCTTCTATTGGATTGGCAAGCAGAAACTGACAACCTGCTAGGAAATTCAGTAGCTTACTGAGACCCAATATAAGATGCCGGATGAATTATGTGAATCCACATGCCAGAGGAATTGCAGAATGCAGCTAGCAGTAGTGTCTTCTACCATGTGGCATGCTGTATTCTGACAAGCCTGCCCACCGGAATAAACTTGCTTGGCTTCCAGGCATGCCTGCTAAGTTTTTGCCACATAAAATGTAAGTGACATGCAGCCCCTCTCCCCCAGCTAACGTAATGTGGAAACCAGCAATCAGTTTATAAGGGTCTTCTGATGAATGGCGCTATTGTCGGGCACAGCTGATGCTGCCAATGAACTAGTTCAGCCGAATGTACCGCATATTGCACTTAGAATACAATGTTGGCTTGAAACAGTCACTCATGAAGAAATTAGTTTTAAGCATGGTTCATAGAGGTCGTGATAGCCCACGTGCCTGCTCTTCACGACAGCACGGTTCATAGAGGTCGTGATAGCCCACGTGCTTGTTCTTCACGACCGAGGGCGTCGGTTCAAATCCTGCAGTCGGCGATCCTATTTTTCCAGCTGTAAGCATCGGTGATATCTGTTAAGTCTCTTTTGCCTCTATACAAATGAAGCTGTTAAATCAACTAATATTTTCTCGTGCTTAATTGCTGCAATTGCAACTTCTGCCCTCTGTTAAATTCAGCTTAAAATGGTGTGCATAAATGGAATCGTAGTTAAAGGTTAGAAGGATTCTGGTACAAGTGTATATTAATGTTACATATACATCCAGCCATTCACCAGTTGCTAGAGCATGCGGTAGCAGACCACTCTTGAGAGTTGCCCTCACCTACCCGTTTAAGTCATGTTATGACTACTCTCTCTACAATCACGGCTCTGTAGAAGTGTCAATTCCACTTTGGTTCTCTTGCAACTTCTGTTGGATTTACTGCATCCTTTTGCTGGACCAAATCAGACTAAAAATTCATTCAAAGTCAGCAGCATAGTTACTCAATCGTTGGTGCTGGCATATGTCTGAAAGGGCGTTTTTAGAGTTCCCACTCATTATATAATATATATAATTCATTTGTGTAGCACCCTAAGAGAACCTAATCACTATTCAGGCACTTCACATATGCCTCGGGGCTCAGCCCACGACCTCAGCCAGACCTTGGTCGGGGCGAGCACCTTGACTGCTGGACTAAGCCAGCTCATTCTTTTCTCTCTCTCTCTCTCTCTCTCTCTCTCTCTCTCACACACACACACGCACACACACAATATTTGCAATCGTTCTCGTCAGACTTTTTTTTACTGTAAAACGATCTCATTATGTCATTTGCATATGGATAATTATTCCTGTAAATGTGACTGGTGGACTAGACAGAGTAAATTCCTCGGTCCATAGTCAGTCCACTCTATTCTCTGACTGATGCGCAACCTTTGGTATCATGCCAATGCTGCTACATTGTCAGGCTCTAATATTCCAAACTGGGCAAAGTCTGCCATTTTGAAGGAAATTTACGAGTTTGTTGGAGGTCTTTTGGCTAGTACACTCATTTGTGCAATTATTAGTACTTTCTCACCTAATTATAAATGCACGGAACTTGCATCCTGGCTCCAGTATATTCAAGAACTGCCCTATAGTAGATAATTAAGTGAGTTGTTGTTCTCCTGATACTTGTGTGGTTTAGTTTACCTTGCTTTTTTCCGATTAATGCAGGTGGCCTGTCCTTGGTCGAATTTCCTTTTTCTTTATATCTTTTCCTCAAGCCGGTTTTAGCAATGACGATAAATTGTGGCGGTGTGTGCTTCCCAGATTATGAAAGCTCTAACCCTAAATCCAATATGTTAAAGCAATCTGTATAGCCTACTGGCAGCAAGTACATTAATAGGGCAGCATAGTTACCACACTTTCTAGTGGTGATCTACTACTTGTGGTAAAAAAAAATTATTCAGTGCAAGTCGTTGATCATTTTTGTTTTCTTGACACATTATGTGTATCTGTGGTTATCTATGATTCTTGTTTACCCTTTAATCGGTAACCAGTACTATTACTGCATTTCATGTTATGTGTTAATAACTCGTATTGGATGTAAAATTCGAAAACTTCTTGCTGATCATTAGCTCAGTTTGATTACAAATTGCCCGTGTTGTTGCCATCTGAAATTTGCACTGTAACTCGGTCTTGGCCCAGCCTTAAGCTGCTTGCGTTGTATGACCCGTGTCGCAGGTTGGAGTCCTGGAGGAGGCAGCCTGCTGGCTGGTAAAAGTGTCTATTTCAATAAGGCTGTTTGATCATCTTTAATTTGTTTTTCTGTTTTAGCTTGTGCAATCGCCCACTGTTTTTTTTACAGTGAACGGATAGTAGCACCATTTCCGAAGCCATATTGTGGTAGATGATTTAAGTCGGATGCGCTCAGATTTTTTGAGCTACAGATCCAAAAACAGAACATAAAAATATCGTGATAACAACCCTGAGGTGTTATTTCAAAGTTTAAATCGATACTGAAAGTAATCCCAAACACACTTGTTGGACATACTTGCCTGTTGAATACAGACATTAGTATTTGAAACATGGCGGATGTTCATGCTTCGGGATTTGATCCAAAATCTATCCTGCTTCTACTAACCCCTCCTCGTGTTAGGTATTTAAAAAAAACTGATAGCACATAGTGTCGTGTGAAGCTATACATGATCCCATTCATTGCTCACACTCTCAGCTAAGACTTCATTAGTAACTGCCAAGTTGTGAAAAAACCTTGCTTGGTGACTGCAGGCCCCGTGGTGAGCTATTAGGGTGTACTATGTTATTTTAGTGTATTTAGTTAATAACTTCTTTGTGATTTTTTAGTGTGCTCGGAGTAGGCGGCTTCCCTAATCTATGTAAGCAGCGGGCATCAGCATGTTATAGATTACTGGGATCAGTACTAACTGCTTATAAGACTTGCTTTGAAACTCAAAATGTATACCTTGGTTTTCAACAGTCTCAGAGCTTAAGCTTGTTTCTTGGTCTCTTAAGTGTCCTAGTTTTTGGCTCAGGTTATCAGATGGTGGTTGACAATCAGCAGCATCCAGCTATCTTTGCCCTCAGTAGTGGGATGGCATGACTACGTCAATCAATGGCATGACTACGTCAATGTTTAATCAAAGCTGATCGGTTGCTTAGCTGCATCATAGCAGAGACACTCCTGAATCAAAAGTTCTGGAAATCGGAGACTCACTTGTCGAAGTGCTTAAACGAATGCTAGGCTACAAGTGATGATGCAACCCGTGCGCACACGCAATCATTCACACATACACACATGCACGTGCACACGGAACAGCATATTCACTCATTCAAAAAAAATATCCCACACTCTAAGACTAACAATAAAACAGTGCTGTGGTGAGCTCTGGGACATCAATAGGCCACTGCATAAGTTAGGAATGCAATCTTGGGGCGCTTGGGAAAATGGTAACAGAACCTCTAAGTTTACTTGCAATGGCCGCGAAAGATGAGCTTGGTTTGGCAGATTTTGAGGCCAGTTGTAGGTTCTGATTGTAGCTATTTTTAAAGATATCTTTTAAAGCATCGCCCCACCACCTTGCGCAAAGATAGTTTGACATCTCAAGGCGTCAATCTGCCTGATTTCGTAATAATCTAGAAATCGGGAACTTTGCAGAATTAATGTAGCATGAGCATACCTTCGAAATGCTTCATGTAAGGTGCATTCCCAAGCACGTCCAGGGAATCTGTGTAACCAGGAATAGAACAAAGCTACAAAGAACTATCATCCAACGACCATGACTGTGTCAAAAGTCGATGGTGGCCTCATAGTCTACTAAAGCAAGCTAATGCTTTAGGTTTTTCAGTTCATTTCGTGCAAAGCTCAGTAGTTGCATGTACCATTTTCCATAAATAGTACCCCTCGCTATGACTTTTAACTGGGATTGCATATTGGTAGCTCGAAGTTAATAAAACATAGCGATATATTTGATCTTGAAATGAGGCTGTGGTTGTGAGGATATGTTTGTGAATGAGTACATAGTTTGTCATGTTGTTTCATGACTGGCTCATGGTTTTCTCAAGCCGAACTAGATTGATAAGACTCGTCACAGTCAGCCTGTTAAAACTGCACCGGCTGGTCAAAACAGCAGGGATAGCTACTTTTCCTAAACATTGATAAAACTAATGACTAGACTGTATGTCATTTAAGCAATAGAAAATATCAAAAAATTGTAATTACTAAAGCATTTTTGATAACTGGGACTTTCCTTGTACTTAAGTGATTACTGCAGCAAAAAGCTTAAGAAAACGTGAGAGTATTAAAGGTGAATAAACAAAAGCAGATAGTCGTTAAGATGTTGCTTCAGCTTTGCTCGTTTTAGCTGCATGTTGTGCAATTGTCTTTTTCGTTTTGCCTTCACTACACTTAGACAAGCTACCAGCTGCTGCTATTATCAATACTTAGTATAAAACACTTCTAGATTATTTATTCTTTATCGGACTCCAGGTTTTCCTTAGCTGACAAATTGTAACTATGTTGTGTTACCATGCCAAATCAGCACGACTCAGAAGCTTGTATGTGGTTTAAATTGTTTGGTCCTTTATAAGTCGTCCTACCTTTACGAAAGCACTCGAGTCTGTATGCTCCTTTACTAGGATATATCTCAGCTCTGCTGTTTGACTGTGGATTTAATTTATTAAATTCCTGGTCATTTGTGATTTGACGTTTTAAATTGTTGTGTCTCGTGTTGTACCAGTCGCACTATGGAGATATAGAACGTTTGCAGAGATCCCAAAAACCGGCTGTTGTGGTCAGCTAGTCCTAAAGTGCAATAGCAGTTCAGTGACTGCATTTGTCAGTAGATGCCACATTTTATCGGTTCTTTGCATATGGCCCAGCACCGTCAAGATCTTATCTCTGTGTGCTACTGAGTAATTACCGGTATCCATATGTTCCCATTCTCCAAATTGCTTCGGGACTAGATTGACAATGGTCGATGGAGTTAATCATTTGCTAGCTTAACACTCGGGAATTGGTATTTACCTAGCTCAGTGGTTCTCAGCCTGTGGGTCGCAACCCCTTTGGGGTTCGAACGACCCTTTTACATGGGTTGCCTAAGACCCCCGGAAAACATGCATTTCCACATTTTGCACACAATTTTGTGGTTGCGGGTCGCCACATGAGGAACTGTATTAAAGGTCGAGGCATTAGGAAGGTTGAGAACCACTGACCTAGCTGAACATATTTGTAGGAATCAATGAACCGACAATATTCTAAAGCAATGTGTAGCTGTGTGCTGATAAAAATCCGGTGGAGATAACTTAAGGTGCTGGAAGAAAAATCATTTATGTGTTGATGCGATGTATGAGCTATAATGTTTTAGGTTTATACATATAGCTCCGTTGGGCCAACTGCCTTGATCGTTGGCTGTGGGTCTAAAGAACTTAGCTAAAGATTGACATATGATTCTCATTCTAAGTTCTTTAGACACACAGCCAACGATCACATGCACATCACTATAGCAACAAAACTAAGCCAAAAAATGGTGGCTTTGAAAATTACGTCAATAGAAAGAGGCCTTAGCTCTTTCTCCAAGACGTATTGGACATATTATTATTCAGTGCTTTCTCTGCTGCTTCAAGCGTTCCTGCCGCCTGGGTAGCCCCTTTCTAACTTTGCCTGCCATGTGTAATAACGAGCAGGGGCATAGAGCTGCCTTCTACTCTTTTATTACAAGGAGCTGCTAGGCTGCAGCTCTCCTTAAACAATGGAAAGGAGAGCGCCTAGCTATATATACTTGGCTTGTTGTGACATGTTTGGTGTTCATTATGTACCCCCCTTAGGATGTTTGGCGATGGAGCCTTGATGAATTCCCGGCTATGCTCCTTTCACGGAGTTTATGAGTCAGCAAGACGAAGAGATTTGCTTAAGCCTGTTAGAGGCCAATCCACGGGTTGTGCCAACAAGAGCTAGCATTCACTGAAAATGGTATTTCTGATGCGACCTTGTGGCAATCCGGTCGAAAATATGGAATGTCAGCGTGCGCAGAGTCGCTGCTAGTTTTCGAGATCTTTGTCAACATTGATTGAAATAGCCACTCGTGTTTAAAATTGTTAGCCTGAGGCTATGCTGTGCCTGCCTAGGCTCCCTGATAGAACCTGGTTAGGGCTTATTTTGAGACGAGTGAAGTGGGTTGATGTATTCATGATCGTACTAGTGTTTCTGAAACTGCATCTTTTGTATACGATGGAAAGGGGGCGGCTTATATGTTGCTAGTGAAGAGATCCTGCCCAGCTATACTGCCAGTCAGCCCGTGAATTTAGGGGTTTGTTGTCAGTAAATTCTGTTACGCATTTGCTCTCCTGGGCAGTGCTCATTGATGGCTTCCTTATGGGACTGATCTAGAGCAGAGTCGCATTCTTAAATTCTCTTTCATCTCTGGTGCAGTCTCTCCATCCATGCAGCCTTGGTGCAGCAGTGTGGACTTGGTCAATCTTCGAGTTAGTATTCCTGGGCCCTTGCAATATGTATATGTCCAAATGCTTTAGCTGCTTTGTGCGACGTTGCTAATGGTGTGAGCTCACTGTAGCTGTTGAAGTAACCTTAGTATTTCTGTAGCTGTAATTAAGATGTGAAATCATGCTGCAATGTTCACCTCTGTAAAAATTGTGTGGGATCTCTTTTAGATAGACTCTGAATGGCAGTGACAGTTGGCTTCTAGGCCAAATGCCCGGATAATGATGATTGATAATAGTAATTATAAACATTCCTATAGCATCCAAAGAGAACTAAATCGCTTGTTAGGCCCCTTTTAAAGGCTAGAAAGCAAGCTTGTCCATTTAGTTAGCAAGAAAGAGCATGCATGATCTCAGCACATGTAAGCAAGCTTAAGACACTACGCTTGGACCGGGCAAACGCTATGAGGAATAGCTGGGTTTGGTAAGCTTCTTGTAAATTGTCGTCAAGTCAAGAGATATCGTGATGTCAGTTGCTAGTTAGTACCAAGCTATGGGGCATATTAACTGAATCACTGTGTCCTAAAGATTTAAGATTCGTTAGAAGCTTATCTAAACGACTTGAGTCACGGGACCCGGTGTTAAGATGCCGAGCCTGATTGGGATGTATTTCAGATAGGTAGGCCAGGGCAAGAGAATGAAGGGACCCACAAATTGACTGACAGAACCTTAAAGTCAATACGCAGCTTGTTAAGAAGCCAGTGCAGGTTGGTGAAAAATAATGTAATGTGGCAATTTTGGCGTTCACGACAAATAAGCCTAGCAGCAGAGTTCGTACCAAGTGTGTCTTATTGCACAGGTATTACTTTATACTGGTGTGAGTAGATGCTAGCAAGAATATTATCATTATGTATTGTTAAAGCCACGAATGCATGTATATGACCCTCCTTAGTAATTAAGATCTCGCAAGCTATCGTGATCAGTTGTTACAAGTGTGGCTTGACTTTGTTGTCACACCTACATTGAAAGATTTGTTCTCGGTTTTGTGCTCACTGGTGCCTTTGATGATGGTTCACTGGTGTGTTAACCTAGCCTATTGACAGGCTGAATAGCAATCCTAGTGTGCCACCGATTTCACTAGCCTGAGAAATATACTCTAGGGATACTTTAGCTTTGGGATTGCTAAACGCTTATGCTTTTAAAAGACCTGTTGCCAGGCAAGAGCCGACTGTAACGACTGGTGCACTGCACACCCAGCCTGCCTGCCAGCTTTCTAGCTAAAAAAGAGTCGGTGTGGTCAGTATGAAGTGCTATCTAGCTATGCTTAGTCAGTTTGCTTGCGGGCTTATTTTTGAATTCCGTTGAGTTGCCATAGCCATGTACTAAATTTAGTGTGGTTAGCTGAGTGTGCTGTTAATCACATTCTGCATTTGCAGTCATCACCTAGGAAGGCAGACACCAAACACTTGCCAGAAGCCTGGTCGTCCAATCTTGATCACATGCTATTCACGTGCTACAGCACAGCCTGCTCGACTACTGACTGACTGGCAGATTGCAACTCCCCTCCCCTAGAATCATCCTCAGCAGGTTCCGAGTGGCTCTTTACTATTGCTTATCTCAAATTCCTTGGGGTCTTTGTCGTTGGCAGTGTAGTGCTGGCATTACACGACCCAGGCTGAGGGTGCAAGTCCTTAATTTTGCAATCCTTTACTGCTTGCTGAAAGCAGGGTGGTAGCCACAAACCGACTCTACCCATATATAAATAGGTTTGTTGAGTCAACCGGTGCATGCTTTTTGCCAGCATACGGTTTGCTGGAAATTGTGGGGGGGGATTTCCAAAGTCACGGCATCTTTAATCTTGGCTTCAGATTGCTGAGTATTTGTCGTCTGATCCTGATGCTAGACAATGCATGCGAACCTTATTCCAATGGACATGGAAAATCATTAAAAAGAGTTCCATAACTCCTACAACATACTTGTACCAATTTTTAAAAAAACATCTCAATTGAGTGCAATCAAAGCATACTGTCAAAATTGTAGACAAATTGGCAAAAACCGATTTAATTAATAATAGTAATAATAATGCATTTCATATAGCACTCTTAGAGAACTCAATCTCTTTCTAGGCACTTTACATTTGCTGCAAAGTAAGCACGATCGAATGCATAGTGGATAGTGGATACAATGCTCGAAAAACAACAAGAATGACATGGTTAGGGGTGACATGCACAGAGTCAGCATGCAAGTTTGGTTAGTGACAGCATGCACAGTGCCAGCATGCGTACCTTTGCTTTGATCCCTCCCAGCCTTCGAGCACCTCGAATTCTCTGAACTCACTTGCTGCATGTATTGATGACATCCGCACATGGATGGCAGCAAATTTTCTAAAACTAAACGATGATGAAACTAACTTACTAGTTATGGGCAAACCCAGTGTGATTCAGACATTGGAAATGCTGACACTCAAAATTGGCTCTGCCAGCATATCTCCTGTTGAATCAGCTCGAAATCTAGGTGTCGTGTTCCAAAGTGACCTCTCGTTAGACGACCACATCAGCTCCACAGTCAAGTCTGCCTACTTTCAGCTCTAGGCTTTGGGAGCATAGGGTCTAAAAGCGCGGTCTTCAAAGGATTTGAGGTTCGTACAAGGTTTTGATAAACAATTCCATTCCGAAAAGCGGGTGGTAAGATGCTTAGCCTGGCGGTAAAGTTGATCTGATAGGTAAGCTGGAGCCAAAGAATGAAGAGACGTAAAAGTGAGTTCTTAAAATTAATCCGTTGCTGGACTGGGAGCCAGTGCACGTCGGCGAGAGGTGGTATGATGTTACAACTGCTATGCTCACGGCAGACATGCCTAGCTGCCGAATATCGCACCAGCTGTTAGCGTCTGATTGCACAGGTCGGTAGACCGACAAGCATTGAGTTACAGAAGTCAAGACTCGGAGTCACTAATGCATGGACCGATTTAGATGTGGTATCTCTGTCTAAACAAACCCGAATTTTAGTTATGTTATGTAGCTGAAACTTATTAGACTTGACTGTGGAGCTGATGTAGTCGTCTAATGAAAGGTTGCTTTGGAACACGACTAGAAGATCTCGTGCAGATTTAACAGGAGATATGCTGGCAATTAGGTAGTATGAGGCCAGAGGCAACTCATTAAGGCCCCTTCGAAGCAAATGTTGTACTCTTTCCTGAAATACAAGTAAGTCTGAGTTATGTATTATGTTGTCTGGCTCAACAGTTATTTAAAGAGCTGTCTTTCAATATAAATCGGTCAACCTCGACAGTCGCATCACAGACTAAAATGTATCGTCAGTGTTGTCTTGGTTATTTAGTCTTGTGCTGTGTTATTACTGTTGTGAAAGCCTGTCTTCTTAAGTCAGGGCCACTCCTGGTTGGTCTGCATAGTTCGAAGGATCATTCCCAGGAGTCACACTTTTATTTTTCATTGCTGGCTGCTTATTGTTACTGCTTCCATTAGCTAGCACGTTGAATTTCCACTTCTTTGGCCGTCATCCATTCCATATTCAATCTGTATGGCTCCTTTTGCAAGAAAGGTCTGCAGCAATCAATCTTATGCGTATGTGGAGCAGTTCATCTCTTATACTTAAATTGACGGGTTTTTTGCATTTACTCATTCTGATGCTGTCGTAGTTTCTTGAATAGTTGTTTTACTATTATAGTCCCACTTTGTAATTGTGGGCATCACCATCCATAAACTAGTAAACTAGGCTCGGCATATGCCTGTTAGGCCAGCTGCTAGTGGTAGCACCCTGACCTAGAGGTACATGGCCTGGCCAGGATCGGGTGAGCAGAATTGGCTTCGTGGTATCAAGCCGATCGTTACCAAACGGGCCTGAAAAATCAAACCGAATCCATGGATGCTTGTCTGGGATCCTGTAATACCATGTCGTTGACATCAAGTACAGCTCATATTTTTCGAGGTCGAATGCTCAGTCTGTACCTTTTGCAGCAACCAAGCATTTCCCAGGCAAGGTATGTAATAATTTTGTGATTCCTTATTTAACCCAACTTGGTATTTTAGAAGCCTGTCGATTTTGTCTATGCAGCACGACCATTGAAATAAGTTTCAAATAAACCCTAAACTTCTGTATAAAAAAAAAGTAGAACGATCGTAGGGCCATCTGTCGTGATACTCAAGGCAGACAACGTCCCCTCAAGTAGGGAAGGGTCCCGAAATTTAGCACTCTACCGATTGAGCCCGATCGAGAAGATTGTTCTGCTCTCACCTGGCCTACAGTCTTGGCTTTCATGGCCGATTATGTGCTCGAAAGCTTGGCATCTTAGCAAGATGGGACCAGGGCTTGAGATATATGAACAAATTGCTGCGCAACAGGAGAAAGCCTAAGTCCAACATGTTGGGGTATTTGCGGATTTCTAGATTGCGCTACCCGATTCGTACCATTTAGTTTTTCCTTTCTAGTTCATTGAAAATTCTAGAATCACTGTTCAGGATAATGTTGTGTGGAACGAGACTCGATAAACACATCCGGTACAGCAAAGTCCACCACTGCATAGGCGTTAACGTGAGTTAGAAATAGCATCTTAGGTGTGACCCTGGGGACAATTCAGCGTGTGATACCTTGGCCGGTAATGCTGTTGTGCTAGCTAGGTCATGCGTGCACACATTTGGTTTGTAAAGAAATCTTTTTTGATTGGCTCTGTGTTAAAATTATTGACTGACTATTTTTTCAGTTTACTTGGTCATTGCTTGAGTTTCATTGTGCCCATATATATCAAGGGGCAGGAAATTCTGGGTTGTAACTTATCAGAGGAAACCATTTGTTCCTACTCTCTCTCTCTCTCTCTCTCTCTCTCTCTCTCTCTCTCTCTCTCTCTCTCTCTCTCTCTCTCTCTCTCTCTCTCTCTCTCTCTCTCTCTCTCTCTCTCTCTCTCTCTCTCTCTCTCTCTCTCTCTGCTGAATTGGCCTCCTTCATTAATTGTTTCTTAGTGCAAGTTGCCCACGATGAGTGTGGTTGGCATAATTCTTACTGATGCCGGAGAAGGATATCGATATATCTAGAGGTCGTGTCTCACTGTCATTCCGATCCTAGTTACTTAGCTGACAGCCTGCCGTCGAAGCGAGGGGTCCCTTCGGAACAGCAGTAGTGACTCAGCTGAAGTGTGTACAAGCTAGCCATAGTCTTGTTTGTGGGGGCAGTGCTATTGTAAGTGCCATACCGAGCGGTAAGCAGACCTTCGCGAGGCTAACTGATGTTGCTCACTGCATCACCAGATCTGCATTGTGCGTTAGGAGTGAGCAGGCTATGCTGATGGACTAGTGTTGTCAGAAGCCACACGAGAGAGGAGGGGTGATGATGCCACGTGAGCCACTGAAAGCGATTATTATTCCTGCTCAACTGCTTGTGTTTTCTCCTGCCCTACGATGGCATTAGAGTCTGCAGATTTGAGTCGATTTGATAATGACAAGAGTCGCAGTCGTTTAGTACTGCCTTCACTACTTCCAGTTTCTCTTTAGCCCTCCTTTCCTGCAGGCTGCTGCTGGGAGCAGGGAGAAGGTCACCACTGTTGCTTGATGTGCTCTTGCTGCTGCTGCTGGCAGCCATTCGTGGCCTACAGCATGAATTGCTCAATTGTAAAATCGGTAAACCTTGCTGAAATGCTAGAAAGAGCAAGGCGTACCCATTCAGGGCACTGGTTATTATGAGACTCTCCGAGAACGTTTGATTACCATGCTTCGTTTGCAGCAAATGTAAAGTGCCTAGAAAGAGATCAAGTTCTCTGAGGGTGCTGTACAAATGCATTATTATTTTTATCATCATTACTGCCAATAGAGCTCGACCTTCCTTCACTACTTGCCGCAATGTTGCATACACCGGTAGACCGAGTTCGCCAGCCATGTCAACTGCTCTCTGGACCCCCTGAAATGCGTCTGGTGCAACTAGCCCACTCCCCTGCACATCTCAGAGCTGCTGCCTATCAGTTCACAATTTCCGTAACTTCTCTGTGAAAAATGTACTACAGCCAACGATCATTCCGTGAGCCATTCAATTATGGGCTGCACTGATGATCCATTGTAGGTTCACTTCTGCTCACAATTGATGCTCTCGCTCTTGCCGATGGAATCGCCAAGCACAATCTTCTGTGTTTATGCAGCTGGAATGCAGCTGTCCTTGTGCTTTGATCTTTGATTGCTTTCCCACATTACAAACTCACCTTAACTCCTCCCTTGCATCAGGCAGTATATTACTGGAATTTGCACTTAGATGGCAGAAAAAATGTTCAAGTTGAGTGGCAATAAAACCAACTTACTTGATATCGGAAGACCCAAGATTACTCAGAAATTGAAGATCTGAACTCAAAATGGGCTCGGCCAGCATATCAACTGTTGCGTCTGTACTCAATCTGGGTTCCTTTTCCAAAGTGATCTTTCACTAGATGACTACATCAGCTGCACTTTCAGGTCTGTCTACTTTCGTGTACTTAGCATTTCGAATATTTGGGCTTGCACAGCTGCCACATTACATCGACTCTCACCAGTCTGCACTTGCTCCTCATTAAGCAATCTATCGACTTCAAGGTTCTGTCACACACTTTCATACTCTGGCTCTGGCCTACGTATCTGAAATATACATTCGGATCAGGTCTTCCTTGGTACCATCCACTCTTCTGAATCTTGTCATTCGGTTTTGAAATCCCTTTGAGACCGTTCGTATGCACCCTAAGCCTGGAACTTCCCTCCAACTTGCTTCATGGCCTCTCCTGTTTTGATAAAAAAAAATTCAAACTGAATCAAAAACCCACCTGGTCCTCAAAGCCTTTGCTCTGTTAGTATTAATTGTCCTATAGTTTCTAGTGGGGCTAACAGTTAGCAAGTTATAACTAATTTATGCACTTCTTTTTCAATGCATGTAAAGTGCCTAGAATGGGATTTTTTCTCCAGGGCTACTGTGTATAAATTTTTTATTGTTACTGTTTTTATAATTGTAAATATCAAGCATGTGATTTCCATTTTGCCACCTCTGCTTTCTGATGAGCAGCTTTTGCAGTGTGTTTACCCGATTACCACTCTCCAGTAAAAGGAAAACTTGGTCTAACCATATGAAAACTTGGTCTAGCCATATGAATGCGTGCTGCGATTGGCTTCTTTTGGAAGCTTTTCTCTGGAAGAGGCTATGCTTGTCCGTTGGTTCAGGAAAAGCCTCTCCTCATTCGATCTACCGTGCAATACTTTGACAATAAATAAATATCCATCTTTTTGTGGTAGGCAATATTCTCACCTGCACTGAACAGCAAGTCAATGCTGCTCTGAAGAGCAAGTCAATGCCAAAACTGCTGCTGTTCTTGACCACGGCTGAAACAACCAGTAAAACTCTTAATTAGTGCAAAGATGCATCAGCACTAGACAATCGGCACCCTTTATTTATCGTTTAATGGATTTTGTTCATTCCCATAGATTTAACTGCCTCATTTATAGAGCAGCTGGTCGGCATAAGTGAATAGCACCCTGCTTGTAGCTGATCGTGATCTGGGTCGTGAGGTGTGAGTGGCTAGCTGTTGGGGAATTGCTGCTAACTAGCTGGCTTCTCTACTAGAACCGCCTAGTTATTATAAGAGCTAAGTCAAAGCAGGCGCTAATGCTTGTAAGAGCAACTGTCAAGTTTTTGGCCATGCCACTACTAAGGGAGATCTATTATTAAGGGAAGCTTCTATTCCTTATGAACTAGCACGGGAAACCGATGCTTTCCATACCCATTGTCCAGGACATTGAGTTTATGAAGCTACATTCGATGGAAAAGCCCTATTTCCCAGGTTTATGAGACTGCTGCAGCTAAAGAGCTACGAAGATTTGCAGGACGACGAGCCACCTGATGCGCATTTTCCGGTTGGTCAGGATAGGCTTGGCCATGTCAACCGTAAGTAGCCGTTTTGCCTTAGAAAAGTTGTCATTAGTATGCTTGTGGAGCTAAAGTGTACACTATTTATTCCCCTGTTGTTTTAATCTGCATTTGGTCTGAATTAAGAGTCTCTAACTAGTTATATGACAAGGTGATACCTGTCAGCATGTAGAAAGCCGTGCTTAGGGTTTTAAAAGTATACCAGTACCTGGTACGTAGTTAAGCAACCTTTTTCTCTTAAGCATGCCAGACTAGCCAACTTGCCCTTCTCGAGCACGGATCCACGGTGAGCAGACCGGCCTCAACCTCAGGCGTTCCTGCGATTTAACACTAGGGCCTTATATCTTTTTGATCCATGTGTGCTGCTTATGTGAATTTTATTTACAACTTGGGACTTGCATCTGATTTTGCTTGTGTGAACCAGAGATAGGGTGGCAACTGGTTCCCGATCCCGGGTGAGAGCGCATAGCAGGAGTGCAGTCTCTCTTTTGGGAGTGTGGAGGCTCTGGCACCCATCCAATCTCCAGCTTGCTAGTCCCGTGCTGGACCAGCCTAGTTGATCCAGTTAGCTGTGGTCAACTTAGTCAGGCCAGGCCTGTCAGTTGTCCTGCCTACAGCTGGCATGTTTATACCTGGGGAGTGGGCTAGCAACTGCAGTCGTGGTTAACTATGTGAAGTTTCTTTGTCTAATAGTGCAAGCCCTGCAAGAGCCAGTGGTTCGGTGTGGGAAGTTTTCAAAGTCGCCGACCGTAGAAGTTGGCAGTAGTAGCAGTCTGACCGACTTCTGCATCCTGTTAGTGAGCAGCTAGCTATTGCTTAAGTGGGTAGCTTTCCTGTATCCCATTCTGTTCAATCGGTCAGTGCTAGCCAGCCGAGAGGGTTGCAATGAGATCTCTTGTCGGGCACTGTTACACACTGGCTTTGTTCTTACATCACCTTTTCAAACTCTCACCGAGTGCAACATACATGTTTTAACTCTCTCTCTCTCTCTCTCTCTCTCTCTCTCTCTCTCTCTCTCTCTCCTCTCTCTCTCTCTCTCCCTCTCTCACTCACTCACTCCCTTTCTCTCTCTTACAGTTTCTCTTTACTTCCTAACTGAGCAGATGTTCCAACCGAGGACAGCCTACAGCTTCTGCTACTACACAGCTACTGCTGCTATACTGCAAGCAGGAGTTTATAGCTTGCAGGAGCCCATGCTCTTCGGCTTATAACCGTGCTGTGTCTTTAATGTGAGGACTCAAGCATCCAATTTGATTGCATTATTCTAGTCTTCCTTCGGCTACACAGCAGACCTCAGCCTCGCCTGCCCCTTCCCACCTGCTTTCTAGCTGCTGAGTGTCAGTTTGTCCTGCCTGCCTACCCCCAGCCTGGTGGACTGCTAGTGGGCGCTGTCGTAACCGTCGTTGGTGTTTGTTCCTAGCTGCTGCAACAAGCCATGCTCGCACCATTTGTAGTCACGTCGACGCCCGCAGCAGGCTGCATCTGCTGCTGTGACGGTGGCTGCCGTTCAGTCCAAGCCGTTGCCACGCTACGTGCTCCTGTCCACTGGCCTCAAGCGTGAGCAGAGGGCTACGCTGACGAGATGTGCTGCACTGCTGCGCGGCAGTTGTGCAGATGAGCTCACCACCGAAGGTGCGTGCCCTATGCCTGTTCCGGCGGCTCTCCAGATTTGCTGCATGCAGTTGAGGCAGTACTCTGGGCCGGGCATGAAGTTGTTATGCAAGGTGGGATGTGTTATGCAAATGTTGTATGCCCACCCTTGAGCAGAAAACAGGCCTGCTAAGTGAGCTCTCTTACCTCATTGGCACGTCTCTTGCGTCAACCTTCTAGAGCTGTGCTGTATTTAGCTAGTGTCATAGCCACCTAGCCACCGGCCCCCCACCCACCCACCGACTCGATGTGTCGATATGTCACTCGATTCTCCAATGGCAGGGGTGTTGTGACCTTGGCCTGTCCGGCGAGCTAGCTCAGGCGTAACAGATCGACAGCTGCTGGTGCTAACTCAACCATGATGTTGCTCTAAATAGGAGGGACTCTTGCTTATATTATTTTGCTTATTTTCCATAGGATTTGAGGTCCTACGTGAAATGTGAGGAATGCAATGCTAAGGTCTAATATATGAGTGGCCTAAGGTTGGTTTAGCTTCGACCTGCCAACCGTGAAAACCAGGTTACGGCCTTAGGATATGCACAGTGGTAGCATGGTTTACCTTTGAAGCAGAAGCAGAAGGGGGCAATGTGTGTGCTCTTGATTGCTCTTAATTACTGGATGGCATTCAGTGCATGATGCCTTCTGCCAAGTTGGTTCGAGTGAGATACTGCATTCGTGATGTGCTGCTTTGTGTTGGTCATTGGGCTGTGCATGCAATTTGTATATTTGATTGCTCTATTTGAAGCCTTACCTCACCCCCTCCCCGTGATGGCACGTTTGCATGAACTCGTGATCTTGCTACTGTCATTACTCTTGCCTTGTGGCTGTCTTTTTGTCTGCTTCCATGTTACCTTTGCATTTTTCTGTTTCCTTGTCACCCGTCACACAATTATGCTGTGCTGTACGATAGATTATGTGCCTTGTGCCTGATAGTGTTCATCATAGTCTGTTATGGTGCCTTGTTCTGTAGTAACACATGTTGTAACAGCTACGAATGATGCTGGGTTATGCCCTCGAACAATGAAGTTCTTACTTGCTATACTGGCTGGCAAATGGATCGTTTGTTACGACTGTAAGTATGAGATGTGCTGCTGCCGCTGCAGAAAAATCGCAATCGTTTGGTAGGGTGCATGCACTCTTTATTGCAATCGAAGCTGCATCTACTGCTACATATAGGATAGTGGGAAAGAAAAACTAAGTCGGTCTGTGCTGTTTGTGTTCTTTCTGCCTCTATACGCCATGCATTGTTGCATGCAAGTTAAACAGTCAATAAAATGTACTAACAAGATTGGTGGAAGTTCCATAATAAACAATAATAATGAAACCCATTGGACCATTGAGGTATTGTATGGCACTGGCATTCCAAGTCACCCTATGTAATGTATCTCCGTCTGTAACTCCACAAAGTCATAAAGACCATGTGGGTTATACGCGGGAGAGTTTTGTTTAGTGTACTCACAGCTTAAGCGGCTTTCGGTACACATTCAGCAGCCAACAGACTTTATCTCATGCAACAAGAGAAAGTGGGAAGCATAGCAGGGTCAGAGAGCAGTTGAGGTAGTGAGTGGCATGGAAGTAGCAGCTCAGGACCTCTGGAAAGGATGAGCCATAGTCAGCAGTAGGAGAGTAGTTGTCGTTGCGTAAGAATCGTGTAAGCCCGTTTCACAGCCTAGGACCTGCAGAGCTAGAACTACAGTAGAGCTGCTTTTTCATGTTGGCTTGACATACTCTGAACGAACCATTAGTCTTTACCTAGCTAGAGCCTATTGCAGTAGGACTTTCTAGTTCGATATTATTTACTTTTGGTGGGAGAAGCCACTTTAAGCAATAGGGCACTGAATTCGTGATTGAGGAGCTGTTCGAGGACCGATTCAGTGGTAGCCTCGATGCCCTCAGATCGGGTACTCGAGGTTCCGAGTCACTTTAAGGAAGCCGCAATGCTAGGGGTGGGGCTTGGATAAATGGCAATGCTGGGGGATGCTTAAGTAAATGGGACTCTTACTTTACTATCTAGAGTGAGTGTTGGATTTCTGCTGAATGTCCACTTTCTGCACAATACTGCCACTAAATTGTGGCGGATGGCAAGGCTATGCATATAATAGACCTTAAGCTATATGTGATGATCGCCACATTTGTTCAACAGAGTAGCCAGATTGTTTTTTAAGCTTGCCATCCACCTATTCCAGCAAGTTTTGACATTCGCTGTGTGCTTCCTTTGGGCATTTGACCTTGACCTGCCTCCCAGTCGTCAATCAGGCTAGAGGAGCACACCCAGCAGCATACCGGCCTTAAGTGTGTGCTATCCTATTACTAATGGCATGTGCTGCCCGGAAGCTCCCCCCTTGCACTATGCTGTTGGCAACTATGTGTTTCGAGAGAGCTGTTTAAGAGCTAATAAAACCATATTTGCAGCTCTTCATGTCAAGAATGCCTCGTGCTGGTTGCAGGTTCTGAACACCCTAGTCTATCTAGTGGTTGATAAGGTCATATATCTGTCTTCCGGTGTAAGCAATTTGAAAGCTTCTGGCATTGCTTTATTGGAACTGGTGCAGATTATGAAGACTGCAGGTGTAAGCTCAGCCTTCTCTCATATCCAAGGATCTTAGATTTTGAAGAACACATCTGCATTCATTCGTATTGCATGCTCAAGCAGGCCAGTAAAATCTAATCAAGTGTTGAATCTGAAACAGCTCTTGTGTGACAAACGGTTAGTAATATAAGTATTGGTGAGCCGTAATGGCTCACTAGGTAAGGTGGTTGCTTTTCACGACCTCGGCCCTGAGGTCGTGGGTTCGAATCTTGTGGTGGGCGATCCTTTATCGCCACTGCAAGCAGTGGTGATAGCCGTCAAGGCTCTTCTGTCGCTATACAAAAAGAGGCTGTTAAATCAGCTAGTATTTTCTTTATCCATATTAGATTTTCAGCTAAGCTTGTGGTAAAGGCACAAGCTAGCTGACAATCTTAGACCAGCGGATGCAGATGAAAGATGAGAGGATGCTAGAGTTGATGTCCTGTGAACATAAAAGCTCGGCCACCTTTAAAATGAATTTGGTAACATTGAGGATCAGTTAGTTCTATTACCATTGTCAATTGAAATAAACGACTGAGGCGCTTATCGTCAGTTCCACCGGACTGCTCATCTTAACTGCCAACTGAGGTCGATGTGCTGCACGGTTTTTTAGTGCCTCATGCAACAACATTCCGAGGTTGCAATCATACTGAAGACCTACAATTATGGCTTGGTTTTGGTGGCCCAGCACTTTCTATCTTCATTTTCATTATCAATAAAACTTGATACATCATTCTTTATTCGTGGAAAGTTCACGATGGAATGGCCATGATGTTCTTCCTCAAGCTTAGCCACTTCAAAATTGCTTTGTTAGCCTGCTGAGAACTGCTATTGCCCTCTGCAGATGATGCCTAACTGGCTGCTGCAATTCTTTGGTTTACCTCGGTAGGCACGTGCTGGGGAATATGCCTCTCAAATTTATTAGGCATTGTTTGATTACTGAAGAGGGCCTAAAGGACAACTGCATTGCTAGAAAGGCATCAGATATAATCTTTGAAACAATGCGAAACAGTCCACTGTGAAATTATGATGCTCAGTTGGCCCAAATATTAGTCCAACTGAGATTAGCACAAGTGAAGTAAAAATGCGCTAAAAATCTGCCTTAAATTAAAAGCAGACAAGGAATTGTGTGTTACAATTTTGATGTTCAACACTATTGGAAAACTGATCACTTTAATCGCCTCAACGAATGCTAATGCAATTGGCTGTGCAATAATGCCGATGTGAGCAATCACGTGGTTAGCAAAAGCATAAGAAGAACAATGGCTTAACATTCATGCACAAATCGCTTGCTGTGACTGTCAAATGCTGCCACGTTTAAGACGTTTATTGAAACCATTTATTTCTAATTGGCTTTGGATTTTGCTTGGAAGAGATTGGCTTATAGTGGTTGATCTTTGATGGGCCAGCAAAAGCAGTATGAGTAGTGCAACCATGCCACTGTTATTGCATGAGCCTCCTATCAGCATGCAACAGGAGCAAATGTGATGGATAAATTGAAATTGCACCTGCATTCTCAATGCATGTGTTGAAGTCGTGCTATTATCTCCACATTGCCGTGATTGTGTACTCGACTTGTACAAGTGAGCGTGACTGGTGACCAACAGCTGAGAGGATTGGACTGTAGGCAGCCTCTTAGACGATGTAAAAGGGTATATCAAGTTGCCCTTCCCGGCTAGGCTCAACCAGCCTTCACTATAATTGGCCTGCCCGGGCAAAGTTTCAGCACCTCTTTGAAGGGCTCAGCATTCTTACCCCTTATAAATTGTCTTGCTTTGCTCATACCAGCCATCGGCTAAGAGTAAGGCAGTTGCACTTCACGACCCAGACCACGAGTTCGAATCGTACAGCTGGAAGAACTTGGCCATGAAACAGTCACTCGAGAGCATTGCAGGCGCCTCAAGTGCCTCTTTGGCAAGCACTTTCTTGCCTTTGCGTGCCTGTAGGCACGGTAGGCATAGCGTCGGAGGCGCCGGGGAACGGTGGCAGTTGGTGCTGGGATTGGGGGCTCGGCCATCACAAGCTGCTTCAACGCCAGCAACGTCATTGCATGTGTGCTGCCCACACCACCGGAGGCTATTCCTGTGCTTCTTTCTGTCGGTCTTGTGGTCTGCTGGAGCCGAGGCTCGTCACGCTGGGTAGTCGGACCGGCCGCAGGGCCAGTGCTTGCGAAGCAAATTTTAGGAGGCCGCTGGCTATCCTAAGCCAAGCCCCAGGCAAATGTTTGAGGCCAACTCGGATCCTTAAGTTGGCCCCCACTGCTGGGCCTTGATATGAGACTCGTTACGGATGCTTTATGCTTGGCTTTCAGAGAAGATGTTTTGATGTCCTTAAGGTCTTGCTAAAGAAAATCGAGACTGTTAGTATCTCGGCCTGTCTCGGTAAGGCTGCTTTGTGCATAGAAGCTGGGCCCCATCTCTCAACTGCTGCACTGCAAGGATACGTACAGCTGGTCGAAATTGTACTTCTGTCAAAAAAATGCACAGAAAAATCCGCAATAATAATTGTCTACAGGTGGGGTGCAAGATGAGCCATACTGGACGGCTGAGGTGTTTGCTTACTTTGAGTACTCGCTCTTTTATTTGAGTGCCCGCTTTTTTTTCTGCAGGGGCAAAGACATGCGTAGAGCGTGGCCGGCACGTAGCTGAGGAATCGTACGAAGTGCAAGGCTGCAGCTCGAGCACGCACGGTGGTGCTCCTAGCAGGGCACGTCTCAACTTGCAGCTCCAGGTGCAGTGCAACTTCAGGCTCTTTGCTGGCATGCTTGACTGGTGCTTTTTCCTTGTTTACCGTTGCCGTCTAGCAGCCACGTTTGGCCTCACCGGTTCATGGTGGCCATTGCTCGGTCGTCACCGTTTACCCTTGCCCTGCTCGAGGCAGCTTCGCAGGTGTCACTGTCTCCTCCTCAGTGTGCTGCTGACTATGAATGCCTATGTCTAAGCCGGATGCAAGACTGCTCACCTGTCGACTGTCATGTACCAAACTGCCGACTGAGGTGCTGGCTGGCTGTGTGTGGTTACACTGCTGTGGTCGATAATCGCCTAGACCAAAGCTGTTATGGTGGGGGAAATGTGGTTTCTCAGCACTGGCTTTAGAGTACTATTT
This sequence comes from Cristatella mucedo, assembly GCA_009760855.2. Classification (NCBI taxonomy): domain Eukaryota; kingdom Metazoa; phylum Bryozoa; class Phylactolaemata; family Cristatellidae; genus Cristatella; species Cristatella mucedo. The sequence goes on along the minus strand of WPIO01000001.1, from coordinate 18,795,444 downwards.
ATTGTTCACCTGTGCCTGTCAGGTGTTACTAGGAAATGGAGATCCGAAAGCACCAGTGAGCATGGAGGTGTAGGTGTGTGTGTGTGTGTGTGTGTGTGTGTGTGTGTCTGTGTGTGTGCGCGCGAGCCGCACTCGAGCTTATGACAGGGTTGGTGAGTGGACTTGCCAACGCTCGTGTATGCCTGTATGCCTGCCTGTGTATGCCTGTATGCCTGCCTGTGTATGCCTGTATGCCTGCCTGTGTATGCCTGTATGCCCGCCTGTGTATGCTTGTATGCCCGCCTGTGTATGCCTGCGTGTGAAGTTGTAAGCCTTCTGCATTACAGATCATTTGTTTCGGTAGTGTAGTGCCTGGTGACAGGACTCAGCGCCTTTTATATTGTCATGTGTTTTTCGCTGATTTACCTATTATTGATATGTAGTTAGCTGCCTCTCGGTGTACAAAGGTCTCAGCACTCGATTTCTTTGGTGGTTTTCAGGAACCGGGACACATCATGTGTAGCTGCTACTGGACTGTTGTCCGCCTTCGTGTGTGTGCAGTTAAGCTCGATATCGAGTAGGGAACCTCTTATCCTGAACAGCTTGCTCTGCTCTGCTTTAACGCACCCTCGCGGCCCACCAGGCTCTCTGGTGCTCATTTAAAAACAAAAAAGCAAAGCTTAATTTTTGCCTCAACTTTGTCTCAAATGTGTCTGGTTGCCCTCCAAGCTGGTGCTTCCCACGGATGGATATATCACATCACCGTACTTAAGTACTCTTTTGAGTTTCTTGTGGAGCGCTCACACGACGACATAAAAAGTGGTAAGTGGGAGAAATAGTAATGCTTATGGTACAGGCACTCAGAGAGACATACAAAGACTAGCATGTGAGAGGCAGGAATACAAAACTGAGAAACAGTGAGAAATGAGACGACGATGAGGCAAGCCACAGCCTTATCTACTCGAATATGCCACGATGCACTCTCTGGCATGCAGAGACTGAGTTAATAGTGCCTTGATGTGCCCCCGAGAAGACTATAGAAAGTGTCAGTGCCATCGAGTTTGTGGGACCGGCCCTATTATGCAGACTGCTTCGTAGAAGAATGTCAATGCCAACGGCTTTAAAGGTGTTCATTATTTAAATGTGCGTCCTGTCGACTGTCTTGGAAATCAATTAATAGTCTGATCTGTTTATTTGTAGCACCCGAAGCTATTTGATGGCTGCTCTTTTTATTTTTTTGGTACATTCGCCTACCCTACTCCGGGCAAAGAAGAGCTTGCAGCATTGGTTGCAGCTGGCGGCGGTCTGGTCGTCCATCGTGAACCGCGGCGCACATCAAACGCCGATCTTTCCGTCTTGGACCGTGCTTCAGTCGGAGGCAAGTCGTGTCACGTGCCTTTTCACGCCACTTCCGGCACGATGCCTTACGGATGTCCATTTTTCTTCGTGCGCGATAGCAGGAGCTGTGTATCAAATGATTCGTCTAGCTGTGGCGATATCTCCAGCAGCGACGTAGCTGTACCGGCAGGCTGGTGCCTAGCCTCAGCCGGCTGGCTGCTGGACTGTGTTGCCAACTACAAGCTGCTCGACGTTTTCACGTGATCAGTGAGCTGATCGGTGATGATCGCGATTGGCAGAGGTGCCATTGTACACTTGTGACTGGTCACAGCTCAGCCGAGTTGTATGCTTCCATCCGATATGTGCCTGCAATGTTAGTCGCGGTGCCAACTATGGCGCAAGCTGATCTTCCCACCATGTCGGCCAAGAATGCAAGTCCACGTTCTCGAAGAGTGCTGGCAGCCACGAAATGTATGCGTGTGGATTGTGGCATAATAATGGAGCTGTGCAACCGGTGGCTTATAATTACTCGTCTGTTGCTGCTCAACTGTGGGTGTGGCTTGACAGCGCTGGCGCCTGGCGATCTGTTGATCTGGATACCTTGAATGATGCGAACCCGATACTTGGATCAGCTGGAACTGTGTGTAGTTGGCCAGCCTAGCCAATTAGGATATGATGCTGCTTGGTCTGAGGGGTCTTTGGCGACTAGCCTGACCTCTTACCCTCGCTTGTGTCGAGGGTGCACCTGGTGTCAAGTGCTGCAGTAGCTAATGTCCCATGGTCGGATGGGCCAAATCTTTGTGCTCATGCATCCTTACCTGTTAATTTATCAATGCATGATGGTTCTTATGCTGAATTGGAAACTGTCTACTCTTGTCTCGTGCAAAGCATTCCCTCAATAGTAGGTAATGCTTGTCTTTGCACGAGCATTTCCATATTTTGTATATTGGCTGTCCTTGTCAGCTTTTGAAAATGTGTTAAACATGATCTGCAGCCCCGTGTTCTTCTATGGCTACACGGCGTAGTCCTGGTTGCAGCTCAAGGCGTAGCAAATATGTTTGGCTGACCTCATAGCCGACTTTACAGGTAGACCAGTAATATGCCTGCATAATGAACAATAGCTAGCTGACACCTGCTGCATGCTGTAACCAATTTTTTGACAGTTTGGTCTTTTTCCGAGTCATAAGTAGTAACGTTGCCTGACTGAATACACGGTGAGTTTGCTTGCTGATGTTACTGCCTGTTTGCAGCATGTCGGGTATGCCATGGTGCACTCTGCTCGGCGACTTGACTAGCTGTCCCTGTTCACGTGCAGTAGCGCCTGAATGTCGGCAAATCTTGTCAGTTCCACAGAAGTTATGCTTTCTAAATGGTCCGTACATCTCTAGTAGAATGTAGTTCGAAATGCTTGCACGATGTCAGCTCAGCTTGAATTGTGTCTGCTTGCCCGGGGATTCTTTAAGCAGTTGGAGCAGCAGGATCGGCGCCTGATCAACCCCTAGCAACAGCTATAGCTTGGGGCTATTTGTCTCTATGCGAGGGCATCATTAATTGCCCTGCATCTTGATGGGGCGAGGAATATTTCTGTCCCTCTTGCTTGCCATGATACGACCTTGCTTAAATATAGCCTAAGGAAATGTGATCAACTTGAGGTGGTCTCGAGAACCTCGATAGTTGCTTGCCCGAGTCACTGCACCTTCAGTAAGCAGTCGCTAGTTGAAGTGGCTTGTTTATTTGAAACTGGCACCACGCATTGGTTTCATAAACGTTCTGAGCCACAGGCTTTGACTGATTCCCGAAGAATTGTATGACCAAAAGCAGTATGCTGAGACTGTAACCTCGTTAGTTAAATAGTGCTGGTACTGTTATTGGTCCTGGCCCTGGCCCTGGTCCTATCGATTGTGACTAATCAGCAACAAGCTAAGCCAGGGAAACATGTAAGCACTCTATGCTGCGCGGCATTCCTTCTTAGATTTGTGTGCTCGGTGCATCTGCTTAAGGCACAATTGCCACATTTGCATGGCTGCATCGGTTTACTCCTGGGTCTTAGCCGAGGGGTAAGGTGCTTGCTCTTCACAACTGGCTCGTGGGTTGAGAGGTGGTGATAGCCGTGAAGGCTCTTCTGCAACTAAATCAAATGAGGCTGTTAAATAGCTTATTTGGTCGTACAACAAGGATTTCCCGACCGCTGTAAAATTGGTAGACTGCTTTGTGATGTCAGCCTATGTAATTTGACAATCTTGATTTTTGGTTGGCATAACTCCATCAAACTGTTGGCCATTTAAGCGATCTATTTAAGCGATTCCTCTTTATTTCTGGCCAGAAAATTTTCTTTGCAGTCTTCTGCTCAGTTTTCTATATTTAACTTGGTTCAGGGGCAACTGCTATTGATATGCTTGTAATTCTGATGCAGCTTTCGGTAGTCTTTTTTTGTTGTCAAGTTCAAGCTTACCACTGCTCTTCAGACACCATTGCTTTTATAGTTTTGAAAAGAGATAGGTTTTTGGAGCAACATCCTTAGAGCCTTTGTAGAGGTGACGTATTGAAGTCGCACAATTCAGCACCTCATAGGTGTCAGCTGTTCCGATCAATCGCTTCAGTGTGTCTATATGATAGTTGTACTCATACTTGCTACAAAACTCGGTCCCTGTTTGAAGCTATCGTGATGTTTCCTACTAATCGCACAAAACCGGGGCAGCCGGGAGGGTCAAGGCCATCACCAAGGGCATGGCTGATGGTAGGGAGGTTAAGTTCCCTCCAATGACGAGGTGGATCTTAATCTCTTCTTATGCGTTAGAAGTATAAAAGGGGTTAGCTGATTCAACAGCCTCATTTGTTTAGGTAAAAGGGCCTTAAAGACTGTCAGCGTGGCTTGCAATGGGTGATAACGACTCGCCCGCTGCAGGGCTCGATCCCAGTACCAGGTTGGGGAGCCGTAATGGCTCACTAGGTAAGGTGGTTGCTTTTCACGACCGCAGCCTCGAGATCGTGGGTTCGAATCTTGTGGTGGCGATCCTTTATTGCCACTGCAAGTGGTTGCGATAGCCATCAAGGCTCTTCTGTCGCTATACAAAAAGAGGCTGTTCAATCAGCTAGATTTTTCTAACCCCTCGCCTAAGACCGGGGATCGTTTCGCTTAACCCATGAGGTAGCCATTTGGGAAGTCCTAAGCATGCCGCACAGGTCACGTTATTTGGCAGTCGTTTTGCCCCTACCCTCAACCTTCGACCCGAAGAAGATGATACAGTATGACCTGACTCTGTATTAGTCAGCGTTTGGCTGGTCTTGGCTTAGAGACAGCTCTGAGCAGATTCGACCTGTGTAGCCTCGAATTGCTCAGGTCAACCCAGCTTTTGCCTCGAACTTGTGCGAAAATGCACAGCTGCCAGAAGTCAGATGAAATGTCGAGTTCTTTCCATCTGATGGTGCTACAGCCTTTAGCTTTTAGCAGTGGCAGCTGACGATGGCCGGCCCTTCGCATTTGAAATTAACTCTGAACGCGTGGCAGTGATGGAACCTGACGAAACGGCAGATTATTGCCGAAGGTTTCTCTTACACACTCCATCGCATCAGATATAGAGAATGTGGCTGCCTCTTCTGGCTTCGAAACACAAAGAGTAAAGTGTAAAAAAATAGCCCAGTAGCTTTAGCTCATCGTGGAACAGCCAGACTGCCTAAGCTGTGTTTAGCATGTGATGCGATTGTGGGAGATCGTAATAGCGAGACAGCAATAGTGACAATTTTAGAGTTGTAACTAGTAACGGAATCAGCACTGGTGGTGGTGACGTTACCTTTCGGCAGATCCGAAGATTGCATAGAGAGGAGTGCAATTATTTCGAAATATCCTGGTATCACTAAAGACAATCAAACTTTCAATTGGAACTATTTTCAATGTGTAACTTAATTCTTCTTCCAAGTAGCTTTACTAATATCTGGATGTGACGTCTGCCTCTTTGTGATCACAAACGTATATTGCACGGGTGCTACCGAACCTGCTTTGCAGTTGAAATAGATTATGAAAACCAACAGAATGAGCACAAAAACTTTCACCATAACGAATGCTTTTTAGTGCTGTCTGGATTTTGCTTACTGCTATGCACAATAGATCTCCTTCGTAACCTGAGGAAGGTTCAATGCAACTACAGCTCGAACTACTTATTATCAAGACCCTGTGATTTTGCTAGAGCTATATTCCTAGTTTAACACTACGTATTCCACGTTTTAGATCTTTTCAGCATATTAAATTTATCGGTGGTGCCATCAAACGAATACTTAAATGATCGCCGATGCATTAAGCAATCTCAGATCGCTGCTCGTTGAAAAGCAATAGATTATTTTCATAGAGGAAATCTATTTTCTGTCATTCAACGATGAATCCACAATAGCGACAAATGAATGAATAGACTATATTCAACGTCGTATGAGGGTAGCGGAACGTGCTTGGAGCCGTTATATTTTGTAAACGTTTGAAAATAACAGAGACAATGGCTAAGAGCGAGTGGTATCAAAAGCGTTCGTATCACTCAGTTCAGTTTGCATAATCTCGAATTGAGCTGTTTCCGAGTTATTTTTCAACTTCGCTTTTTATAATGACCTTTTTCAGGGCTTTTGTGTCGGTCCCTATCTTTACCAGCATGTAAAATGTATTCTGCAAGGTTACAGAATACATATTTCTAGCTGGTCAAATTATCTACTGCTAGCATCGGTTTACAGTGTAAGTTGATGCTAGAAGTAGAACGTAGTCACTGCCTGCGTTTGTGTTCAGAATTTCTCGGTGTTGCAGCGCACGTTCGCCGTCTGGCCTCCAATGACCTAAGAATGTTCTTCGGTGCAAGCTTTTTGTGTTACCCAGAATGCCGAAAAAATTTAGAAGGGTATCAATCATTTATTAGAGTCGCTAAACGAATAAGAGCCCGGTGTCAAGTTAAAGAGGTGACGTTTGTCTCATTGTTAATAAAGGGAGCCCGGCCCCCTACCAACCTACCTTTTGGCGATAGCCTCGGCCCTTCCCGTCTGCCACGGTTTTTATGCGATCAGGAAGCCACACGAGGAAGCTTCAAACATGGACCCAGCGTTTAGGTTTGTATAGCTATCCTATAGGTAGACATCGTGTAGCGATTGATCTGAACAGCTCACAGTCTTGAGGTGCTGAATTGCGAGCGGTTAGTGCAGCAATTCCATGGAAGCTCTCTGGATGTGGCTCTAAACCTAATCTCTTCAAAAATGCATAAGCTACGGTCGCTGAAGAGCAATCAGCACACTGTACAGAGGCATAGCGAACAGGGGTACCAGTGGCCCACCGAAGTGGGGCAGGGGCATATGTCAGCTTGCACTGAATCTCAGTCATCAAAATGGGCGCCTAACGCTTGGGGGGGGTATCTGTGCAGTTCGTACCCGGGCGCAACGATATCCTAAGAACGCCACTGGGGGCGGACAATTACTGTTAAAAAACTGGCGGGACTCGGAATAGCTCGCTGATACAGGCATATCGCCGCCGCTGGGGCACTCATAGCTACGACCGGGTCAGTTTGTGCATGCTCGTCGTCTGGAACGCCTTACTTTGGCGGTAGCGGGTCTTTCAGCTAAATTGTTATTGTATTTGAATTTAATTAATTTTGTTATAATGCATCGCTCATTTGGAATTCTATTTTGAGTTCATGCAAGAATGTCCAAGATTATTGTTTAGTACCACAGCAATTCACTCTCGTGAGTTATGCACTCAGCTATAACTAATTACGTTAATTTCAGGCCTATTGACGCTAAGTTAAAAGAACCTAGTACCAAGGAGGCAAGTTCGTCCTTGCAGCTGATACCTTCTACTCACAGCGCGTCCATCCAGGCGTACATTTACTACCCGCTGGTGACTTTTTTATAGTTGGATATTCTAGCTAAGGTCACGAGTCATAAATATGTTCAGCCACTAAGGGATACCGCAACGCTGCAGGGGACTGCTCATTGGATTTAACCTCCGTTTGCCTGGACCGGCGTAAGCTGATACGCTCCACGGTCGTCGACCATACCAGACGTAATGGATACAGCTCGTCACCCAATTGCATTTAAAACCAAGTACATTAAATGCACACCGAGATTCGGTTTGAGCTCGTAGAGATTTAAAGCCGAGGTCTGAAGCCGTATCTTGAGTGCCGTACGTTAGCGTCCATATTTCAACCCAGAGAGCGCTGAACCCGTAAAGCAGAGGTTGCGGGTTCGTTTCCCGCTAGAAGCAAACTGTTTCGGCACTAGCTCCGGCGGCGTTAGGTCGTCCAGCATTTTTCAAGCAAGTCCTCTTAGAGGTAATGTCAACTGTTTCCACGCAAATATTTTGATGCTCTAAACGTGCATCGATGCTCACAGGTTTATTTACGATGTTGCTCATAAGTCATTTCTACTTAGCCATCGCTAGCCCTGCTGAGCTGTCGTAAGCTCAAAGAATTGCATTACTCACCGTTGCAACCATGCCAGTGACCCTTGAGACGTCGTCCTTGTATCATAGCTGTGATGGCGCTGTAGATAAGGCGGTTGCTTTTCACGACCACGGCCCGAGGTCGTGGGTTCGAATCCTGCGGTGGGTGATCATTTGTTGCCGCTGCAAGTGGTGGCGATAGCCTTTAAGGTTCTTCTGTCGCTATACAAAAGAGGCTGTTAAATCAGCTAGTATTTTTTTGTTTCGGAGCTACGCCTCCATAACTTCACTAAGGACTGAATTTAAACATTGTAGTTGTAATCTGCTTATCAATAATCAGGTCATTGGACGTTTATTTTCTGGATTTACGTTGAACGTTTAGTTTTGGAGTCACCTATCACCTTAGTAAGGACCTAATCGTCTGCGGCTGACGCCGCGGGTCGGTAGCTCAGGGAGAGAAGAAATATCTTTTCCTGAACCATAGAGCGAGTACGCCGAGCTGGGTTGGTCCAGCGGTTAAGGTGCTCGCCCCGAATAAGGTCTGGCTGAGGTCGTGGGCTCGAGCCCTGAGGCATATGTGAAGCGCCTGAATAGAGATTTAGTTCTCTTTGGGAGCTATACAAATGAATCCTATTTTTCAAATGAATCCTATTTTTCCGAGCTGGTTTGGTCCAGCGGTTAAGGTGCTCGCCCCGACCAAGGTCTGACTGAGGTCGTGAGTTTGAGCCCCGAGGCATATGTGAAGCGCCTGGATAGAGATTAAGTTCTCTTTGGGCGCTATACAAATGAATTATATTTACAAGAAATTTGCTACATCACTAAAGTCAAATTTGCAATCCAGCATTTTGATTTAGAGTGCGAGCTTATCATCCCCACTAGCGTCTAGTTTAGAGGAATCTCACATGTGGCCCACTCTGCATGGAGACCGGTGTGGCCATTTAAAATTGGCGCCACGACATGGAAGTTTGCTTACAAACTATTCCGTGGACTAGCTTACGCGAGTAAAGAAACCCCTGGGAATTTCAGCGTTGCATAAAAACTCGGGCATGAGTGTCTGCTGACCTCATGGTAAGCCCACCCTAGCTGGTGAGCCCGGCTTCCCTTCGGTCAAGGACTCAGTATGAAGTCCGGGGTCATCAAGTGAGGCATTCTCTCGGCTTTGACAGCAAAAATCTCCCGGGCCTTTTCTTCTCCAGCGTCTTCCTGTTGTAAATCGTGTCAAATGCGAAGTTTCTGTTGAGTGTTTCGGCAGTGTGGCACTGAGTGGTTTCCTCTGCTGCTTGATTTTCTTGCTGTTGTCTGCGATAGGTACGCATGTATTCAGCTCGCTCTGCTCGTTGTGGTTCCCAATTTATTGCAGCGAAAGCTCGCAGTTCCTCAATAGCGAGAGAGAACCCACTTGTTGCATACGGAAGCTAGCCTGCACCCGTGAAAATTCATGGAAAACTCTCAACTTTACGTTGGAAGGAGGGCCTGCGTGTCCGCGGACCGAGCTATGTGAACCCGCCCCATTGACTACCAAGCTTGGAGTTTTTAGTTACCGAGGAAAATATTTAGTTACCGCAGAAATGAAAACGTATTTCAAAATTATGTTCAATAATTTTCTTATGAAAAGAACATTGCATCTACTAGTATGCAATTTATTCACTGGAGTCGAGAAGTGAAGCCGCATTGGAGTTGAGTGTATGGAACGAACAGACGCACTGGGAATGCTTACATTTATACAAACTATGTCGCAAGCCCCGTGAATAGTTCCGGGTGGATTCTATTTACGCATGCCAATCGCTTACTAAAGGCAGGTGCTGCAAGGCATGTTCAATTTTAACTATGAGGATGCATGTTGCAGCTACGTATGCAAATTAGCAAATTATCATCTCACCACACTCCGCAATGCTGTACCATATTAGCAGTGCTATACGTATCGCAACGGAAAAAATATCTGAGCCCAACGTCAGTTTCTGTGAAGCAATACCTTAGAAAATAACCCAGCTTAGGAGAAGGGGCGGTGATTCGGGTCCTGGCCTGCCACCGACTTACACGGGCTACGGGAAATGTCGCAAATGAGCGAAACAATGTCGTCTTCTCGTTTGCCTTGACCCGATTCTGGTCTCTAGTTTGTAGTCGGGCAATTATCGGTAGATTCTTCATCGACTCATTCAAGCTGCTATATTAAGCTTTTTTCGAAGCCAATTTTGGCGGTTCGGTGCTGGGCAAAAAAGTATTCACCCCGCCTATGAGGATGAGTTTACTCATTTCCCACCACGCATATGTAGAAACTGCACCGCATAGTAACACAGATCGCAACAACGTCAACAGATCGCTGAGCTCCAAAACTGCGGTCGCCCTTTCGTTAAGCGCGAGCTCGGCGCTCGCGATAATAATTTGCGGGCGATAACGCAGAGCCGGAAGCGCTCCGGGGACCTCGGATCCCGGTCCCGACGCCACCGCCGACGGCGGACACACCGTCCATACTTCCTTCCGGCGAAGACGGCGCGTGTGGCAACCACGAGAGTGACGCCGGCCGCCGCCGCACCGTCCGCGCCGCCGCCGCCGCTGCAATTGCACGCACCCCGTCGACGTCCCGCGGTCGCTGCTCGCTGCGACCGCGGGCGCTCTGCGGCGCGCTGCCGCTCGGTGGCCGGAGGGAGGCGCGCTTCCGCGGCTCCCGGCTGCCGTGGCCGGCAGGGTTTGAGTGTCGCAGGCACCGCCCGACGAAGGTCTGTCGAGAGCTACACTCACCATGCCGCCGCCGCCGCCGCGTCTCTTCCTCCATCTCTCGCGAGCGCTGCTCCAATAACTTAGCACTTGGCTTTGAGAGCCTTGTCGTTCCGCTTGTACAGCTTGACCTTGTAGCCGCTCTCGTGCTTCTCGACGACGGCCAGATGGCCGAAGCGGCTGGTGGCGACGAAGCACGGGTTTCGACACTCGTTGACCTCGCCCAGCACGATGCCCGCCTGGTCGACGTCGGGTGTCATGCCGCAGAGACTGTGGTGGCCGTAGTCCGTCACCAGCACGTAGCCCTCGTCGTCGACCGCCACGGCCGCCGGGTGGAGCGCCGCAGCGTCCGAAGGCTCGTGGCCGTACACGAACTGCACCTGCCCGCGCCGGTCGATGCCGACCGTGTAGTGGCCGTCGCAGACGATCGTCAGCGCGCCGTGCAGAGCCAGCGACACGGGATTGTCCAGGTAGTCGTCGCCGATGCGGCCCAGGATCTCGCCCTCGGGCGAGAACACGACGACGCACGGCGGCTGGCGGTTCCAGCGGCTGCAGGCGTACACGCGCCCGTCGCGAGCCATCGCCACGCCGGCGGGCGCCGGCACCGGCCCGTAAGTCTTCACCGTGCGGCCCGTGACGTCCAGCTGAACGATGGCGCTGCGCTTGCAGTCGGCGACGAGTATGTCGTTGTTCTCGCACACGAACAGGCCGTATGGCTCGCCGATGCTATCGCGGAACACCTCGCCGAGCAGGTAGCCGTTGACGTCGAACATGACGATGGAGCTCTTTGTCGACACGAGCAAGTTGGACGCATTGTCGAACTTGATGTCCCTGATGACCAGCTTCACCCAGTAGGTGACGAACGGCCGGCCCTTGGTGTAGTTCCTTAGCGCGACGCAGTGGCCCGGCTCCGCGGCCTCCTTGGCCGGCCCGCTGAACAGTGGCATGATCGACATCTGATAGATGTTCACGTTCGTCGTCACCGACGTCGTCGTCGACGACGAGCGCCGCATCGTGGACAATTTCTTGCCGCCTTCGAGTGCCGACGACGGCGGTCGAATCTGACGAAAGCTGGCGTACTGGCGCCCGTTGCGCCGAAGTGGCCCCTGGTCGACACCGCTGCCGCGGCGGTCGCCGCCGCCGCCAGCGGCTCGTGCGCCCGACGGCGGCGTCCCGTCGGGACTGCCGCGCTTGTCGCGACAGTTGGCGTCTGTCCGAGCGCCGCCGCCACCGCTGCGGCTCGATGAGGCGCCGCTGCTGCCGCTGCCCGACTTGACCGTCGCCACCGACTGCTGCGACCCGTGGGCGGCGGCGACGAGCGCCAAGTCGGTGCGACTGCGTCGATCGACCGAGTTGCTCGCCACCGGGCGAGCTTCGGCGCTGCTGCCACCGCCACCACCGCTGCTGCCGCCGCCACCGCCGCCGCCGAACGACGACGACGACGAGGCACCGTGCTTGACAGGGAGCATGGTCGCCTCGCGGCGATTGGCAGCACCGAGGTCCAACTTCGCGCCGTCCGACCGGCGCCTGTCCTTCGCCGCCGCCGCCGTCGTCGTAGCAGCTGCGGCAGCGTCCCGCGTGCCTCCGGCCGACGCCGAGTCGCTAAAGTAGCCGAGCAACAGCCGATCGCCGAGCAGAGCCAACTCCGCGCGGCCGCTGCCACCGCCGCCGGCACCCCTGCCGAGGGTGGAGGCCTGCTTGAATGCGTCAACCGCTCTCCACAGCGCCGCCGTCGACTCGTCGCTGGGCGGTGGCACCAAACTCGGCGGCACGAAATTCGGCGCCTCCTCGCCGGATGCCGCCGCCCGATTGCCGTCGCCACGCGACAGCACGCCGTTCGCCAGCGGCGAGCCCGATAGGTGGCCGCCGTTTACTGCATAGGACGCACGAGCGGTCGATCGAGCGACAGCCTCAGCCAGCCGCTCGAAGCGAGCCGCGGCTTCATCGAACGAATGTCCATAGCTCAGCGAAGCCCCCGCTGTAGCCACGTCGTCGTCGTCGTCGCCGCCGCCGAGACGAGGTACCTGCTTCACCGAGGCGACGTTAGCTGTGACGGTGGTTGAGTCGACTACTATTAGATTGGCAGCATTGGAAACGGCAGTGGCCGAGACCGCCGCCGCCGCCGCCGTCTCGTCGGCAGCGGCGACTGCGGCGGCGGCCGCGACATGAGCGACTGGAACCGAATGGGCTGCATTGGTCGGAGCGGATTCGACGGTAGGAGGCGCCACGCGATACGTCCGACCTTCGGTGATCTTTCTCTTCTGAAAGAACTCGCTCGTCTTCGCCACATTGCCGGCACTGTAGACGCTGTCGGCGGCGGCGGCGGCGATCGACGGAATGAAGCAGTCCAGCAGAACGTCGCCATTCCGCCCGTTCGCAGTGGGGCTCCGTGCGCCGCTGCCACTGCCAGCGTCAGCGGCGCCAGCGCCGTCGCCAATTTTTCGATACTGACCGTTGGTCTGCATTCGCGAAGCGTCCAGATCTCTGGAGAGCGACTCGACTGGCCCATCCCCGTCCGCGGCAGCCACGTGATATGTACTCTCCATCTCGCAGGCCGGGTTCAGTCTCGTCCCGCCGGCTCGTCCGCGAAGCCTATCCGTTTCATCCGACGCTTCGCGAGGCCAGGACCGAAATGAAGCGCCGAGGAGATGCCTTATTAATCGGGATTGACCGTAAATCCCGCCACGTGATCGAGAGGGCGCGGTCGGTCACGGCGGCCCGCCCTAGCGGCCCGCTCGCATTGTGGGCGTCTCCCAACGATGCCTTGCTGCCGCTGACTGCAGTACGTGAGGTGGACTCGGTGGGCTCGGAGTGGGGGGGGGCTGCTTAAGCTTTCTTCCAGCCGGTCGTGTTAGCTGCCATGCCTTCCTCTGCGATATCCGATCTGCCTAGAGAAGAGGCTCTCTCTCTCTACCCCGCCACCCACCACCGTAAGTGCATCCGTTCCGCTCCGATGTCCCGTCATCTCCGTGAGCCTCATTTTTGTTTCTGTGTGCTCATCTGCTTACTTGTGCACGATTCAGTGCACGATAATAACTAAGGACCTTACTAGTAAGTGAACCCTAGTATTTTTTGGGTGCTTTTGCGTGCTGGTTTTCGTAGACATTTGTGCACTTTGGCATCCTTTGTCTAGGCATGATACCTCGTTAGTCCTTAAAACCTTGGTTGTAGCTCCTCTTGCAGCAAGTTGTAAAACGCCTGTATAGCAATTTGGTTCTCTTAGGGTACTGTACAATATAATAATAATTATTATTATTATTAATAATATTCTCTATCTGACTACCCCTGCCAGCCCAGGCCGACCGAGAATGACGTCAGCGAGGTGATTTTCGAGAATGGCGTAGCTACTCAATACGGCATGACCGTCTGCTTAGATAAATGCCTGCATCGTGAGGACTCGGCATATTCTCAACTGGTGGAAGTCCTCCGCCGAATTCTCCAATAACGGTGAGGATATCACTATTATTCTTTGCTTGCGCTTATGCTGTTCATGCTAACAGGTTTCGGATGCTGTGCTTATTGATTTATCATACTTGAGCTACCTGAAATCATTCCTGTTTTACCAGCATGAATTCAATCATAGCACCATATTAAAAATGAAGTTTGCCGAATCCATCTTCTACGAGCTCTTCCGATCATCACCTCTCGAGTCCTGTCTTGACGTGACCTAAGCTGATCTTCTGTGTTGTTCTTGAGCAGTGCATACACTAGCTGATACTCATAGCGTCCGCCTTCACCCAGTTCTTTACTTAAGAAGCAGTGTGCTGCGTCCCAATGCTTCTGTTGCATAACTCCTCAAGTTAAGTAGTTGCCTCCCCTTCCCTAACTTATAGCCATACGTAGGCGACTTAATGCACACTGTTGTGCACCCGTGTGTCCTGCCCAACCGTCAGCTATCGTTGACAGATGCCATCCACGGAAATTATAAAAGTGCAAGCACTGCTTATCTAATGTTATTCTTTGTATGGAGTGTGTACTAGTTTTTGGCTAGCCGGTGTTTCTGGCAGTATCGAGTGCAGTTAAACAGACGATTGCCGCACGATTTGAGAACTAAACTAGATTTCGCGTCAGTGGCTTCAGTGGTGCTCCACCATCCCCGTTGCGTACTGCTACACCAGTGCATGCATTCCTAAGAATGTGATGTTTGCTTGCTGGCCGTATCTGATGATACGGTCATATCTGCACAACGAGAGGCCTCGCTCGGTCACCGTTATAGCAAAGATTTCCTCGAGTGACTGACTAAGAAAATTGCGTTGCCAGACCATCAAATGCCTAGGTTGCAGATGATTTCATTGTCAAAGAATAGCAAATGGAAAGTGCCTAGAAAAAGATTGAGTTCACTGAGTGAGCTATTTTAAATTCATTATTATTATTATATGGCCGAGCTCTTCAGTCGCAAGCTAAAAGGGCGGCAAAGATCCAAGGGTTCATACTGAGGTCATGTGTCAATAGACGATCACACCAGCTCCACAATCAAGTCTCCCTACTTTCAGATCCACAATATTGCAAAAATTTGGGCTTGTTTAGATAAAGATACCACGTCTGAGTTGGTCCATGCATTTGTGACATCCCGTCTTGACTCCTGTAACTCACTGCTTGCTGGCCTACCGGCATGTGGAATCAGGCGCTTACACCTGGTGCAAAACTTTGCAGCTAGGCTTGTCTGTCACGAGCATCGCAGTTGCCACATCACACCACTTCTCGCCGACCTGCACTGGCTACCAGTCAAGCAACGGATTGACTTCAAGTTTATGTCGCTCACTTTTAGGTCACTTCATTCTTTGGCTACAGCCTATCTCTCAGATCTACTCCCCCACCAGGCCAGGCATCGTACCACCCACTTTTCGGAATCAAACAGTTTACCTACACCTCGTACAGACCTCAAATCCTTCGGAGACCACGCATTTAATTCACGTGCTTTCAAAGCCTGGAACTCACTCCCGACTTGCGTCACGACATTCTCCGACTTGACCACATTTAAAAAGAACCTAAAACACACCTATTTAGGACAGCATTTAGTGGGTCCCTGTGATTCATCCTTCATGTGCTTATGCGTGCTGACACTGTGCATGCTGCCACTAAGCACGCTTGCATGCTGACGCTGTGCATGTCACACCTAGCCATATTATTCATGTTGGTTATCAAGCATGATATTACTCACCATTCAATCGCGTTTCCATTTCCAGCAAATGTAAAGCGCCTTGATAGAGATTGAGTTCTTTGAGGGTGCTTTATCAAGTGCATTATTATTACTATTATGTGCGATTCGCGAGCGACTGAGAAGTTTACATCGTTCGGCGTCCGAGCTTTGCGCTGAGCTCGGAATTGCAGTGAGTTACGTGGGCAGAGTAGGGACCTGCGTACTCAACTTGTTATGGCTTATTGACCTTATCTCACGAAGTAAGTCTGCCCACTTTTTTCTAGCATGCTGCTAGAAAAAGTCAAGCATGCCGGTAACCGCAGCTATACCGCGTCCAGTCCTTAATATCTGAGGTACGTCGCTATCAATGCATTACCCTATGCATTCTGTAGATACTATGTCTGACGCCGTCGGAAGCTCCCTTAAACGCCATCGTGCTGCAGGGACATCCATTTGCAGCATGGGTATGTGCATTTGAAGGCTCACTTGTTTGTATAGCTGCTCAGATAGGCTTAGCCCAATGCCGGGTCTCGTCATATAAACACATCTTAGCCACTCCCTGGTTTCGCAAATTAAACACAAGGGGCGGAGGATTATACCGATGCCAGCAGCAACTTAGTTTTAGACTGCGACCGGACGTTTGGAATGGGGGCGGTGGTGGTGCAGGTCATGCAAAACCAGCTGCTGACTCTGATGTGCTGGCTCCACCGGCAACGGATGCGCGGCTTCTAGATCAGATGGTTGTGTCAGGGCTCAGCCACCGGTAGAGGCAGGCATTTGCCAGTCGATGGCGCAGCAGTTGTCATAGGAGAGCTTTGTTCATCCCCCTCTCCACAGCCGAGGGACCTCGTGACGATGTCGATGGCTGGCAGCACTGATGACGACCACTGCCAGATAGCTGTGGTGGAAGGGCAGCGCAAGGAAGGGTAGCGCATGGCTCCAGCCTATCTCTCAGATCTACTCCCCCATCAGGCCAAGCATCGTACCACCCACTTTTCGGAATCCACCAGTTTACCAATACCTCATAAAAACCTCAAATCCTTTGGAGACCATGCAATTAGTTTGTATTCTCCTAAAGCCTGGAACTCCCTCCTGACTTGCGTCAGAACATCCCCTGACTTGACCACATTTAAAAAGAACTTAAAAACAGAATCATATAGGACAGCATTTAGTGGGTCCCTGTGATTTGTTCTTCATGTGCTTATGCGTGCTGGCACTGCGCATGCTGCCACTAACCACACTTGCATGCTGACCCTGTGCATGTCACCCCTAACCGTGTTATTCATGTTGTTGATCAAGCATGACATTACTCACCATTCAATTGCATTTCTCTTTGCAGCAAATGTAAAGCACCTAGAAAGAGATTGAGTTCTCCGAGGGCGCTTTATCAAGTGCATTATTATTATTATTATTATTAATATCTTGTGCCGTCAGTTCGAGTTGACGATGACCCAGGATAAGCTCTGCACGGCCATTACAGCAAGCTGAGTAAATTGATCTGGTCCTAATTCCTTCTCTGTGCTGTGGAAGTCAGTGTGGATAGTCCCACTAGTGAGGCACTGGTTATAAGTAATTGACAGAACTGATTGCCCTTAATATCAATAGAAGTACGAATTCCAGAACGATAGTGATAAGAATACCAGTCGGAATTCTAGTTAACACTGGTGTGAATCATTGGCCGCTTTTGTTTTAATTGTGTATGGTATTCTTGGACAATCGATTGTAAAGTATGTGCTATCCTAATAAATTAATAATATCAAGACATTTTTAAGCACTATAAGACATCGAATCAGATTCTAGACACTTTACATGAGGAGTAAAGAAGGCGTGTCAATTGATTAGTAATAGCATGCGAAGTCTCACTCCGAAGAAGCACCAACATTTTACAATTTAAAAGTGAAGAAAAGATTAGCTGATTATTTTTTATTAAAGATAATAAAATAAAAATAAAAGATAAAAGAAAAGATAATAAGAAAAAATAAAAAATAATAAAAGATTATTTTTCCGATGGTCTTAGGCGACCCGTGTGAAAAGGTCATTCGACCCCCAAAGGAGTCTCGACCCGCAGGCTGAGAACCACTGGACCATAGACACTACAAATCAGCCACTCCGCAAACGCATTGGACCTCTGTCAGATGCTTGAAACTTGCGCTTCCTGTCAAGGCCCGTCGAGGTTAATTCATGGTTATACATTCAGTAGACCACTCATGCAACAAACGTTTGCGTTTGTGTCCATTGCCTCTAACGCAAACCACGTTATCCGACGGCTAGTCAAGTGTCTTGCTCTGCTTCTCGAGGATGAGAATGTTGGTTCCGAATAGCTCTCATTGACGAGCTTCAATCATTATACATTTTTTGCGCTAATGCACGTGTGGAAAATTAATCTGCCGAACTTATAAGTTTTCTGCGTGCATTTTCGCAACAGAATGCATGGTGACGACAGTCACTCCCTCAGTAGATGTAAAGAATCATACATTGAACTTTCACAACCGCCGTTGTGCAGGCTTTGCTTGCGTAGGGGAGTAGTTAAGGTAGTATCAGTAAGAGCCAGCTTATTTTTTCAGATTCTCTTGAGGTAATTAGACTAACTACTCCTTTGTCATCTAAAGAGCACTAGCTATGGATGCTCTCGCTCGACAGCCGCAGACGTCACCATGTTCGCTAATTCTTTCGCAAAGAGAAAATAACTCAGCATTATTACAAATCCTCGCGAATGCGCCTCTTTTCCAGCTAAGTTCGTCGTTCAACTTCTCAAATTAACCACTTCCATAACTATACATAGCATCACTCGCTCGCTGTACTCTCCACCCTTCCCTTAAGGCTTGAGATGATCGTAGCCGACAGTTGAATAACCCGAGAATGACCTCACTCAGAAATTAAGTCTCGTTAAAAACCCGCCAACGTAACTCGTAACACAGCGTTTTATGGCTAGGTGCAGTTACTGGCAGAGATCCTTGAACTAGTTCAAAACATTGCAAGACTTGCTTCAAACTTTCTTATGTCAAATGTGACGTTCCTGAAGAGTTCTTTTTTATGTCCATTGCATGTGCTGTGAGTTCTGCAGATAACCGTGCCATAGCTTTACTAGCGCTGCCTACGCAGTGCACGTGCAGTGGAATCTGCAAACCAAACGTATGCTCAAGGCTGGTCTTCAAGTCCCAGCGGTTTGAGCACGTGTCTCCTTTGCTGAAAGAGCTAGGATGGTTGCCGGTTGAGCAAAGGATACAGAGCAAAGTTCTTACGCTGACCCACAAGGCCCGCCACGGCTTGGCTTCTTCGTACCTAGCTGAACTGCTGCATCAGTTTCAGCCTGTTCGCGCCCTCAGGTCCTGTGTGGACGATAAATTAGCTGTCCCATTCCTCCGCTTAAAGACAATTGGCGACAGAAGCTTTAGCTCTGCAGGTCCTATACTGTGGAACTCGCTTCCACAATTCTTGCGCAAAGACAACTACTCTCCAACTTCCGAGTATGGCACATCTTTTTCAGCGGTCCTGAACTGCTACTTCTATGCTACTCACTACCTCAACTGCTCTCCTGACTCTGCTATGTTTTCCACTTTCTCTTTGTTTCGTGAGACGAAGTCTTTTGGCTACCGAATGCGTACCGGAAGCCGCTTAGGCTGTGAGTTCGCTATACAAAACTCTCCTGCGTAACACCCACATGGTCTTTATGACTTTTTGGAGTTACAGACGGAGATACATTACATTCTTTATGCTCACCATGCGTGTGCCTTGCTTCTCTACAGCCATCGTAGCTTGACTTCACTTCACTGGGTTCAGGGGGGGTTACCATCGACCACTCATTATCCAGCTGAAAAAGATAGCGCTCGTTACTATACATGCTTCTGAAATTCTGCGCACTAGTCGATACTGATCCTCTTACGCGTATGTGAAGTGCCGAGAAAGAGACTTTGTTCTCTTCGGGAGCTGTACAGATGGGCTGTTATGATTAACACTATTATTGCTATCTAATCTCCGCTCCGCCATTCTTCTCGCTCGTTGTTTTATGTTCTAGCCCAGTCGTCGCTGCACTTTCGTAAGCTACATGTTCACATCCGATCGGATTTCCCACCATCCCACACTAGCGAGTCCCCACTTGCGGCGGCACTGCGGCGGCGGCAGCGCGGAGCGGCTGACGAGTGCGGCTCGCTCTGCCGCTGCTCCCGCTCTGCTGCCGCAGCAGTCCTACACTGTCTTCTGCCCCATGCGGCTCCCCTCGCTGAGCCCGAGCATCGCCGAGCCCGAGTATCTCGCAAAGTCTCGAGGTGTGTCGCTGCTGTCCGCTGATTCCCTCTCGGTACAGCGGTTAGCCGCGACGGCACGCTAGGTAAGGCGGTCGCTTTTCACAACCTTTGGTGCCGAGGTCGTGCGTTCGAATTCTTCGGTGAGCGATCCATTATGGTCGCTGCAAGCGCTGGCGATAGCCACCAAGGCTCTCCAGCCGCTATTCAAAAAGAGGCTGTTGAATCAGCGGTT
The DNA here is from genome assembly GCA_009760855.2 of Cristatella mucedo. Lineage (NCBI taxonomy): Eukaryota > Metazoa > Bryozoa > Phylactolaemata > Cristatellidae > Cristatella > Cristatella mucedo. Next base: position 18,775,393 of record WPIO01000001.1, on the reverse strand, counting down.
TGACGCTCCGACAGCGAGCAAGCGACGCCACGGAAGCACTGAGTGTCGAAGAACAGCTGTCAATTTGGGCTCGCAGCGCAGCGCGACGGCTCACGACCGTCCTCTCCTTCGCCGACGTTCCCACGAAGCCTGTTCTCTGCAGGCCACGAAACGCTCTCCGTAAAAAATAAACCCATAAAACCACAACCCTCAACAAACCATCAGCCCGTAGAACCATAAACCCACGGCAGCCCCGTAGTGCGTATGCGTGCTGACACCGTGCATGCTGCCACTAACCACATTTGCATGCTGACCCTGTGCGTGTCACCCTAACCGTGTTATTCATTTTGTTTGCTCATCAAGCATGATATTACTCACCATTAAATTGTATTTCCCTTTGCAGCAAATGTGAAGCGCCTTTAGAGAGATTGAGCTCTCTGAGGGCGCTTTATCAAGTGCATTATTATTATTATTATCATTATTATTATTTTTATTATAGGGCGCCCATTGGAAACGTGCTCTTGGATACCGAGGCCTCAGAAACGTAAAACTGCCGGATTAAATAAACTTGCACGATCTTTCACGCTTGTGATTAATTACTAGATATTATCTTTGAGCGTAAGGGGGAGAGGAATGGTGAAAGAGGGTGTGCGTGGAGGCAAAATAAGAAGGCAACTGAAAACTGAAACTGAAAGAAAAGTTGAGGAGGGAAGAGAGAGTGATACTGAGAGGGACAGAGCAATAAGGAGAAGGAAATCTAGGCAGCGAGAGAGGGAGAGAGAGTGGGGACAGAGAGGAGGAGAGAGAGAGAGACAGGGAGAGAACTGGGAGAGAAAGCATGTGTCCGTGCGTGATGATAGTCGGGGGAGGGGCTAGGAATAGCGGGCAGCCCAGGTCGCTGCCCCGTCGTCAAGGGGGTAGGGCAGATGCTCCCTGCCCTTACCCTGGCTCCACCGCTGCCTACAGGTCTCACGTGACCTGTGAGTATTGCCAGAACAAATAACGCTGCAGAATACCTGCCTGCATGCACTTATACTTACAAATGCGACATGCCGCGGTGCACATGGAAACAATGAAATAATTTCTTCGGTCGGGTTTCCGCCGGTAGCAGCTCGCCAGCCAGGGCAGTAAGGGGTGTGGCCCTAGATGCAGCCTCGCTTTTAACTGGAAGTCCACGGGATGACTTCACTGAAATGGTCATGAAGAACCAAAAATATTTCGCTCCCAATTCAACAATTTTAATGGATTTTTAAATATCTTCGCGGCCGAGGGGTGAGGTGCTCGTACTTGACCATACGCTTCGTGGTCCACGTGACTCATGCAGTCGGTGATCCGCTCGTATTGCCCACTGAAATATCGATATGCAATACGTGATAGCCGTCATGGTTCTTTTGCCGCTATATACATGAAAATGTTGAATCAGTTAACCTACTTAGTATTAATATTATTATTATAGCTCAGCCATTTTGACAAGACTGCAGCGTACGGTGGTCCATTCTAAGCATCTAGTAACCAAGCTTCGCTCATGCTTGGTTGTGTGTTTTTTATTAGCCACAAGAGCTTGCAGGCTGCGGTAGACTGTCCCAGAGACTGAGAGAGTTAAGCCCCATGGACGAACGTAAGCCTGATTCGCAGCAGCGTGTGCCAGCATTTTCGTACCTGACCCCGTTCCACAGCTCTTTTAATATAATATAATATTATATTATATTATGTTATCTTGTATTATATGAAAATTTCATTTCTTCTAGCTTCGATCAATCAAAATATGCGTGCATCCAGGCTTCTATTACAAAACCGCGTATGGGTGTGACACACTGCCTAGTGAGCAAAATAACGTCTCCATCTTTCTCTAAGCTATTAAATGACGTGCAGCCCGGGCAGGGTCAGTAATGGTTTCCCGTAGCTTAAGCGCGGCGGAAATGTGATCAGCCTTAACAATAACGATAAGAGTTAACAGTTTACACAGCACTCCTTGTTATATTGTATACACTATTATATACGCTAATTAATTTTCTTCATTGGCACTTTAGATATGTTAGAATGAAAGCATGTTCATTGGTTAGTGATACCGTGCCCAGTGGCAGGACGTGCAGGCGTGCACAAGGAAATTGACATGCACAAGAAAATGCTGTGAGCGATAGGTAAATTTTTATTTTTTTTAAATGTTTCCAAGTCAGGGGATTTCATATGTCAAACCCTAGTGACTTACAGCATTCTTCTTCGTGGACATAACGGAACTCTATCTACGTTGTAAGTCATGGAAATGGCACTTCAATAGGAGCTTCAGAGTGTCACGTTCGGCCAAATGTTTTATCGCCAGATTCACTGCCCTTGAGAGATTATTATCAACAGTTGACTGCAATTAGAAAAATTTTGCAGAATTTATTTTCTACCGGGATTTAAGTTGGCTGCATGCTGCGACACAGCCATACTAGTGATTGTGCCATCGGTTTAAATCTGGTGAGAAATACCGAGCGAGTGTACACACAATTTTATTAAACGCCGGCCGAATAACTTCGTGGCAGCGTGGGAGCATAGGGAGATAACTGTCACTCTCTCAAGCGCTACTCAACCGGCACTGGTTGGCTGCTCCTTATCACGTCTGCCATACGGATTTTAACCATTTCCTTAAATCAGTTATTAGTTGAATTCGGACTCGTGTTAAGAGGTTCAATAGCTTCCATCGGAGGTTCTTTCTATATCATCAGGAGAAGCAAGTCTAGAAAGCCAATCCGTAATCGGGGAACCTCCAAAGCAATTAGATCAATGGCGGACATATTTTAAAACGGTCGAGTGGTAGAGTGAGCTGGCGAGTGCTCTCTCACCCAAGGAGTCTGAGAGAGTAAAAAGCTATTACTTTAGATGCTTCGTCTAATGGAGCGAGAATAGATTAAGCTTTAATTTCCAGGAAAAATAGATTCTTTTTTAGATTAACGCATTCTTTGGTTTTATAACATCTGCAATACCGTGGTCGTCTCTCTCATCTACGGGCCATCTCTGCATAACGATCCTTGATGTGGCCTGGGGTTGAATTTTGAGCATGAGATCAACTTGAGTTCTAATCATGCTGGAAGACTTGTAAATAGCGGTCAACATGCACTTTCTGTATCATTTGGATAGGTGGATAATTTTAAATAGCTCATTTACCGTGTATCAGTTACTTTGATTGGCAAAGTGTGTAAGGTAACTGTTTTTTTCAGATGCTCTCTGCTTCAACGCTTGTATAGCAACCATGACACAACACTGGGTATTGCAAATCTAAAGGAGTCTGCGTTTTGGCTTTGCTGCTCTCAGAGTCAATGAAAAAATACTTAGGATTAGTTGAAACGAGAGATAACTGTGAATCGATAATCTAGCCGGTTACTTAATCGACCACTGGCAGTAGATATCTTTGTCATTGAAAGAAAAAGGTCTAAGGAAACCAACTTGCAGTTCCTGGTCTGGTCTCTCGACAATCGAGTGGCAGTTGCTCAGCTCTGGCTACGAAAGTTCTAATATCCCGTGCTAGTCCATCAGCTAAAAAACTAAATTACATCAGTTCGTCAGATCTTTCCAGGCCTGCTTAGACACGAGTACAACAGCCAAAGTAGGTCGAGCGTTTATGAGATAGCACCTACAATGCTGCAGTTATCTTTATTCACGACCGTGCGCTTACTCGTCTGCATCTCGTGCCAAACTCGGCGGCTTGTCTGCTCTGTCGTCTGCATCTTGTACATAACTTTGCGGTTCGTCTGCTCCGTCGTCGTCGGTGGAGAAACTGCCAAATCATATCACCTCAACTTGATCTTCAGTGGCTCCCTATCAAGCATCAAACCGACCTCAACATTCTCTCTCTGGCTTACAGATCGCTTGCATCAGTCTAACCAATCCAATCTCCTTGTTCCTCCGTAATATGGTCTTGCATCACAAGCTCCTTGGCGTCAATTCATATCGCTTTTCATTGCACTAAATTGAAATCTTCTCTTGGTTTTGGTCTTCGGTTCTGGCACACTGAAACTCTGGAGCTTCCCTCAGTCTTCTGTCACCACCTACTTTGCATATTTTAAGTTTCATCGAACGACGAATTAGTTCGTGTTAGCATAGAATATTTAGTGCATTTTTCCAACTAGAGTTCCTACGAAAAAGCCGGTTCACAAGTTCTTTTGCATACTTGTCCGAGCATGATACTTGTAAGTTTTCGCATAATAATCTTAGCAAGACATTTTACATGTCATTAACTCTTGGTTATAGCATCTCTTGCAACTATTTTTAATTGGCTAGATTGAAAATTCGCTAATTGGGACCGTATACAAAAGGCACTTTATTATTATTTTTATTGCAGTTGTGATTTACTGGCTTTGGAAAGGTCTAGATTGAACACACTTGAAAGATTCAGCCCAATTATTTAAGAAGTCCGAATGCATTTTCATTCAAGAGTGCCTACTTTCAGCTACATGAAATAGCTAAAATTCTGGCACGTTTAGACAGCGACACCGCATCTAAGTTGGTCAAGGCATTTGTGACATCCCGTTTTGACTTCTGTAACTCACTGCTCCCTGGTCTACAGGCATGCGAAATCAGGCTCATACACCTGGTGCACAACTCGGCATCTAGGTTTGCCTATCGTGAGCGTCGCAGTTGCCACATCACACTACTTCTCGCCCACTTGCACTGGCTACCAGTCAAGCAGTGGATCGACTTCAAAGTTTTGTCGCTCACTTTTAGGTCCCTTAATAATAATAATAATAATAATATTGCACTTGATAAAGTGCCCTAAGAGAACTTAATCTCTTTCTAGGCGCTTTACATTTGCTGCAAAGTGATACGCAATAGAATAGTAAGTAAAATCATGCTTGAAAAACAAACAAAATGAATAACATGGTTAGGGGTTACATGCACTGGGTCAGCATGCAAATGTGGTTAGTGGCAGCATGAACAGTGTCAGCACGCATAAGCACATCGAGGACGAATCACAAGGACCCACTAAATGCTGTCCTAAATAGGTATGTTTTTAAGTTTCTTTTAAATGTGGTCAGGTCAGGGGATGTTCTGATGCAGGTCGGGAGGGAGTTCCAGGCTGTGGGAGCATACGAGCTAAATGCACGGTCTCCAAAGGATTTAAGGTTTGTACGAGGTATTTCTAGACTGTTGGATTCCGAAAAGCGAGTGGTACGATGCTTTGCCTGATGGGGTAGTATCTCTGAAAGATAGGCTGGAGCCATAGAATGAAGAGACCTAAAAGTGAGCGACAAAACCTTGAAGTCAATCCGTTGCTTGACTGGTAACCAGTGCAGGTCGGCGAGAAGTGGAGTAATGTGGCAACTGCGACGCTCACGACAGACAAGCCCCTTCATTCTTTGGCTCCTGCCTACCTATCAGATCTACTCCCCACTAGGCCAAGCATCGTACCACCTGCTTTTCGGAATCAAACTGTTTACCTATACCTCGTACAAACCTCAAATCCTTTGGAGATCATGCCTTTAATTCGCATGCTCCCAAAGCCTGGAACTCACTCCCGACTACCGTCCCGACATCCCCTGACTTGACCACATTTAAAAAGAAGTTAAAAACGCAATATTTATGACAGCATTTCGTAGGTCCCTGAGATTCGTTCTTAATGTGCTTACGCGTGCTGACACTGTGCGCGCTGCCCCTAACTAAACTTGCATGCCGACCCTGTGCATGTCACCCTTAACCATGTTATGCGTGTTGTTTATCAAGCATGACGCCGCTCACCACTCGATCGTGCTTCCTTTACAGCAAATTTAAAGCGCCTAAAAAAGATTGAGTCTTCTGAAGGCGCTTTATCGAGTGCATTATTATTATTATCAATATTCAGCTTTCATATGCACACTAATGCTTATTAGGTAATAGGCAGTGCAGCATGTTGGCGATGATATCTGCCTTGTCTCATCCCGCTGGTCTCCGCCCTTGCACTTCTCGTCCCAGGTCGAGTCGAGGGTGACAGTCGTACTGCAGGCAATCTTGCATTGCTTGCTCTAAACTAAATTCAACATCTTAATTTCTTTTGTCACCATAGAAACGAGGCTTTTGAGTCTACGAGAAATTCGTTTCATTTTTCTTTTAACGCAGACCAAGATGGCAGTGGACCAGAACCGGATGGCAAGCCTGCGGCTGGGTTGGGCGGTTGGGTAGGGCTGGCAAACCTTGGGTCGTGGTCAAGTGGGAATGACAAGCCCCAATCTGGGCTCGGATACGGATGGGTGAGCCTCAGGCTGAGCTTGGGGGCTAAATGGCAAGCCCCTCGCTGGGCTCGGACGGGGGATTGGCGAACCTCAGGCTGAGATCGGCTGCGGATGGGGGCGTCATGCTGCTGATTCGAGAGGGTGATGGCGAGCCTCAGACTGGGATCTCGTGGGGGCGAAACGCCTCAGGCTGCTGCTCCGGGTCGGGATGGCTGCTGATTTCCCGGACTTAAGGGATCCAGAGCCCACGTTTCAAATCATCTAGATAAATAACCATATAACCGTACTACATCGGTGCAATATCTACTGATTTTAAATTTTACACTTACTGAATGTTTCGCGAAAATGATCACGGATACTTTAGAAGTTGAATTGCCTTACACGGCCACCCGGGAGTTCACGAGAGTAAAAGTGAATCGCTGTTCTCTCTCTCTCTCTCTCTCTCTCTCTCTCTCTCTCTCTCTCTCTCTCTCTCTCTCTCTCTCTCTCTCTCTCTCTCTCTCTGCCTCTCCCTCTGTCACTCTTCGCTCAGCCTGACTGATATCGATGTCTGTCTCGAAAGCTCCAAAAGCTTGCCTCTAAGGGAAGCGAAATGTTCGACTCGAAGGTACCCATAAAAGTAGACAGGGATTCATACAATGGAAGTTTGTTAGTTTGTGAGAAGTTTTGTTAGAAGTTTGTTTGTTAGCTCAACTTGATGCATTTGGGCGGACAAGCGTTGGGGACGAATTTGTTCTTTTGCTGTATACTTCGTACTGCATCACTTGTTACAATAGACACTCCAGCCAGCACCCTAGACTTGGTACTGATGCATACAATAGCGGCAAAATCCGAGATGCAGAAGCCTTACACGAGAAATTGATTCAGACGGTGTATCTCAAGCTGTACCGCCAGACGCCGCGTGGCCGCCTGTATCTGGATCGCGACTCAGGTTAAGGTGCGTCAGTGAATTCTTTCGCTGCTACCCAGAGGCCGCTGTCTCAGACTATGAACCTTAGCGTCCAGCGAAGCATGCCTAATGCTAGTTGGACGCTAGCCCGTCTCTCAATAAGCTGCACAAGCCATCTATGAATCATCGAAATAAGCCACAGCAGCAGACGCCACTGTAGCTGCAGGAGTTTTTCCTTTACCAAGCCATCGGTCGATGGGGCTCGCAGACCCATACTCAAGGTACTTGATCCAAGTGACTCACCTTTGTGCGTGTTACAAAGCTAATAGAAACACGTGGCCCTAGCAGTTGCCACTCAAGCTCATGGCTAAAAAAAATGGGTTCAGGCTAGTCTCTTGCGTTCATCTTCTAAGATGTCCACAGCCAGGCCGATCCTTACCTGGCAGAGGTTCTCTGCGGTATCAGAGTTGCTTCTCGTATTACTAGGTCTCTCATGTCAATGCGTAGATTTCCTCCCACCTGCTTCAAGGTAGTGGTTGACATATGCCTCGGCTCTGCATCTCTGAAAGCGAGGAGTTTGCTCTCCACTTTTCCTGTGCAATAAATTTGCCAAAATACCTTACATTTACGAAGCTACTCATTGCTGCTACTTATTTCTGCATTGCGAAAATTACATTTCCGCTTTAACTGCCCAATCTAATTTGATATTTTCTTTTAGAAAAAATGTTGATGGTCGCAAACGCACTCAAAAAATCCCTCAGGCTGTGAGGGTTCGAGAGAAGACTCTGCTGAGTAGCTGCGACGCTGTCTCTTTGGGTTTTTTGGAGTTCATACCATTGATACGGTACAAACTTGACATAAAATGGCACATGCCATCTTCTCAAAAGCTGGCTCTTCATGATGAGAGTTCGTCCTTGAGGAACGGTCTTTTAACTTGCTGTTCGGTTTGTGTTAGTCCTTGAGTATTTTTACCGAAGCTGATTAGGACACTAAGGATATTTCGTGCATGCTCCAGTATTTTGATTCGATACTCGTGGCCACAATTTTAGTTAGCCAGCCAGCATGTCAAGAGTTATCATGCTACTTGAGGTGTTTGAATAATCGTGACATCTTGAAGTGCTTGACGCAAATTATTGTGTGTCATACATAGAAAACGCAGCATATCCGGGCTTTTCTTCGTGCCATGCTTCGAAATAATACTTGCAGCTGTATTAATATGCATGCTTTCATAAAAAACTAGCGCTGCGGTCATGCAACGCAACTCCCGATGAGTGCAGGCTGCAACGTTCCACTAGTTTCCTGCTCGGCAGATCTTATTTTTCTTGAACAGTGAAGGATAATTATGGAGACACTCTGACGTTCTCCTGACATAATGACAATAAAGGGATACCTGCAACACCTAGAAGGCAATCGTCGCTGCTTGCTTGCCTTAGTCTAAAGACTGAATTTCTTTCAGGCCACGATGCACCACTTGGGCAAGACGTATACCAAACTCATAAGGGCTTCCTGCGGGAGGGCTAAAGGGAGCGTTCTTGGCTGCTTGTTGCTGCCAGATGGCCTTCAAGAGTTTTGAATGATAGCCCCATTAGTGGCCCCCGTGCCTCTGGACCTGGTCTAAGACTGCACCTCGGCCCACTGCTGGTTGAAGAATTTCACTAGTCGCAGATAGAAGGGAAAAATTTAGTGATAGCATTGAAATGTTACTGGTAAGGGCCTACCAACTGTAACTGGTGCAAGGGTGACTTAATTTGACCACCATAGCAGTTACTATATATTTTGCAGCGAAACTTTACATTGTCGTGAACTTGGAATCTACGCTACATGCCTACAGCATTCAATGATAGTTGTGCTACTACCGTAAAGTGACGCCTAAATATGAAGGCTAGCGCGTGCGATGTTACCACTTATACAAGTCCGAGTGCCTTGCGCCGGAGATCTCGTAGGCCGCATTTTTTTACGAGCTTTGGGAGCTTTGCATTCCCACCTCGGATCCCTCGGAGCCTCTTTATTCATTTACTTCAAGAATGGCTGCAGCTCCAGCTACACATAGAAGCCAGCTCTCAGCCTCGTGCAGCTTTGCTAGCTTCTATTGCCTATCCGTGTGTGAAAGCCGTCGTCACGAGCCTAAATTTGCTAGTATCGAAAGTCATGCTCCAGTGTAGGACAATGGAAGAAAAGTTAGTCACTCGGTTAATTTCACAGAGTTAACATACTGATTAAGTCTTGAGAACAAAACTTTCGACTGCTGCTCGCACGGGACTGTCGAATAGCAATCGAAGAACCATCGACTTTCTACCGATACTTCTTCGAGAGACCGATTTGCGCACTCGACTTAACTCAAACTGTGCAATCAGTGGAGGCTCAATTTCTAAAGCGGAATGAGTGCTTATCGCCGACTTAAAGCTTAACAGTCACTCTGCTGCAACAAAAATTGTTATACACATGAAATGATGCTTGAAAAATGGCGCTGTGGAAAATGAAGCTTGTATATGTGTTACAATCGGTGTGAAGCGACTTCAACGTCCTAAATCAACTCGGTCCAAAACAGCGATCGCAGCTATGCTAGTCTCAGTGGCGAACGACGTACGGCGAAGCCCTGAGGTGAAACCCCGAGCTTTGGAACGTGATTTGGCTAGCGGCGTGCTGGTGCAGCACTGATGCATGCAGGTATGCCGATTATAGCGAAACACTGGCCGCGACGAAGAGCGCCCACACCTTAACATTCAAGTCCACGCCCGTAGCCAAGAGAATTCTATTTGACAGCGACAGAGGGTTGCAAGTAATCAGCTGCGGCCGCGCCACACGTTTACTCTCCTACGGGTCAGCGGCCGAGAGCGAAACTCTGAGCCAATGCCAAGGCACCAACTTCTGGAGCTCAGCCGACTGCATAGTATACAGCTTTGGCTTTTACGCTGCTGCGGATTGTGGCTCGATCTGATCCTAGCCATTATGATTAAGGACGGCGAATGATGGATATCGGTCGTAATCTGGCTGATCTAGCACCCTGCCGCTACATGTATTGTGAAGGTGGCGTAGCAGTCGAGATCAGTTTTCGCATCGGAAGCCGCACTTGTAGTTGATGCCCCTTCGAGCAGTTTGGCGGTGAGTTGCTGGGCTTGTGTGAGCAGTTGCACACGGCAGACGACGGTTACGAGAGTTCGACAGATTCCAATGCCAATCGCAGTCAGTCAACGGCCACGAGTCGTCATGCTGGCAGAAGTAAATCTGGGAAGGCGGCGGGGCCAGAAGAGGAAGAGAGTCCGTCTGAAGAGGAAGAGAGTCCGTCTGAAGAGGCCGGTGCCTGGGCGTCTGGAGCGAAAAAAATACTAGCTGATTTAACAGCCTCTTTTTGTATAGCGACAGAAGAGCCTTTACGGCTATCACCACCGCTTGCAGTGGTGATTAAGGATCGCCCACCGCAGGATTCAAACCCACGACCTCGGGACCGAGGTCGTGAAAAGCAACCGCCTTACCTAGTGAGCCATTACAGCTCACCGGCATGTGTAACGCTTGGGCGTAGACCCCGCCTCTATCTTACGACCGACCAGCGCAGATTTTAAAAGTAAATTAAAATAAGGAACAGCTGACACCTGCCACTCACCGGCCCTACCTGCAGCCGTTCGGTCTAGCAGCGTCCCTAAAAGAGTTCCTAGGCGTTCCTGGCGTTCGAGCTCGGGGACGAACTACAACGATGGCACCCCTTTTTATATGACAAAATTGTTTATATCACATCTAGCGAAGACTTCGCTAAATTTTATATAAAAAAAAGTTTTTCAGAAGTAATAGGTACCCATTTTGGCCCCCCCCCCGATCCAGCGGCTGGGGACAGATGTCCCGCCCCCTTCGGTACGCCACTGCCGTCTGTAAGGCCGTCGCCTCATGTGCACACAGGGTATGTATATGCTCCCACTCGTGCGCTCCACCCTATAGATTCCAATTTTGTGAAATGTGACTGTGTTAAGATCAAATGTTTATCTGTTGAAAATATATTTCTCATAAATCAAGTTTAAAACGATTTCTTAGCTTGCTAGTAGCACACGATGCTGTAAGTTTAGGTCGGAAACACTACCGCATAAAATGGCTGTTCATCTCGAATTTAAGATTGAGAGCAACGATAGGCTTGGTAGAAGACGTGCTGACGTGGTTCAAATCATACTTGTCCGATCGTGTTCAATCCGTGTCGTTTGGCGGTCAAGCCCGATCGACCAGACTAGTCACATGCGAAATTCCACTATGGTCCATTATCGGTTCTTTGCTGTTCTCCGTTTTATTGAGCGTCGGAAAAAAATGACTCGGGTCCATGTGATTAGCTATCACTTCTATGCTGACGATACTCAGCTATATTTTTCGTTTGAAGCATCAAAATCTGTTGCAGCTATTAAAAAGCCGAACATTTGCCTTGCAGACATCCTAGATGTGGGCCAATTGCCTTTAACTAAAAGACAATAAAACCGAACCGGTACCCATAGGACTATCCCCCGCCAGCGCGTGGCTGGATTAGAGAAATTTGCTCTTCTAAGAGGTGAAGCTGTTTTACGACCATTAAAATGTCACCGTCTCTTCGTTCATACCGTCGACGCCTTCGATCGCTTTCAGCGCTACACCAATTCTCTTGCCCATCTTGACGTCGCGCAGGCAACCCTCTGCTGCGAGTCACGCACGGCAGGAAGTACAAGATGGCTCCGCTGGTGCCGATAGATATACCGAGCACGACAAACGGCCAGACGTAGCTACCGGCGACGTCGTAGATCTCACCTGTAGTGTAAGCAGCACCGCTAGGCTGTACTGGATGCACTCGCGAGAAGCTCATCAGCAGCTGTTGCTAGAAATGCCAAGTAGTGAAACAGCAGGTCTAAATTGCTTAGCAATGGCCAAAATGCTCACGCTGCACACGAGAGAGAAGATTCTTAAGCCCGAGGTTCTGCAGCCTACGGCTCAAGTGGCGATGCAGTTTTACAGGCAACTGCCCTTAAAGCTAGCACCACTAGATAAAACGCTCATCCCGACTGCTCAACGATCGTGCCGAGAAACCAAATCCTTTATACCAAGCTGAGTTGCTGCACAAGTTTCAGCCTCCTCATGCCCTAAGGACAATAAACTAGCCGTTCCATTCATACGCTTAAAGATCGTTTATGACAGAAGCTTTGGCTCTGCAGGTCCTAGGCAGTGGAACTCACTTCCAAAAGTCATCGACATCTACCCTCCTGCTGCCGACTGTGGCACATCTTTTCCAGCCGTCCTAAGCTGCTACCTCCATGCTACTCACTACCTCAACTGCCTTCCTGACTCAGCCATGCTTCACACGTTCTCTTTGTTGTATGAGATAAATTATGTTGGCTACCGCAAGCCTACTGAAAGCCGCTTACGCTCTGAGTGAGCTTAAGGAAACTCTTCTGCGTAACATCCACTTCGTCTTTGTGGCTTTATGGAGTTTCAGACCAAGATACATTTAGATTAGCTCACACTGAGTGATTCTCACCGGCCATCGAATTGCAAAATTCTCGACAGCACAGAATAAGACCATCACGACTCGCGTGGACAAAAAAGGCGTCCGTCAAGCTTGGAGTGAAGAGTGCTGAGCAAACCATTTATAGATGCGAAAGGAAGTACTTGAATCTGGTCCACAGCAGCAGCCCTTAGTATGGGAGGGAAAGATTTCTTTAGAGTCTATCGATTTCTTCAAACAGATTTCTTATTGGAAAGGGAAACATAAGCCACGTGGTTCAAAAAGTTGGCTTTCCAGGTCGTCTGGTAGGCATAGAACTACTGGCATATCTTGGAATGCCATTGGTCTCTTGTAAAAAAAAAGAATAATATTAACCTGGCGTAGATTGATCTTATGAATATTTATCGTATAGTGCCCCTCAAGATAATTTATGCTGCCTCTCCTTATTTTTTGTACATACTTGGGAAAGTAAGGGACATCATTTTTGATCAGAAGTTCCAAATGAGGTTCACCAACCATCAGCTCAGTCGTGCTCGTAAGCGCCTTTCAAAATCATGATCTGCACAATCATGCTACCAAACCCGATGTCACTTAACGACTTACAGGGCCCTTGCAGCATACATGTAAAGTGCCTAGAAGAAGATTATGTTCTCTGAGGTACTATACAAATATGCTCTTATTATTATATTGAAGATTCAATAGGTTTAATGCACATTGCGTGTATGATTCCGGAGAAACAGTAGGAAGCCGCTCATGAGGAATTACTTGCATGGTTAATTTAGCTGCAGCGAGACAATCGTTAGAAACCTATCACCTGGTCACCTAGCCAATAATCGCCAGCCATTCTTTTTTTCTGTTCCTGTACGTTTCTCTAGAAACACAGCCATTAAAAGGTTCATGCACGTATATTGTTTGTATGCGTGCATGTACAGGTATGTATGTGCATTTGCGCGTGTGCTGTGTTAATGTGCTTATTTCCGTGTGCATGTGTGTGTTTGCGTGAGTGCGTGCATTGTGTGTGTTTGTACATGTATTTGTTATGAGTGTGTCTATGTCTTTGTTTCTGTGTATGTGTGCATGCGTGCACATGTGTGTGTGTGTGTGTGTGTGCTTGTGTATGATGTATGATGTATGATCTTGTGTATACTGTGTATTTTGTGACGCATTTGCTTAGCATTGCACAGCTAAGATGCAGTTCACGAACCAGCGTTCCTGTGACTAAACCACGAAGCACCTCTTTTTTTAGAACTAATTTTAGGAAGTCGAACTTATTCACCTTTAGGTCGATAAAAAGATCCAGACATTCCTTGCCAGCTGATTTGAATATAACTTGTGTCAATAGAATCGCAGCTAGTGACTGAGGTACATTTATTGAGAATTATGAGACTTGGCTGATTTAAGATGCGCTTGTCGTCATTGAGCATGCTACTACTAAAAATTAGACCGTGCTTCCTTGGCAGCAAATCTAAAGCGCCTAGAAAGAGATTAAGTTCTCTGAGGGTGCTATTCAAATTTTATTAATATTGTATTAAGTTAGTAAATCTGTCAGTTTAAGGCTACAGCAGCGGTCTTTAAAGCCATCTTTGCTGTAATGTTGTCACACAAAGTACTATTTATTTTTAGGTGTAAGTGCAAAAACTTTTACAAAAAGTTATGCTTTATTCGCTGTATGAGGATTAAAACTAAAATACGATGAGAAATTTTACTATAATATATGTAGATTAACACACGTGGAACTATTGGAAAGCCAAATACAAAGAATCGATCTATAAGTTGCATATAATATAAAAGGATTAGTAATGTTGAAACTTCGGCAACCGCAAGGTAAACAAAACTCTGCTGGTTATGGCGGCCGAGCTAAAGCTGTATGCTGTGGGGCTCGAAGTGTGAATCTTTCAAACTGAAATGGCTTTATATAGCTACTACGGACATTATAACTAAGCTCATTGCCACCAGTAGGTGACTTAGTTAGTCAGATTGTAAAAAGTTATATTCAGTCTGTTGTAACCCAAAGTATAAAACTACCAGTATAACTAAGCTCATTGCCACCAGTAGTAGTTTTTTCACTCAGACATACTAAGAGCTAACAGCAGACTGAGTAAAAAAGAACTTATCTATCGGTCAGGATGATCTGTCTCTTATCTGTCCTATGCTGTCAAAAACCACGAAGCTCGCATGGCAAAGCTCCAACTTATGGGAGACCGATAGAAATTGCTGCTCACTCCGAACCATATACCGATAAAGTGCTTCACATCAAAAACCATCATGATATTATTAACTAACTGATCCAAAATGCAGAGGTTCTACCGGACTTGTAAGCCATTTAGAAGCCCGTTCATCTGGCTGATTTCTGTTTGATCATTTAAAACCCACAACATTTTAACCCAGCACCTGCATTTCACAGAGAAAGATCATTTTTGATATGTTATTCTCCTTCTATAAACAATGGCTCTTTGGCTGTAAAGAAGCCTGTACGTAGAAGATTCATTTTTGTTCATTAATTGCTCTCTTTGGAACTGCTGAAAGTAGTAGAATGCTTCGCTTTCCGCTTTGTCCGAATCCTTATTCGCTATTTTATCCGAAGCTACATTTAAAAAATTTAATTATCATCTTGATATTACATTCATATATCGTATATCATCTTCATATCATCTTCATAATTCATTATCATCTTGTAGGAATCCTCTTTAATTTGGAGGTCTCGTACGTGGTTATTCTAGAAAAAAATAGATTAGTTGTACATTTCTTTCATTTCAAGTCTTAGCTATAGATGCTTCCGTTCTGCTTCGGCTTGCCTATACATCTGAACTCACTCCCCCCATATTTGCACAACGATAACGACTCTGTTTTTGTTTCAGATGGTTGCCTGTTGCTCATTTTCTATACAGACGCTCTTCCTTGACACTGCTTCAAGATTTCACCTTGTGTTCTTTTAATTCAAAGAAAGTCAAACGTCTACCTGTTCCGATAGCATCGTGAGTGCAACGTATGGCAACTGGGTTTGCAGAACGGACGAATGAAGCCAAATGGTAATTAGAAAGATGGCAACCATCTAGCCACCGAAATACTCTTGTGATTAATAATAATAAAGCAATTGTACAGCCTTTTAAGGAAACAACTAGTACACTAAACGAGGCCCTTCGCATACGCTCGAAAGGAGGAATCATGTCAACCTAACATAGCAAGCATACTATTCCTCACGATTGCAGCACTCTTAAGTACATACAAAACCATTTACACTTACGACGTAGCTGCAAAGATAACCGCTATGGTTGTTGTCTACGCTGTAAGATTCTTCAATTCAGCGGATATCGTGATACTGAAATGCCGGCAATTAGTAATCGGATTTCAATTATGGCGATCAGAGTGGGTGGTCTATGAATTACGATATTTAAAGACCGCGAGTAACATAATCTTGAGAGGTACGATTATCGCTCACTCGATACTTCGATTTAAATTGAATGATAAAATAGATTATAGAATTGTTCGATTGCTGTAAAGGCTTGAATTTGTTTCGGAGCATCTGCATTTGACAAGCCATGCAGCTTAGATTTTAGTGCTTGCACTTCACGACCCAGATGGCAGACTCGCAGGCTCGAGTTCTGCAGCAAACAATTATAACTGCTTGCTGCGACATTTGGACTGGATTTCAAATAAAAACTGTCTGTCAGCTGTTTTCGATCTAATAGGTGATTCAAGTAAATTGTGGGATGTTCTATCAGAATCTGTAACTCATGATTCAAGTAAATTGTGGGATGTTCTATCAGAATCTGTAACTCATTTTAGCTCTGAGCGTTAGGATGTTTAGCAACTTCCTTTTGTATTTTACAGAAATTTTACGTGAAATCCATAAATGTTTACAGACTTTTGTTAAACATATCATCTAGAGGATGTACAATTTAAAAACATAAGTCTGTTTTTCATTTAATCAAATGCTTTTAAAATGCCTCTTCCTCGACTTTCTGCTCTACTCAGCAGCTCGTTTGATTGTGGCGAGTCAGGCTCCAAAAGTAATCGGCCACCATGTTAGCATTCTAGCGGCTTTGATATCTACGCTCTATTTCACGTATGTCCTTATAAAACCTCTCATCTTTTTCTTCATTGAACGCTCCTAAATTTGATGCGAAATAGTCAAGGTGAAAGTTTAGAAAAAATGTATCTTAACACTCGGTATGCTGCCGAGTGCCGCATAGCCGTGAATCATGTTCCTGACGATTCTCGCGTAGTCAGCAGACTAATGATTGCCGAGAAAGTTTTCTAGCGCAAACTTAAATCCATTCCAACTCCTGCAACTTTTACCCTATCATTTTTTATGTAAACTGCGTCTTTGAAAAAATTCTTTGATCTATGGACCAACAAAAAATTCCAGCTTGTATCTTCGCCTCGCTAACTTGAAGATAATTTCCATGTAAGTACTTAGAAGGGTTCTTCCAACTGGGTACCCACGCCCATACCCACGCCCATACCCACGCCCATACCCACGCCCATACCCACGCCCATACCCACGCCCATACCCACGCCCATACCCACGCCCATACCCACGCCCATACCCACGCCCATACCCACGCATACCCACGAGTACTGGGTGGGCGTGGGCGGCGTCTGGGATTCCGTCTTATGGGTAGGCGTGCGTATAGGTGCGGGTACCCTGTTTTCAGGCTCGGGTACTTGGAAGTAAGTATTGCCGTCTGGATTCAGGGCCGTAGCGTAGTTTTTCATTAGTCCAAGCTTTATATGCAAGGTAGGAAGAAGCACTTTCTCGCTGTCGCCAAGAGGAGGCTTTCAGAGGTTGTCACATCCAGGCAGAAAGTGTGCTCGCTCTTTGCCAGTTTTACTTTCAGTAATGAAGAGCATCAGCGAAACTATTCCACACACACACACAAGGCACGAAGGCTATTTTGTGTAGCCACCTTGAAGTCCAAGCAGAAGGGCAACGGCCTTTAAATCTCCGCATAGCTGCCGCTGCGTATTGATCGCATATTTTACTACATCGAGAATTATGCTCATGCGTCCGTTACTCTTTTTCAATCTGTACAGAATAGAAAACCGGCAAAGAGGAAACTTTGTTTCCATTGTGAAATAAGACTTCCTTTAAAATTAGGTTCGATGGATCAATGAAGAGTCTTCACTCAGTTAGATCATAGCACATTTCCATTTAGTTTAGTAGAACTTCGACGTTGTTGCAATAGACTAGTGAATCCCTAATCAAAAAGTACGGAAGAAACTCTTTTTCACCATGTCTATACTACAAAAATGTAGTAACCGGCACGAGAATGTATCTCTTTTAATCTAGCACCGAGGAGTTCAGCCTACTCTTTGGACAGGTCAAGGTCTCTCACTAAATTATCAAGATGAAAGTGTGACATTAGTTTAATTGTTGAAAAATCTAACGCATCACTGTTGTCATCAACGTCACCTTCAGTTGAGCTCGACTCACTGTCAGTCACTCTAATATAAGTGCAACAGTTGGAGCACGAACTTCCACCTCAGTAGTGTGCGGTAAAGATCGCATCACTGACATTGGATTTGGATACTCAATTGTAAGCTTATTCTTCTTGCTGAAACCCTGCACTTTAGTGATGCATAAATAAAAATCCGAAATTTGGTTAGTTGTTTCTCTCCAAATCACCGGTACTCCAAACGGCATGCATTTACTTTGACCTTTAAACCATGGCCTCAAATTGTCTACATACGACTTCAGCGTCCTACGTGGTGCCCCTGTCTTATCCTGATCTCCCGTCGGGTCCGTCCTCGGCCCCATGCTGTACTCCATTTATATTCGACCTCTGGGAAAAGTGATTAAGGCTCATGGAAAAGGATATCACTTTTATGCTGACGATACTCTGCTGTATTTTTCATTCAGACCGTCGGAATCTGCTGCAGCAACTGATAAACTGAATACTTGCCTTGCCGAAATTCAATCCTGGATGTCGAAAAACTTCTTGAAACTAAATGACGATAAAATTGAACTGCTGCTCGTAGGACACCCTAAGCGTGTGGCTGGATTAAAGGGCTTTGCTCTTCTAATAGGGGATGCTGTTGTGCGATCATCATCGAAGTTTAGTTGTTTTTTCGGCAGCTGCTTAAATTTAAAAAGCTTCATTCAGAAGACTGCTTCTACAGCTACCCATCACATCCTTACCTAAGATAAGGAGCTGTCTTCCACCGTGGCTTGCCAAAATTTAACTAGCTCCTTGGTTCGGTCTCGGCTTGATTATTGTAGCTCCCATTTGGCTGGGCTACCAAATAAATAGCAACTACGCCACTGCAACTGGCTATGAATATGGCTGCAAGGCTGATAATAATAATAATAATAATAATAATAATAATGCACTTGATAAAGCGCCCTCAGAGAACTCAATCTCTCTCTAGGCGCTTTACATTTGCTGCAAAAAGAGATGCAATTGAATGGTGAGTAAAATCATGCTTGACAAACAAACAAAATAAATAACATGGTTAGGGGTGACATGCACAGGGTCAGCATGCAAATGTGGTTAGTGGCAGCATGAACAGTGTCAGCACGCATAAGCACGTAAAAGAAGAATCACAAGGACCCACTAAATGCTGTCCTAAATAGGTGTGTTTTTAAGTTCTTTTTAAATGTGGTCAGGTCAGGGGATGTTCCGACGCAGGTCGGGAGGGAGTTCCAGGCTTTGGGAGCATACGAACTAAAGGCACGGTCTCCAAAGGATTTGAGGTTTGTACGAGGTATTTCTAGACTGTTGGATTCCGAAAAGCGGGTGGTACGATGCTCGGCCTGATGGGGGGAGTATATCTGAGATATAGGCTGGAGCCAAAGAATGAAGGGACCTAAAAGTGAGCGACACAACCTTGAAGTCAATCCGTTGCTTGACTGGTAGCCAGTGCAGGTCGGCGAGAAGTGGAGTAATGTGGAAACAGCGACGCTCACGACAGACAAGCCTAGCTGCAGAGTTTTGCACCAGCTGCAATCGCCTGATCGCACATGCTGGTAGGCCAGTAAGCAGTGAGTTGCAGATGTCGAGACGAGATGTCACGAATGCATGGACCAACTTGGACGTGGTATCCTTCTCTAAACAAGCCTGAATTTTAGCAATGTTATGTAGCTGAAAATAGGCAGATTTGACTGTGGAGCTGATATGGTCGTCAAACAAGAGGTCACTTTGAAATATGACACCTAGATTTCGAGCTGATTCAGCTGGAGATATGCTGGCAGAGCCAATTTTGAGCGTCAGCCTTTCCAATTTCTGAATCACACTGGGTTTTCCCATAACTAGTAGGTTAGTTTTATCATCGTTTAGTTATAGAAAAAATTTGCTGCCATCCATGTGTGGATGTCATCAATACATGCAGCAAGTGAGTTTAGAGAATTTGAGGTGCTCGAAGGCTGGGAGGGATCAAAGCAAAGGTACAACTGAGTGTCGTCCGCATAGAAGTGAAAGCCTAGATTGTGCTTGGCAATCACATCAGCAAGAGTGAGAGTATAAACCGTGAAAAGCTCCGGACCTAGCACGGAGCCCTGAGGTACTCCATATTTCAGAGGTACCTCAGATGATCTTTGTCCATTCGCGTCAATACTCTGGAGTCTCCCGCTGAGATAGGACCTGAACCACTGCAGAGCAGTGCCAGTGATGCCCAGGCGAGATGAGAGGCGCTCTAGAAGTACTTTGTGATCGATGGTGTCAAAAGCTGCCGAAAGATCGAGCAAAACAAGCAGAGACACTCTACCCTTGTCTGCATTCCTAAGTAGGTTGTTGTAGACCCTAAGCAATGCTGACTCTGTGGAGTGATTAGCTCTAAAGCCAAACTTGAACTTACTAGCAAGGTGTGAGGTTTCGATATATGAGTTCAGATGGTCTGCTACGACCCGTTCCAATGTCTTTGATAGGAACGGTAGAAGGGAAACTGGGCGGTAGTTGCTTAAGTTCTTTTGGTCTAGTGTCGCTTTCTTGAGAAGTGGCCTGACTACAGCTTTTTTAAAAGGTGCTTGGACATGACCTGAGGCTAATGACATGTTAATGAGTGTAGTTTTCAAGTCCCAGAGATTTTACAACGCGTCTCCTTGCTAAAAGAGCTAGGATGGCTGCCGGTTGATCAACGGATTCAGAGCAAAATACTTACGCTGACCCACAAGGCCCGCCACGGCTTGGCTCCTTCGTACCTAGCTGAACTGCTGCCAGTTTCAGCCTCCTCGTGCCCTCAGGTCCTGCATGAACAATTAATTAGCTGTTTCATTCCTCGCCAAAAGACCTTTGGCGACAGCAGCTTTAGCTCAGCTGATCCTAGACTGTGGAACTCGCTTCCACAATTCTTATGCAATGACAACTACTCTCCTTCTGCCGACTAGGGCTCATCGTTTTCAGCGTTCCTGAGCTGCTACTTTCATGCTACTCACTCCCGCAATGGCTCTCCTGACTCTGCTATGTTTCCCACTTTCTCTTTCTTGCGTGAGATGAAGTCTGCTGGCTACCGAATGCTTACCGAAAGCCGCTGAGGCTGTGACTTCGCTATACAAAACTCTCCTGCGTAACACCCACCCATATAGACTTTGTGGCTCTGTGGAGTTACAGACGGAGATGCATTGCATTAACTCAGTACGAAACTAACCTAGTCTTTCTATCTGCATTCTAAAGAGGATCTCTCGCAGGCATCAAATATGGTCGCCATAAGGTCCCTAAGCTCCCCAATCTAATAATTAAATAAAATAATTCAGCTGGATATCAGGATTATTGCCCTCTTCAGCTCACCTAAGCATATTGGGCAATCGTTGGTCTTCCAAGATATTATTTGCCTATAGAAAACCACGGGTCTGCAGTTGCCAGATTAGAAATTTACGAATTGCTGTCAAAGCTCGCTCACTTGCGTTGATATTTACGGTGTCACAGGATACGCGGAATTGGCCAGAGGCCAATCTGCAGGCTGCCCAACTGCAGTCGACATTAACCTTACAGAGCTGCTCCTGCTGTTTTTGGACCGATTGCAGTTTATCAATGGACCACGCAGTACTATTTCTACTATTTGTACTATTATATGCGCCATTGCACTATTTGAAGCCACGACGGAGCGCTCAGAGTGCACAGGTTCTTTCTCGCTCCCAGAAAATTAAGGGGCCCTGGAAGTAAACCAATTAGTTCGAGCTGGTGGACGGCTAGCGAGCACTTGCTGCGCCTTTCCAGCTGCGACTAGCCTCAGAGTCTGTGTCCTGGTTTAACACTGTGGCTGTGGTTGAGGAGGCGTGGCCTGAGCTCGGCCCGCGGCCGAGGATTTCGATGCTAATTGATTGCCTGCTGATTGCTAGCCGAGAAGATCTGGCGACGTTTAGTGGTCGTCATGGTCCCAGTTTAACCCCCCCCCATCAGCCCAATACCAACCTAACTCAGATCAGCTGCCGGCATCTTAAAAAAAATAATATTAATAATGGAATTGATAATATTAATATGATCTCTGTTTAGGGACATCGCAGAACTAAAGCAATTTCTAGGCACTTATTGGAACTGCATGTGGTCTAGAATGTTGGATTTTCTAATCGATACCCACAGACGCGATACGGTACTTTGTACCCAATGTGTTTATGTGAAAACCTCGAGACTTTGTGACTATGCAAATAAGTAATGTGGCCTCAATAAGCGCCAGCATTAGAGAAGGGATACCACATCCACAATGGTCCATGCATTTGTGACATTTCGTCTCGACTTCTGCTTGTTGGTCTACCGGTCTGCGAAATTAGGCAATTCAAATGGGGCAAAACTCTGCAGCTAGGCTTGTCTATAGGAAGTGTCGCAGCTGCCATAGTGCACCACTTCACGAATACCTGCACTGTCTCCCAATAAAGCGGCGTATTGACTTCATGGTTCCGTCACTTAGTTTTACGTCTCTTAATTCTCTGACTCCAGCCTACCTATTACTCCCTCACCGGGCCAAGAATCGCACAACACGCTGTTCTGACTCGAATGTTTAGCCATACCTCATACGAATCCCAAAACCTTTGGAGACCGTACTTTGAGTTCACATGCTTCAAAAGCCTGGAACTCACTACTAGGTGATGTCACAACATTCCCTGACAGATGACATTAAAAAAATACCTGTTTATTACGGCATTTAGTGGGTCTTGGTAAATCGTCCATCGCTTGCATAAGCGTGCTAACACATATATGAGTGCTGACACTTAGGCTGTGCCTGCTGCGTGCGGATGTTACCACAAATCATTTGGTGATGCTTTCTATACAGCATCTGTAAAGTGCCTAGAAAGGGATTCAGTTCTACGAGGGTGCTGTACAACTGTATTATTATTAATCTCTGTGTCTCTGTGTCTCTGTGTCTCTGTGTCTCTGTGTCTCTGTGTCTCTGTGTCTCTGTGTCTCTGTGTCTCTGTGTCTCTGTGTCTCTGTGTCTCTGTGTCTCTGTGTCTCTGTGTCTCTGTGTCTCTGTGTCTCTGTGTCTCTGTGTCTCTGTGTCTCTGTGTCTCTGTGTCTCTGTGTCTCTGTGTCTCTGTGTCTCTGTGTCTCTGTGTCTCTGTGTCTCTGTGTCTCTGTGTCTCTGTGTCTCTGTGTCTCTGTCTCTCTGTCTCTCTGTCTCTCTGTCTCTCTGTCTCTCTGTCTCGTCTCCCTGTCTCTCTGCCTCTCTGCGTCTCCCTGTCTCTCTCTTTGTCTAAAACTCCAATTATCGTCTCTCATTGGTACAAAATACCCCCAGGGGCCTGCAAGCAAAAGCACGGCTGCGGCCGGCGGCTGCAGTTATCACCAGATCAGGCTTCGCGAATCCCTATTTAAAAAGTCGTGGCATCTAAGCAACAGGGTTTCTTTTATCAGATGGGATTTATGAGGACCCGCAGCCGCAACCGCAGCGAATTGTGCTGTCGCTGAGACTCACGGTCGCCAATTAATGGAAGCTTCGAGGCCGCACCCGATGATTCAGCGGACGATGGACGCAGATCGAGCTCTTTTTTTCTGTAATCAGCTTAACCTTTATATGAAGATGAACCGGGCTAGCTACTATTGTCCCACTTCAAGGCAGGGCTAACTTATTCGTTCTGCTTCGTTCCTGCTTCTTTTAGTAAGTTTACACGTTCGGTTTGCCTTTCGTTCTACTTCCATCTAGCCGCCTGAGAGCTTCACCCCTAGAGCCATCATAGGAAAAGTGCTCTCGCTACAGACGTGACGTGACGCTCTTCGCAACGCAAACTCCCGGAGGTGAATTTAAACTTCAAGCAATTGCCTTTATCGCCCGTCGTAATGGCATCTCGCTCCAGCATGAAGAGCTCGTATTTTCCAGTAAACATGGAGTCTCTCGCGGAACGCGTTGATGTTTTTTGCCGACCGTATCGATCGTGCCTTTCAAAACAGCTGAGAAGGTGCGAACTTGACTGACTGCGCCTATTATTAATCGTTCGTTCGCTTGTGGCTCCCGTCGGGTCTTGCCTTTCAGTTCACGCTCAGCTCCTCCGCCTCCGCCTTCGCCAAAGCAGTCTTGGAACATCTACCCAGTCTTGGTGACGTATGCACCGAAGACGAACGCAAGACTGAAGCAGGACTGAAGTAAGACGGCAGACCGCGCGAATGCGACTTTAGACTGTGGCCCATCCTAGACCACGCAAGCATATCGCTTCTTAGCATTTAATTCGAGCAGCACGCAGTCATAATAATAATATTAGTAATCCACTTGATAAAGCGCCCTCAGAGAACTTAATCTCTCTCTAGGCTCTTTACACTTGCTGCAAAGGGAAATGCAATTGAAAGCTGAGTAAAATCATGCTTGACAAACAAACAAAATGAATAACATGGTTAGGGGTGACATGCACGGAGTCAGCATGCAAATGTGGTTAGTGGCCTGTTCTGAATCGAATCGTTTAGCCATACCTTGTACGGTTTTAAGATATTTGGAGACCTATAGTTTGTATGCTCCCAAAGCCTGGAACTCATTATCGACGCAAGTGACAATGTCCCCGACACGACGAAACTTAAAAGGAAGCTTAAAAAGCACTTGTTTGTAACAGCACTTGGTACGTCTTTTTTATTCGTCTTTCGTGTGCCTGCGTAACCTGCTTACACTGTGACTGCTGCTTGCGGATGTTACCACCTATCGTTTAGTAAGGATTTCTCTACGGAATCTGTAAAGTATCTAGAAAGAGATTTAGTTCTCTTAGGGCGCTATACAAATGTATTATTATTATTATCATTATTATTACTAGTAAACGTCCAGCTCGGGATCTCAAACACTTATTCTGGATTTAACCAATGGTCAGATGCAATCGCAAGTGAACTGAACTGCTGTTCATAGGACACCCTAAGCGTGCGGCTGGATTAAAAGGCTTTGGTCTTCTAAACAGGTGATGCTGTTGTGCGATCGTCACCACTTGCTCGAAATTTAGGTGTCATTTTTGACAGCTGCCTACATTTTAAAAGCTTCATTCAAAATCTACAGTTAGCCATCACGCCAGATTACTATCTTAGATAAGGAGCTGTCTTCCACGCTTGCAAAAGATTTAACTAGCTCCTTAGTTCTGTCTCGGCTTGATCATTGCAATTCCTTTTTGGCTGGGATACCATCAAAAGCAACTAGGCCACTGCATATGGCTATGAATATGGCTGCAAGGTTGGTTTGCAAATCCCAGAGGTTTGATAACGTGTCTCCCTTGCTAAAAGAGCTAGGATGGCTGCCGGTTGATGAACGGATACAGAGCAAAGTTCTTACGCTGACCCACAAGGCCCACCATGGCTTGGCTCCTCCATACCAAGCTGAACTGCTTCGCCAGTTTTAGCGTCCTCGTGCCCTCAGGTCCTGTATGGACAATAAATTAGCTGCTCCATTCCTCATCTTAATGACCGTTGGCGACAGAAGCTTTAGCTCTGCAAGTCCTAGACTGTGGAACTCGCTTCCACGATTCTTAAACAACGACAACTACTCCCCTGCTGCCGATTGTGACACATCCTTTCCAGCCGTCCTGAGCTGCTACTTTCATGTCACTCACTATTTCAACAGCTCTCCTGACTTTTTGGCTCTGCTGTGCTTCCCGCTTTCTCTGTGTTGCGTGAGATGAATTCTGTTGGCTTCCGAATGCTTACCGAAAGCCGCTCAGGCTGTGAGTGCGCTTTACAAAACTCCCCTGCGTAACACCCACGTAGTCTTTGTGACTTTGCTGAGTTTCAGAAGGAGATACATTACATAATTTATATGTGTTCCTCTGTTTAGAATAATATAGCAATAGTGTGAGTTGGCTAAACGTGGGCTACCCGAAATTGACCAAGGAAGTTAGTAGTACTGAATTATACATGAGATAGTTATCAACGTAATACAAAATCAGTTTAACAAAATTCAGGATTTAAAGTATTGGCGGGGACCCTTGAGTGGCGATGCAAAGCACCAACATGCATGATGATGAAGCCATTGCCACACCGGATGCCATTATCTCGATTGAAGCGTCACCGGCGCCAGGCGTTATGCGATTGAGGTCAAGTTTCTGTGGACCGGGGCCAGATTTGAGTTAAGACCCTCAAGGTCTAAGTCGATGTCCTCAACTACTTAGCTGTGTTAATTCTTCGGATTTCACAGATCTTTTTCGTGATGTAGCACGAAGCTGAGGAATTTAGCTAGTTATCTCTTGGTTAATTTCGGTAAATTTTGAAAAAGGCATGCCTTGTCTTCTCTGCAGGTGAGCCTTGTTGGCTGTGAACCATTCGGTAGATGTGCGTGCAAGCCTTCTGCTACTTTTGTTACTGACATCGCACGCCATGGACCAACCTGGCACTGCGTCATCCTCAATGATGGCTCTTGAACGAGGTCTTGTTCGGCTGCTAAGCAATTTCCTTGGTCCCAGACGAAATTGGCGCACTCAGGTCTATCTGACAGGCGCTCTCACCGTACATTCGGCGTTTGAAATTTTGTCTGACGTCCATCATCTTAGTTCTGTATTCGCTGTATTACACGGATCAAATGCAAACTAGTACCCTTCTTAATCTATTGACACCTTTTAAGTGAAAAGTAAAATGTGAATCTCAAATGCCTCTGTATAGTATGTCTCGGCTCTGTCTTCAGCTTAGCCAGAACTGGCATTGATATGATTTGAAATTTAGCGAAACTCTTTTCAGGTAATTTGGTTTCAACCACGAAAGTGGGCCTCGCCGTATGCTTGGCAGCTGCTGGAGCCAAAGCTGAGACTAAAATGAGGTCACGTGCCATAAGGCTCCGGAAGCGAGGCTATGCAGCGAACATCCGCCGCCTCCATAGTAGCTCGCGCAAAACTTAAACAGAGTGTTAGTCGAATTATAAGTGATAGCCGCAAGGCCGACGCCGACGACGCCACCGCCACCAACGTTTGACCAGTGTTTGATACATGCAAGCCATCAGAAAATTAGCTACGACGATTCAGAAACTGAAAATCTGCCTCGCAAACGTTCGGTCCTAAATGTTGCCTAATATTTCCGAGCTAAACAATAACGATACCAAACTTCTCACGAAAGAAGCCGCACAAGTACAAGTGCAACGAATGACTTGGCTCTCCTAATCAACGGTGCCGACACGAATATTGAGCGCTCGCAATTTGGACGTCCTCCTTGACGACTGCTGGTCGTTTAAACTTAGGTTTTCTCCAGACTGGACAATATCAATTCAATATTGACGGGGCTGCCGAAAAAATTTATTAAGCCTTTCTAGTTACTGCTGAATATTGTAACAACCTTAGCTAATAAGTCCACAATTTTTTAGTAATTCTTTTCCTTTGCCAACAAATCTGCAATGGTTCTTGATTGATCAACGGATCAAGATCCAAATTGACCCACAAGACCAAATTGATAAAATTGACAAAATTGACCCACAAGACCAGCCGAGGTATGGCTCCTCAACGGCAACATTTTCTTTTGTGTATTTATGCGTGCTGAAACTGTGCACGCTATTCCTAACCAATAAATATGCTTCCTATATTGTATATTTTAGGTGCATCGAAAAAGATTTAGCTAATCTTGGGAATGCAACATTATTGTCTTAATATTATTTTTATTTCCATTGGCTGAACAGCTGTATCATTTCAGACAAGTAGTGCTCACAGATTCCTTTGAAAACTAAATTCACTTAAAGACCGTTGGCACGCACAAGCTTTTGCTCTACAGGTCCGAATGCGAAACCCATTTCACCAATTCTAATGCATTGACACAGTCTCTCCAGCTGTTGACTCCGGCACACATTTTCCTAACGTCCCAGACTGCTATTCAATGCTGCTCACTTCCTCAACTGTCCTCCTGACTTTGCTATGCTTCAAAATTTTCTCTTTGTTGCGGCGAGATTAAATCTTTTGGCAACCGTATGCTCGCCGAAAGTCATTTAGGCTGTGCAATTCTCCAGCGTAGCAACCAAAGGGTCCTTGCGGTTACGGCTTGCTACAGACAGACAGAGATTCATGCATCGCGCAACTAAACGTGCCGCTCCCAGACTCGCAAGCGCTGGTAGAGCGTAGCACTGCGATAAATTCGTCTGCTTTGACCTTGGCTTTGACCTTGGCTTCGACCCGGTCATTCCTTAACCGCTCGTGTGGGCACTTACGCGTCTCCCAAAGGCAATACGCAAGCGAGCCCTCAGTAGTCACGATGCATAGCTGTTAGATATTGCGTTCTTCCTATTGTTTGCTGTGTTGCTCAAATCTACTGACCACGCGTGGAGTTTGAAAGTTTCCCGAATAAATTTTGATATTCGAATTGTTTTGCGCGACCGCGGCCGAGCACGTATCTCCCGAATTTTTGCAATTCGAAATGGTCGCGCTGCTACGCCACGCCCTAGCAAGAGCTCTAGCTAAGGCTCGACACCCGCATGCGAAAATCCTGGCTACGATACCGGTTAGGGTTCGCGTAGCGAGCGCAACGCCCCCCCCCCTAAACTCCGCGTTCGCTGTGACGTCGCCTCGCTGTGACGTCGCCTGCTGCTGCTGCTGCGGCCGAGGGGCCGACGGCGGCGCTGCACATGGTAGCCCAGGAGGCAAGGTGCTCACTCTTCAGGAGGCAAGGTTCTCACTTCTTCTTCTTCACCGAGGTCGTGCGTTCGAATCCTGCAGTTGAGCGATCCTTTATTGCAAACTGCAAGTGGTGGCGATCGTCGAAAAGGCTCTTCTGCCGCGACACAAATAAGGCTGTTAAATCGGCTGATTATTTTTTTAAGCGGGCCCGAACCTTTCACAATGCGCAGGCGAGCGAAGAACGCCCCGCCCCCTTCCACCCTAGATAATCTAGTCGGCTCGACTGTTTTGCGAACTCTGTTGACGCGGTGTGACCTACACAGCGACAGCAGGTTCGCTTGATGCGCACACCGCAGCCAGCCAGCTAGCTGCCTGGCTGAGAACCGCGGCAACTGGTGCTGCGTAACCACGGCTACGCAGGGCCCAGGCTCACTAGCCTAGTTAACGACCGTAGCCTCAGTACGCAGGGACGTGGCTTTGCGGTATGCCTCTGGAGTTCTGCTGCCGCCGCCGCTGCTGCGGCGATGGCTACAATGGCTACAGCTGCTGCCAGCCGTACCGCGGCCGCCGTGATTAGAGCGCCCAGTCCGAGCCGGCGTTTTGGGTTCGCGCCTGAGGGATGGCGGTCGGGCTAGCGGCTGCCTAATCACCCGTTACAAATGGCACGTCTCCTTGGCGTCAAGCCCGTTGCTATTGGCTTGAAAGGAAACAGCGCGGGCATCCATCCCCGCCTCATTAAAACCCATGCGAGGCGCTGGATGGCGGCGGGTACAGACTGCTAGCGCTCGACCCGGTCAACAGACGGCAACCGCCCGGGCTCGCGCATGGAAGGCGGCGCGGTAGCTAGCTCTTCCGACGGAGCCGCCGAGGCGGCGGCCGCCGAAGCCGCCGAGGCGGCGGCCGCCGCCGCCGCCGCTGTGTCGCAGCTGATGCTCTCGCAGCAGCAGCAGCAGGTGGCTAGCTCCTCCGACGACGAGAGAACAATCGCGACAATGACGATGCTTCGTGGGGCTCCGAGACGGACTCGACCGAAGAGAACGCCTCGCCTGACGACAACGCTTCGCCACAGGAGAACGCGTCGCCCGACGAGAGCGGTGCGGCGGCGGCCGCAAAGCCCGTGCCGCTGGCTACAAGGAGACCCTACGGCGGCAGAGCTGCGCCAGGTGAACGCGCTCCAACCGCGGTAGCGGCGGCTCCCGCCGCTACCGCTGCTCCCGCGGTCCTCGTCGCCTCTGCAGCGGGTTCGGCGGCGGCGACGGTGGCTGCGGTGTTGGCCGCGGCCGTTACCGATGGCCTACGACCGTCCGCGGCATCCGTCGGTCAGGCGGCGACTGCCTCCAAGGTTCCGCGCGTGAGGCGCGCCATAGGCGTGCCGTTCGCCATAGCCAGCAAGCTCGCTCAAGCGCGCGTTGACCTGCCACCCCCGAATGTCAACGGTCGCGCGGTCGCCGCGGTCCGCGAGCCCGAAGCCTACGACCGCAGTACTGGCGGCAGCAGTAGCAGCGGAAGCGAGGCCGCAACGTCGTCTGACGAGGGCGAGACTGTCAGAGGAGGCTCGGAGCCGGCGGCAAGCGGGCGCGCGGCGAGACGCGCTCCGGCGAACGGCTTCGGCGGCGACGCCGCGCGAGCGGCTGCCGATGGGACGGCGTCGGCTGCTAGCGGCCCGCCTCTGCGACCCGCCATCCGCAAGAAGGAAAGGCCGGTAGCGGGTAGCGGCGGCGGCGGCGGCGCTCGGTCGTCGTCGCATCGCACCGACCGAAAAGAGCTGAACGTCGACTCGGGCGCCGCCGTCGGCGGCGGCGGCGGCGGCGGCGGCGGCGGCGGCGGCGGCGGCGGCGGTGGCGGCTGCTGCGGGTTCACGCAGCCGCTGGCGCTGAGCATGCGGCTACGCAAGCGGCCCTTCGCGCTGCTCAGCCGGCCGCGAGCGGAGCCGCCCGGCTGCAAGCCGCCCGCGTGCGCCCAAAGGCGCCAGTTCGTCACGTTCCGGAAGCGCCACAGCGTGCGCGACATCAAGTTCGACTGCGACGGCACGATACTGCTGAGCACGCGACGCTCGGTGCAGCGCTACGACGCCAACGGCCACTACGTCGAGCAGCTGTTCGTCGACCACGTCGCCGAGCCGTTCGGCCTGTGGGTGTCCGCCGGCGGCAACGTGCTCGTCGCCGACCACCGCGAGGGCGTCGTCAAGGAGTTCGGCAGCGGCCAAGCTGCTGCCGCCGCCGCCGCGTCGTCGTCGCCGCCGCCGGTGCGCTCGTACGGGCCCGTTTGCGCGCCGCGCGGCGTCGCGCAGAGCGCTACCGGTTACGTGGCCGTGTGCGCCGGCGAGGGCCAGGGCGTGGCGGCGCGCTGCGTGGCCGTCTTCCATCGTCGCGGTCAGCTGCACGCCGTGCTGGGCGAGGGCAAGCTGCGTCTGCCCACGCACGTCACGCTCACCGACAGCCTCGTTGTCGTGTCGGACCACGCGCGCATCGTCGGCTTCGACACGAGCGGCCGGCGCGCGCTCGTCTACGGCGGCAGCACTTGGAGCGACCACCCGGCCGGCCTCTGCGCCGACGCGGACGGCTTTGTCATCGCGACCGACTACTTCCAGAACGCCGTCTGCGCGCTGCGCAAGGACCGCGACCGCGCCGACATCGTCATGGACTCGCTGCACGGCCTCCGCCATCCGGCGATCGTGGCGCGAAGCCCGTTCGGGCACCTGCTCGTCGTCGGCGAGTGGCACTCGCGTGGTCACGTGATCAAGATTTTCAAGCTAGGCGACTAGGCGGAACGCACCAGAGGAGGAGAAATAGGCAGTGGAGATTGCGTCTTTTCGTCGGGTCCAGCTTGCCGTCGCCACGGGCCGCTGGCGCGGCCTCACGCCTCCCGATCGGCGAGCGACGAGTGGCTAGGGTCTCCCGCTCGGCGCGCGACGCACCGATTGGCGCCTCGATCGGTGGGCTGCTGTCGAGTCGTGCAGTGCGGTGGGAGTCGTTGGAAACTAGCTCTGCGCGCGAGAGCACCGCGACGAATACTCTAATAAAACGGTGGGCGCGACGTTTTTCACGGACTTAAGTCGTCTTTCGTTTCCTAGTGTTGTGGGCGTGTCATCGCCTTCACGCGGTTCCGCCCCGCCCCCCCCCCGCCGACGTTCCGTCCGCCCAACCGGCGCCCTCCTTGCCTACACGTGATGTGTAGGCATGCCGCGAAATTCCCCTTCTGCCGGTGCGTCGGCCGGTGAGCACGCTTTCCTCTGTCTTCTCTATTATCGGAGCGTGCTCCAGAGCAGAACGCACGACGGCTACTACATCAGTATGTACGCTCGCTCGCTTGTGCAGCCTGTATGCGATACAATACAGCCGTCGTCGTCGGCAACGCACAACTCACTTGTGGGGGCTTCGCTCTTCATCGCGCCGCCATCGCGCGCCCACGAGCCCCTACAGTGCGTCCGCATGCATCTAGGGGTTTCTCGAAGAAGAAGAAGCTAGAAGTCGTTCACCTTCCCGAACCCTGAAATAAAACCCAAAGTGCCGCTAACAGAATAATTCTTAATCAGCGATATCTCCTCAAAGTATTTCAAGCACGAATCAATGCAAGAGGCAGAAAATCGGCTCCGTCCGCTGCGATCGCCTTTTGCGATCGATATTAAGTCAGCCGGCGCGATGTTTTTCATCGCGAGGCTTACTTGTATCCGTCGGCGAGCCTGCAAAAGAGCTTCGACAGCTAAATGGAAGCTAAATTTCGCACTCGATCATCTTTAGCATCACGCTGGCAAACGCTGCTGACAGTGATAAGCGGAACACGGAGTTCTTGCAAAAAGCGTCGAAGCTTTGAATGACTAGCAGCGGCAACTGTGGCACCACCGTGTTCACTTGAAATCTGTCAGCTCTCTTCTGCTGCTATGAAAGCTGCGACAGGCCTAGAGCAGCGTCGCTATGCACTAGTACGTTTTTCATTTTTTCAAGTCGGCTGCTGCTGCTGCTGCAGCAGAAGATTGGCTCAACGCGCGACAATCTGCCCGGGCTTTACCGGCCTTTTGAATCGTTGAACGTCACAAATCGCACGCGTCGTCTCCATGCGAATCAAGAGCCCACACAGACACTGCGACTTCTTTCGCACGGTTGAGCTGAATCAGCGGAGTGATTTGCTCACCCGCACGAGGCTCGCATGCTGTCGGTGACAAATCACGAGGCTCCGCCGCCAGCGCATCGCCGCCATCAGCGATGCTGATGTCGGTCAGCTGCTGCTGGCTCTTCATTCCTCTTCCGCCTTCTCGGGACGCTCAGCGACGCCATCGCACTTCTATCGCCAGCCTATGCGACGTGCTCCCTATTATTGCCGCGATGGCCCATGATGTAAAGTGCTCGCTCTTTACTACCGAGATCGGCGGTTAGAATCGTGCAGTGAACGATCCTGTATTACCAAATGCAAGCGACGGTGGTAGCTCTTGAAGCTATTATGCCGCTAAACAAATGAGGCTATTAAACCAGCTAATAGTTTTAAAGTTTTTGTTTATAGAAGAAAGGTTAGTTCCCTTGGGGCATTATAAAACGCTGTAACCTCTTTTATTATATTAGCAAGGCCCGCATTGACAACAGCTTGCCTAATAATAATAATAATAATAATAATTCCTAATGGCACTTCAAGAGAGCCGAAGCTTAAATATAATTCATTTGTATAGCACCACAAGAGAACTTAATCTCTATTCATGCGCTTCATATGTGATCCGGGGCTCGAGCCCACGATCTCAGCAAGACCTTGGTCGGTGCGAGCACCTAAGCCAAAGCTTATTCCAAACTCTGAGTGACTTAAGCGGACTCGGCTACTGCTTTTACTGCGTCTTGCACATCCACTTTCCAACCAATAGTCACGCGAGGCAGCAACTTCCCTCCTGGGAGAATGCGTCGCGAGATGGCTTAAGGCGTTACGCAGGTAGTGTAAGGCAGGGTGCACGGGGTCGCATCGACTGCCAATTTGTGCGGTTACTCCTTACCGCCGCCGCCCTTCAGCCAATACCGCCAATCCCTCGCACTGCTCGTGGACCGTCGCAGCTTCGTCGCCGGAATCGACAACGCTACGCTACACCATTCTTGAGCTGCCCGGCTACCGTGCGCCTGTCGACCTACGTGTTGCCTCCGCTTCGTACGCTTCCTAAACCCGTGCCAAACAAAGTAGGAGGGGCCCTGCCGACGCCAAACGCCGCCAGACTGGCGCGCGCGACCGCTTGGCTTTAGCCGAATTTGGTTCGACGCCCGCCATCTTCGCGCTGCTGTGGCAGCATCGGAGCGCCCGAATCCCTCCGTCGCTTCGCGCGAGTCTGGCCGCCGCGAGCCTTCGTTCTGGCGTCAATTCCCGCCGGGCCTGCTTTTTCCAGCCGGCGGACGCAGCATTGCAGAGAGGGAAGGTGGCGGTTTGAACACTCGCTAGCGGCCTGATCGCACCGCGTCGGTGCAGCTGTATGCACACCCCACGACTATCGCGTGTCTCCGATAACATCCAAACACTGCCCGTGCGCCGTGCTTGTTCTGCTAGCGTTCTTCGCAAATTTAAGGCAGAAAGTCCTCTCGTCACGTCTGTTTTCTAGCTGAGCTGCACCGGCTAGAGTGACCTAAATCACGCGTCTGAGTGAGAGAGACTCAGGGAACGAGAAAGGCAAACAGAGAGAGAGAGAGAGAGAGAGAGAGAGAGAGAGAGAGAGAGAGAGAGAGAGAGAGAGAGAGAGAGAGAGAGAGAGACAGACAGAGAGACAGACAGACAGACAGACAGACAGACAGACAGACAGACAGACAGACAGACAGACAGACAGACGGACAGAGACGGACAGAGACGGACAGAGACGGACAGAGACGGACAGAGACGGACAGAGACGGACAGAGACGGACAGAGACGGACAGAGACGGACAGAGACGGACAGAGACGGACAGAGACGGACAGAGACGGACAGAGACAGACAGAGACAGACAGAGAGTGAGAGAGAGAGAGCAAGATACCGTCTTTTCACGGGTTCGCCTATTAAATTTGCTTCATCTTTTTGATTACGCAGCAGGCCACATTTAACTGCTCATGCGAAATGCACATGTGCAGTTCCACAGTACTCATACGATCCCACAGGAAATGGGCGGGTATGTAGGAAACAGCCGTGCGATCGTCCACTTAACCGGCATGAACATATGCAACATTTTGCTACTTAGAGTTGAATGCCGTAAGCATTTTA
This sequence comes from Cristatella mucedo, assembly GCA_009760855.2. Lineage (NCBI taxonomy): Eukaryota > Metazoa > Bryozoa > Phylactolaemata > Cristatellidae > Cristatella > Cristatella mucedo. Next base: position 18,740,785 of record WPIO01000001.1, on the reverse strand, counting down.
AAAGAGGGCAAACGCTCCCAGGTCTCCACGAACGGTCGTACTAAGATGCCTTCATGCATGCAATCAAGATCGCCCAAAATTGGCAAATTCTCCGCTTGAGTTGATGTCACGTTTTTAAATATTGTCTGCCTTGCGTCACCGCGGCCAGGCTGTCCGACAGCTGCTGGTTTCTTACGGCAGGTAGAGGTGACAGAAATACAGGACCAAAAGCAAAAGCTGCAGGAGTTCAGAAGAAGCGCCCATAACTGCGAGCCTCGTCTTTGGCTAGCGAGCCCAGCAGCCGCACAACGACGCGCCTCCGCCGCCCGCGCGCTCCCCAGCGCATGGCCTGCGGCATCTAGAGCTCCTGCTGAGGCGGGGCACTCTTTAAAGGGAACCGGAAACAATGCGTACTCCCGAGTTCAAGGACTTTTGGCTGGTCACAACGTACGTCAGCGTCAGGTCGGCTCCGTCTGACCGCGCCGCGTCGCCGCCAGCGGCCACCACGTCGCCCGCTTCGTTCGGGGACGATCTGTAGCGCGCACTGCCGCTCGGATTTGAGGCAGCCCGATCTGTCAGCGCCGCTTCGAACCCGGGTGATTTGGCTGCTCCAACATTCAACTTCGACGCCGTCACTTCCGCCGCTGCCGCGACGGCGGTCGCGACAGCTGCCTCCTCCGTCGCAGCGCGAAGCGTCAGTCGGCGCTTGGCGCAGTACAGCGTTGTGAGGACGCCGCTCGCGACGCACAGCGCGCCGATGAGCAGCGGCACGCCTATTATCATGCCGAGCACCGTCGGAAAGGCGACGCTGTTGTAGGCGCTGCTCGGATTCTCGAAATAGGGCGACGCGCCGGCCGCCTTCACGCCTGCAAAGCGCAAGAGCGACGCGCCGCCGCCGCCGCCGCCGCAGCGACGGCGGTGGCGGCGGCGGCGGCGCAGTTTGTCGATGAGGCCGAGGCGGGACCGCCCGCGGCGGCCGGTCGCTGCGGCCGCCGCCGCTACGAGGAGTCGCCGCGCGCGTCGCGCCGCGCCGCGCCGCGCGCGCCCTCACCGCACGGGACGGCGACCTTGCAGTTTTGGATGTACGTTATGTTGGACGTGCCCTCGCACTCATAGCCACCGCCGCTGGGCGGCGGCGAGTCGCAGAGGCGGCGGCGCATCATGACCCGCGTGCCGAAGCTGCACGTTACCGAGCAGCTTCCGGCGATCCACGAGCTCCACAGGCCCCACGATCCGTCAACTGCAGCGGGGCAGCGGCGAAATGCTAGACTGCGCCGCGCCAGCGCGTCCGAGACGGCTCGCCGCTGACGTCATCGCAGGGGCCACTCTTTAGGCGCAGAGCGGAGCGGTGAGCCGGCGGGTGGTGGGCGCCTGCGAAGCGATTGCAGGCAAAAGAGGCAACGGGAAACCGCTGAAGGGAGAGCAGCAATGAAAAACCGGAAGCCGCAGAAGGGGGAGGGGCAATTAAAACCAGAAACCGCCCGGAAGGAGAGGGGCAATGGAAACACGCTGAAAAAGCAGATACACTGAAATTTACGAATAAAGGCGACCTGGTGACGTCAGCTGCAAGCACAGCCGAGCTGCGAATCAGCAGCGGTGGGCGGGCGTGGCCTCAAAGAATCGCGAAGTTTCAGCTGCTTGGCTTGCTGGTGCATCGCACGCGCCAGGCGCCGGGAACTAGACTCGGCGCGAAGAGCTTTGGTCGCGCCATCTGCTGGAATGATTGATCCGGCATGAAATCCTTGATGAAATACTTGATAACAGTAAAAAAGAGGCTATTAAGTCCGCCTGTTCCTCGCAGCCTGTACTCTGTCCTCAGGAACATTTTCTACCCTCGCTTATGCGTGCTGACGTCACGCTTGCTATCGCTAACCAATCGGCCCGCTTCGTTACTCCAACATGCTTAACGTGAATGAAACGAGGTCCAGCTCTCTTGGGAAGCTATACAAATGGCTTGCTAATGCTATTAGCGGTAGAATTGCTTTTTTGCAGGTCCAGGTGTGGCTGCGACTTCCGCCGAAGACTAAGAAGCCTCTTGTCTAGTCTCGTCGCTATGAAAAAAGGTTTAGGCTCACATCTATAGGTGCATGTTCTTGTTGGGCAGTCGACAAACACCGTCGATGCGAGCGATGTCTCAATTCACGCGAGTAGATGCCGATTCGGGGCACTGGGGGCTGGGGGCATTCTGGAGGGCACTGGGGGCTCCCCGGCGATTCGGGCGTGGGCACTGTTACTCCCCGAGGGGCACTAGTTCAAAAGAAACATAAACGAGGACGGATTCCGACAATGTAGCGCTCATTTAAAAACTGCCATGGATACAGATGACCGTAAAAGTCTACGAGCAAAATGCCTTCGAATAATTCTCTTAGCTACGAGCGCGACTATTCAGGCGAAAGAGTGCCACCATTCGTGGGACTCAAGCGGCGGCGGCGGCAGGTGCACGGTTGTATTGCAGTTCGCGCGCCGCCTTCTACGAGTGAACGCTGGCTGGATGCAGGCACCGCCTTTGAGGCACCCGCACTGCACTAACTCAGAGCAGCCAGCAGCCCTCGCTGCGCCTACCGTAGCACGGCTCCTCGCTGCACGGCGAGCCGCCGTAGCGCGTGCCGTCGCCAGGGCAGCCGCGCTCGGAGTCGTAGCAAGTCCGCTGCCTGGCCATCGCTATGAGACCGTGGCCACAAGTGACGCTGCAGCTGCTCATTGTCTTCCAGCTGCTCCAAGCAGTCCATCCGCCCGCTGCAAGATACGACACGAATCCGGTCGCCGCCGCCTCCGCCGTCGATGTAAGATGGCAGCCATCTTACCCAGGGCATCAGCCGCCGCCACGCCACGACGACGCCCGGCGGCGATTCCTTTGCCCTTGCAGAGACCGAATGTCTGCTGCTGGCACTAATGGCAGCGTCAGCGTTGCTATCGTTCTGCTGAATCAACAGGCTCGATATAGTTATATTGAATGCAGGATAAATGAAAACAGACGCCTGACACGACTGAACCGCAGACGGTAGCGACGGTGCCTGCAGTGCCGCGAAACCTTGCAGCAGCAGCAGCAGCAGCAGCAGCAGCAGCAGCAGCAGCAGCAGCAGCAGCAGCAGCAGCGCTCGCAGCAGTTTATTTGGGACAACGCACGTAGCTGGACCCTACGGAGCCGAATTGTAAGTCCTGCGCCCGAAACTCCGGCCTTCCTCCTACACTCTGAACTCGTTAACTGGCGGCGAAAGGAAACGAAAGATTTCAACTGCCGGATATGCTCCGGCCTAGTTTTCTTACAGCTACGGGATTGGAGCGATTAGCGTCGATGTCTGGGCCGGCGCCTGCCTCGGCTCGCCGCCGCTCTCGCCGCATTCGAATTGAGAACACGCCGCTCGATCTCTATCGTCCCGTCGAACTCGCTCCACGGAGCGACGCAAACGGGCGATATTGCGATGAGGTTGCTCAGGGAGCAGCAAATTAATTTTGGGTGCAGACCGTCCCAAGTGATTGCCTGGTACATTTTTCAAGACGAGCGTGCAGAGCAGTCTACAGTCGCAACGTCAGTTATCTGCAATCGATCGCTCTAGTGTTGCATGAGTGAGTGCAGCGTATTTACTGGCTCGCTCCGTCGCCAAGGTTTTCGCACCGGCTATTGCGCAATGTTTTCGTAGACGAAGCGCGTGCCTGTGCAGGCGCTTCGTCAATTCGAAGATCCCGAGTTTCAGGCCTGGCTGGACAACAAATTACGCAACGCACGTGCGAAAAGCGATGACCAAATTAAAAAAACGGTGCACATGAATGCCCTAACCAAAATACACGTGCATATAGTTACGCCTGCACGTATCCCTGATATGACTATCTATTGGGTGACCACAGACAGAAGAATTGTATGCGAGTGTGCGTGCGTATTGTAGGTGTATCTATGGAGCTAGCCAATATCCTTCAGTATACAGTTGACGCTCATTTATCGCGGTTAATCCGTTTCAGACTCTACCGCGATAGGTGAATTTCTGGGAAGTAGGACTCTAGTTTTAAATCAAATAGCTTCGTAGTTGGAGCACTGAAAAAACTGCTTACTTGCCCTCTAAATACGGTTGTTAGCACTACATGAGCCCGCTGGATATGAGATAACCCCATAATAGTCACTATTACACTTGTAATTGCAATGTATCAGTCAGAATTAAAGAAAATGAGACATTATAGACATTAAAGATATCCTATTGATATTATCGTACATTTAATTACACGCGCACATAAAGTTCTTACACTAGGATAGTTAAACAGTGAGCAGCACGCTTTGATTGGCTTTGTTTCACCACACCCTATTTTTTGGAAAGATTCCTTGCCCACCCACAAATGGGGTCGAGCGGCGGCACCTGGCGTTAAAGGCTTTCGGGGGTACTCGAATACGTAGACCTAGAGACCATGTGTATATTAATTTTACTTTATATTGTAATACAGGGGTGTATTATTGACTCAGACAACCAAGAGCGCGCTGTATCATTTTCACTATCTCGATCAACTCTTTAATGAAAATGCGTGTACACGTGTATTTGAAAAAACCGCGATAGAGTGAAGCCGCACAAGTCGAAGCGCGAAGTGGCGAGGGACGACTGTACTTCGGTTTACAAATCGGTTGAAAGATCAGTATACATATCGGTATGCATTCAACCTCTGACTTGTGACGCTTCGACTTACGAAAATTTGAAGATTCGAACTCGGCCACGGTCACGCGAAAAATCAAAAATTAAAATGTATCCAAGAAAACTTCAAAATCCGCGCGCGGTCAGTAGATTTGACAACGCCGCAAACAGCAGTCAGGATACGACGTCTGACAGTCAGAACGCGTATCCTGTAAGAACGCATCATGTACCTTCTCGACTTACGACAAATCGACGTACAGGTTTTCCGGTCCCTATCTATTTCATAAGTCCTGGGCTGACTGTACTTAGAATAGCCGCACACGTGTGACTTATAACCTGGCTCCTGTCGGTCGATCGGTCGCTACGCACGCCTATCGCTCGCCTCCTTCCACGCGCCGCTCCGCGAGTACCATCCGCACGTGGGGGCACTGCCTTCACCTTAGCGGCAGCGGCTGCTCAGGTGCTCGGCTTCGGTGTCTCTGCGTTGCTGAAGCAGCCGCCGCGCAGCGTCGGCAATGCAGATATAGAAAATATCGGCCGCTAAGAATAGCGTCGCGTTTTGAGCGCCTATCGCGATAGCGACGCGTGCTCGAGATATCGACTAGTTCGGCGAGCGAATCGGCGGAGCAATCTTTTGGTACCAAGTAAGTAGCATGGTAGTAAGTAGCCTGGATGTAGCACCACATGGCGGCTGGAAAGGATGTGCCATAGTCGGCAGCAGCAGGAGAGTAAATGTCGTTGCGTAAGAATTGAGGAAGTGAGCTACCCAGTCTAGGACCTGCAGAGCCAAAGCTTCTGCCGTCAACAGTCTTTAAGGGGAGGAATGGAATATCTAATTCATTGTCTAAGCTCTTTCAGTGAAAGAGACACGCGGTCCAGCTTCCGGTATTTGCAGCCATATTCGTTGCCAGCTGGAGTGACCTAGAGGCTTTTTTTGTAGCCAAGCCAAAAGGAAATAACAACAATCTCAATAGATCAACAGCTCAACAAATATAACAACGGCCAAGAGAGAACCAAGGTGCTAGTTAAGTGTTTTGTAAACCGCCATCGAAGACAGTTCCTAACCTTAGATAGGGATCGGACGTTATGGCTATCTGTGGAAGCAGTCCTCTAAACGAAGCTTGCAAAATTTAGGCTTCGGTGATTTAGATGTCGAAGACGACGGCCAACGTCCGAGGACAGGGTGATAGTCGCACGACAGGCTCGCCTATTTGAAGAGCAGAGCCTTCTATTCCCGCCATACACCTGGGATGCCCTATAAGTAGCAGTTCCGCTTTTATTATCATCGTTTAGTTTAAGAAAATTTGTGGAAACCCAAGATCTAATTTTTTCCGGGCAAGCGTTCAGTTTATCAGTCGCTGCAGCAGATTCCAACAGTTTAAATCACAAATACTGCTGATTATCGCCAGAAGCATGCACTAGATAGCCTATTCCATGGGCGCGAATCAATTTTCCGAGAAGTTCAGTAGAAATAGAGAGCAGCAAAGAAACGAGGGACGGCTCCCCGTGGGGCTTCACGTGCGGGTCGGTCGGTCTGGTGGATGAGACCTGAAACCCCCTTCGCACAACGCGGATTGAAAACGACTGGACGAGCACGATTTGAACCTCGTCAGGGCCTCGTCTGCCTGACCGATCAGCACCAGACACCTCGCAATCTCACGCTCGGCCAGCAAGCAAGCCAAATAGAACGCGGGGCTGGCGACTTCTAGCGACGGCATACGATATCAGCTATGCTCATAGTGGAGCAAGAAGCCCGAGCGGCTGGCTATCTGGTTATAAGTTATACTTAGTGATACTTAGTGATACTGGTGCTAAGGAGTCTCGAGAAGCAGCGGCGACCCTGCGGAACAGGGTTGGTTGAAGAGTGCCCTTGAAGATTTTTAGGGGTAGGCAGCGTGCTAGATGCTTTCCGTCAGCGCTCATTGTACAGCATATGCGAAGTGCCTAGAAAGAGATTAAGGTTCTCCGATGGTGCTCTACAATCATAACATTGATTGTATTATTACTAACTACTCGAGTGTGCCTCTGAGCTAAAGCAGGCAACTGTTAAAGGAAGGAAGAAGCGATGCTCTCCTTTGCTGCAAGAGCTAAGATGGATGCCGGTTGATCAACGGATTCAGAGCAAGGGTCTTACGCTGACCCACAAGGCCCGCCACGGCTTGGCTCCTTCCTGCCTAGCTGAACTGCTGCATCAGTTTCAGCCTGTTCGCGCCCTCAGGTCCTGTGTAAACAATAAATTAGCTGTCTCATTTCTCCGCTTAAAGACAGTTGGCAACAGAAGCTTTAGCTCTGCAGGTCCTAAACTGTGGAACTCGCTTCCACAATTTTTACGCAACGACAACTACTCTCTTACTGCCGACTACGGCTCATCCCTTTCAGTGGTTCTGAGCTGCTACTCACTTCGCCGAGCTCGTTTGGTCTAGCGGTTAAGGTGCTCGCCCCGACCAAGGTCTGACTGAAGTCGTGGGCTCGAGCCCCAAGGCATATGTGAACCGCCTGAATAGAGATTAAGTTCTCTTGGGGCGCTATATAAATGAATTATACTTATTTTATTTATTTAGCTCAACTGCTCTCCTGACTCTGCTATGCTTCCCACTTTCTCTTTGTTGTGTGAGACGAAGTCTGTTGGCTACCGAATGAGTACCGAAAGCCGCTTAGGCTGTGAGCGCGCTATACAAAACTCTCCCGCGTAGCACCCACGTGGTCTTTATGACTTCGCGGAGTTACAGACGGAGATACATTAAATTACATAAAGAGATGACAGTGATGTATACTCGATCTACTATAATCTGGGCCAGTAGAAAAATGCTAGGTGCAAGGGCTACTAAACCAGTAGTGTGTAAGCTCTGCAAAATCTAAGCTACACGAGCTAACAATACAAATGGTAACACAATTAATACAAAGGCATTCGACCTTTAGGAGAAAATGACGAGTCCAAGGGTGGCCCTGCCACTAATACTATATCTGCTTCTCGACTTACTACCAACACGCGCCCTTCAATTTTGGAGACGTGCAGCAGCAAAAGTTCTCTCACGGGACTTCGCGAGCCTTCAGTCTAAGGCTGAAGGATTAAGTGACCTGGTTTGCATCAGGCGAGGAAAGAAGTGCAGAAACCGTGAGAAAGTGAGCACGCACGCACCGGAGAGGGCTGATAAGCATTGGCTCCCCCCCCCTAGACGAATCTGGAAGGGCATCCCAAGAGGCACATTTATCATCATGCCAACGCCAGGATTCCCTTATTATGGGAGGGGCTAAACCTTGAGGTTGACCTGGGCAGCGAATCAAAGGAATGCGTGTCGGGCAAGAAGCCAGCTGGCGGGGTCTTGTGGGTCGGTACGTATTTATTTATTTATTTCCTTATATACATATTACATGTATTATTGATTTGTATAACGCCCTAAGAGAGCTAGTCTCTATTCAGGCGCTTTACATACATTAAGGGGCTCGAGCCGAAGACCTCGGTCATCAAATACAATCTCCCTGACTTTGGTTTGCCGCGAGCGCCTTAACCACTTGTGGTGGACTTAAGCAACCCCACCCTCTCCCACGGCCTTGTGACGCACGCATAATCAATAAGTAAGCACCGTCCGTAAACCACTGGTATTTTTGGCCGGCCATTAATTGGAATGCCGCGTTCACCGTGAACGCTGCTAGCACCACTGAGGAGAGGGTAGTAACTGCACGCCTAGCTGGTTTGGTCCAGTAGTCAAAGCGCTAGCCTTTGACGACCAATATCATTGCATTTGAGAGACAAGGTAGTAGGCTTGAACCCTGTGGCTAATGTGAAGCGCCTTGATAGAGATTAGGTTATCTTAGGGTGCAATACAAAAGAAAAATATTCTTAATATATTTTTGTCACTTGCCTGGTCGCTCTGGTATAAGAGCTCCTTAGGGCTAAATGCGGTACTAATTTCTATCTGGACCAAGTTGAACAGATCTCCCGTGACAATATCTAGCACTAACCTGAATGTACCAAATAAGCCAACGGGACCAAACCTCTTATCTAATTGGCGAAGCCGATTGGACGCCCACGTCCACCTCACGGACTCAAATGAAGCTACACTATCCACGCAACAACGCACTCCGGGCTTTAAAATGCAATAGACGTATGCCGCCCGCTTCAAAGACGTCGCGCAAGCATTTGGAGCCGATAAAGCTGCCATTGACTTGTGTCCTAACGATATACATCGCATGCAATCAGTGCCCTGCTACGAGATCCCAAGGGGGTACAATCCCGGATCCTACAGTAGCTCAACCGAGTTCGTGACGGTCAAGGCCTTATGAACGGTAAGCGATGCCTTTCCCTCCGTCGACGATTGGGTCGATAGCCGCCATAATCCACCGGAATGGCTCGGGAAGAAAGACAATCCTCCTCCTGCTGTTCTGCGTAACACCCACGTGGTCTTTATGACTTTGTGGAGTTACAGACGAAGATGCAGTACAGTAATTGTTAGCCCAGCTGTAATTACCGCTCTACTTTTCTACATTTTCCTAGCTTGTGTCTATAAGCAGGAGAACAGAGATTAGAGCGACCTCCACTATCTCATTCATGTTGAAGGGATAGGTCCATTCATTACGAGTATCTAATTTTTCTGCCTTAATCAAGAAATAATGTTTACACTTGGCACCTCATATTCTTAGCTGAATAAGCCTTTGAGGTATAATTCATGGAAGTAAATAGTTGCAAACAGGTTTAAAAGTAACCCTAAATGATTAACAGTGAAAAGTGAGAGCTCTATATTCGAAATAGCGAAAGGACTGTCGGCAATTTTTAAATCATAAAGAGTTCACCAACATACAACGCTTGCGATAGACTGGCCGAGGGCAGACAAGGATAGTTGTTGACGAAGTCTTACATGGCGGAGATAAACCGCTAAAATTTACCAACGCAGATTAAAGCGACGGCTGCTTGAGCGATTGAATGCTTCAGGCGATTGAATGTTGTCAAACTGAGCAAAAGAGACCACGCGGTGCTTGACTGCACTCATCCTCGAAATGCCGCAGACAGAAATGCCAGCCAACGTCATTGGTCACATTTCTGCAAGAAGATCGGTGGAGGGTTTAGTTTACCCGAGGCACAAACGCTGTTAGAACGGAGTCGGCGTAAAAGACGCTAGCTAGCTTTCGAAGCTGAACGACCGAGTTCAACTCCCGCGATCAATGAGAAGTGGGCGTCGTCTGCTTGAAGAAAATAATGAGGTAATATAAGCTGATTTAATAGATTCCTTTATATCGGCAAAAGAGCCGTCACGGCTATCACGAATCGCAGTGGTCAATACAGATCGATCGCCGCAGGACTCGAACCCACGAGTCGGATCGTGAGGAGCGAGCACCTTACCAACCTGGGGTATCAGAAGGTTGTGAGCAACGGGGTGCAAAGCGTGCGCCGAGAGCAGGGAAGGCTCTATTCACTGAATGGCAGCTAACTTTCTCAAATTTAAGGACGATAAATCCAACTTACTTGTTATAAGCAAACTAAGTGTGAATCAGAAATTGGAAAGCTTAACGCTCAAAATCGGCTCTGCCAGCATAACGCCTGTTGCACCTGCAACAAATCTAGGTTTCCTGCTCCAAAGTGATCTTTCATTATATATAATATATAATTCATTTGTATAGCGCCCCAAGAGAACTTAATCTCTATTCAGGCGCTTCACATATGCCTCAGGGCTCGAGCCCACAACCTCAGCCAGACCTTAGTCGGGGCGAGCACCTTAACCGCTGGACCAACCCAGCTTGGCATTATTAGACGACTCATTAGATGACTCATTATTAGACGGCTCATTAGACGACCACATCAGCTCCATTGTCAAGTCTGCCTACTTTCAGCTACATAACGTTGCTAAAATTCCAGCTTGTTTAGACAGGGATACCACATCTAAATCGGTCAATGCATTTGTGACATCCCGTCTCGACTTCTGCAACTCACTGCTTGGTGGTCTACCGGTATGTGCAATAAGGCGCTTGCAGCTTGCGCAAAACTCTGAAGCTAGGCTCATATGTCGTGAGCGTCGTAGTTGCTACATCACGCCACTTCTAGCCGGCCTGCACTGGCTTCCAGACAAGCAGCGTATCGACTTCAAGATTCTGTCACTCACTTTTAGGTCCTTTCATTATTTGGCTTCAGCCTACCTATCAGATCTCTCCTCCACCAGGCTAGGCAATGGCGCCACCTGCTTTTCTTAATCAAATAGTTTAGATGCACCTCGTAGAAACCCGTGTCCTTTGGATACCGTGCCTATAGTTCGCATGCTCCCAAAGCCTGGAACTCACTCCCGACTTACGTCACGACATCCCCCAACTTGGACATTTAAAAAGAAGCTAAAAACGAACCTTTTTGACAGCATTTAGTGGGTCCTTGTTATTCGTCCTTTACGTGCTTATGCGTGCTGACACTATGCATGCTACCACTAACCACATTTCGATAGTGTTCACGTCACCCTAACCACGTTTTGCCTTTAGGCGTTGGGCATGCTATCACTAGCCGTTTGATCCTGATTCCTTTACAGTCCATGTCAAGAATCTTGGAAAGAGATTAAATTGTATGTAGGCGCTATACAAATATGTTACTATCATTTAATTATTATTATTATTTAAGCCCAAGTGTTGCGCGCCCCCCGTCGCCACTATGCTTAGCCCTGCCGCATGCGCTTCGCTTAGTCGCAGGTTCTACGCTCGAGCCGTTCTCGCTTAGTAGAGCCCCGAGAATGCCCACGTGACGGCCATAGCGGCTACATCCGACGTCCTCATTCCGCGAACCTTGCCGGCGGCTAGAGGCTGGACGTCTGCGGCGTAGGTTCTAGCTATAGCAAGCCGATTCGCCCCCTTCCTTCAGGAGAGCCAGCGCTACGCCGGCACCGACGCGCGGAACCCGCTCGACCCAGAACGATAGTCCTCACTCCAGCCTCGGTTACCACCTTCAGAAGTGCCGCGCCCTCTTGCGGACGGGCCGAGAATGGCGACGGTTCCGCCTACCGGGGTCACCTCGTGTAAACGCGCTGGCGCGCTCGAGCAAGCGAAGCCCAGAATATCTGTATATTGACCGTATTATAGGCCAGCGCTAGCGTGCCGTCTCCTGACTGCGAAATGTCCGCAATGCCGATCGAACAACCTATATATTTTATTTTAAATTTAAATATAATTATTATTATGTATATATAATTATATATACATATTATTTATTTATTTATATTTAAATTTTATTTTATATTTATATAGTGGCAGAAGAGCCTTTGCGGCCTACAGCCACGCTAGCAGGTGGCCGAAAGATTGCCTGCTGCTGGGCGCGAACCCACGCCCCTCGGTCGTGTAGCGCGAGCGCGGTGCCCTGCACTATGGCCGGGATGCCTATCAGCAACCCCTCGTGGCATTCACGAGCGCGACGCGGAGCAAGCATCGTCGCGAAACAGCCAGCACACCCGGCAGCCACTCCATCAAACGTTTCGCATCCACCCTGGAAGGGTCAAGGTTGTTCGGGTCCTAGCCCCGTCGACGTCGCGGTGCCGCCGGCGATTCGAGAGCCGTAAATTGATTAATAGCTCTCGCGCGGCCTTATTCGGCGGCCATCTGCCGGTATCTACTACGCATAATTCGCAGCTCGGCTCGACGGCGGCTGCGGTCGAACGTGCTCGTTTTATAACGCTCGCGCGCCTGTCGGCGCGGCCCCAGAGGTGCTGTCCGCCGCTTCCTCGCGAGCCGCGTCGGGCCATCGGCAAATCCGGAGGTCACGGTGGACCGAGGTGCAGCTCAACTTGCTGCCGCTTGAGCAGGAGCCTCCAGCTTCGCGTGCGAAGCGCCTTCGCTCGAGTCCCGCCGCGACCGAGCGAGGGCGCCAACTTTGGCGCCGCGCGCGCCGCGCCAATTCGACGCTCATTATCCTCTCTCCCTTTCGCTCGGAATGTACGCATCATCGACAGCTGCAGCCTAAGCGGCGACTCGCAGCTCTGCTCGGGTTAAAGTGCGCTCCGCAAATTCGTCGGTGACTACCCGAGACCGGCAGGCTGTCTACTATCGGCACCCTGCAGCGCGTCGTCTTCAGCTGTCGCCGCCGTCGTCGCCGTCGCCGCCGCCCCCTCCGCCCCCGCCGCCGCCCCCGCCGCCGCCGCCGCCCCCGCCGCAGCCCCCGCCGCAGCCCCCGCCGCAGCCCCCGCCGCCGCTGCCGCCGGATGTCCGTCCGCCGCTGCGCTGCTGTGCTTGGCCGCAGCAGACGAAGAGCGGCCTACGGGCATGCTTACGTTTGCAGTAGCGCGGCACCTCGCACGACTCGGTCGCCATTGACATGCCGAAGCATGCGTCCGCCTTCAGGCAGTCCCTGACCCTCGTGGAGTATCCCGACTCGCAGGAGACATTGCACGGCGACCACTCGCTCCACTCGCCCCACGCCGAACTCGAGGCTGAAAGCAGATCCGGCAGAGATTCCAATGTGCACGACGGACCGCCGCCGCCGCCGCCGCCGCAGAGCCAAAGAAAACTCGCCCGAACGACCGCTCGGCCGAGCGGGAAGTCTTTGCGAAAGATCGTAGCGCTAGACAGAAATACGCCACGCGTTCGTTCGCCCGACGCTTTGAAACAACTATGCCGAAAACGGGGCGAGAACACCGGCGGCGGCGACCGTCTCTGGCGCGCGCGCGCGAGCGGTCGCCACCTGGCGGGCTCCTCGCTTGACGCTTTCTGGCGTCGCACGTCTTCTTGCGACCTCTCACCAGCGTCGCGCAGCTGCGGTTTCGCGCGTCGGCCTGCAAGCAGCTTCCTGCAAGGAGAGGGCGGCACTTTTCTGCTCTCGCGCAGCGAACTCGAGGCTCGCGGCGCGACGGCTCGAGCTCGCGCGCGAGAGCGCGCTGCGATCGCCACGTCCGATCGCTGCGATCCGTGGGCAAAAAGCCCGCGCGCGGTTTCGAGCGGAGTCGCGCGAGCACTCGACTCCACGCGACGCGTGCGACCGCTCGATGCACGGACGACAAAGGGAATCTCTGCTGTTGCGCGTCCAACGTGACGAGGCAACCGCACGGCCGCCGTCCGCACGACGGCGCCACCTCACCTACGACCACGAGTATTAGCATCCAAGCGGCGGCGTTCTTGCAGCCGATAGTCATGGCCGACAGCGCGCCGACTCGAACGGCTGCCGGCCTTGAGCGCCGGCGACGACGACTCCACCTCTTGCCGGCAAGAGCGCCCGAGCTTCGCGGCGGCGACTTCGCCGACTCGCGAGACGACGTGCAAGAATCATCCCTCGAGCGCTATCGAACGACGCCGAGTCGGGCAATCGAGTTCCGCGGACAATTGAATTACGCTGCGCCGCCGCCGCCGAGGCTCGGGCGATGCGCCGGAGCGACTAAGAATACCGCAGGACCGCGAGCAGGCGCATCTTCAGAGGCGTGACTTCAAGAGCGCCCGCGGCTTTTCTCTCTTCACCTCGCGCTCTCTCTCTCTCTCTCTCTTTCGCGCGCGCGCGCGCGCGCGCGCGACAGAGAGCCATCTGTGCGAAAGGGTTGGTGAGTGGGCTGCGACGTCGTCTGCTCGTCACCTCGCGCTCGCGATCGTCGCCAGCGTCGGCGGCGAGGTGAGTGAGTCGCCTCGGTGTCGGAGCAGTAGTCGCTCCTCGCTGCGGCGAGCGCCGAGAGCCGCGCTCGCTTCGACCTGTGCGAGCGCGAGCGAGCCAGCGGCGGCGGCCTCGAGGTGGGCGGCAGGGGGCGGGGCCGATACGCCGTGTGCAAAATGCTCTACGCTTAGCGAGAGCTGCCAGAGCTCGCTGCTCGACATGGCCCGGCACGCGTCGCAGATGCCGTCCGTCATGTCCTCTCGTACGTTGTTGAAGGTCGTCGATTCGCCTGCTAAGAAGGCCGTACGACTTCTTGCCGTCGTCAGCTGACAGCGACTTTGAGCCCAATGCTCGCAGCATTGTTTTCCTACTGGGATAGACTTTCCTGCTCTGGCTGGCCATTTTCTTTACCACTATCTTTTCCAAACGCACTGCCTTATTGGGGAGTGCAGTGATCAATCGAGATTCGCGTCCTCTCGGCGGAAAGTAACGCTCTCTCGCGGTGGGGAAGCACTCGAATTTGACACCGATCGACTGCACACACGCGTGTAGGCAAGCACTTCAGCGCTAGTGGGCGAGAACCGCGAGCAAGCTGCACGTTTGAGCACCTTTGAGCGGCAAAAGAGCCCCGTCCATCCAAGGTCATTCTGTAACGCCCCAGGCCCCCTTCCCGTTTGACTTAGGATGGCATTGCCAGGTGCGTTCGCGGTATGCCAACATGGCGGCCGCTTCGCTGTCGCCGGTCGCTAGGAGCTCTCAGCGATGGAGCGAGAGGGGGAAGGGTCAACGAGGCCAGCGGGCTGCGGTAACGATAATAATAATAATAATAATAATAATGAACTTGATAAAGGACCCTCAGGGAACTCAATCTCTTTCTAGGCGCTTTACATTTGCTGCAAAGGGAGAAGGCAGTTTTATCGGTACTTGTCGCACTTCGGTAGGGATCAGTACCATTATGAGCGCTGTGTTTGCATTCTGGACACATTATTGCAGAAGCTGCTACTGCTCGTGATTTAAATAATTACATAAATGTATTTTTTATGCCAGAGATGCCACTCACAGTCAAGTTTATTAGCATTGCTTAAAGCAAGCCAAGCTAAACAATGTCAGTAGGGGGAGTCTGTGCTTATGTTGCGTGACAGCCGTTTGCTAGGCGGAAGATAATGGCATTGCACCGGCAGCACAAAAGACTTTAAGTAGCTGGCAGTTTAGGACAAGTTGACCACGACTGCCTCGTATGCAGTTGTGTAGATGGTCCGTCAACAGATTCTTCACTTGTGCGACGATGTTGCAGATGTGCTTGTCTGCTGTGTGGCTACAAGACCGAGCGGATGAGGACGGCGACAATAAACTGCAGAGAAATGGAGCGGAGGATCTGGCTCCGAGTAGCGGAGTGGGCGGAGTCCGGTCCATGGTCCATGGAGGCAAGGTAATGCCAATGCAGGACGTTTGCGTCCTGAATAGCCGCATCGGTCGAAGGCGGCCACAGTGCGGCAGCAACTTGCGGCTAATGAGATTTCCCGCGATTATTGTCCTGTAGCGTAGCTGCGGAGTCGAACCGCTGTCTGGAGCGGGCAGAGAGTTGCCTGACGCATCTGTTGCTTAATCGTGCGTCACCGTCACATGCATTGGCCTGATCTTCCGAGGCGCCACTGCTAGATGATTTGGGATCAGATTACAAGGACCTAGCAATGTGCGTCCTAGCGATGCTGAATGAGCATCTCTCGTAGCAACCAAGAAGGATCAGTTGCTGACTACGATACTACGAATGCCCCCACTAGCATCCGATCTAACCTTAGCTTTGATGAATCGAAACAGTACGTCTGACGTGATGAAGATAGGGAGCATGCGAATTGCGTTCTCGTGCTCTAATAACAGCCATATGCGGATTTTGAAGCTGAAATCTGTTTGTGAATAGCATCGTTTGAACTCATTTCAAGACTGCAGGTCCACGCCGTGGTTTGTCAGTAGTTGCAGTCGATAAGACGATCAGCCAAGTGCACCAGTGGCTCTAGACACTTGAGCGTCCTGTTGGTAGTGCTACGAAACAAAAGTAGGAGTTACCTGGGAGGGGGCAGTTGCCCTTCCCCTAGAGGTGGTAGCGACCGAGGTCGCCCTATTAAGCAGCGCATATAGCTTGCTTTCTACACGGTAGGCTGTGCTAGCGCAGGTCACTGAAAGCTCATGTTTTCTCATTTGCTGGTATGCGACCAACTACGGGAGCTCGTATATTACGCAGAGCCGAGTATCCCTCTGCCTGCTCTCGAGTACTAGATGTTCTAGTGCACTTCAAAGTAGTTGGTGGTGGCTGCATTTATAGTATATGAGCTTGGATGATGGAATCAGTTGTACGAGCTCATTGCAGCGGACAGTCAAGTAGGCAGGAGTGATCTCGGTCAGTTGAGGCCCTTCACTTCTTTGCTATCCCTGGACAGTTGTCTGTTCAAGGCAACAATACTCTCTCTCTCAGGCATTAGAAAGAAAAGGCAAGCAGATTTTACAGCCTCATTTATGTAGCGGCAGAAGACCCTTCGCGGCTATCACCACCACTCACACCGGTCAATAAAGGATCGACTACCGCCGGACTCGAACCCACGTTTCAGGTCGTGAAGTCGTGAAGAGCGATCACCTTAGCCCAGGGCTAACCTCCCGAGTAGCCAGAGAACAGACCCACAACAGTTCGCAAACGTAAGAATGCGTGCTAATTATGAATAATGCCCTTAAGGGAAAAGGTTTACTTCGAAAAGTATACCCTGCACATTCGCAGTAAATGCTGCCTCTAAGCGCCAGCAGGCGTAACTATAGCTGAAGTCACTCGAAACACAGAACGTCCGCCGACTATCACCAATACCAGTTTATTTACTCGGCACCGAGCTCAGAGAAGCTCAACTCTCTTCGCCCCTCTCACCCTTGTCCTGCCCCGCCTTCCCGCGACTGACCCCGTCCGTGCTATGTCAGTCAAGGAGCTGTCCAACCTCCCCCCACCCACCCATGCCACATCCATCGAGGGGTGGCACAGTATGTTCGCATGCTACATCGACTGAGGCGTAGCAGCGCAGGCGGTGCGACGCCAAAACCGCCGCAGGGAAGCTAGAGACAATGGGGTGCATTGAAAGAATGCGAAAATATGCTCGTGCAATGCTCCGAAGTTATGAAAGTAGGGCTTGGCAATCGAATTAAAATAGAAACGGATTAGGTAAGCCGTCCCTCGCCACTTCGAGCTTCGACTTTCCCGGCTTCACTTTATCTCGGTTTTTCAAATATATGCGTTAAACAGTTGATCGATAGAGTGAGAATGATACAGCATGCTTGGTTGTCTGCGTCAATTATACACCCCTGTATTACAATTAACATTACAGTACGTTTGCCTAATTACTGTATGCCCAAGTTCGAGCACCCCGAAAATCCTTCAACGCCAGGTGCAGCCGCTCGACCACTCCTTGCGTGTGGGCAAGAACTGTTTTCCAAAAAATCGGGTGAGGTGAAACCTTGCCAGTCAGAGCGAGCTGTTCGCTGATAGACTCTCCCATCCTCTTCTTATCCTGGCCACTGATTGGCTCAGCATCACGCATATTCTGTAATTATAAGAAGAATAATAATACACTTAATAAAGCGCTCTCACAGAACTCAATCTCTTTCTAGGTGCTTTACATTTACTGCGAAAAAAACTGAATTGAGTGGTGAGTAGTGTCATGCTTGATAAACAACATCAATAACATGATTAGAGGTGACATGCACAGGGTCAGCATGAAAGTGTGGTTAGTGGCAGCATGCACAGTGTCAGCACGCATAAGCACGTGAAGGACGAATCACAGGAAGCCACTAAATGCTGTTATAGATAGGTGCGTTTTTACTTTCTTCTTAAATATGGTCAAGTCAGGGAATGTCATGACGCAAGTCGGAGTGAGTTCCAGGCTTTGGGAGCATGCGAACTAAAGGCACGGTCTCCAAGGGTTTGCGGTTTGTACGAGGTATTGGTAAACTATTGGATTCTGAAAAGCGGGTGGTACGATACTTGGCCTGGTGGGTGAGTAGATCTGAGAGATACACTGGAGCCAAAGAATGAAGTGACCTAAAAGTGAGCGACAAAACCTTGAAGTCAATCCGTTGCTTGACTGATAGACAGTGCAGGTCGGCGAGAAGTGGAGTAATGTGGCAATTGCGACGCTCACGACAGACAAGCCTAGCTGCAGAGTTTTGCACAAGCTGTAATCGCCTGATTGCACATGCCGGTAGACGAGCAAGCAGTGAGTTACAGAAGTCAAGAAGAGATGTCAAAAATGCATGGACCAATTTAGACGTGGTATCTCTGTTAAAAAAGCCCGAATTCTAGAAATTGTATGCAGCTGAAAGTAGGCAGACTTGATTGCGGAGTTAATCTAGTCGTCTGACCAAAGATCACTCAGGAACATGACACCTAGATTTCGTGCAGATTCAACCAGAGATACGCTGGCAGAGCCGATTTTGAGCGTAAGCCTTTCCAACTTCTAAATCACACTTGGTTTTCCCATAACTGGTAAGTTGGTTTTATTATCATTCAATTTAAGAAAATTTGCTGCCATCAATGGGCAGATGTGATCAATACATGCGGCAAGGGAGTTGAGAGAATTTGACGTGCTGGAGATCTGGGAGGGATCAAAGCAAAATAACAACTGTCTGACATCCGCATTGAAGTGAGAACCTAGATTGTGCTTGGCAATCACATCGGAGAGGGAGAGTATAAAGCGTGAAAATAAAGGGATCAAGCTCAGAGCCTGGAGGTACCCCATTTTTAAAGGGTTCCTCGGATGATCTTTGTCCAATCACATGAATACTCTGGTGTCTCCCGCTGAGATAGGACCTGAACCTTTGCAGAGCGATGCTATTGGTGCCCAGGCGAGATGAGAGGCGCTCAAGAAAGACTTGGTGATTGGCAGTATTAAAAGCTTCCTAAAGATTGAGCAAAACAAGCATAGATACTCTCCCGAAGTCTGCATTCCTAATTAAGTCGTTATGCACCCGACGAAGCAATGCTGACTCTGTAGAGTGATTAGCTCTAAAACCAGACTGGAACTTACAATCAAGGTTTGTTTTTGCCTCGACGACACCCAGCTCTACTTATCCTTATGCCCTTTCAAGCCATGCTATTCATTCGACTCACTTGCAATTCCCTTACTGCCTGCATGGGAGAAATTCGTATTTGGATGGCTAGTAACTTCCTGAAGCTTAACGATAACTAGACCGACTCAATATTTCTTGAAAACCTTGTGAAACCTTGAAACCTTAAAAACCCAAAACTTGGAAGAGCTAGTCTTTAAGTTTTATTCAGCTAGCATCACTCCCGTGATCATCACTCTCAGTAATCTAGGCATAATTCTAAAGTGACTTATCATGGGGTGATTTGCACATTTCTTCCGCTGTCAAGTTGGCCTGCTTGTAGCTAAGAGAACGTCGGCAAAATTAGGACCTGTTCTGACAAGAATACGATAGCCAAACTTGCGCACACGTTTTGTGACGTCGTGTCCAGGCTATCGGAATTTCCGTTATTCAAGACTCGCCGCCTGTGCCCTCAATTGTCTGCAAGTAGTACTCAACTCAGCAGCTCATCTGGTCTGTCAACGGCGCCGCCACCACCGCTCACCTCCTCTCTATGAGCTTCGCGGGATCCCTATCAAGCAAGTCATCAGTTTTAAGAATCCTCTATGGCTTACAGGTTACTTCACTCGCATGCACCAGCCTACCCATCTGACCTCTGATACGCTGTAGCACCACGCGCTACTCAGCTTCCTGTCGTCCTTTGCACTATACTGCAATCTTTTGTTGGTCGAGCCCTCGGGCGGTAAGCATCGAAAGTTTGGAACTCGCCTCTGGCTGTGGTTAATAACTTCCTAGAGATCGAAACCTGTAAGTCTCAGAGAAAGGCGCTTCTCGTTCGGTCGGTCAGCTTTATATTAGCTACAGTTGCATCTTCTCTTTTTGTTCCGACCTGGGATGCTTGCGCAACTGCCCTCGATTCAGTGCATGCTACTTGCCAGAGGTCTTACTAACCGATGACATGGTCTTCACGTTTTCTGTAATATGTTGAATTTAGCAAGGTGCTTGTTTTTGCATGATCTATATCTTGCATGCCACTAATCCATGTGTATTAATTCTCTTGCAGTATATTTTTCACGGCCTGGTTAGAGATTAAGTTCTTGTAGAGTGCCATCAAATGACTTATTATTATAATTATTATTATCTGACTGTATCAAACATGACTGCGTATATGTACTCTCAACTTTCTTCTGGCAATGGAGGTTTACACTGGAGTACCCAGCACAACTCTTAAGGAGGATCTAATCCAAGTCGTGTCCTTGGGAGCCAACAATGGGAGTGGATAAAGGCAAACCCTTCGGTAAACCCTCTTTTACGTTCGATTAAAGAGGGTCTGTTGGCGCGTGCATTATCCGGCGGTTGCTACGGGTCTAAGGTTCAACAACTCTCCCTGGATTACCTTATTGAGACATATCACAGCTCTGTCTTCATGACTAAGCTGGGATGGCTGTAAAACCTAATGGTTATAAGAATTTTGTATTGTTCTCTCAGAGAACTAAATCTCTTTCTAGGCATCTTGCACACGCAGTAAAGGAAGCTTGTCGGTATCGTTGGTGATATCATTTTTGTAATAGCACCGACAGCTCGAATAAGCCCACACAGTGCCAATCACATGCACCCAGGAAATGCTGATGTAAAAAGAAGATGCCTTCTGCCTTGTTTAAATGTCTTAAAGTCATGGGATATTGTGACGTCAGTCCGGAGTGAGTTCCAAGCTCTGTGGTAGGAACTAGATGCACGGTCATTACATGATTGGAGGTAAGTAAGAGGCACAGCTAAATGATTTGACTGCGAAGAGCAGGCGTTACGATGCCTAGCCTGGCTTGGAACTAGTTGAATTAGGTAGGCCAGATTAAGATAAGAAAGCGACCCATAAGACTATGACCTAATTTTTAAGTCGATTTGCTGCTTGATGGGAAGCCAGTGCAGATCAATTTAGCCCTGCCATAACCAAGATTCTTAATGCTTCTTTGGGAAAAGGGGTCGTCCCCAAGTCCTTCAAATCAGCAATCGTTAGACCTATTCTTTAAAAACCTGGATTAGACACAGAGGTCCTAGCAAACTATCGTCCAGTTTCCCTTCTTCCGTTCTTATCAAAGATTCTTGAAAAAATTGTTGCTAAGCAGCTAGTTGAACATATTGAAAATAATGGAATGTCAGAAACATTTCAATCAGGGTTCAAGAGGCAGCACTCTACTGAAACTGCTCTCCTCCGTGTTAACAATGACATTCTACGTGGCAACGACGACGGGAATGTCATTGCCCTAGCTCTGCTAGATCTGTCTGCTGCCTTCGACACCATTGATCACGATGTTCTGCTTGAACGATTGAGAACACCGATTGGTCTGGCAGACGAAGCACTGGTTTGGTTTAAATCGTACTTGTCTGATCGTGTTCAATCCCTGTCGTGTGGGGATCAGGTCTCACACACGAGAAGGGTCACCGGTAGAGTCCCTCAAGGGTCTGTACTCGGTCCCTTGCTGTTCACCAGTTATACACAACCTCTGGGAAAAGTGATTAAGGCCCGTGGAATAGGATATCACTTCTATGCTGACGATACTCAGTTGTATTTGTCATTTAAACTGTCGGAATCTGCTGCAGCAACTGAGAAACTGAATGCTTGCCTTGCCGATATTCGATCCTGGATGTCGGAAAACTTCCTGAAATTAAATGACGATAAAACCGAACTGCTGCTCATAGGACACCCTAAGCGTGTGGCTGGATTAAAAGGCTTTGCGGTTCTAATAGGTGATGCTATTGTGCGACCTTCACCACGTGCTCGTAATCTAGGTGTCGTGTTCGACAGCTGCCTCAATTTCAAAAGCTTCATTTAGAAGACTGCCTCTAAAGCTAGCCATCACATCCGATCCCTATCCAAGATTAGAAGCTGTCTCCCACAGTGGCTTGTAAAATATTTAACTAGCTCTTTAGTTCTGTCTCGGCTTGATTATTGTAATTCTCTTTTGGCTGGGCTACCAAAGAAAGCTATTATGCCACTACAGCGGACTATGAATATGGCTGCAAGGCTGGTCTTCAAGCCCCAGCGGTTTGAGCACGTGTCACCTCTGCTGAAAGAGCTAGGATGGTTGCCGGTTGAGCAAAGGATACAGAGCAAAGTTCTTACGCTGACCCACAAGGCCCGCCACGGCTTGGCTTCTTCGTACCTAGCTGAACTGCTGCATCAGTTTCAGCCTGTTCGCGCCCTCAGGTCCTGTGTGGACAATAAATTAGCTGTCCCATTCCTCCGCTTAAAGACAGTTGGCTACAGAAGCTTTAGCTCTGCAGGTCCTAGACTGTGGAACTCGCTTCTACAATTCTTACGCAACGACAACTACTTTCCAACTGCCGACTATGGCACATCTTTTCAGCGGTCCTGAGCTGCTACTTCCATGCTGCCCACTACCTCAACTGCTCTCCTGACACTGCTATGCTTCCTACTTTTTCTTTATTGCGTGAGATGAAGTCTGTCGGCTACCGAATGCGTACCGAAAGCCGCTTAGGCTGTGAGTGCGCTTTACAAAACTCCTGCGTAACAACCATACAGTCTTTGTGGCTTTGTGATGTTACTGACGGAGATACATAGAAACATACATAGCTCAGCAAGAAGTGGTGTAATGTGAAAATCGCCATGTTTACGACAAGCAGGCCTAGCTGCAGAGTTTTGCACCAACTATAAACGCCCGATTAAAAAGCCCGGAATACCTGCGAACAGTGGGTAACAAGAGCCGAGACGGAATGTCACAAATGCATTTGCCAACTTGAATACGGTATTTTTATCTAAGCAGGCTCAAACGTTTAGAATGGTGCTTAGCTGAAAATTAGGCAGAGTGGGTTGTTGAGCTGGTGTGATCATCCAGTGAGAGGTCACTTTAAAACAAAGCACTCATATTTCGTGCAGATACTACAGAGATATGTTCGCCGAGCCTATTTAGATCAATAGGTTTTCCAATTTATGAGTATCACTAGGTGTTCTATGGATAATACTTTATTTTTAGCTTCTAGCAATTTGAGAGAGCTGCTGCAGTTCAAGCGCGAACGTCCGAAATGCATGCACCAAGAGAGTTAAGAGATTTTAACGTGCTGGAGGACTGGAAAATATCAAAGCACGGGCAAAGCTGTGTGTCATCTGCGTAAAATTAAAGCCTAGATTTCGCTAGATGATTTATCTGAAATATCATAGGCTGAATCGCAGCGTCATTTTAAATTTCAAAAATACTCAAAGGGGATATTAGGCTATACTAAGGCTCTTTCTGCTCTTTCTTTTGTGACGTTCCGTTAAGACTTAATTGTGACTCTTAAGCTCAGTCTGGAGTGGTAGACTGAGGGATAGAGATCATTGTCAAGCTATGTGATTTTAAATGTGAGTGAGTCTATTCGCGAGTCCATCCATGAGTGGTTCCATTACAAATCGAACATATCGCTGACGTCGGGCTTAGGTTTTGCTCCTTGTGATCTGTATGTTACTACTACTATAATGGTTCAGCTATGATGAGTGTCAAGTCAGAAATATCATGGGAGATAATTTTCTGATTGGCAAATGCTACCACAGCATGCACTCTTAAAGCTCAAATGTAGAATAAATTTTTGCTTTAAATTGTGAAATATTTATTGGCAGTCTTTAGATCAGTGCATTATTTATAACATACTTCGATTTTGTGGAGATAGTCTCTAAAAGGAACGAATAAAAAAGAAGACCCTGACTGTTACATCAGTATTAGCCAGGGTCTGACCGCAAGTGAGCATTTACGTTAAATTCTTCGAGCAGCTGTACACTTATATGCAGGGTCTTCAATTTTCCCATTTGATATCATGTACCCACCATTTATCACGGTCTCACGTTATTAACCAGTGTCATTTTGAATGTGAGTGGGCTTTCTGTGAGTCAGCCTGTGGGACCGTCTATGAGTTCATCTATTAGTCACTAAGCACAAGTTGCTAACATTGGCTTACTTTGTGCCCTTGGTAATATTTATAGTACTAATATGGTGATACAATTATGATCAGCATGTTTTCAAAAATATATCAGGAAAGAGAATTTACTAATTTCCTCCTATAGCTGTATCGTGCGCACTTATATTTGATAATGAATTTCGAATCTGGCATCGCATTGTGAAATGATTTCGAGCAAGATTGTGGTAACTTGTTATTCAACTACATATTAATACGTTGTCAGGATTGTATCACAGTGGAACGAATAAAAAGAAGAGCCTAACCGAGACAGTCATTCTCAGCTGTGGTCTGTCGAGCGATTCGTCAGCTCGTCTGAGTTTTCGTACAGCTAGCTATACGCCTATACGCACGGTCTTTAACTTTCAAATCGAATATCGTGCAGCGTTGAGTTCTAGCAGGCTTGCGGTAGTAGTATATTTTATAACGCCGTGGCTGTGGCGTCTGTCACAAAAGCAAGCATTTCTAAGTCGTGCCTCGCTTGCCGCTCTGCATTGATCGTCAGCAGGCTCGACAGCTAGCATTTCCCTCTGGAGCCTTTGGTCTACAGTAAATGGCGATGGATGCTGACGGTGGACTTCCGCTGGCCGCCGCCAGCTTCCAAGCGGCGGCAGTTGATGTCACTGCTTGCCTGTGTGTGCTGCGTTGTTCCTAGATATGTTGGCAAGCCAAGATAGCTCAGCTGATCAAGCATCAGAGGCAAGGCACGAGTTCTGTTCCCAAGTTTCTCATGCCATCTTCACTCATTGTGAGAGATAAAAGGTATTCTCAATTCACTAGAGCAACAGCACTCAGGTGGCAAGTTAGGCTAAGCTTAGCACTTTGCGAGACTTGTTCATTGATAAGTTATTCAATCTGGCCAGCAGATCCTCCGGTTTTGGAGCAGCGACGCCAAGCCCATAGCCCAGCCTCCGACCTGCCACACAGTAGAGGCAGGTGTACGAAGTACTGTTTTAACTTAGTTTTATGGTCCATGCTCCTGGCTCTTACCGCTATTCCAGACAACTAACTAGAAGCCTATGCGCACGCCTTGGCCCTTTTACAGCTATACAGAACACGCTACCTTTGTATATGCCTCGACATACACAGTTCATGGGCGTCTCATTCATACTCAGGCCTTCAGAAGATTTAGAAGCGAATCAATGGGGCCAATGCGCTGCGTGTGCAGAACAGCGAAACGGGCTTAAAAGGAAACGTTGTTTATTCTGTTTGCACACAATATATCGACGCATCTAACGGAACGAGACTTTGAGTGACATCTCCAGATGCCTCGCCACGTCTCTGTCGGATGTATGCCATTCGGGCAATTACTCGCTAGGTCCGCGGCCCCGTTAGGGCGATGAGGAGCGTTTAGTTTAGCAAGCGATATACTGTACCTGTGGCTTCACATATGGCGCCTGTCTTCAGCAGCAATACATGCGAAAGATACTTTTTATTGGATGCGGAACCTTCACCCTGGCCGGGCAGACCAGGGCCATGCCGTCGCCCATTTGACGGTGGGGGGAGCTGCAGCCCGATTTCGCCTCTTTTGCGTGCTTCTAGGGGAGTAGCGAGTGTCCAGAGGGGCGTTTTATGCCTTTAATATGCTAAGTGCGCGCCAGAGGCAGGAACGTCTGCGGCCGCTGTTGTTTTTTGCAATACAGCTTGTCACGAATGACCTGATTTCCTTTAGCGTCTTGCTACCACCGAATAGTATGCGGCCTCTCGGTCTCGCGCCAGAGTCGGGCTATCTGATATCTGAGGCTGCCTTTCTGAAGTTATAAGAAAATAAATACAATGCACAAGTACGTATGCCAAAAGATGATGGCGCGAATAAATAATATTGATACACAGTTCTTCAATTGTTAAAGCAATCTTCTCAGTACTTTCAGGACATTTACCCATAAAGGCTGGCAAGAGAATCATGCCAGCCTCGAAGAGAGAGTCGCACAATCTGAGACCTTGAAAGTGGATGTGCTAACAGTCATGAGATGGAGGTACGACGATGAATGTAAGAGCGAAATAACACTACTTTGAAAACATCTAAAAACAGAACTGAATAAGCTTCAAAATGATGGAGTGAGTATGGTGATGCTTAATTAACTCGAATGCTTTCATTTGTGTTTGAAGTTTTTCAGACCCAGACGAAGGTTAGAGTGGATTCAATCAGGCTGCCAAGGTCCCGGGTCCAGCCGAGTGGTCGCTTTTGATCTCAAGTCTTCAGATCGTGTGACTGTCTCTTCGAGGCTGGTATGATTCTCTTGCCAGCCTTTATGGGTAAATGTCCCGAAAATACTGAGAAGATTGCTTTAACAATTGACGAGTTCTGTAACAAGCATGATGCCACTCACCACTCGATCGTGTTGACTTTCCAGCAAGTGTAAAGCACCTAGAAAGAGTTCGCACTACTTAAAACCATATCCGCTTAAAAAAGAGCCTGACTTGGAAGTAAAAGACCGTCCCTGGGTGGGCTCGAACCACCAACCTTACGGTTAACAGCCGTACGCGCTAACCAGTTGCGCCACAGAGACGCTTGCTGAGTAGCGCTAGATAATCGGAATCTACCACGCCTTCGAGGCATTCCGATTGTGCAAGCCAATTATGCATGCGGGTGTACACGCCCGACCCTGGCATGGCCTTGGGGAAAGTCAGCAGGCGTACTCTTGGTGCTCCACGAAGTGTGTCTCCTCCCCATCCCTGGGAATGAAGAACGATGGGTTGAGATGTTGAGACCTGGTCGAATGCCGCTAATCTCTCCTCGACTTGGGCTGCTTAGCTTGCACAGAGAGAAGTAGAAGCAATCGTAGAGATAGCGAGACAGAGACTTTGAAAGAGAGAGAAATAGACAAGCATAGTAGCTATTTGCAGTGTATATAATCAGATTTACACACACACAGATGCATACACTAGAGCTCACTGACTGTGGACTCGCTTCGCTGATTCAGTGATGTTTATTACACTCACTACCAGACGTACTGGCCGCCATCTTGTCGCGTTACAGAAGGACGAGCGGACTTTCTCGCTTTAATTAGTAAGGATTTATATATATATATATATATATATCTAATATATATATAGATATATATAAGGATATATAGATATATATATAAGGATATATATATATATATATATATCTATATCTAAAGGTATATCTTTACACACACACATATATATATATATATATATATATCTGTGTGTGTGTGTGTGTGTGTGTGTGTGTGTGTGTGTGTGTGTGTGTGTGTGTGTGTGTGTGTGTAGAGAGATATACCTTTAGATATAGTTATCATTTGCAGCAAATGTAAAGCACCTAGAAAGAGATTGAGTTCTCTGAGGGCGCTTTATCAAGTGCATTATTATTATTGTTAGTTACATAGGTCAGTAGGTTAGCTACTAGGCAGGTGGAAAGGCAGATAGATAGGTAGGTAGATAGGTAGATAAAAACTGCCTACTCATCATTTCTGCTGCTCTTCATTTAATTCTAATCCATAGGTTGTGACACAAGCGGATCCTAATAATTATTCTTGGAATCTCTGGTATTCTTTAGCAACTGTAGTAATTCGGCTAATGAAATGCTAGCATTAAAATATAGAGTGACTTAGCTTTACTGCCAGCTTCAGTGAGACCAGCTATTCAATCTTTCGTCTCGCTTGACGAGCCAATGCATCAAAAAGCTTTCATTTAATCGTCAGAGCAGTAATTATCAAAGATTTTGTAAAATTCAAAATTGCAGGCAAAGTCTCTATTTAGTCTGTAGGGTGCTCTCTGTATAATGAGGAATATATCTTTACAGTTTCCCACTGCACTACCACCAACCGCTAAATTTTAGGAAGGCCGATTCCATCTGTAACCGGAATGAGTTGGATTTAATCAAGAGAAATCAAACAAAAGAACAAGGCTTAATTTTTTTCTGGACCTAGTAATGGGCTGGCAAGCAAAGCAACTTTGTTTCGGCATTTGCGTATAACTTAGGTGTCATTTTATTGTACAGTTTTGATGGAAGGATATTTTTGAATTCTTCTCCCCTCGCAGATCTTCATGGTAGCATCCCAAAAATCCTCCGATTTCCAAGAGACTCGCACTGTCAAACACAACTTGGTTCTTAGGGATTCACTCGAAAACCATGCTCTCCTTGAGATCCTCTGAGTACTCAACTGAAATAACGCCCCTCTCCTCAACAAAAGTCTTTAAAAAGAATTTTACGCCGTATAAATTCAGGATAGGTTAAGGTACTCACCACAATCAAAGGCTATATCACTATTTACCAATAGTTGCATAAAAATGGCTTCTTTCCCCGATCGCGTGCTGTCGTGCAAGCAAGCAAGCACCGAGCAAGCAAGACCAGAGCTGGCAAGACCAGGGCTGGCATGACCAGATGCTATCGTGCAAGCAAGTCCCAGGACAAGATTGCATGAGCATGAATCACTTGCTTAACTTGGGCAGCTCAGTATCAGTCTGCGAAAGTGTTGACTGTGCAGCCGATCGGTTTTTGGGCTTCTTTTTTTTATAATAATAGTAATAACAATAATAATGCACTTGATAGAGCACTCTCAGAAAAATCAATCTCTTCCTAGGCGCTTTACATTTGCTGCAAATGGAAACGCGATTGAATCGTGAGTAATATCATGCTTGATAAACAACATGAACAACGTGGTTAGGGGTGACATGCACAGGGTCAGCATGCAAGTTTGGTTAGTGGCAGCATGCACATTGTCAGCACGCATAAGGACATCAATGACGAATCAAAGGGAACCACTAAAAATTGTCCTAAAATGTGTGTTTGAGGTTCTTTTTAAATGTGGTCAAGTCAGAGGATGTTCTGACGCAAGTCGTTAGGGAGTTCCAGGCTTTGGGAGCATACGAATTAAATGCACGGTCTCCAAAAGATTTGAGATTTGTACGAGGTACTGGTAAACTGTTGGATTCCGAAAAGCAGGTGGTACGATGCTTGGCCTGATGGGGGAGTTGATCTGAGAGATAGGCTGGAGCCAAAGAATGAAGGGATCTAAAAGTGAGCGACAAAAACTTGAAGTCGCCAGCAGTGGCCGGCTCATCCATAGTGAGCCTTGGCGACCTTGCGTCATCCATGCTGAGAATGTCAAATTTGTGCTCAACGTTCAAATGTCACCCATACTTCGAAATTCTTGGGAGAGGCGTGCGAACAATAGGCGGACGCATTTGCGATCGAAATTTAAAAACGATATCTCACGAAGGCGCTGCCAGCGAGCTTGCGGATGATAGCTCGGCCAGCTTGTAATTGGAGTTCGATGCTCGGAGCTTGTTCGCCTTTCCATCGTACCGGAAGCCGCTGAGGCTGTGAGTGCGTTATAAAAAACTCTTCTACGCAATACCCACACAGTCTTTGAGACTTTGTGGAGTTACAGACGGAGATACATTATATTGCATGGCATGTACCAGTAAAAGTTTAAGAAAGCAATGCATTTAGGAGGTTCTAGTCTTCCGACATTGATGATGAAAAACCTATCCTGTTTGCGGACAGTAAATTTTCTTCTGTATAGATGTATGGCGAATAGTGCCAACAAAAAGGCTTTCTCTATGGAAACACCTGCCGAATTTTTTAAATCATCTGCCGGTCGATTGAAAATATTACATGTCAAAGAAAAAAACTAAGCTCCTGTCACTGCCACCCCACAGCTTGCAGCGTCATTAGTGAACGAAGTCGGTAATCAGTTCTCTCCACTTCAGAGGTTACGGGTATATTTCATTTATGATTTGGGTTAGATAAGTTTTGCTATACATTTCGTCAAACGCCCTTGAATTCTGTTAACTGCAGTCATCGACTTGTACAGGCAAACTTATCTAACCAAAATCAGTTTCAACTGCACCAATTTTCAAGCTGAACTGAACTTATATTATAAAATTCGCGTTGATCCGGCAATTGTTGGCCGAGTCAGGAAATTTATATGGCACAAAGCAATACTGTAAATAAAGCTGTCTAAAAGTCAGAAGTATGTACCTCAACAAGTAGCAAACATGTACCTTGATGTGCCAAAGATCTAAAAGTCTAAACACAAGTCGCATACGATGCACATTGGTAGTATTGCAATTTAGATATTTGGCTTCCAATTTACTTATGGCTAAGACGCGGTATGCCAGATCGTTTTTTAATACTTTCATTTTCTGTAGAAATCGGTTAAATTTTGGATCATTTTATAAACATTAATATTATCTGAAATGTAACGTATACAATTATTAAGTTTCGAAAGCAATATTCTCAGTACTTTCAGGACATTCACCCATAAAGACTGGCAGGAGAGTCAAGCCAACCTCGAAGAGAGGGTGGCACGACCTGAGGCAGATCAGAGGGGATATGCTAACAGTCGTGAGATGGAGGTTCGACGATAAATGTAAGAGATTAATACTACTATGCAAATATCAATAAAAAACAGTATACACTTCAAAATGATGGATTGAGTATGATTATGCTTAATTAACTCAATTGATTTCACTTGAGTTTGAAGGTTTTCAGACCCAGACGAAGATTTGAGCTGATTGAACCAGGCTGCCAAGGTGCCGGATCCAGTCGAGTGGTCGCTTTCAGCCCGTTCGCACTACTTAAAACCATATCCGCTTAAAAAAGAGCCTGACTTGGAAGTAAAAGACCGTCCCTGGGTGGGCTCGAACCACCAACCTTACGGTTAACAGCCGTACGCGCTAACCAGTTGCGCCACAGAGACGCTTGATGAGTAGCGCTAGATAATCGGAATCTACCCCGCCTCTCAGGCATTCCGATTGTGCAAGCCAATTATGTATGCGGGCGTACACGCCCGACCCTGGCATGACCTTGAGGAAAAGTCAGCGAGAGTACCCTAGCAGTATTTTTAACCTGTCCTTTACCAAATGTGAGAAGTAGAAAGTCAGAGATAGAGAGAGAGAGAGAGAGAGAGACACACACATACAGACAGACAGACATAGACAGAGACACAGAGACCGACAGGGAGACAGAGACAGGCAGAGAGACAGAGACACACACACACAGACAGAGAGAGAGAGAGAGAGAGAGAGAGAGAGAGAGAGAGAGAGAGAGAGAGAGAGAGAGAGAGAGAGAGAGAGAGATAGGCATAGAGAGAGAGAGAGACACACACACACACAGAGGCAGAGAGACAGACAGAGACATTGAGATAGAGAGACAGAGCGAGAGAGAGAGAGACAGAGAGATAGACAGTGAGATAGACAGAGAGATGGACAGAGAGATAGACAGAGGGACAGACAGAGAGAGGCAGACGGAAAGAGGGAGAGAAAGAATAGTATAGATAGTAGCTATATACACACCCTATATAAAGGGGAGCATTAATTGAAACGTTTAACTTGCACATACACATTAGCCAGCGGTGCCCAGCCCTGCCGGGTTTGCAGGTGTTATCCAGGCCTCCCGATTTTAGAACAGGGACCACACGGCTTCCGATAATAATAATAATAATGCACTTGATAAAGCGCCCTCAGAGAACTCAATCTCTCTCTAGGCGCTTTAAATTTGCTGCAAAGGGAAATGCAATTGAATGGTGAGTAATATCATGCTTGATAAACAAACAAAATGAATAACAAGGTTAAGGGTGACATGCACCGGTTCAGCATGCAAGTATGGTTAGTGGCAGCTTGCACAGTGTCAGCACGCATAAGCACATGAAGGACGAATCACAGGGACCCACTAAATGCTGTCCTGAATAGGTGTGTTTTTAAGTTCTTTTTAAATGTCGTCAGGCCAGATGATGTTCAGACGCAGGACGGGAGGTAGTCCCAGGCTTTGGGAGCATACGAACTAAATGCACGGTCTCCAAAGGATTTGAGGTTTTCCCGAGGTATTTGTAGACTGTTAGATTCCGAAAAGCGGGTGGTTCCGAGCCGGTAATGGCGTCGGAAACGCAGAGCCGCCTCAATCCCATCTCTCCGTGCGTATAGTGCTGAGGTCCAACTAGCGAGCTTCCTTATTTTGCCACCAGCCGCTGAGCCCCCCCCCCCCGTTTGGCCACCAGCCACCAAGAGCCCCGAGCACGATATCGCTGATGATGACGATAGGGCCTCATCGCTGCCCAACGGTAAACAGCGAACAGGAAATACAGGGCGACGGTCGCTTACTTATCGGTCTTGTTTCCGGGCCGCCACAAACAGAGTATCCTCGCTGCCGTTGAACGAAACTGTCACACCAACGATTAGCATATCGGTGCGTTTATCTATCGCCAGGTCCGGCTTGAGAAACCTGTAGATATAGTTCCATAGGTAAGTAGGTTGTAGCTAGGCAGATGGGAAGGCAGACAGGTAGATTGGCGGGTAGATAAAAACTCGCAGGAGCTTGTAGGAAACTGACTAATCATTACCTCCGATGCTCTTTTATAAAATTCTAATCCATAGGCTATGACACAAGCGGCTTATAACAACTATTTCTATGAATCGTTGATAATCTTTAACAACCGTCATAAGCCGGTTAATGACATGCTAGCATTACAAAATGGTTACTTAATTGCCATCTTCAGGTAGATCAGCTGCTCAACCTGTAATCTTGCTTTACGAGCCAATGCATTCAGTCAGCTTTCAGTGAAGTCGTCAGAGCATTAATTATCAACAAGCTTCGCATCAGCCAAAATGGCGGTTACAGCCCTCATTTCATCTCCAGGGTGCTCTTTGTACAATAAGGAATGTATCTTTCCATCAGCCAACCGCTAATTTTATGAAGGCCAATTCCATCTGGCTTTGGAATGAGTAAGTTTCAAATTAGTTCAAAACGATATAGGCATACAAATTAATTGTCTGTCTGGCTCTAGCTATGGGCTGGCACGTAAAGCAGACTTATTTTTCAGTATAAGTGTAAGTGTATGTTACACTTTCGAATAACGTAACGACAGAGATATGTTCTTGAATTCTCCTCCTCTCACCGGCCTTCTAGGTCAGCATCCCGAAAGGCTTCAAATTTCTATGAGACTCTAACTTTCGGCAACAATTCGGGACTTAGGATCTCGCTTGACTGCTAATACTTATTCGCTCGCTGCTCCTCTTGAGATTCTCCGAGTGCGAAATAGAAAGAACGCCTCTTCCCTAATTGAAAATCTCTGAGGAATGCAGCACTGTGCGAAGCCAAGTTCGGATACAGACATCGCCTCAGTCAAAGACTAGTTTGCGTGTATTTAAAAAATTGAGGTCTAGAAAGGGCTCCTTTTCCCGCCAGATGCTATGGTGCAAGCAAGTCCCAGGACAGGATTGCATGAGAATAAATCCTTTGCTTAACTTGGGCCAAGTAGTCCCAGTCCGAAAAAGTGTTAACTGTGCAGCTGACAGGTTTTCTGGCTTTTTTGTTGATGAAATACCGTGGATTTATGCCTCAATAATGCCACCACCGCCTACAGCATTTGCTAAGTTGAAACCACAAGCTCTTCGGGAAAATTCTCGAGAGTAGTTTCATATGCTGAAGGCCAACAGAATGGAGTGTATCACCTGCACGCCGTAAAGCTGCGGTGACGTAATTTCGTCTATTGTATTGGATTAACGTAGAATTCTTAGTACTGCAATGTGGGCACTCCTAAATCTTGAGCTCCTAGCAATTTTCTAGGATTTTTAGCCCTGGGTGAGACGCTGGCACTTCAAGTCCTGTTTTGAGTTCGAGTCCTATTATGAATCTCCGTTTGTAACTCCACAAAGCCTCAAAGACTAACGACGTGTTACGCAGGAGAGTCTCTAAAGCGCACTCAAGGCCTTGGTGGCTTTCGGTACCCATTCGGCCGCCAACAGCATTTATCTCATGCAACAAAGAGAAAGTGAGAAGCCAAGCTGCTGATTCAGGAGAGCAGTTGAGGTAGTCAGTACCGTGAAAGTAGCAGCTCAAGATGGGTGGAAAGGATGTGCTGCATTCGGCAGGAGGATAATAGATGACGTTACATCGAGGATCTGCAGAGCCTAAGCTACTGTCGCTAATGGTCTTAGGGCGTGGGAATGGAGCAGCTAATTTATAGTTCAAAGAGGACCTGGGGGCATGAGCATGCTTAAAATGGTGCACCAGTCAAGCTAGGTATAAAGGGCCAAGCCACTGCAGGCCTTGTGAGTCTGGGTAAGAACTTTAATGTGCATGTGCTGATCAACCGGAAGCCATCGAAGCTTCTTAAGCAAAGGAGACACATGGCTGAAGCTCTGGGATTTGTTGACTCTGGGCCTTGCAGCCGTATTCGTCCAGAGCTGCAGGGGCTTAATGTCTCGTTTCGGTAGCCCAGCCAAAGTGAAATTGCAATATTCTATCCTGAACAAAACCAGGGAGTGACTTAATTTGTTTGCCCGTAGCCATGATAGATAGTCCCTAGTCTTAGATATGGATTGGACGTGATGGCTGGCTGTGGAGGCGGTCTTTTTAATGAAACTTTCAAAATTTAGGCTGTTGTCACTGAGGACACCTACATTCCAAGAAGTAATTTTGACTGTCGCACAATAGTATCCCCTATTAGCAGTGTAAAGTCTTCTAGTCCAACCACACATCCATGGTGTTCTATGAATAGCAGTTCAGTTGTATCGTAGTTTAGTCTAAGGAAATTTGCCGACATACAGGGTCAAATTTCTGCAAGGCAAGCACGTATTTTTATCAGCCACTGCAGCAGATTCTGACGACTCTATCGACAAATAAAAAAGTGATTCGGGCCCATATCATGGGGCCGAATCACTATCCCCAGAGGTTCTGTGTACGTAAAGAATAGCAAAGAACCGAGGACGGACGGTAGTTAAACTGTACACGTGACCAGTCACCTGGTGGATGAGACTTAATTCCCACACGACGCGGAGTGAACACGATCATTAAAGTACGATTTTAATCATGCGAGTGCTTTGTCTGTCAGACCGATCGTGTTCTTAATTGTTTAATTAGGATATCGGGATCAATAGTTTGAAGCGCAGCTGACATCCCGCAGCGATAGGGCAGTGACATTTTCATCGTCGTTGCGGCGTATGATGTCGTTTCTTGTACAGGGGGAGAGCAGTTTCTGTGGTGTGATGTCACTTGAATCCCAACTGAATTTTTCAGACAATACATGCTTTCAATTTTCGCTACAAGCTGCTTAGCCAAAAATGTATTCATGAATCTTTGATATATAAGTAAGAAGGAAACTGGGCGATAGCTTGAAGTACCCTTTTTTGACCACTGAATTCAATCCAGGCTTTTTAAGTATCGTTCAAACGAGGGCCAATTTGGAGGATTAGAGAACCACCTTGTTATATAATAACAATAATAATAATGCACTTGATAAAGCGCCCTTAGAGAACTCAATCTCTTTCTAGGCGCTTTACATGTGTTATCTAAAGAGGCATCTAATACATCTGAGTTATGGCAGGACTTAGTTTGTATGCCAGTGTAAACCAAGGAGGCGATAGTATATGGTCTTCAGGAGACGAGCTCCTTTTAATAGACTTTAGTAAGGTACTTACCTCGAATGCAGAGACCTGAGAAAACCTTTTAAGGTCAGTGATTGTAACTCAAAAATTGCTTTAGTCAGAGGGAGCTTTAAGGAGGCATGAATATGTGCAACTGTTTCAACGAATAAGGCTAAATCCTTGTCTGCCGAGCTGCTAATATCTGGGAAGTGAGACCTCTCAGCATTGCCAAGCAAAGTCTTCACCGTCTTGTAAATCTGTTTGGGGAGTGACTAGCAGTACTTCAGTTTTCGAGTGAAAAAATAATTCCTTACCTTTCTAAGCTTCGTGGTGCAAACATGGAAAAAATCTTTGAAATTGGATAGATCGTCGTAAGAATCAGACTTCTTAAAGTGACATTCAAGCCTGTGCTTCACATGGTTCATCTTTTAAAGTTTTTTGACAAATTGAAAGGAATCTCCACAACTCTGTAGGCAAACAGAATGTACGAAAGTGTGCTCGTCAAGGGCGCTACTAAGTTTCTAATTTTTACTGAATCAGTGAGAGTATAGAGGTTGTCGGCCAAGCCAGTGCACCGATCAAGAAGACCTGCATCACACATAGATTTCAAATTTCTCCGGATCAATGCTTTCTAAGTTTCGTTGCTGGGCAAACCTGACATTACCCTGCTCGTACAGCGGATCAGGAACAGTAAAAAAGACTGAGCAACGATTCGAGATGATTAGCGGGCACACAATGAAGTCAGTAGAAAAAAGCTCTTAGTGATAACGACATCCTGAATATGGCCACCGATATGAGTGGTATGATTAATATGTAGGACCAAACTAAAGCTCTCCAGACAGCAAAGAAACAAGCATTGCTTGGAATGAATGTTGAAGTCTTCCGCAATCAAGAAAGGCTTGTCACGCGAAAATATTGTAGTGAGGAGAGCCAAAAAAATCGTCCACATGCAAGGTTAAACAGCTAAAATTGCTGGAGATCCTCAATGTTTGGCTGGAAACAGGGGTTCTAGGCGCTAAGACTCTTTCATCAATATACGGAAGAGGCGGGTGAATCGGTTGCTCTTCACTTCACTTTATTTCACTGCAATGGTGTATATATTATCTCAGGGAAAGTTTTCAGATTGTCATCCATTAAGGATTTTGAAGTATGGGCTACCCAAGGGTCAGTTCAAGGGTCAGTTCACTGTCCAATTATTTTCGCTGTATACCCTCCCTCCGGCAATGTAATCGCCACGTCAAATGAAGGCCTAAGTTACATGCTGATGACAAACAGCTACCCCTGAGCTTTGGCCCCGCTGGCCTAGAGCACCTCGAATTCTCTCAACTCACTTGCAGCTTCTATTTTCGAAATGCAAAAATAACATATTTTTGCAGTGCACATTGAGGACTAAATATCTAAGTATTTTAAATGCGCTGCAAAGGAAGCCTGCCAATTGGTTAGAGGTAACGTACAAAATGTCAGCACATATAAGTAAGTACACAAATGAGGATTCACATTGACCCAGCAACGCTGTAAGGAGCGGAACGTATTTAGCTTCTTTTTAAATTTCGTCAAACGACTCGGTGGATGTCATAACGTCAGTAGGAAGTGGGTTCCAGGCTTTGAGAGCATACGAACTGAAGACATGTTCTGCAAAGAATTTGAGGTTGGCGACCCCCAGCTAAACGGCTTGATTCAGAAGGGCGGGTGGTACGATGCCTTAACTGATTGGGAAGTAGTTCGGATAGGTGGTTGGGCGAACGGGAATGAAGGGGATCTAAAAGTAAGTGACGAAACCTGGAAGTAAACATTTTGCTTCGTGGGGACCAGTGCAGGTTGGTTAGAATTGTTGTGATGTGGCATTATCGACGCTCACGACAGACAGGCCTAGCTTCAGCGTTTATCCGAGCTGCGAGTACCTTATTGCACATGTACGATGACCTGGAAGGAGTCAGCTATACACGAGCCCAGACGGGACGTCACAACTGCAGGGACTGACTTGGACGTGACACTGCTATCTAAGCAGGCCCGAAGTAATGCAGGTAGGCAAGACCCACAAGTTCTGAAAAATTATTGCGCATAATTATAGTGTTTTTATTCGATACAAAATCGATGGCTGCTCATTAAGTGGAAGTAGGACACAATTTCACCGTTGGTGAAGGTCGGAGGGCATAAGAATAGCGGGCATCCCAGGTCACTGCCTCTTGATGAAAGGGGGGGTGGGGCAAAATGCCCACCTGCACCCCCTTAGCTCTTCCATTGGGTACAGCTGAGTGCCATCTTAAACATGAAAGCCCAGATTGCAATTAGCTCTAGCAAAATCTCTTAAATTGAATGGTTGACAATAAAACCGACTCAATTGTGGCGGAAAATGCTGCGTCACTTGGAAATTAGTAGAACGCGAGCATCCAAAGTAGGTTGAAATAGCATATGCCCAGTGGTCGCTGCTTGGTATCTGGGTTCCTCTTTCAAAATTACATTTCGCCAGATGAACAGACCCGCCCGCTACGAAG
Source organism: Cristatella mucedo (assembly GCA_009760855.2). Lineage (NCBI taxonomy): Eukaryota > Metazoa > Bryozoa > Phylactolaemata > Cristatellidae > Cristatella > Cristatella mucedo. Next base: position 18,702,806 of record WPIO01000001.1, on the reverse strand, counting down.
CCTATCTACTTACCACACGATGGCGCAAAAATATGAGCTTGCTTAGGTATGCATACCTAAGGCTAGTTGGTCAGAGCTTTAGCGAAATCGCATGTAGACTTCTGTAATTCACTACTTGCACTTCTTGCCTTTTGTAACAGAATTTTGAAGCCGATTCAAATCTCAGCATCTGGGTTCGTCTTTCGGGAACTACGAGCCATTGTCTAAATTTTTTCTCACCGATCTGGTTTTTGCTCAGCCTCAAGCAGTGAATCAGTTTAAATTTAAATTAATGTCACTTACTCTATTATCCTTTCATTCTTTTTTGTTTCCCATTTGAAATGCTTATTTCTCTGGCCACCCAATTTACCACCCGCTCTTTAATCAAAACTCCAATCGTAGCAAGTTAGTGAAGTCGGGTTTAGTACAAATAACTCAGTAGAATCGGCCCTGCTGTGAGTGCATGACGACCTTCGCAGGAGTGCTGACTTAGGTAGACCCTCTCTGCTAGTTTTTCTAGATTCCTCGGCAGCTTTTTATACCAATGATTACCAAATCCTTGAAGTCTTCGAGCGATTTTAATCTCTCTTAGCGCTTCTTGGGTGCCTGCCTTCTCACCTAGACACCACAGGCAGTGTGCAGCAATTGCTCAGGCCTATATCATTGGAATAATTCAGAGTGCAGATGTCTAGGGCCAACGGCCATTTCGTTAGCGTTTGCAGTAAATCATCCCTCAAAGATATGTTATAGTTTAGCTTCGTTTTACAATGCCGAGCTGGTTTAGTACAGTGGTTAAGGTGCTCGCCCCGACCAAGGTCTGGCTGAGGTCGTGGGCTCGAGCCCCAATGCATATGTTAAGCTCCTGAATAGAGATTAGGATCTCTTGGGGCGCTATACAAATAAATTATATACAATTATATATATAATGTATACACTAAATTTATACAGAAGAAACGCAGCTGTACTTGTGTTGCGATCTTTCCCTTGAAGCTTCTAAATGTCTCACAACTCGCTTGCAGCAGCAGAGAGGGTAGTCTCGTGGTCGTAAGGTAGCTCATAGGACTACATGCGGAACACTGAGTTCTGAGCACAGTAGCTACGGCTACCAGCGTAGCCACAATGGTTTTAAGAAGGATATCCGCCTGCATGCGCTTCCTCGCGGAAGGACCTTGTGCAGTATTGTAACGGATACGAGAGAGTCGCCAATGACATGCTCACTGCTGCTGAACTGGAAGCTTTTGAGAAATATTTCACAATGCACGGACTATAAACTCGTCACCGGTAGGTAGCAGACCCAAACCTTCGCGTAGGCTAACGGGCGTTGCAAGCGAAGCGAGGCCGGTGACGTCGCCCATCAATTTGCACAGCCGACATATATAGTGTGTGCAGTGTATGCACACACTATATGCAGCGTGTTATTCACCGTAACGAAATGATACATTATTGGAATCTTTCATGATGCTTTGACATGCCAGTATAAATCAGCAACCAGAAAACCATCCATTATCAAGCAGCCTAAACCAGCCGACTCCTTTCATTCATTCAATCACGTTCATACCCGAACAACTATTGGAAAACGGCACAATTTTGAAAACGCCAATATTGAGAAACGCTCGTGGTTCCTAATTTTAGTATAAGTCAAAACGCAAAAGGCAGCTAATTTCATAGCCTCTTTCATAAAACGCAGTCAGACAAAGTGGCCGGCAGCCTCGATTGCCGTAGGCAATTAAGGATTGCCCGCTGCAGGACTCGAACCCACGACCGCGGTCGTGACGGGCGCTCACACTGCCACAGGGCACAAATGTACAAGTCATAATTACACATTGTAGATATATATCCAATTTGTGTAATATACTATTGGTAGATTATTAATAATAGGCTAATTCTCTTCACCTAATGCACGCCGACTCGCATTTCGATACTTTGTTCAGCGTTCTTGGTATCAGGGCCTCAAACCGCAGAGAAAGCGCTAGTCTGGCTTGGTGAAGGAACATTTTTTCTTCCCTTTTTTGGCGATAGAAAAACAAAAGAAGAAAATGCGCACTGAGGCAGTAATGACTAGCGCACATCACTGGTCAATCTTGAGCCACCATGTTTCACGACCGACGGCCCGACGTACCCTATTTTGGCAGAGGCGAGACCGTCGTGCGGTCGCAGCACTGACGAACAACAGAAGTGGCGTTTTAGCCGATCTTAGCCATATTTGACCGCTATTCTGCAGGTACTGCATTCGATCATGCTTCCTTACTTTTCGGCAAATATGAAATGCCTAGAAAGAGATTAAGTTCTCTGAGGGCACTATATAAAAATTTATTATTATTATTATTGATATTACTATCACTCTCGATTAGCACGTTTGCACGAGCGGACTTGCAAACTTGGCTTCTTCTTGCGACCGCACGGGCTTTCTTTTCCTTTCACTTAAGGATCCTTAAGGCGACAAAAGGATTGGCTCTGAGCGCTCTGCGGAATGCGGAACTCACTTCTGCGATTAATTTGTAATGACGCTGTCCTCCCTCTCTCTCTCTCTCTCTCTCTCTCTCTCTCTCTCTCTCTCTCTCTCTCTCTCTCTCTCCTATTCTCGACCGGATTGTCCTGTCCACGCGTTCCTCGCTGCTAGTTCTATCTATTAGCTAGTTACTTTACTTGACCGCCCTCCGGTCATAGCTAGGGTTCTCACCTTCTATTGCGAGTTTCCGGCTGCTTGTGGGGTAGACAATGCGCACCGATCGACCCCTCACAGGACACGAGTTCGCTTTTTAAGCTTCACCGTAAGAGAAGTCTTTGTGGCTCTGCAGATATGCATATGGCGATCCATAGACACGTTACCACATACACTCTTTATCACGGTAAGGTTATTGTATACGAACGAACGTGGATTTAGAAACTTGACATGACCCTCTACCGCCCAAGTAGGATACTTACTGCCGATGCAGCAGAGCCTGTGTTTAACCCTCGCGATGAGGACGGCATATTTGCGATCTTTTTCCTTTTTCTCTTTTATTCTAAATATCGGGTTTTACAGCGTTTTTAGATATCAGGCTCTCTGAACTCACCTTTGTGCAGATGAGAAGCCTATGCCAGATCTCAGTGCTCTGTGAGTACGGTGCAAGTTCATCTTTTTCCGGAAGGGCATATTCGTATTAGCCAGCTCTTTTTCACACAAATGAGCACCCACACTGGCCGTCACCACAATCAAGCGTTGCGTAATCATTTACTTTTTTGAAGCTCTTCTGAAGAATTTCCTTACCCGTGCACCTAATAATCGGACCGAAGTTTATGGGAAGGAATCTATGCGATCACCCAACTCTAGCCGCCCGGGGTTCTGGCGTTCTGAGTACGGCGTTCTGGCTATGAGCCCTGGTGGCGCACTAAGTTACGGCGGCTGCTGTTCATGACCTCGGTACCGAGGCCATGGGTTCGAATCCTGCGGTAGGCGATCCTATATCGCCGCTGCAAGCGTAGGTAATAGCCGTAATGGTTCTTCTGTCGCTATACAAAAGAGGCAGTTATATTAGCTACAATTTTTAGAGGCAGTTGCAGAGCCCATTCTCTGAAGAAAATTCATCTATATTTGAGGGGGCCCAAAATTGTATTTTAATTGTTGACCTAGCACATGAAATTGGTATATATATTTTTATTCTTGAAGGAATTGTTAGAGCCGCGCAATGTGCGCGTTGCCTCTCACAAGTCCGTTCCCGAGGTAGGGTTGGCGTACTATGGCGCCAAACGGCGACCGTGACGACACGCCCACCTAACCGAAAGATGGCTGCACCGGCGGCGGCTCAGGTATTGGGACGCAATCAGCTGGTCTGCTTCGGTCCGGCTCGTCCGAGTTTCGCCTTGCTCAGCGTGCATTTTAGCTAGCAGTCGCTTAAGGATATTGGCGTTATAGCGATCTCACTGCTTTCGTACCATTTTTCTGCCCTAGTTCGACTTCGTTTGCAGTGCACAGTCCCGTATTTTTGAGATTTTTATGAGCTCACCCCTTCTTCGAGACTGACAACGCTGTCGCAACCAGCAGGTTGCTATTTTCTGCTGATTCAAATTAAATCTACATGACGCTAGGAGATTTGTGTGCCGCTAGCGTAAGATGTACGCACTGAATGGGCATCCAGCTGCATGGTGTACTACGTAGTTGTAAGTCCGCCACACCGGAATTTCCTGTTACCACTTAATAGACAGCTGCCGCATGGCTGCAGCTGTACGTGGGTAGTCTTTCAGCTTCCATTACACTCAGAACGCTCCGCACGTTGTCGATCGCATTAGAGGTTCACTTGTCGCTTCATTACTGGCTTGTCACTGTTGGTTCAGAGCAGGCTTTACAGCCTAGTTGCCGTCGCCGACTGCAGGAGCTTCTGCGGCTGAGAAAAACACAGGGTGCTTGCATGGTCGGGATTGATAAAAATAGTGCTCTAAGGCGAAGCTCGTTTAACAGCAAAGATACAGCTCAGCTGGACCGAGAAGTGCTGTACAGACTTTGAGCCGTGCCTTCCCAATTGCGAAGTATGGCAGTACGCGACTGAGACTCTGCTTGCTCGACCTGCCGACAGCCAAAAACAGGAATCCTCGTCATCATAATAGTATCGGCGAAGGAAGGAGGCCAACGGCCACTTCGCCCTCTCGGATCGGGTCCGAATGGATTTGTTTGGTGGCCAATCTGACACGCCTCTTCAGCCTTCTATGATTACACCCCTGTGGAAAGGTCAAGGTCTAGATTCTCCTTGGTCTATTCTGTGCTATGCCTACGATCATCAGCATCTTGATTAATTAAGTTGACCAGTGCCCTGTCATAGTCGTTTTATACGTTCATGTTAATGACCTAAAACTGCACCAGGCTGACCGATTATTGTCAGCTTTGTATGAATGAATGGCATGGGTGCTACGCCTAAGATACATGCAACTGTGTTGGCAAAGACCACGGTTTCCTGCTGATTGTATACCAGATGTTCTTTTTGTGGTTCTAGCTAACAGTGCACTTGTAAGTAGCTGTAGTACGTTGCCCAGTGACTCGTGATGGAAAGTATCTTGTCTGTGTTCAGCCGTTTTAAGCAAGAGGTGTGTTCGTTACTGCCTGTGCTCCTTGCTGCAGAGTACCGGCCAGCTCGATATTGAAGAGGATCTTGAGCCAAAGCTGAAATACAGTCGGCTTACCAACGACCTAACTAAGATCCTTGCCAAGGAGCCTGCCAGCTGCTTATCGGTAGGGGTCAAGGTAAGTACGGTGCCATAGTTAGTTGCCCTTGCTCACAAGCACGTGCTGCCCGCTAGATAAGTTTAGGGAAGAAGTGAGCGATATACCAACAGACACTGACGTGCGCACTTGCAAGTGCACGGAAAACTAGCCGCTTATTTGGTGAATGATAATGTCAGCTCTTTCATGGGGACTGTCACAGTTTCTCGCACTTGGCACCCACTATGGAGCAGTGCACATACTCGATCTGGAGGGTAATGAAATACCCAACAAGAAGATCGGCATCAGCGAAACTTCAATTAATCAGATTAGCATGGACGACGCCGGAGAGTACATAGCTTGCTGCTCTGACGACGGCAAGGTGAGCTAATGCAGGAATCCGGTGTTTGATGTTTTCCGAAAGATTGCTTGCATTGCCTCCGTTATGCCACTTGATGGTCAAGACAGGCCCCGTGCTGAATGCCACTCGGTGTTCAGAACTCTGCACTCTCTTGCTTCTAACGAGTTAGTTTGCTATGTGTGCATTGTATAGTTTGGCATAAGGTCTTTGTCGAGCTGCTGTTTCTGAAATGTGACGATCGAAATTGTTCAGGCCTTGCATGGCACATGTTTTAGCATGTATGGCCGGGGTGTGCTCCGAAATTGGGCTCTCGACATGTGCAGCTATATATCATTCGACAGCTGCAACGCTGGTGGCTCAGAAGCTTCATGCCTTCCCATCTCCATTCTGGCTTACTTGTGCCGGATGCTCAGATTCCGAGCATTTCACTGGCAGTCTGCCACCACCCCGCCCCCATCTGGAGTCCACCCTCTTGCTTCAGCAGCCTCAAGTGCCGAGACTTATGTGTGGCAGCTGGTTTGCACCCAGGGTCTGCATTTGATTTCCAGATACTTCTTGCTCTGACTGCACTGTGGAGGGCTGTTTTTTGTTCACAGGCAGCTATCGTTGGCATATGGGACAGCAAGGAACATGACCAGCTGCTGACCTTCGATAGACCCATTAAGGCCATTGCAATCGAGCCTGACTTCTCTGCCAGACACAGCAGTCGACGAGGCTTTATCACTGGCGACGAGAAGGTGGTACTCTGGTGATCATCTTCTCTAAACAAAGCATGAAACAATGGCTTAATGTGAAGTGGCAAAGCATGCATTCGTGCGCTTATGCATTAGTGGATGCTGTGTTCTGGCTGTGGCCGTGAGGCTTACGATTGATAATGGCGTGATAATTCGGATAAAAGTGTGACAGATATACACTCGAGCCCAGATGTGATATAAAAAGGTTATTGCAACATGCATTAACCATAGGCTGTGCATAAATTAGGCCTACATAACTGTATGCACACTTTTAATACAAGTATATTAACCTTGTGTGCTAAAATTAAGTTACATCACCACGATAAGCAATAACCTGTCTGAGCTGCTCCAGCATAGAGTGAACTAAGTCATCGAAAACATCCGGCCTTATCCCTTTCCAGACGTCCGGCAAACTTGAGAAAAGTAATTCTTTAGATCTGATACCATCCACTTGATCTCCGAGCCTTCTATCCACTTCACCCCAGAGACATTCAGTGGGATTCAGGCCTGGAGATTGACTAGGCAACTTCGTTAGCATAATGGTCATAAAGTAAATTCAATAGTGTAGCAGAAAAATGTTGAACCCCTTAGCTAAACGCTTAGGCTCATTGTCGTGTTTAAAAAATTATCTACAAAAGCTTATCGTGCTAGGTACTGCAATGGTTGGGAGTAGTTCTAAATAAACGTCTTAGGTCATGATGCTAGATATTCACTGCAGAAGCAGCCCCAGATCATGAATCCCTTTGCCAGCAAATTTCTTCTTTAAATTTCCGCCTACCCAAAGCAGTTATCATTGACACCTTCACTGGGGTAGCGAAGCAAGCAGTATCACATACATTTTCAATTACAAAAATGGCATATTTGCTCTCGTCACCCATTTTATTTTGCTTATATCTTCCTGGGTCTAGTGTTCTCTGGCCCCAGCCCACTCCAAGCGTTTCACTTTATACTCGATAGACAGAATTGGCCTCTTGTTTGCATTCCGAGCAGACATACCTTGTTCATCTAGTCAAAACCTAATTGTGTTCCCACTTATTACCTTCCCAGTAGCATCCTGCAAGCTTTGAGCATGAACCCTCGCAGGGATGAAATGATGCCTAAAGATTCACTTTATATCAGTCCTTCCTAGCTCATACAGTGTCACGTAGGTGACCAGGTCTTTTCCCCTTTCAGATGATACCAGTCGTACTCTTCTTCTTCAGGTCGTGTCTCACAGAAGTCTCACCAATTCGAAATTATATAGCGATCGTAACATTCCAAGGCTCGTTTCGCCCAAGTTCCACATTTTTTCCTTTGTATAGGCAGTCAACTAGATAGCCTTAAGTATGCCGGTTGGGGTGATAGTGTGAGGCTAGGTAGTTAGCACAGCCGGTGCACTGTTTTTCACACTACTGCGCATGTTCAAGTACCTCAAAAATGGGCAATGTAGTCGCTTTCAATGCACTGTAAAATGAGGAAATCCACCTTTTTTAAATGGATGTAAGGGTCGAAAATGCTTTTCTCGTCGTTTTTTTGTTAATACCTCGTTCATTAAAAATACCATGGTAAAAGACATTATGTTATTTTGGCCCATCTGTTCCTTGTGCTTCGGTCTAATGTTTATATATCGAGTGCCTACTACCCCTAATAAATAACGTGGTCGCCAGTACTTTTGTGCTAAAGTATATATGCAGACTCGGGCATCCCTGTAAATGCAAAATAGAGGACAAGCAAGTGAGTCGTATAGAGAGAAGAGAGAGAGAGAGAGACAGACAGACAGGGAGAGGGAGAGAGAGAGAGAGAGAGAGAGAGAGAGGGAGGGAAAGACAGACAGACACACAGAGAGCGAGAGAGAGACAGACAGACAGAGACAGAGAGACATACACACACACACAGAGGAGACCTTCCGTGCACTTGTGCACACATGAATGTGTGTAGTTGTGAATGAGAGAGTGAGGTTTAAGACGAGTGAAATAGGAAAGAAGAAGCCAAGTGATTTTGTGAATGCAAGAGTACCATATTGAGAGCGTGAAGCCGTCATTTGCTCAGCCTGCGCTTCTATGTCCAAGCAGATTGAGATCGAAGATCCGCTGATCCGTCCTTCGGCTTCCTAGCAGCTCTCATCGATGGGTCTTGTCGTCGTTTCAGCTGGTGCTTAATGAGAAGGGCATGTTCGGTCGAAACGCCAAGAGCACCCTTCATCAGGGCGAGGGCCTTATTCGGAACATCAAGTGGCAGGGCCAGTTTGTTGCATGGGCCAACGATGAGGTATTTTGCCGCTTGAAAACTGTTTCTCTGTTCTGTCTCACTCGCTGTGTCTCGTTGATTTGCTCACAACTTTCCTGCCCTCTTATATTCTCACTTGATGCTTTTTTCTCTCCTGTCATAAGTGGCCACGTCGTTGTTCGTTGTCTGGCTTGCCGCTTATGGCAGGGAGGGCAAAGTTCACGGCTTTCAATGTTTTCCTTTTTTTAAAGGGTGTGAAAGTGTACGATATGCAGCTAAAAGAAAGGATAACCTTCATTGCCAAGGACCTCGATCCGCAGTGAGTCTTAGCTGTGTTCACTCTGTTGCTTTGATGTACTGTTGGTGCTAAGAGCCATTTTCGGTTTCAGCTCAGTGAAAATGTGACGATTTGGCCTTCAAATTTAGCAATTCCTTATTTGTCACCCCTTCTGTACACATGCTGCTGGAAGCTAGGTTGTAAAGTGTGTGTAAACAGGAAAATGCAGTTTGTTCCTGCTCAAAGTAGTGACGTTAATTGCCTTGCCACTAGATATCACCAACCCTTACCAGACAAATTGAATTGGGCAAACGATCAATTATTTTGTATGCCAGATATGAATTTCGATGTTTGTAAATATCAATGGTCATGCGTGCATATACAAGTTTGAACTTATCTAGTGCATTCCCGACTTACTCACGATCAAGTAATTCACATAGCGGTTCTGTGAGTCTTATCAACCGAATTGCACGTATCAGGTGCAGCTGGTAGGAATGTGATGTTTACTGGTTCTACCTGTAATAGAAGGGTACTAGCCCTCTCGTTTGTTAAACTGTGCCTTTCATAACTTGAGATTCATGCGTGGGGGGGGCACTTTCACATAAACTCTTTGGGTTTTCGTGCTTGTATGTTTCTTAGTTTGTGTGTGTGTGTGTGTGTGTGTGTGTGTGTGTGTGTGTGTGTGTGTGTGTGTGTGTGTGAGTGAGTGAGTGAGTGAGTGAGTGAGTGAGTGAGTGTGTGCGTGTATACAAGTTGTGGACATACATCCTTATTCGGTGGTAACTCCACAAAACCCTAAAGACTTGGTAGAAAGAGTTTCAGGGTGAGAGCACAGCCAAAGCAACTTTCTCGATGCCTCGTTTCGTGGTCCAGAATTGTGCATCGCATGGAAAAAAAGGATGAATAATTGAACCAGGGGAACTACTAAAGAATCATATAGTTTAAAATAAGATTGAAGAGCAGTCGATGTACCAAGCACTGTGTTCGGCTCTGTCTGAACATTGTAGGCAAAAGGCCATTTGAAAATATGGACGGGCTTATTGCCCTCTGCCGTGGGACTAGGGTAGAACAATTTCTCATTGAGCATAAGTCGCCAACAGAAGTCTTTAAGTGATGGAGAGGTAGCTTGTCAGACAGCACGTGGCTGTTCATATTGCTGCTGTCCTAAGGTATGAATAGGCTAAGCCATCGGAGACCAGGAAGTAAAACCAAGAATTTCTTGCATTGCATTTACAATAGAAATCACCACTGCCAATGTCCATGCAAACAGAGAATGAGTTGATACGTGTTAGGATGCCCCACGAGGGCATCCATATCTTTCATTTGTCAATGGCTTCCAGCTATGGAGATAAACAGGCCAGAAATTAGCAGCGGCAGAGAGTATGCATTAGGAGACCAACATTCACACGGTAAGCAACAGAGGTTAAGGCAGTTAGTCAACAACCCAACTAGGCTGCCAGCACTTTCAAATCTGGCTACTGTCAGCTGCAAAATGAAAGTGCTTGACCTTGGACAGCCAGGCAGTCCTGCAGCAGCGAGGCAACCGCCAGGTTAAGGTTGCTCTAGCTCAGTGGTTCTCAACCTTCCTAATGCCGTGACCCTTTAATACAGTTCCTCGTGATGTGGCAAACCCCCAACCATAAAATTATTGAATGCAAAATGTGGAAATGCATGTTTCCCTATGGTCTTAGTCAACCTCTGTGAATTTGACACCCAAAGGGGTCCACAGGTTGAAAATCGCTGCTCTAGCTGCTGCTGCTGCTCTTGTATTAAAGGTAAGCTGATTCAGCAGCCTCATTTATATTTAGCTTTATAGAGCAGTAAAAGAGCGTTCACGGCTATCACCACGGCTTGCAGTGGTCAATAGAGGATCGACCACTGCAGGATTCGAACCCATTTTGGGTCGTGAGAGTGAGCACCTTACCCCTGACCTAGGACTCAGGGGCTATTGACCCACGTTCATGAGTGCTTTTCATTTCTTGCCTTATGTGTTTCCACTTTGAGCCTAAGACCCCAATCAGCTGGGGGGAGAGAAAAGGGGAAGCAGTTATTCCTCCGGGAAAGTTAATGCAGATAATGCACACTTGGGCCATTAGGTCACGTGATGTCCTCTGTTTCGCGAGGCACACACACCCTGCCGAAATGGTATTCATATATCTGTTAAAGGAGACTATGCATTACATCTAGTAGAAAAGTTCATTATGGAAATTCAAAAGGCATATGGCTAGAGTAGGCATATAGGGAGGATGCCTAGTGAAGTTCCACAGGGTTATCTGTTCGGAAGCTAATGCAGTTTCTTCCGTGTTCTTTTACTCATTGGGCTTGCTGCTATACATCTTATATTTGCAGGCTTGCAGCAAGGTTAAAAATTAAATGTATCCAACTAACAGTTTTTTGGTTGCCTCGGACAATATTTTGGGTGTTCTTTAACTGGCACTTGAGTTTGTGAGTCTTTCAGCTGTAGAAATCGACTGAATTCCATGACAGCTTAAATGTTATGCACAAATGTCTGGCAACCAGATCTTTGCCGACAATGGGTTGTGAGACGGGTTGAATAACTATTGCACCGCTGATTGCCAATGCAGTTAATTATGCTCTATTGTTCCATCACCGAGTACTTCATAAAAAGTAAGGCCGTATGTCAGGTTGGAAATGGGAGCGAATCTTTTGATTGCGAATTATTTGCTCAGACACCACACTGTAAGCATGGGTGAAAACTACATGTTTAACTTGTACTTTGTGGATATGCTAGGGCCTTTAGGTATGTATTGTCTTTAGTTTGCACGAACATGTTGCACAAGGTACCCTTTGAGTCATTCTGTATGCCGGTGTTTAACTCTATTTCGGCCCTAGTTATATGCCCATTTTGTACATATAAAGGAATTTTATGCAATCTCTATCTATAAATTCTATCAGAACTTGTGCATTGGGCCTTATTGGCTGGGATGCTTGGGAGAACAATCTAGCAGAAAGGCAAGCTGCTGCCGATCTAATAATAATAATAATAATTCACTTGATAAAGCGCCCTCAGAAAACTTAATCTCTCTCTAGGCACTTTACATTTGCTGTAAAGTGAAATGCAATGGAATGGAAAGTAAAATCATGCTTGATAAACAAACAAAATGAATAATATGGTTAGGGGTGACATGCACAGGGTCAGCATGCAAATGTGGTTAGTGGCAGCATGCACAGTGTCAGCACGCATAAGCACATCAAGGACGTATCACAGGGACCCACTAAATGCTGTCCTAAATAGGTGTGTTTTTAGGTTCCTTTTAAATGTGGTCAGGTCAGGGGATGTTCTGACGCAGGTCGGGAGGGAGTTCCAGGCTTTGGGAGCATATGAACTAAATGCACGGTCTCCAACGGATTTAAGGTTTGTATGAGGTATTTCTAGACTGTTGGATTCTGAAAAGCGGTTGGTACGATGCTTGGCATGATGGGGTAGTATATCTGAGAGATAGGCTGGAGCCAAAGAATGAAGTGACCTAAAAGTGAGCGACACAACCTTGAAGTCGATCCGTTGCTTGACTGGTAGCCAGTGCAGGTCGGCGAGAAGTGGTGTACTGTGGCAACTGCGACGCTCACGACAGACAAGCCTAGCTGCAGAGTTTTGCACCAGCTGCAATCGCCTGATCGCACATGCTGGTAGGCCAGTAAGCAGTGAGTTGCAGAAGTCGAGACGGGATGTCACGAATGCATGGACCAACTTGGACGTGGTATGTTTATCTAAACAAGCCCGAATTTTAGCAATGTTATGAAGCTGAAAATAGGTGGATTTGACTGTGGAGCTGATATAGTCGTCCAACGAGAAGTCGCTTTGGAATATGACACCTAGATTTCGAGCTGATTCAACTGGAGATATGCTGGCAGAGCCAATTTTGAGAGTCAGCCTTTCCAATCTCTGGATCACACTGGGTTTGCCCATAACTAGTAAGTTAGTTTTATCATCGTTTAGTTTTAGAAAATTTGCTGCCATCCATGTGCGGATGTCATCAATGCATGCAGCTAGTGAGTTTAGAGAATTTGAGGTGTTCGAAGGCTGGGAGGGATCAAAGCAAAGGTACAACTGAGTGTCATCTGCATAGAAGTGAAAGCCTAGATTGTGCTTGGCAATCACATCAACAAGAGGCAGAGTATAAACCGTGAAAAGAACCGGACCTAGCACTGAGCCCTGAGGTACCCTATATTTCAGAGGTACCTCGGCTGATCTTTGTCCATTCACGTCAATACTTTGGAGTCTCCCACTGAGATAGGACCTGAACCACTGCAGAGCAGTGCCAGTGATGCCCAGGCGAGATGAGAGGCGCTCTAGAAGTACTTTGTGATCGATGGTATCAAAAGCTTCCGAAAGATCAAGCAAAACAAGCAGAGACACTCTACCCATGTCTGCATTCCTAAGTAGGCCGTTGTGTACCCTAAGCAATGCTGACTCTGTGGAGTGATTAGCTCTAAAGCCAGACTGGAACTTACTAGCAAGGTGTGAGGTTTCGATATACAAGTTCAGCTGGTCTGCCACGACCCGTTCCAGTGTCTTTGATAGGAACGGTAGAAGGGAAACTGGGCGGTAGTTGCTCAAGTTCTCTTGGTCAAGTGTAGCTTTCTTGAGAAGTTGCCTGACTACAGCTTTTTTGAAAGGTGCTGGGACATGACCTGAGGCTAATGACATATTAATTATGTTAGTTATGCATGGCAGCAGCAGATCAATGCAACGTAGGAGCAGGACAGTGGTGATAGGGTCCAGAGGACTTGTTGTCTTCTTTGATTGAGATACGAACTTTAGGACTAGATCACTAGTGACCTGCTTAAATGCAGACATTGAGGTGCAGCCAGGAACCGAGGAACAGCATTCTAGTGGGGAGGTTGTCATCGCAGGGATGGACTCCCTGATCTTGTCTATCTTCTGCACAAAGAATCGAGAGAAGCAATCGGCTAGATCATCATTAGGATCATCAGGTAAGGAGCTAATCTGGAAACGGTTGAGGAGATGTTTTATTGTCGACATCAGCATTTTTGGATTGTGCATCTGTGATTCAGCAATGTTTTTATAAAAACTAGACTTAGCCTTTGCTAGGATCGATTGGTGCGACCTACAGTAGTCTTCATATGCCTGTCGATGGACAGTTAGTCCGGATCTTGTGCATGCTTTTTCAAGCTTTCGTTTAGTAGACTTGACTAGTTTAATGTCTGCGGTAAACCATAGGCCGTCTGGGCGGGGGCGCACAGTGTGCTTTGTCAGAGGGGCAAACTCGTCTAGCGTGTCAGCTAGTGTCGTGTTGAAGCTATCTACCAATGATGACAGATCGGAGGGAGGATTGAGCAGCAGAGGTGAAGCAGATATTCTCGCACGGACAGCATCGATGTCAAGGGTCTTGAGGTTTCGCGATTCACAGGTTATTTTAGAGGAGGATGTGGGCACACACTGTAGATTGAATGAGATCTGCATGTGGTCAGATAAGCATGATTTGGTAATAATTGGTGATGACAAAGTGCAGTTATATGAGAAAATCTGGTCGAGTGTGTGATCCTTGATGTGGGTAGGGCCATGCACATGAGCCACAAGAGACAGTGAGTCAGTCAATGCACGAAATTCGGTGCTGAAAGCGTTAGATAAGTTATCAAAGTGAACGTTGAAATCACCCATTACGAGGAAGGATCGATTTCTTGCACAAAGAATCGAAATGAGATCGGAGAAATCTGAGATAAAGGAGGATTTGGTACCTGGTGGGCGATAGACTACTGCCACTATCGGTAGCTTGTTTTCGGGTGAGACCAAGGCAATTGATTCAAAAGACTGCTTCGAGGGTACTGCAAATGGCTTGAAGTTGAATTTCGAGCGCACGACAATAGCAACTCCACCTCCAGTTTTGATTGATCTAGGGGTGTGAAAGAACGAGAAATCAGATGGAGTTGCGTTATTAATTGTTGGACAGTTTATCGATTTCAGCCAAGTTTCAGTTAGGGCGAGCAGGTCGATACCATTTTCAGAAATAAGGTCGCTTATTACTAGAGGTTTATTGCACATTGAGCGAGGATTCCAAAGGCAAGCGTTAAGTCTGGCCGATGGGGTTACAACAGGCTTGATGACCACTAAGTTTGAGGAATTTACAGTGACGCATGTGGGGGAGCGTGCTGAGCGGTTCGAGACAAGGCTAGGAATACCGAACGAGCTGGTACTCAGCTTGCAGGTTCCGCCCAACGAGCCGCATCTGAGCTGGCGGTTCCGGCCACTGCGGCGGCTACGGGGTGCTTTTCTTTTGTTAATGCATAGTTCATGAATCTTAGCAACAACATTAATATCTAGGAATGCATTTGATATGCGATGACGAAGCGATAACAGCTGCTGACGATCATAACTAACAAGCAGGTTACTAGCCGCCGGCAAAGCTAAGGCAGCCGCCGGCGTGGGAGACCCAGCAGCCCGAAGCGATAAGCGTTTAGATATCCACAGGCACGTAATTTCTTACGCGCTACGGTCAAATAACAATCAGAATAACTTTAAACAGGTCTTAGCTGTATCGTTTCCGTATACGATGTGCGTAATAACTTCGGTTTTTGGAAGAATTCTGCAACGAACAAGAACGCACGTTAGAGCGCTCTATGTCAGGAGGCGAGAAGGAGAATCTAGTGTTTTGTTATGTAGAGTGCATGGCATTCTATGCAGTGAGCTAAATCTTCTTATTGTCATTGGAATCTCTCGTCGCTGGTCGTGATCCCTGACACTCGCAAGAGAGCACGTGTGTTGGCAACAGATACTATGGCTGCTTTGCATGTTTTGCAGTGTACGACCCGAGCTTTATCGGTGCAACCTTTGCTGGCGAGATGGGCGTACACTTCTTATTGGATGGGGTGATCGCATCAAGGTAATTTTCCGCGCATGTAAGTTCGCCTATCCTTGCTTTGAGCGCACTGCAAGCAATGCGCCCTCTGATTTCGTCAATGCAATTTCGCGCCGTAGGTATGCACGGTGAAGGACCGAGAGGTATACGACCGGAGAGACTTGCCTCCCAAGTATGTGGAAATAAGTAAGGACGAATGCAGTGTGCAACTGAAGCATGAGCACTGTGT
The DNA here is from genome assembly GCA_009760855.2 of Cristatella mucedo. NCBI lineage: Eukaryota > Metazoa > Bryozoa > Phylactolaemata > Cristatellidae > Cristatella > Cristatella mucedo. The sequence continues at coordinate 18,687,009 of WPIO01000001.1, read as the reverse complement.
ACCATGAAGCGCTACTGCACCTGTCGTGGTAGGACTACTGTGCATCAGGCAGTGTCAGGCTTATGGCAGCGTGCTCGTGCAGTTTTTCTCGGATCTCTTGCTTCTGATTTCTTTTCATCATTGCCCGTGCCCCTACCAACCACCCCTCCACGGGTTCATTCGCCTGTGGGCCGCATACGAATTCATCCTTCATGCACTATTGATCGATAGTCCTTGCTGACCGACTGTCACTGGGATACTTTGCAGCTGCTCGGAAGATTTAAATGGACGGATTTTTTCTTTCTGGCCCATCATCAGCCAGTCTTGGAAGCTTTGGGGGCCTCAAACAGGTTATAAAGCGCATAGCCATTTTCCGGCGGCAAGTTGTTGGGTTGCACGATACGACTCAGTCTCTGACCGAACCTTTGCCTCAAACAATTGCCTTAGCTTTAGTGCTGCTTGGTGTGCGTGTGAGAGAATGCTTCGAATTAGAGCTCGTGTAAGTCTTTGCTGCAGTGAAAAGGCATCAGCTCCACATTCAGCACCCATCTGGGGTGGGTGCGAGTGAACGATTTGTGAGGCAACCGCGTGTCCTCCTCATTTGTCGCTAATCGAGAGCAACTATCGAGCCTATGTCAGCCTTTCGCCAGCCTTTCTGGCTTTTTCAAAAGGTGGACCAGTAGAGCTGATTGAAGTCACTTGGCGCCTTCATTTTGCTCCGTGTATTTGTGGTGCACCGAATGCCAAATCTTTATCAAGCAATTGACAGCAGTTAGTGTAATAATGATGTACCTCTGGTTTGAGGTCGGTAGCACTGAGCATACTGGATGTCTGGACTTAGTCGGTTTCCCGGTGTACCAGGATTTTGCTTTGCAGGCTACTGAGCAATGTGATCGCCAATTAAGTGAGAGTAAACTAGTTTGATTGACTTCCTCTGGCAACGTAAAAGTCTGGCTCACGATTGGCTTAATCGTGGCTGCAGCCTGTTTCTGACAATGTCGGATGCCAACCCAAGCTGTGCTGAGCCAGTGGATCAGGCTCCAGTAGCCAACACTGCAGTAGTTCAAAGCTTCACAAATGCGATTTTTACTGGGAAGGGATCTGCCTGCCTGCAATAGGCTGGCAGTGACTGTAACAGTGGTCGTATTAACCTACAGCAGTTTGGGCCATTAGAGGTCATTTTCTCACTGACAACTATAAGTCAAATTAAAGGTCAGCTTATTCTATAGTATCATTTACATAGCAGCAGAAGAGCCAATTAGGGGAAATTGTCCTTCTTGCAGCAGGTAGTAAAAGATTGCCTTATGCCGGACTTGGACCGAGACCTGAGTTGTTAAGTGCGAGCAGTAACCCACAAGTAAAGCACTTACTCCTGGGCTAATAACCAGGGGTCAGAGTGCTGTTATGTGTATTCATTGAACGATGTAGCTTTGAAGTGATCGTTGTTGCAGTATTGTGACTGTGGCAGAGTTTCCTTGGTATGTTGTGGGTATGTTTATGTTTATGATATGTATGTTTATGCATGTTGTGGGTCTTCGTTTAATCCCCCTGGGGTGCATGTAGTCACTCCGTCGTACGAGTACCCACCATCTGCTACCATGCAACTGTGTTTGCCTTTGGTAATGTCTTCCAAGGTGGCTCCATTCTTAACCTCAGTTTGCTGAGTTTGCTGTGCATGTTTAGCTTTATAAGCTTAGAGGCCATTACCCTTATTAAACCACACGAAAAGTAAGAAAGAGGCTAACCTCCAATGCATGCCTGCTTTAAGCTACCTGTGACGGCCGTGGTCGAAACATACCGTTTTAGCTCGTATGTTTCAAACCGACTACTTCATCAGCGGCATAGCGCCTTGTGGCGAAAACATTGTCGTACTCACTTACGATGAAAGCTGTGTTAAACGTGAGGTAAGTATCGACCAAATGGTCGTCGAACGCATGTCATATTGAGGCTGCGTACTTCCTTTATAGAAATTATGTATATTTTTGAAAAGAAAAGCATGGGATTGCTTCTAGCCATTGTTACTCCATGTTAACCTGCCTAAAGATCTGAAGCTTTGAGGTTTTACTGGTGCTAGAAAAGGTTAGCCTTCAAAAGTTGTATGATTTTTGTTTTAAGAGCTGTCTATCCATTACTAAAACAATATACCTTGGCATTCTCAGCTATCTGTTGTGTCTTAACGATTAATCTTATCCTAGTTGACCCGTGCCTTCCGAATGATTGTTGGGCATGCTAAAGGTATTTATCCGCTATGCCAGCATATTAGAACAGTCAGTCTCTAGTAGATTGCAGTCACAGCTTTATCAAGTGTATCCCCTTGAAAAAAGGTCCAAATTTTTTTCCATTCATAATTTTTTATTAAAACCTTGTTGGCTACTTAGTAGCCCCAAGTCACTCCAACTTCTGACAGTGAAAAAATGTGTAAACTGCTTACACAGCATGCAGACCTGTAGGGATCAATGATAAAGTCTACATTCTGCTGCACTTAAAATGCTTATTTACACATTTCCCGAGTGGGTCATTCGAAACGACCTATGATGAAATCAAGCCCCGCTGAGTGATAAAGCGACAGCAGTAACCTATTTCGGCTAACGGGAATGTGCATTTTGTGTTTTAATCTACTATCATGCGCGACATGAATGCATGTGAGAGAAGTGACTAATAACAAAAAACCTCCAACAGCGAACCATCTTCTAATCTTAGTGTATGGACGAGTACTTTAGCACTTAAGCTGTAGAGTCTGCTGGCTAAAAGTCTTAATGTTCAAGCCGATGTCTTAATTGCCACTCCTAACCTAATCCCACTAGCCATGTGCATATATTAGGGTTTAAATGCTTGCAAAAACGTCGAACTGTCTTAGCCGATTGAACCTCAAAACGCTTGAGAGTATCCGACGGCTTTCAGCAGCTAAAGATGATCCTCAGATTAGAAGTTTCCTTGTTCGCATCTTATCTCAAATCGTACCTTAGGATTAGCTACATATAATTTGCATAGGAATGAAAAGGGAGCCGAGTTAATTTTGCATGCATCCATGGCACGATGTGGTAGTACTAGTGAATCTTCCCAAGTTTGGCAGCAAACGTGGCTCGCACACGTGATCTCTGACACATTCGTGGTCGGATTCACATGCATGATCTGATTCATGTGCATGGTCTGATGAACTGATGCCAAGCATGATGGCTGTACCTGGGTAATCCACCAGCAATCGTAGGAGTTTCGATTAAATGTGACTATGAAAATTGACTGAAATCGTATGCTCGGGCTAGGCAGCAGTTGCCGTTTAGTGAGCCGCAGCACTTTTATACAAGATTTTCTAGCTTAAGCTACCTCGCCTCTAGTTGTCCAAGGTCAATATCAACCTCCTGAACCTGGTGTAAAACGTACTAACATATTTTAGGCTGATGTATTGTGTGTATTTCCTAATTAGTTCTTATTGTCGGAAAGTAAGCTGTAGGGTAAAATTTTAATTTGCATTCTTTTATTCTGAAATTGCATGGCTGGCTTCATGGCTTAATACATGGGTCCGGGCTTGTGCAATTCCTGAGGTCTGGGGGGGACAAATATTGTTGCTAAACTATCAGTCTTGTGTATAAGGCTCTGGAACTGGGATTATTGATAAATGGATGCCGGATGTATCATGAGCGCACATGTACTAGAGCCAAAGCATCATGTATACTACCGCGATCATGGCCACTCCCCTACCTACCATTCAAAACGTAATGGTATTACTGCTTTGTGTTATATGATCTCGTAGGGTAAAAAGATGGAAGCACCCAGGCCACACCTCCGAATATTGGAGCCGGGCATGGGCGATGCCAAGGAGATTTCGAATGATGCGATTGCCATCAAAGATTTCCAGAGCTGCCGCTGCAGCGACTACCACCTTGGTAAGACGAGCTCTTGTGAATAGAATCTGCAGCGTCATTGCATGCACTGGCTTTGTTACCTCTCTTTATCTTTCTTTTTCTATCTCGCCTTTCTCTTGGCTTCTTGCTCTCTCTCTCACTCTGTCTTGCTCTCTCTCTTTCTTGCTCTCTCTCACTCTGTCTGTCTGTCTGTCTGTCTGTCTGTCTGTCTGTCTCCCTCCCTCCCTCCCTCCCTCCCTCTCTCTCTCTCTCTCTGTCTCAATCTCACTTGGTCTGCATCGGTGTGTCTGTGTGTGTGTGTGTGTGTGTGTGTGTGTGTGTGCATGCGTGTGTGTGTGTGTGTGTGTGTGTGCGCACGCGTGGGTGTGTGTGTATGTGTCCGTGTGTATGTGTGGAAGAGTGTCTCTGTGTAAGGGTGTTGTGTGTATATGGATGTGCATGTGTGTAAGGGTGGGTCTGCATGTACGGGTCTGTCTGGTTAAGTGTATCTGTATGTATGTATGGGTTGTGTGGGTGCATCAAAAGTCAGTGGTGTTGGTATGTATGATCCTTTGCTGCTCATATTCATATGGTTTTGTTCTTCCTTTAAACCACTGCTTTGGATCTCTTACTGTCTGGAAATGCATAGGTTATTGAACCGAAGCCCTCCTTGGAGTGCTGAAGGATTTGGAAATCGTGTTATGCTGGTTAATCTGTGATGCTTTCATTCGCCATCCAACTCGGCATCGTTTTATTTTTACCTCTTGCATCTTAAGGCTGTCTTTTGCACATCTCTCTCTCTCTTTCTTTCTTTGCTCCTTATATCAGCGCCGTTTGATCGTATAACCTAGGTGACTGTTTCTTGGGATTTTTTCGACGCTTGTTTTCTGGTTCCTCTAGGAAATTCTTGCTCCTTTTATGAGCCGGCTGCTCGTGCTGATAGCATTGAAGAATCATTTGGCAATGCTCATCTTATTATGCCTGAAGGTTGAAACCACGACCTCCTTATATTTTGATGACCCTTGATAGTGGCAAAGTGAGCTGCTGATTCGATATACGCACTGTTAGTGATGTCTTGGCACAACGTTGGCTCTGATGGCCGGTTCTAGGACGATTCATCTTCGGACTGTTCATCCGCAGACTGTTCATACCGGACGATTCATCCGCTGACTGTTCATGCTAACAAGAAACCCTAACCCCTATTTGAAGGTATTTGTTTCAACGTTTTTCTAGTGTAGTCATTAAGCAATTCATATTAACAACTTCAAGTATTATTTTGGATTTATCATCCGTGGATGAAACGCCCTCTGAATGAATCGTCAGGGATGAACAGTCCATGGATAAATTGTCCTGGTGCCCTGGTGGCCATGTAGCAACAAACAACGGGAAACTTTAGAACCTCTCCCGACTGGCTGTCGGCAAGCTATTGGCATGTGTTCTCTTGGTCAGTGTGAAAGGGCATCAGCTACGATAAGTGAGATAGCATACCGCCCATCTTCAAACTGCAAAAAACAGCATATGCTTATTATTAGCATTTGCTTCTTCTGCATATCGAAATTCCTTCATCTTGTTAAGGGCTTGTTAAGAACAGGGCACTGCTAGAAATAATTGTATGTGTATGGATCTGTCTGTAACTCTATGAAACCTCCATGTGAGTACTAATGAATGCCCACCCTCTATCTAAGCATTACTGTGGACTCGAGCTCGTCGAGGAAGTGCAACGCTAAATTGCAAAAGCGGTGAGTGCATAAGACACTTCAAATGACCACCCCTCCTTCTTGTCAATGTCAGTTCACTCTTTGTCCTGTACCAAAAGCTAGCTCCAAACATTAACCCTAAGGCACCTCTTGCAAACAGCCGCACGGTCGGTCGGAAAACAGGGGTATAAAAGGGGTATATTGGCCCTCCACTGAAAACATGGATCTCACTGATTCTGTGACAGCCTTTTATCCTGAGCCTCGTGGGTCTTCTTGGGTATTGCATGGCATTATTTGATGTCCCAAAACTTAAAGTTCTTCTTCGTATTATGCTATAAACGACTACAAGGCTGTGATCGGATTGTGGCATAAGCATGGCAGTCGGTTACCTTGTGTGGGGAGTTCAATCAGGCTCTGAGTTGTGTTATAGCTTATGCTTCCATTGTCTGACCACAGAGTACATTGGAGAGGAGGGCATATTCTTCATCGTCAGTCCACATGAGCTCGTCATAGCTCGGCCGCGAACCGTCGACGACCACGTGTCGTGGCTGCTCGACCGCCATCGCTATGAGGCCGCCCTGGCATCGGTGCGCACTAACGTGGGCCGCCTAGTACGCCACACGCCCGACAGCGTCGGCCGCCTGTATGTGCGGCACCTCTTCGATGCTGCCCGCTACGACGAAGCGGCACGTGTTTGCTCCAGCGTGCTGGGCCGTGGCAGCCGCAACAAGTGGGAAGAGTACTTCTACATGTTTCAGCCCATAGGGCAGATTAAAGTGAGTGCTACCTGCTCTCACATCAGCTGGTGCACGAGCAGGGAAAAATGGTCTCGCCATCACTATGGTTTTGATTGATTGTAGGCACTGGCTCCGTATCTGCCCGTGGACGACCCTCGTCTGAGCCCGGTAGTGTATGAACTGGTGCTCAATGAATTCTTGCAGACAGACGTTGCTGTGAGTTTTGGCTTTGCTGCGTCTGAGCAATGGGTGGCTCTTGGGCTTTAACTTGCACTCGGTCACACACACACTCTCTCTCTCTCTCTCTCTCTCTCTCTCTCTCTCTCTCTCTCTCTCTCTCTCTCTCTCTCTCTCTCTCTCTCTCTCTCTCTCTCTCTCTCTCTCTCTCTTTCTCTCTCTCTCTCTCTCTCTCTCTCTCTCTCTCTCTCTCTCTCTCTCTCACTACCCTTCTCTCTCTCTCTCTCTCTCTCTCTCTTTCTCTCTCTCTCTCTCTCTCTCTCTTTCTCTCTCTCTCTCTCTCTCTCTCTCTCTCTCTCTCTCTCTTTCTCTCTCTCTCTCTTTCTCTCTCTCTCTCTCTCTCTCTCTCTCTCTCTCTCTCTCTCTCTCTCTCTCCCTCTGCCCCTCCTCCTCTTTCTCTCCCCTCTCTCTCTCTCTCATCTCTCTCTCTCTCTCTCTCTCTCTCTCTCTCTCTCTCTCTCTCTCTCTCTGTTGCGCGCCCTCTCTCTGTCTCTATCCTCTATTTCTCTCTCTCTCTCTCTCTCTCTCTCTCTCTCTCTCTCTCTCTCTCTCTCTCTCTCTCTCTCTCTCTCTCTCTCTCTTTCTATCTCTCTGTCTCTCTCTTTCTCTCTCCCTCTATCTCTCTCTGTCTCTTCTTTGTCTCTGTCTGTCTGTCTGTCTGTCTGTCTCTCTTTCTCTCTCTCTCTCTCTCTCTCTCTCTCTATCTCTCTCACTGTCTGTCTCTCTCTCTCTCTCTCTCTCTCTCTCTCTCTCTCTCTCTCTCTCTCTCTCTCTCTCTATCTCTATCTCTCTGTCTCTCTCTTTCTGTCTCTCTATCTCTGTCTCTGTCTCTTCTTTGTCTCTGTCTCTTCTTTGTCTCTGTCTGTCTGTCTCTCTGTCTCTCTCTCTATCTCTGTCTCTTTTTCTCTCTCTTACTTTGTCTCTCTCTGCCCTCGGTTATCATTTTCAGGCTATCGTGCTGCCACCTCACTTGTTGTTATGAGTGTGCTTGCTGTTTCTTTCAGGGATTCTGTAAATTAATCCGGCTATGGCCGAGTGAGTTGTACGATATTCAGACTGTTGCTAATGCTGTTCGTGAGCGTTTGACGACGGATACCAAGATAGCCCCATCACACAGCCGTCAGCTGCACGAAGCCCTGGCCGAGCTCTACACTCGACAGCGAAGCTACGAGGATGCGCTCACCATATATCTCAGGTAGTTTCTCACATTGCCAGTGACATAAAGCATCGTGAGAGATAGTCAATGCAAATGGAAATCGCAGAAGGAGCCAATCCTCCAAAGAGCTTTCGCTAAGTCCGCTCATGTACACACAGCTGCTACAAAATGTTATTCATCTGGAGAGCATGATACAATCTCAAATTTTGTGAATTTTTAAGAACCCTAGGCCAGCAAGTGCCAACATGAAATAGGATTCTAGAAACAAGCATATTGTTGGCAAATGATGCATGCTGGTCTCTGCCCAGTGGATGTAGAAACGTGCAAATGAGAGCTTGTTTGACAGTCTCTTTAGGCTCTTGTCACAGTCTCAATTTTCTGTATTCGAATTTTAATATTCTGTTGCTGCACCACCGCAGCAGTGCCAAGTAAGAGTTATTGAGTTTTCACGTATTTTTTCACGTATTTCTCTTTCGAAAAATACACGCCCATGAGTTCACTTAGCTTTTATTATGGAATTGCTGAATTTTGAGAAACACCTGGTTTTGTGCATGTCCTGCTCTAGGGGCACCTGTGATTCGTCATTTATGTGCTCATGCATGCTGACGCTGTGCATGCTACCAGTAACGAAACTTGCACGCTGACCCTGTGCATGTCACCCCTAACCGTGTTATTCTTGTTTATTGTGCATGCTACCACTAGCCGTTCGATTGTGCTTCTTTTGCAACAAATGTTAAGTGCCAAGAAAGAGATGGGAGTTCTCTGATGGCACTATATCAAATGCATTATTATTTTTATTATTATTATTATTATTATACTTAGTTCTCTGCTATGCACGAATTTGATGAGGTTAGAAAGGAAAACGTTCAGCTGCATTTTCCTATCACTCACTATGAACCTGTAGCCTTTATAAATTGTGATGCTGCCTTAGCTGACCGTAGAGAATTCAAAAGCAACAATATGTGGGTGTTAAAGATTTTGTTGAGATTATAAGAACTGAGTTTAATATAGTGTTTAGAGTTGGCTCACCGAGAGTGTTAAAAATTGTATAGCGATTTAAACGGTGCTTTAATTCTTTGTTTGTCGGAAAAGCAGCTTGTCGGTTTTTTGTTTCTGCCACTTTATCTGTTCATGCATCTTTCGAATCATGTCTGGCCTGGGGTGCGCAATCACAAAATTTCGCAAGTTTCAAAACTTAACTATTGCCGAGGGAGTACCCAGTAGCAGTCTTAGGGTTACTGTTTGCGACAGCAGTATACTTGCCACATCCTGAATATCCTGCGATGCATTTTTGTGATACACTACAACAAATATTCTTCGAAAATGTTGTCTGTCTCATAAGCCTCAAGTTTCTTCAAAAACCACAAAAACAAGCTCATTTTGCTTTTTTGCCGTGTCTAGCATGCAAGCCTAGGTAGTTAGATGTGTCACTTGCCACCGCTGTTGCTTCCATATACTGTAATTTTTACTGGCTTACTATGATTATCAAGGTGCGTAGTGCACCGTGTTTGCACAGGCACTGTTTGATCTGTGTTCATAATGTGCTCCTGAGTGCATGTTCATGAGCCAACAAATCGAATTCGATTCCTGTGCCTAGTCTAAAGCATGACGCTGCCTTCGAGTTCATGCGCACACATAACCTTATTGGTACTGTTGGCGATCGGGTACTACTTCTGATGGACTTCAATTCCGAAAAAGCCGTTCAACTTCTGGTTGACAACATTTCACGCATACCAGTACGTATCGCCACTCCTTCCACTGGCAGCAGCAGAGTATCTTGAGCATATGCCCCAACTGCTAGGCTAGCAGCGTTACGGAACATGAGGCTCATAGCCTCTGTCGAGTCTGTACTGGACTGTCCACCAGCTGCTAAGCAAAGCTAGTGGGTTGTCCATCTCACCATACACTCATGACTGTATATGCAACTGAATTGGCTGTTGTGCATTTTACCAGTTATCAGAGTTGGGGGACGAGTCTGTAGCATGAGGCGCTGTGTGGAATGTCTGCGAAATGAGTTTGAATAAATGAGGGCTTAATAATTCCCACCAGGCATCCTAGTAAGTGGTCACAAACATTGTCGCAGACAGCCGTAACCTGCTGCTCCGAAATCTATTTTCACAAGTCCTTTTCCTCTAGTTGCAATCTAGTGCACTCACTGTTACACGTGTAGAGACAAAGACTACTGGCAGTACGATAGGCACAATATCAAGGAAATGAAAACATGTCGTGGATTGTGTACTTAAATTTCATACCGATCTGTGTCTAGGTAGATGTCTAACAGAGGGCTATCATTTGTCACAGCCTGGTTTCGCCAGTCTTATGGCCGTTTTTTTGTATTAAACCGTGAATCGAAAAAGGGAGACATAATTGCTACTAAAAGAATATTTTCACTACTGGCAGAATGTTGTCATCATGCTTCTTATGACCTCACTTGTCTGCTTATTTTGTTTCCCTGGCTCAGCATTCGTAAATGTATTCCAAAGAATACGTGCAGCAGCTTACACTCTATTATATGTACTTTACTATGCTTACAAGGTAGGAAATAACCGATTGATCTCTGCATCTTAATACCAGGCATTCTCCCGGAGGCAAACCTGTTGATTTAAGCTCATTTCCCGTGGTGTCATCCTGCTCTATCATCGCTTGTGGCTACTCGATTCCTGCTCTTTGGCAACATCTAACAGTCTTTAGATAAATCATCCCGGGCCACTTACCTTTCTTTCTTTTTTTCTGTTCTGCTGCTTCACTGTTTGATATGCACACACAAATGGGAAGCAAAGTCATCGACATTGTGGCTAGTGTTTTAGCGGACAGGTTTGGCCAGATGAGCTAGCCTTAAAGCTGCCCAAGATATTTCGTAGGGTCTGCAGGGTGGGCCAGTGTAGATTGCCCTCCACCATGGGCCTATGATGAATGCAGATGCTGATAAGGTAGCTCATCGTGAATTTCGGTAACCGGCAGTAGCTGTGGGCTTATTATTAGGTTATCTCCACCAGTAGGTCAAGATGTCACTTCTCGGCTTGCAAGTCTTGCACGTGTGCACAGCTAATGGTGAATCGGATGTTGGTTGTTCAGTTACTCCTCTGTTTATCTTTTGATATTTGCTTGGCTGCAGCTGTTGCACCGTTGTGTGTGTGTGTGTGTGTGTGTGTGTGTGTGTGTGTGTGTGTGTGTGTGTGTGTGTGTGTGTGTGTGTGTGTGTGTGTGTGTGTGTGTGTGTGTGTGTGTGTGTGTGTGTGTGTGTGTGTGTGTGTGTGTGATCCCACTTAGCTCCAAAGAAGGGCTTCCACTGAGCTCGATTTTGTTGCACTGTATATACTACATTTGTATTGCATGCAGTCTTCAGAACCTGGCGCAGTCTGTAGTTTGGCTGCCGATGTGTGTGATATGCATAAGCCATGAATTACGGTGTTGCTGTGTACAGTTTTGGCTTCTTATCTGGGATTAGGTAGAAACATTTAATATGGTAAAAGCTCACATTTGTTCAAAAGGAAATTCTGAATCGGCTTCAGGGTTTAACCAGCTGGTGTGTGGCCATGTTATTGAAAAAACGTAACAACGTATAAATGCTGCAAGCACAGGTTGCATTGTTGCTGTGGATTCTCAGCTCAAACGCTGCTGAGCTCACTGTGTTCATGGTTTTGTTATTGGGCACCTTCGAGCCTACAAGTGTGACTGGTCTCTTCACTGATATATACAATGTACTTTTTTGAAGAAAAGCTCAGCCTAGAAGGCATGTGCCTATTAGATTGCTTAAATAAAATCCTCATGCCTACGAAAAATCTCGACATTCGGCCTGGTGACTTCGAATGATCATACACGACTGCAGATATCTAAAGCATCTGCAGTCCAGCTGTAAACATCGCTGGAATACTGACCTCGACGTCCTTAGTTTCTTGGTGAAATCAAGTGTTTGAAATGGAGTTCCAGGCAGTGTCAATGACTAGAGTTGTCTGTCTTTTGGGAATCTACATTCATGGGTTCGATGAGATGTGCTATGGATAATTATCACGTTTGCAATTTTACTTTTGAAATCTGCCATTCTTGTGTAACCACACCTTGCATCGATGTCACTCACATTGACTTCGTCGACTGTGTACTGTATCGAGCTATTCCCTTACCGGTTCCACTTCTTTTTGCACTTTTCAGCCGGCCAAGGTTATGCAGCAGCTCGAGAGAACGCCTCACTACCAGCTGCAAGTATGCATCAGCATGCTTTTTTTGTGTTTAGCCAGTGGTTGTATGTCCGTCTTTCATATGTATTTCTGGTGTTTTGGTGGCCTGCTGGCTTTTTTATTCGTCCAATTCGGTCATGTCCCAAGCATATTTTAGCAGATATTTTCCGTAGCATGGTGCTGCATGCTTGCTGACGACAGTCGCGTTTTACAGCACGTTGCTGCTGCAAACCGTTGCAGTATCTGGACAAGGTATTTGCAAAGGACACTGGAATGTGTAAAGAGTTCCAAAACAAAATGGTGTCGCTCTATGCTGAATTTGATCGACCACAGCTGCTCAGATTCCTAAAGAGGAGTGACTATTACAACCAGAAAGAAGCTATCGCCATCTGCGAAACTAGGCAGCTCATACCCGAGAAAGTCTTCTTGCTTGGTAGGTGCACTGCCAGCAACAGCTGCTCTTCCTTATCTGTATGTGGATGTGAACTGTGACTGGTACAATAACCCATCCATGTCGTGCTAACTTCATCGTGCTACTTGCATTATAACTCTATCTTTGTTGGCTAAGATATTGGGATTTGCATGCGGTCAGGATGTTTGCCTCAGAAATGTCAGTCGTGGAGTGTGCGTTGCATCGTTCTTTCCTGTCTTCTTTTATTTTATTTTTCTTGGAAATACATAGCAATAGCCCATATGTTGCATAGTGCTACACCAGTATGACTGTTAGTACCGCTGTAGTCACTTGCTAAGCAAATGGACCGTGCAGGTCTATAAAAGTGAACTAAGAGCATCTTCCTTCTACCATTTAAGTGCATCCACATCATATTGTAGTCGTGCTAAGTTAGGACTGCGTGGCTAGCCGATCAGGCAAGGCGACCTGCCGAAGCTGCCTGGTGAACACTATCTCTTTTGCTATCCATGTCATCAAACTTCCTTGTATTTTATTTTCTGCAATCAGGGTCACTTATAAAAAAACTTATCCAAAAAACACATAAATGAACTTGTGCAGGGGTGTGCACACAGAGCTGAACTCATATTTGAAATTTCACACCGATTCGTGCAGTAATGGCCGAGTTATGGAATATGCAAGGAGCGATGCTGACCTGTATGTAAATCAAGCTGTTTAAAGTCGCAAGCATGTACCTCAACAAACTGTAAACATTTATTTATGTGTACTACAGCTCAGCAAGTTGGGATACAAGTAGCACGTGATGCAGTGATTGGTAAATTTGTTATTTGTAGATATTTTGCTTCCGGTTTACTTCTATATTATATGTGGTTGGCATAACCTTTTTGTAATGCTCCTTTGATGCATAAATTTTCAAAACTTCAAGTCTTATATTTAACGTATTTATGTTTTGAAAGGTACCCAAAAATTATTGATTGTTGAACCACCCAAAAATTATTGATTGTTGAACCAATCATCTCAGTGTTTTCTTCACATTTCCCTTTTGTCACAGCTCACTAGCCAACTTGCCACGTCTAATCGTGCCCAGTCTCATCTGTTCAATTGAGATAACCTTGAAAGGTGACTCGCACTATTTCAGGCAAGATGGGTAACGGTCGTGAGGCACTTCAATTGATCATCACGGAACTGAAAAACGTAGACTATGCAATCGAATTTTGTAAGGAGAAAAATGATCAGATTCTCTGGGAGGAACTTATAACATACTCCGTGGACAAGCCATGTAAGTAACTGCACCATTCCCACTGGCTTTGACTCGCTCTGCCACTTGCTGGTTGTTTGCTTTCAGCCAAGCTCGTGGTTATCCATTGTGTTATTAAAACTTACTGCATCATCTGCCTATATGCTTTCTAGTTTACGCGTGTCTCCCTTTGTGCTAGCCTTGATTGGCAGAGCATTCAGCAGTGATCTGCAGAAGCTGGTATTGCCTTGGAGTCGTGCTTAACAAGTTTTCCATTCGACCACGCTGTAGTTGAGCTGTAAATAGACAAATGGATAGAGGCCCAACACTTATTGTTGACGTTGGAAGCCCTAATATCTAGGCAGGCCCTGACTTTGGCGGTATTCCTTTGCTCAAAGTCAGCATACTTGTGTGTGAAGGCAATGTACACTTCCTAATTAGGGCAGACGTCATATTAAGGGATGCTAGATGAACCAATCTTCAGGGTGGGGTCTTAAATGTCGTCGATGTGAGTTGCATGTAAGTGTGAGACGTATGCAGCTCTATCTCTGAATGAGAAGATAAAGCCAGTTTACAACACTTCTTCTTGTGTTATTTTAGGCTATGTTGTTTTGGCATTGTATGTCAGTAAGTCCTAGTCAGCAGTTTTCTTAAGAGGACTGCAAAATTAACGTAAAAAATATAATTAGTTTGTATTGTGTCCTAAGAGAACTTAAGCTCTATCCATGCGTTTTCATATGCCCGTTGCTCGAGCCCACGACCTCGATCGTTAAAAGCAATTACTTTGACCTTGATCGTCAAAGGCAAGCATCTTAACCCCTGAGCCAATATTAAATGTGCAGTTTTCCTTCATGTAGCCAAGGTAGGCTACCTATCACGGTCAAAACGACTTTAGCATTTTGACAATATAGACCAGGTGATGTTGGCTTGAGTCACAGTTGAGCTTGGTCCATTTATAAAACTGTTTTCTTCTGATAGTGTAACCGTATTGTTATATCTTTTAGTCCCGACAGGTTATTATTTTTGGTGCTGCTGCTCTATTTTAATGAATGTTGCATGCATCTATTTCTATACCTTTCATACGTGTTTCTTGCTTTTTTTTAGTTTGCTTGTTCATGCTTGGTCTTGGGGATGACTGTTTATTATTTCTATGGATAATTCATTTTCAAGTCATCTAAATGATCACGTATAGTACTTACTGGCTGCCTGCTATGCTGAATTATGGCTTCATACAGCTGCTGGTGACCATCACATGTGGAACCGTGGTTGGCAGTTGAACTTGCCGGTCTTCGCATTCTTATTAATTTCCTTTGCCTTGTTCCTGTTAGTCATAGGTGCCATTTCTATTCTGGACTGGCGCATGGCTGGTTGCACCCTCAGGCCTACTGCTACCTCAGGCCTACCTCAGGCCTACTCTACCTACTGCTGGCACTTCAAAACGCTTATTGAGCGAAGGATGTTTATCTAGCCTGGGTCTAGTGGCAGAAAGTTTTACCTCGAGCAGCAACTTCACGTTTTCCGATCCACTGCTCTATCTATTGAGCTCAACCTAGACTAAATGTTCTACTGCTTGTAATCCGTTGCTTTAACTGACCACTTATTCATTTGAGCAGAATCCCGGTGTACAGCTTTAAGCACGTGCACTTTTTAACTGCCTTTGGTTGCTCAGCAGCTTACCTCAATTATTGGTTCTGCTTTTGCATTACGATGAAGCTGCTGCTGCCGTGCTTTTTTCTGCTCAAGGCAATCCACTGGGAAATGTAGCTTGCTGCTCTAGTTGATCTTGCTGCTATCGCCCCAGCGCGATGTCTGCTGTTTTCGCTTTTTCCAGCATTTCTTAAGGGTCTTCTTGATAATATCGGTACACACGTGGATCCCATACGTGTGATTCAGAGGATAAAGCACGGTCTACAGGTGAAGGGCCTTCGTGACTCACTCGTGAAGATACTTCACGACTACAGCCTTCAGGTAAATTCAGTCCATGCATGCTTGCAAATCACACCAGACTTGGATAGATTGGGGATGCCTGTTTTATTAGCTGTGTTGCCCCGACCAATTTGGTGATAATGTGTCAGGTAAAGTTTATCTTGGTCAGCCGGCTGAGGAGTGGTGGTCATTGTCTATGATGGCTGACTTAGCTGAGAAGTCTTGTGTGGCCGAATCTATGTACTGCACCCACATCATATGCTAATTGTTCATTAGTGTGATTGGTCTTTGAAAGTTCACATTGTGGAACTACTTAGCCGACGTCACTGCACCTTGGTGGGCGCAACGGCTGCGTTTTTAGTTGTATCTCTTTCTTTTAATTCCACTCTGCTGTATTATGCTGCTGTCTAGCTCCGAGTGGCGACGTTGATTGCTGTTTGGGAGTCTCACCGGTGGCAGCACCCGGTGGTCTTTGCATTTACACTGTGCTACCAGCCCACCAGGTTGGCACGGCGCATTTTTTGCAGACCTTGCTGGCAAGACACTCTGAGTAGCTGCACCAAGCAAAGCTCGATGTCCGGCAGCTCTGCTGCTGGGCCTGCTTGGCTAACCAATGATAGTGTTGATCAGCTTGAGCGATCAGTGCTGCACCCCCGAAGCTGCCTCGTGTTAGCCAGCCTGTAGGGGTCATGCTGCTCCCTCGGAAGGAGCCAAAGGCAGCTTGGCTAGTCGTAGCTCTGAAGAGAGGCAGTCGAGGCGTCTTGGTGTGTCCCCTTTCTCTTTCTCTTTCTCTCTCCCCCTCTCTCTCCCCCCTCTCTCTCTCTCTCTCTCTCTCTCTCTCTCTCTCTCTCTCTCTCTCTCTCTCTCTCTCTCTCTCTCTCTCTCTCTGATGATATCTTTACTTATCATGAAGGGTTTGCAGCACGGCGGTGGCCCCCTATGGACCAAGGTTGAAAGTCAGAAAACTCGGATTCGTCTTTGAACATGCCTCTGCCCCCCTCTCCCCCCCTGCATCGCTCTATTGTAATTTGCTCAAACCTTAATCTCAGGCAGCCATTATCAGACCATAGGGAAGTGAAGGCCTGGCACAGCTTGAGTCATGCTCCCCGTGTTGTCACTCGAAATTATGTAAGCAACAGCTCTTGTCGTGCTGTTGCTGAAAATGGTGTGCACACGGTGGCCTCTGCGACCTCGAGGTCTAGTCTTGGAGCCCGCTTGAGCACAAGAGACCGAACACTAGTTAGAACCGGCCCGGCTGAGTGTGCTTATGGTGGTCTCAGGTAGACTTCGAGGAGTCCGACAGCACGTCGGTCTCTCTAGCTGCCCTTTGCACTTTGTGAAAAACATGCCCAGCCAATCTCAGGCAAGTGAGCAGGCATCAGAGCGAGCACTCAGTCGCCTATGGTTGATCGCTTTTCTGGAGTCTCTCTAGTAGCAGCTTGCAGTCTTCATGCTTTGTGCCAATCACACGTCGAGCCAGTTAGCTCTGCAGCCACTGCCTCTGCACGTGGTTTGCTGCTCGACTCTGGGATCGCCTGCACGAGAGTACCCAGTCGGCCGGCGTTTTCTCAGTCATTTTTTCTTTGCTTTGTTAGTTTTCTTTGCTAATGAAGGGTCTCTCACTGCTAGAGTAGGGTTGTGTTGCCCAGTGCCTCCACACAGGGTAGTTAGTTGGGGTGGATGGGGGGGGCAGAGGATTGGCTCGCAAAGGCAACTCGATGGGCGCACCTTCAAGAGGGAAGGCTTACCATTACTTTGTGATGGGTCTTTCCTCGCTGAGGGACGGTCAATGGTTTTGTCACCGGAGTGAGCCTTAACCTTCCCCTGCTTCCTTTGACCATATCCAATCAGTCACTGTAGCTCAGCTGAAGCAGCGCTGACAGCTCCTTTGGCTGCTTTTGCGGCTGACCACTTTATGCGAAAGAGTAGGCTGTCGGGTCCTTTGCACAGCACTGCTAAAAGTGTTCTGCAATTATACTGTAGCAACTGCAAGGAAACTGTTAGTGCTGCACTCGGTACACAGTTTTGCTGCATTTTAAACAGTTTCACTTTTATCAACAGTGTATCGTCATTTATCAGGCGATGTAGCTGTGAATGTACAAAAAAGTTGCATTCCTGCTTCCATTTGCACCTGCCTAGCACTGCTGCATAGCTGCATAGTGAGGCGCACACACGCACACGCGCACACACACACACACACACACACACACACACAAACACCATCTAGCCTATGCTGCAACTGCTGGCCTTCACTGCCGCACGACCATGTCTGATGCAGTTGCTCTCTCTCTCTCTCTCACACACACTCTGTCTCTCTCTCTTTTTCTCTTTCTCGAGCTGTAATGGTTGGCAACAGTAGTGTGCCGCATGCCTGTGGTAAAATTTGGTCATACTCGTTTTGACCTGTAGTAACTGGTGTCTTGTGCCATTCAGGTATCACTGCGCACCGACTGCTTGAAGATATTGCGTACTGACATCCTGAAGCTGCTAATGAAGCAGAATAAAACACAGAAGCAAGGCATCCTTGTTGAAGGTGCGTATTGTCGACAGCCGCTTGGCTTTTTTGTCTTCAGATGTGCGTAGTATATCCTTCATCGATCGCACTTGGCCTGCAACTTCGCAGCTTTCCTGTCATGATAAGAGATCTGTTGTTTATATATTTTAATATGCAGCCTCCCCCCCCCCCCCGATGACGCACGGAATCTTCAAAAGTTTGTTTTCTTCTCCATTTTGCAGTTAATGCACACTCGTGTCGCTCTCTGTAAAACCTAGCGCTATTTGCGTTGCTTTGTCCATGAGAACTATTCTCCTCTGGAGAATGAATAATCTTCCTTAATTCTGTTCAGACAGTGAGCTGATGGTAGACTAATGAGCTACACTGAAACCATGACACTATGGGCTTGGGTTTTATCAAGTCGCGACGAAAGCTCTCTACTACACTGCTTTGGTTAAATGTTAGTTGCATACTAGCTTTCGTTCTGGTTTGTCACTGCACCAAGCCCTCCGCGTGTCAGTAGTAGCAGCCACACCTGTCTCGTGCATGGTTTAAACCGTCGCGACAATTTTGTATGTGCTAGACGGAAAAAACAGTTGTGTCTTGCCAAATTGCTGAGGTGTGGAGTGGGAAAACTAAGCTGTGCTGCAGGCTGGATCGAGTCTTAACTAGTGTTCAGCAATAGCAATTGTAATCTGGGTTTGATGAGTTGCTCTGAAGTCGTTCTCGTGGCTTTCGTGAACTTCTGATCTTGACATCTTCAGGCAATTGAGAAGGCTAACATTCAAAATCGACTCTGCCAGCACATCTCCTGTCAAATCTGCACGAAATCTAGGTGTCCTGTTCAAAGTGACCTTTCACTTCACGACCACATTAGCTCCACAGTCGAGTATGCCCCCCTCCAGCTACATAACATTGCTAAATTTCGGGCTTATTCAGACAGGGATACCACATCTAAATTGGTCCATGCATTTTTGACATCTCGTCTTGACTTCTGTAACTCACTGCTTGCTGGTCTACCGGCCTGTATAATCCGGCGCTTACAGCTGGTGCAAAACTCTGCAGCTAGGCTTTTCTGTCGTGAGCGTCGCAGTTGCCACATCACACCACTTCTTGCTGACCGGCACTGGCTATCAGTCAAGCAACAGATTGACTTCAAGGTTTTGTCACTCACTTTTAGGTCCCATTTATTCTTTGGCTCCAGCCTACCTATCAGATCTACTGTCCCACCAGTCTAAGCATCGTACCACCCGCTTTTCGGAATCTAACTTTGTACCTATACCTCGACTTTGGAGACCGTACATTTAGTTCGTGTGCTCCCAAAGCCTGGAACTCACTCCCGACTTGCGTCACGACATTCCCTGACTGGACTACATTAAAAGAAATTAGAAACGCACCTATTCATCACAGCATTTAATGGGTCCCTGTGATTCGACCTTTATGTGTTTACTCATGCTGACCCTGTGCATGGCACTCCTAACCATGTTTTTCTTGTTGTTTATTGAGCATGCTACCACTAACCATTTGACCATGCTTCCTTTGCAGCAAATGTAAAGCACCTAGAAAGCGATTGAGTTCTTTGAGGGTGCTTTATCTAGTGTATTATTATTATTGTTATTGTTAACCATGGATGTGGTGAGCATGGCCTTGCATTGTGAAATATGTGATCCGTGCTGGGTGCTTTGTTTGGGCAATACCTCTGCCTGTGGTATAATTTTCTTGGTTAATCTCATCGAACATGGATGAGAATGCCGAGATCATATGGCTGTGTCTGCCTTTGTCTGTGTTAAATGAACCTTGGCGGACCTCTTCTTTGTGAGAACACATGCTTATGCAATGCAAGATTTTTTTGTTCGTTGTAACTGCCACTTCCACACACTGTTCACGTTGTGCCGTATGAAAGTGTGTTTACAATACCTGCACTAAGCAGTAGTGTGTACATAGTGCTGTCAACTTCTACATATTATAACATAATTCAACATAATGCATCCTCGTTCTAGCTGAAAGAGTTTGCGAAATATGTCGTGAAAGGATTATACCTCGCGGTGAGTATTGTCAGCTTTCTTTGCAGTTCTTCAGCTTACGCTGAATAAAGAGCAGCGATCGAGCAGCAGCAGCGTCATCAGCTGCTGCATTCGAGATTGTAGTTGTTGCCTGTGTCATTGCACTCGTCCTGTCGCAATGCTACATGCCTTAGGCCATGTAGATGTAGTCTGGCTGCCACTCGTTTACCACTACTGCTCAGCCTGCTGATATTGCCAACTGTTTCTGTTGAATTTAGTAGTCAAGACCCTCGCGCTTATCGTGATGGCTGTGGGCAGTTTCTAAATAAATTTTACTTGTGCACTGCATGCAACAGCAGTCAGACAATCCGAAGCTGCTCTGCTGAATAGCCAATCCGTGTTGGTGTTCGATGCTCTCCGATAGAGTAGAGCAGTGAATTAGTGGCCTATGTGTACAGTCGAGATGTCGACGGCTGAGCTTCATGTGGAATAGAGGAGCTGCCTGTCCGATGGGGGTGGGGAGAGCATTGAGTATTTGCAGCAAATGAATGTAAAGCGCCTAGAAAGAGATTGAGTTCTCTGAGGGCGCTTTATCAAGTGCATTATTAGTATTATTATTATTATTATTATTATTATTGAGCTTATTGATTTAGCTGCACGTACAAATCGATTGATGTTATCAACCCCATGTTAGTAACGGCCTGCATGGGCTGAGCTGAGGATAGAGCTAATGGATCGGGTTGACTTAACCTCGATGTCTCGTTGCACTGGCAGAGAAAACTGGGCCAAATAAACTGTCTTCTGGTCGGCCAGTGTAAATGCATTCAGGCGTGTAGGACACTAAAGCACCTCATTGGGGATGTCGTAGTACCAGAGAAAACAAAGTTACATATCATTGGCATCTAATCTCCTACCACCTTTAATATATGTGTCTAAAGTCTGTACTCTCCTATTTCGATAGATGGCTATACACTTGCTCTATAGCCATGCACTGTGGTCGTTCATTTTAGGCATATGGCTTCTGGTTATTAAGAAAAAATAGTCAGGATTTTTACATTGATCTTAAAACAAAACGTGACGGGTTTAGGGTTTGTAAGGTTATATATGCTAGAATTTCAAAGAGAATGCAGTCGAAGCATGCTTAGATGGGTTTCGCATGAGCCTTCATTACCGTCTGCCAACCTCCATGGTTTGCGTAGTTGGCACCTAGGATTTGGTAGCCTTGTGATGCACTGGCATTTAAAGCCCTGCTAGCAAGTACACTTTTGCACAACATTGTATGCAGTACTTGAATAAGTGAGTCGTAAACACTAAGGCACTTACGACCTAAGGAGTTTCACTGCATTATTGCAAAGAAGATGCCGAGTATTTTTATATGAATAGTGGAAATTGGTAAGCGGCTATTGGCGAAGCAAGCCGTAGGGACTATCTGTGTGTTTGTGGGACCGGTAGTGCTGTGACACGTCCATGCACCGATGGCTCTGCTAGGATGCCTCAGGTAGGAAGCTTGACCTATGGCACCGCCGTGAGCCTGCAGCTCTTACTAACGACTCAGCGTCTAGTGAATGACGAGAGCTTAGTTGCTTTCATAAAAAGTATGTGATGTGTCTGTTCATGGCTTCCTTGTCTGTTGCTTGCTGCCTTGTGAAAAATCGGAGTGCATTTGGGCTAGTGAGAGTCTTTTATGAACGTAGAGCGACCTGATGCATTGACTTTCTTCAGCTAGTGGACAAGTGGCTTCTTTTACTTTCAGACTATCAAATGGCATCGGATGTCTCTGCATTCTTCTGTCACCATGCTTTCCACACTGACTGCTTGCCAAGGGGTGACACGGTCAGTAATCAGTGTTCACTTCCTCAGCTTTCCTAATGTATTGCACAATGCAGTGCAGCAGCTTTTGGTTCAGTTTCTAGAATTACGTTCCTGAGTGCCCAATGTAGTACGGTACCATTGCACGATGCTGAGCCTCACAGGGATCATTGGTTTCAGATGGTATTAACCATGTTATGCTTGTTGACGTTGAGCATGCTACCACTAACTATTCGACCGTTGCTTCCTTCGCAGCAAATTTAAAGTGCCTAGAAAGAGATCAAGTTCTTTGGTGGTGCTATATAAACACATTATTATTATTATTATTAACCAGCCTTACAAGACAAGTCAGAGTTCTAATACTTGCCGTGTTAACTTGTTGAAAGGCAAAACTGAAAGTAAATGACTCGCATGTAAGGGCTGTTGTCTGCTGGCTTCGGAATCGGGGTTTTATGCCCACAAAGCTCAACAAACGGCCTTGATGGTGCTTCTGCATCTATCTGTTCCAATAAACATTGCCAGTGAGCGATAGTCGACTAATTTCATTCTTTGTGGGTAATGCCGTGTTTGCCACTACTTTCGGTGGACCTGAGTGCTCCCTCAGATCCAACCACCATCACCACCCCCCAGGCTTATGTAGGAGTAATATCT
Source organism: Cristatella mucedo (assembly GCA_009760855.2). Taxonomy (NCBI): domain Eukaryota; kingdom Metazoa; phylum Bryozoa; class Phylactolaemata; family Cristatellidae; genus Cristatella; species Cristatella mucedo. Next base: position 18,664,657 of record WPIO01000001.1, on the reverse strand, counting down.
CTTTCAGTGTTAGCTGAGGCTGCCTCATTCAGTTGCATGTGCCTCAATTTTCCGGAAGTGTGCACTTTGTTTAAAGTATTTTCATGGATAGGTAAGCAAAGCAAGCCGTTGGAATTCTTTGGTAAAGCTAGTCATGCCATAGGCTATCGTCTACAGCCTGCAGTTGGATTAGCTTTTTCTTACTATCGTATGCTTAAGCCTTTGGTAGCAGTGCACTATAATGGTGTCGGTCGCCCAAGTAAATAAGTCGCAGTGTGCTGTGCTTTGTAGAGCCAGTGCACACTATGCAACCCGGTATGACTCTTCCACAAGCGACTGCTGTCCACGACTGGCCGCCAACGTCATCCTCCAACGGAGTTGGGCCGCAGCCTTATACTTTTCTAGTGGCACCACTCTGGCTGGTACGATGTACGATACGTATGATACGAACAGGATGTCTATTTCGAGGCAGCTGTACAGTTTGCAGTTAACCAACTTGTGCTAGGCAAAGCAGAATGCTGTCATCGGTGCTGCTTGGTCCAGAGTTGTGTCATGCTGACAAAAATCATTAATTGCAAATGATCAGCTGGATGCTTACCAAAAAAAATAACTTTTTTATTGAAAAGCTTTTTTATAGAAAAGCTTGAGCATTGTTCATGGCCTGCATTGGAACGATGATTCGTGGCTGATGCTTTACTCGGAGCCGGAAGTGAAGCAGCAGGGCGGCCGTAAGCCTCGGCTTCGTCGTGCGGCAAGCTCCAGGCTGCAGTGCGACGTGTGCGCTCGATCAGAGGCATGCTGCCATAGCACTGCCGTGCTGAGATTCGCGAGTATTGTATAGAAAACTTGTTAGGCGGTTTCTGTAAACCAGAAACGAAAAGAGAAGCGGTTTTTATTCCACTGCCCTGCAGCCCTGCAAAGCTGTTAGGGAGGACGTATCTCCGTCAGTGACTCCAAAAAGTCATAAAGACCACGTGGGTGTTACGCAGGAGAGTTTTGTATAGCGCACTCACAGCCTAAGCGGATTTCGGCACGCATTAAGCTATACGAATGTAGCAGACACTTGCACTCCGATAGTAAACTTCTTATGGTTGCATCGTGATAGGCATTCGTTTGAAAGGGCTCAAGCTACTGCTGCACAGCCTTGCAGGGCAAGAAATCGTGGGTCAGTCACGCACGCAGGGCGACCTGCACATGCAGTGAGGACCAGCAGAGCCTTTTTCCTGTTCTAGGGCAGCTGGTCGCTTTTTGGTCAATCGTTGCGGCCCACAACTAGAGAGCAAATGTAAAAAAAAAAGAACGTTAGTAACCAACCACACTTTAATTGAGACTGCCAGTTTCCTCCCCGCGCTAGAGAGCGGGCGACTCCTAGCATGGTGTGGACCTTTACCGGATTTCTCCGAGATACCTTCGGGTATTCCACTGCTATCTTCGCTGTGACTATTTATGAGCTGACCTCGGATATGCTACACAAAACAGGACCTGCTTAGCATAAGGTGCGATGTCGCCATTAGACTATACCTACCGGCAGGTCTTCGGCTGGTCAAATGAGAACCTTCCTGCATCCTGCATTCGCCCTATCAACAGCTCGGCTATCAAACCCATTAAGAGTTGAATAGCACTCGTTTCGGTAGTAGTTCACCTGCCGTGCCCCGGGATCTTGTGAACCGGCGACTAAGGTCCAATTCAAATTAGTAAGGGCCTCGTCTGCCAGGCCGGCTACAAGTCGACTTGAATGCAAGCCAATTAATCAGCATTGTGCAGCTGATGGGCAGCCTCTTAAATTCTGCCTACTTTATGTCCGCTTGCCAAAAACCAAGGGGTTACTTATCCGCAATCAGGCTGTCCAGGAGAAAGAACCTAGATGCATTTCTTCTTACCGAAACTTGGATAATGCCTTGTTCCAGTAGCTGTATATCTGACTGAGACCACCCCACCCGGGTTCTCATTCTTTCAGTCCATGCGTTCTGACAAGGTTGGTGGCAGGTTGTTGTTCGCGAATCGTTTGGCTATAAGATATGCAGTTTTTCGCATGGCCCATCATTTGAATCAGTTGCAGTCAGGTCCTCGTCTAAGACAGTGCCTCTCGTTGTCGTGATATATCAGGTCTGCTCATTTCTTGACTGGAGAACTTTGGTTTGGTATAACACATTAATCTTACCACCCACGTCGGTGGCCATATCTTAGATCTCGCGATCGCTAAGGATATCTGCCCCACGGACCTTGGTGTGCCCACTGACCCTCTCGAATCGTTGTTCGGTCTGGTTTACTGTTCCGGCACCCTTGTACATTACAGGGTAATGTCGAACTTGTCCAGCAGTGTAACTTTAAAAGCATTGACGTAGACAAATTTTTGAAATCTGTGATGCAGGTCTTCTTGATCTGCACCCTGACTTGACCGACAACCTCGATACCCTCAGTGATGCAATGAACATGACACATAGGAGTGCTCTTGACAAGCATGCTCCCGTTCATTCTATACGTGTATAGAATCGTTTAGATTCCATTCAATTTACAAAAAAACTTCAAAAGATGCATCGTGCTAAGCGAAGGCTTGAACGTCGTTTTTAGAAATCGAAGTCTGATGCAGATTAGTCAATGTCAAAGATTTTGCACCTATTGCACCAGGAAGCTTAAAAAAGCCAGGGCTTCTTTTTTCACTCGAAAACAGAAGTCCTGCCAGTCAGACCCAAAACAGATTTATAAGACGGTAGACAGTTTACTGGTCAATGCTGAGAGCTCTAACTCTACAGATGTTAACGGCATAGTGGAAAGGTTTTCAGCCTTTACTGAAAAAGTTGTGCACATTCGTGCCTCCATATAGCCCCCTCCGAGTTAAGCAGTTGTGGAATCGCAATGTGTGACCTTCCTTAAAAGATTTTCCGAGGTTTCTGAATGTGGTGTGGCTACCTTAAGAAGGTCTAGCAAAAAGAGCTCGTCTCCTGAAGACCCTATACTATCATCTCTGTGGTATTTTCTGGCAAACCAACTTCTCATCCGTGTTAAAAGTGACATTCTATGCTGCAACGATGACGGTAATGTCACTGCCCTAGCTTTGCTAGACCTATCAGCTGCCTTCAATATCATTGATCTCGATATCCTACTTGAGCGATTAAGAACAACGATCGGTCTGGCAAATGAGGCACTTGCTTGGTTTAAATCGTAATTGTCTGATCGTGTTCAATCCGTGTCATGTGGGGTTCAGGTCTCACCCACGAGACAGGTCACCTGTGGAGTCCCTCAAGGGTCCGTCCTCGGTCCCTTGCTGTTCTCCATTTATACTCAACCTATGGGAAAAGTGATTAAGGCCCGTGGAATAGGATATCACTTGTATGCTGACGATACTCAGCTATATTTGTCATTCAAACCGTCGGAATCTTCTGCAGCAACTGATAAATGAATGCTTGTCTTGCCGACATTCGATTCTGGATGTCAGATAATTTCTTGAAACCGAATGACGATAAAACTTAACTGCTGCTCATAGGACACCCTAAGCGTGTGGTTGGATTAAAAGGCTTTGCTCTTCTAATAGGTGATGCTATTGTGCGACCACGTGATCAAAATTTAGGTGTCGGTTTCGACAGCTGCATAAATTTTAAGAGCTTCATTTAGAAGACTGCCTCTAAAGCTAGCCATCACATCTGATCCCTATCCAAGATAAGGAGCTGTCTTCCACCGTGGCTTGCAAAAGATTTAACTAGCTCCTTAGTTCTGTCTCGGCTTGATTATTGTAATTCCCTTTTGGCTGGGCTACCAAAAAAAGCAACTAGGCCACTACAAATGGCTATGAGTATGGCTGCAAGGCTAGTTTTCAAAGTCCCAGAGGTTTGACCACGTGTCTATTTTCCTAAAAGACCTAGGATGGCTGCCGGTTGATTAATGGATTCAGGGCAAAGTTCTTACGCTGACCCACAAGGCCCGCCACGGCTTTTGGCTACTCCATACCTAGCTGAACGGCTGCACGAGTTCCAGCCTCCTCGTGCCTTCAGGTCTTGTATGGTCAATAAATTAGCCGTACCGTTCCTCGACCGTTGGCGACAGGAGCTTTAGCTCTGCAGGTCCTAGACTGTGGAACTCGCTTCCACGATTCTTATGCAACGTCAACTACTCTCCTGCTGCCGACTGTGGCTCATCCTTTCCAGCGGTCCTGAGCTGCTACTTCCATGCTGCCCACCACCTCAACTGCTCTCCTGACACTGCTATGCTTCCCACTTTTTCTTTCTTGCGTGAGATGAAGTCTGTTGGCTACCGAATGCGTACCGAAAGCCGCCTAGACTGTGAGTGCGCTTTACAAAACTCCTGCGTAACAACCATACAGTCTTTGTGGCTTTGTGAAGTTACAGACGGAGATACATTACATTACCACGAGCCTGGTGGTAAGTCGTGGCATCACAGTAGAAGCAGTCATGCATGAGTTAGCCCTTATCTCAGACACCATACTGTGCATCTAGCAAGGTGGTCTCAGAGGAGGTAAGCAGAGTTACTTGCAACAACTCACCTCCTGTTAGGCAGCACCTCCATATCACGAGTGGTTGCGAAATGTTGGCCAATGAACTGGGGCCGCTAGCACCCCAGTTGTGCGTCTTTCCTCCTATTATGTACAGCTCACTCGAGCCGTAGTATGGCATAGACAAGTCCAATGGCAGTGGCAAGTTCTAAAACCAAATGAATGAGCAGCACTATGCTGCTACCATAATTGCCTTCGCACACTCCATAATGCAGATTCAGTTATAATGTCAGATTCAGATATAAATCTGTGTCAGTGCCTAGAAGTAACTTTGCTCTGGCATCCACGATCTCATTCAGCTGATCGTTACCCGATTGTGTAGAAAACAATATTTACTGCTACAGCATAAGTGAACCCAGCTGCCAATTAAAAAACGAGATTGTTGTTGTTCACGCCGTACTCTCATACGTATACGACGCACCAACAAATTCAAAGAGGCCTTAGCGGATGATTTCCATCTACATTCAAGGATGGGATAAGCTAACCGTAATACGACTGATGGTGTTTTCTAAAACCAGTACAGGCTACCATAATTATACAAATATACACACTCTGCCACCTGACATTCAAAATGTTCAAGCGGCAGCAATAGTACTGCTTATGTTCTTGACGGCGGTCTTGCAGCAGCCAGTAGGCTTGATCAAGTGGACTGCAGGCGGTCACTGATTAATTAAGAGCAGCCACTGAGGCATGCATATATTTTATAGACCGTTGCCAATTGAGTCTGACAGTGCTTTTTATGTCTTATTGCTTGCAGACAGCACGGTTTAAGTCAAACGAATTTTTCGACCTTTCAGCATTGATAGTGACCAGCCAGCACGCGACCTGTTTGAATAGGGTCTGTGACAGCCTTGATAATAATAATAATATTGCACTTGATAAAGCGCCCTCAGAGAACTTAATCTCTTTCTAGGCGCTTTACATTTGCTGCAAAGTGATACGCAATAGAATAGTAAGTAAAATCATGCTTGAAAAACAAACAAAATGAATAACATGGTTAGGGGTTACATGCACTGGGTCAGCATGCAAATGTGGTTAGTGGCAGCATGAACAGTGTCAGCATGCATAAGCACATCGAGGACGAATCACAAGGACCCACTAAATGCTGTCCTAAATAGGTATGTTATTAAGTTTCTTTTAAATGTGGTCAGGTCAGGGGATGTTCTGACGCAGGTCGGGAGGGAGTTCCAGGCTGTGGGAGCATACGAGCTAAATGCACGGTCTCCAAAGGATTTAAGGTTTGTACGAGGTATTTCTAGACTGTTGGATTCCGAAAAGCGAGTGGTACGATGCTTTGCCTGATGGGGTAGTATCTCTGAAAGATAGGCTGGAGCCATGGAATGAAGAGACCTAAAAGTGAGCGACAAAACCTTGAAGTCAATCCGTTGCTTGACTGGTAACCAGTGCAGGTCGGCGAGAAGTGGAGTAATGTGGCAACTGCCACGCTCACGACAGACAAGCCTAGCTGCAGAGTTTTGCACCAGCTGCAATCGCCTGATCGCACATGCTGGTAGGCCAGTAAGCAGTGAGTTGCAGAAGTCGAGACGAGATGTCACGAATGCATGGACCAACTTGGATGTGGTATCCTTATCTAAACAAGCCGTAATTTTAGCAATGTTATGAAGCTGAAAATAGGTGGATTTGACTGTGGAGCTGATGTGGTCGTCTAACGAGAGGTTGCTTTGGAATATGACACCTAGATTTCGAGCTGATTCAACTGGAGATATGCTGGCAGAGCCAATTTTGAAAGTCAGCCTTTCCAATTTCTGAATAACACTAGGTTTGCCCATAACTAGTAAGTTAGTTTTATCATCGTTTAGTTTTAGAAAATTTGCTGCCATCCATGATCGGATGTCATCAATGCATGCAGCAAGTGAGTTGAGAGAATTTGAGGTGCTCGAAGGCTGGGAGGGATCAAAGCAAAGGTACAACTGAGTGTCATCCGCATAGAAGTGAAAGCCTAGATTGTGCTTGGCAATCACATCAGCGAGAGGGAGAGTATAAACGGTGAAAAGGACCGGACCTAGCACAGAGCCCTGAGGTACTCCATATTTTAGAGGTACTTCAGATGATCTTTGTCCATTCACGTCAACACTCTGGAGTCTCCCACTGAGATAGGACCTGAACCACTGCAGAGCAGTGCCAGTGATGCCCAGGCGAGATGAGAGGCGCTCTAGAAGTACTTCGTGATCGATGATATCAAAAGCTGCCGAAAGATCGAGCAAAACAAGAAGAGACACTCTACCCATGTCTGCATTCCTAAGTAGGTCGTTTTATACACGAAGCAATGCTGACTCTGTGAAGTGATTAGCTCTAAAGCCAGACTGGAACTTACTAGCAAGGTGTGAGGTTTCGATATACGAGTTCAGCTGGTCTGCCACGACCCGTTCCAGTGTCTTTGATAGGAATGGTAGAAGGGAGACTGGGCGGTAGTTGCTCAAGTTCTCTTGGTCTAGTGTAGCTTTCTTGAGAAGTGGCCTGACTACAGCTTTTTTGAAAGGTGCTGGGACCTGACCTGAGGCTAATGACATATCAATGATGTTGGTTATGCATGGCAGCAGCAGATCAATGCAACGTAGGAGCAGGACAGTGGGAATAGGGTCCAGTGGACTTGTTGTCTTCTTTGATTGAGATACGAGCTTTAGGACTACATCACTAGTGACCTGTTTAAATGCCGACATTGAGGCGCAGCCAGGAACCGAGGAACAGCATTCTAGTGGGAAGGTTGTCATCGCAGGGATGGATTCCCTGATTTTGTCTATCTTCTGCACAAAGAATCGAGAGAAGCGATCGGCTAGATCATCACAAGGATCATCAGGTAAGGAGCTAACCTGGGAACGGTTGAGGAGATGGTTTACTGTCGACATCAGCATTGATGATCGTAATAATAAATCCTAAGGCTACCTTCTGTAGAATCGTAGTGGAATCACAAATGCACGAGCCAGAAATCCTTTCATCAACCATCTTAATTTCTGCCCTGTCAGCACCTTACCTAGTAATCCTTGTGGTGATCTAGCAGATCGTTTCTCTAGCTTTTCTTTGCCACTGAGATAGATAAGCTCAGAGAGCCCATCCCCAACGTGACAGCCCTAGACCCGATTCACAGTTCTCCCGCGTAGCATAGATCTGCAGCTGCCATCTATAAATAACATTAACTTTATCAGTACCCTTTGGTCTTGCTACTGCATCCTTCAAAAAGGCTGTTAGGCAACATGTTAGGAATGCAACACTAGACCAGGAGAACCGTAACAACTTCCACCCAGTTTCTCCTACCGCTCCTATCAAAGACACCAAACGAGTAGAGGCTGATCATCTAATTTCTTATATAAAAAATTCAAACTTAGTACATGATTTCCAGTCAGGATTTAGAGCTAATCTCTCCAAAGAGTTAGCACTGCTAGGCTTATATAATGACCTTCTTAGGCACACTGACTTATGTCTTGCTGAGTCTTTCAGTAGCGCTTGATCAAATTGATCACCAAGTCCTTCTTGAATGCCTGTCAACTCGCCTGGGCATCACTGATACTGCACTTTAACGGCTTAGGTCATATGTCAGTGGGAGACTCCAGGCCATTGATGTCAATGGGCAAGAGTCATCCGAGCAGCCTCTAAAGTACTGTATACCCTAAAGATGTATGTTCGATCCACTTCTTTTTACAATGCATGTGCTCTCTCTCTCTCACTCACTCTCTCCCTTACCAATGTAATCGCCAAGCACAATCTAGGCTTTCGTTTTTTATGCAGATACACGGCTGTATGAATGGCAACTGCTTTGATCCCGCCCTGCCTTCCAGCTCGTCGAACTCACTCAGCTTCCTTAAGTGTAAATTGCTGACAGGTGCACTTGAACGGCAGCAAACTTTCTCTGACCGAATTGCGATAAAGCAAGCTTTGTTCGAGTGCTGCTGTGAGCGACTTTTCTTGAGCACTGCAAGCAGCGGCCACTGAGGCTCTGAGGCTCCTCTGCACTGCATAAAGAGGCTTTTAAGTCAGCCAGCATTCGTTTAGGGGCGGCCGTCGTCGCCAAGCAAATAAAAAAGGTTAGCTGATTTAACATCCCCATTTATATATCGGCAGAAGAGCCTTGACGGTCATCACCACCATTTGCACTGGGCAATAAAGGATTGCTATCTTGCAAAACTCAAACCTGCAGCCGCGGCTGTGTAGAAATAACACTTTTGCTGAGCAAACATGGGTCCGGGTAGTTGCATTTTATTTGAGCCTGCACACGATCTCGAAACATCATAAAAGCAAGTAATCGACCCAGATTTCATGACATATTGAAAGACTTGAGAAATACGACTTTAATCGTATTTAGTTGCTAATGCCTGGGTTAGCTGCAGATGTGCACAGAAGTTGCTGTTTTATGCTGTAGACAACTCTCCAGTGCATCCCTTGCCTGTGCTCTTAATAGTCTGAAGCTACCGAAAAACTTGATGGCTCGACTAGTCTGTCATCAACAGAGTAGGTGCTACATCACGCAATTCATGTCTGAGCTTCACGAAGTCCGTATAAAGGACAGAATTGGTTTCAAGATCCTCAGACTGGCTCAGACCTCCTTGCTCCTCGGATGTCCTGTCGCGCACACCCCCTTCAGCATCTAGTCATGTCGCAGTCCCTAGCACAACATAGAAATAGTGAAGGGTCATCGAGCCTTCAGCTAGTATGCCCAGAAAGTCTCGAACTTGCTTCTGCGCCATTGTCAGTACCTGCAATAATTTAATTTAATGTATCTCCGTCTGTAACTCCACAAAGTCATAAAGACCATGTGAGTGTTACGCAGGAGAATTTTGCATAGCACACTCACAGCCTAAGCGGCTTTCGGTACGCATTCGGTAGCCAACAGACTTCGTCTCACGCAACAAAGAGGAAGTGGAAAGCATAGCAGAGTCAGAAGAGCAGTTGAGAGAGTGGGTAGCATGGAAGTAGCAGCTCAGGACCGCTGAAAAGAATGAGCCATAGTCAGCAGTAGGAGAGTAGTTGTCGTTGCGTAAGAATTGTAGAAGCGAGTTCCACAGTCTAGGACCTGCAGAGCTAAAGCTTCTGTAGCCAACTGTCTTTAAGCGGAGGAATGGGACAGCTAATTTATTGTCCACACAGGACCTGAGGGCGCGAACAAGCCGAAACTGATGCAGCAGTTCAGCTAGGTACGAAGGAGCCAAGCCCTGTGGGTCAGCGTAAGAACTTTGCTCTGTATCCGTTGATCAACCTGCAACCATCCTAGCTCTTTTAGCAAAGGAGACACGTAGTCAAACCTCTAGGACTTGAAGACTAGCCTTGCAGCCATATTCATAGTCAGCTGCAGTAGCCTAGTAGCTTTCTTTGGCAGCCCAGCCAAAAGGGAATTACAATAATCATGACGAGACAGAACTAAGGAGCTAGTTAAATTTTTTACAAGCAATTGTGGGAGACAGCTCCTAACCTTGGATAGGGATCGGACGTGATGGCTATCTGTAGAAGCAGTCTTATCAATGAAGCTTTTAAAATTGAGGCAGTTGTCGAAAATGACACCTAAATTTCGAGCACGTGGTCGCACAATAGCATCACCTATTAGAAGAGCAAAGCCTTTTAATCCAACCACACGCTTAGAGTGTCCTATGAGTAGTAGTTTGGTTTTATCATTTAATTTCAGGAAGTTTTCCGACATCCAGGATCAAATATCAGCAAGGCAAGCATTCAGTTTCTCAGTTGCTGCAGCAGATTCCGACGGTTTGAATGATAAATACAACTGAGTATCGTCAGCATAGAAGTGATATCCTATTCCACGGGCCTTAATCACTTTTCCCAGAGGTTGTGTATAACTGGTGAACAGCAAGGGACCGAGTACAGACCCTTGAGGGACTCTACCGGTGACCCTTCTCGTGTGTGAGACCTGATCCCCACACGACAGGGATTGAACACGATCAGACAAGTACGATTTAAACCAAACCAGTGCTTTGTCTGCCAGACCAATCGGTGTTCTCAATCGTTCAAGCAGAACATCGTGATCAATGGTGTCGAAGGCAGCAGACAGATCTAGCAGAGCTAGGGCAGTGACATTCCTGTCGTCGTTGTCACATAGAATGTCATTGTTAACACGGAGGAGAGCAGTGTCAGTGGAGTGCTGCCTCATGAACCCGATTGAAATGTATCTGACATTTCATTCTTTTGAATATGTGCAACCAGTGGCTTAGCAACAATTTTTTCCATATTCTTTGACAAGAAAAGAAGAAGGGAAACTGGGCGATAGTTTGCAAGGACCTCTGTTTCTAATCCAGGTTTTTTAAGTATGGGTCGTACGATTGCCGATTTGAAGGACTTGGGGAAGGCCCTCTTTTCCCAGAGAAGCATTAAAAATCTCGGTTATAGCAGGGCTAAGTTGGACTGCTAGTGAAGACCACAGAGATGAAGGTATAGGGTTATCAGGAGACGAGCTCTTTTTGTTAGACCTTATTAAGGTAGCCACATCGCAAGCAGAAACCTCGGAGAACCTTTTAAGGAAGGTCACAGGTTGTGGAACCGCGATTGCTTTAGTCGGAGGGGACGTAATGGAGGCACGAATGTGCACAATTTTTTCAGTAAAGAAGGCTGAAAACTTTTCAACTGAGCCCTTAATATCTGGAGAATCAGACCTCTCTGCATTGGCCAGTAAATGGTTTACTGTCTTATAAATCTGTTGAGGGTCCGACTTGCAAGAATTCAGTTTTTGGATGAAAAAAGAAGCCCTAGCTTTTTTAAGCTTTCGGGTATAAACTCGGAGTGCAGCCTTCAATTCACTAGATCTGCATCAGACTCCAATTTCTTGAAACGACGTTCAAGCCTGCGCTTAACCCGGTGCAGCTTTAGGAATTTATTTGTAAATTGAAAGGAATCTCCACGACTTTGAACACGGATATAATGAACAGGAGCATGCTTGTCAAGAGCACTCCTGCCTGAAGCCTACTCTCGACCGACGTCTTGACTCGTCCCCTGAGCTGATATTGAAAAAGAAGCTTAATATATCATATGCTCGCTGCATTTGGTTGGCTTCTGTCATTCGTCCTTTGAGTTTTCGTGCCGATGTGCTCTGCGTGCTTACCTGTGCATGCTTCAGTACCTATTACTGGCCACAGGTCTTACTAACCGGTGCAAATGAGTGTCTTCATGTTTGCCTTACCATGCTGGCGTAAGCATGGTAGTGTTGGGGACTGATATCATTGAAGCGAGTGTTAAAAAAACCTGGATAGAGACCAGTTCTCTAGGGTGCTAGACGAAGAACCTATTATTGTTATTATTATTATTAATTTACCACATCTCATCAACCTGCACTGGGACCATATCAAGAAGTGTCTCGACTTGAAGGTTTTTTCACTCACCTTTAGGTACCTTCATTCTCTTGCTCCAGCTAACTTATACGAATTACTTCCTAATTAGGCTAGGCATCGTATGACCTGCCTCTAGCCAACCTCAAATCCTTTGGAGACCGTGCCTTTAGCTCGTATACTCTCAAAGTGTGGAACTCAGCAAATGTAAAGCGACTAGAAAGAGATTGAGTTCTCTGAGGGAGCTTAATCGAGTGTGTTATCATTGCTATTATTATTAACTCACTCTCGACTGACGTTACATCTTCACCACTAGCTGACATTTAAAAACAAGCTTTTTATGCACCTGTTTATTACACTATTTGCTGGGTCTCTGTGGTTTGTCCTTTGTGTGCTTATGCTTGCTGACATTGCACATGCTATCACTGACCAATTCCTTCCTTTACTACATTTGAAAAGTGCATAAAAAGAGATATACTTCCCTTAAGATGCTATGCAAATGCCATTATTATAACAATACATATTCTTACCATCTCTCGCGTAGGCAAGCATCCCACTCCACAGCTGCTAGTGCTCAGATTCAGTGATCATTCGCTGAGCAAGCTCAGAACTAATTGTGGTCATTTCACGTACTCTCTTTCCATTTAAAGGTCATTGCGAGGCAGAGCTTTTTTTTATTTTCACTACCATAACCTCCTGAGTTTTACTAAATTGTAAACATACTGGTATGTAAGCTTTGAATGAATGGAACAATTATAAGAAAAACTGGCTATTATTCTATCCCATTGAAGATGTCAAGACCCGGTAGCTGTCATTATTTAACGTACTCACTATCTATTGATTGACATGCAAAATAATCCTAGAGCAATGATCGTGACGTAGAAAAACTGCTAAACCAAGCTGTCTGGCTAAGAACCTGCAGAGTCATGAAGGCTTGTGATCTTAGTCATCTTTGGTGGCAAGCCACCTGAAACTTCTTCCGAATGGCAACTGTGTATTATGCACCTGAGCACCTCTGTTGGAAATTACACTTGAGTGCTATGGAAGCTCGGTCTGACCTAGCTTCATTTTGCTCAAAGGCAATCATCTCATCCGAATAACATATTGTTAAGGAACACGAGGCTACTGCGAGCTATGCTAGCCTTACAGGGCACAACCTCGACGATGAAGCTATGCTGGGTTAGCATTGAGTATAGACAACCTAGAGACTTCCCGAGAATGCCGACGATCAATAATATGATGGCTGCCAATTTTCATGTTACATGAGGTCACGTGTTTCAATTAGAGTTGCATACAGATCAGTGAATGCACCAGATGGCTAGACACCTTGGCTCATATATGTGAGGGTCAATACGTTCGGCCAGCTATACAGGTATCACATGCACGAGCCAAGTCCATTCATTTCTGAGCTTTTTACCTCAGATTCTGAAAAAGCAACAGTACACACATCCACACTCCCACCATAATGGCTAAAATCTCAACAGTAAACTGCACTAACATGGCTTATACTGGAAGCTTCTATAAACCTTACCTGGCTTGAAACTCTGTTGCAACAGCTTCCACCATCATCTGGATGTGACATGAAACAGGTTTCATCTGAAGTAGCAGTGGTCACACGTGGTCTCGCCTCAGACACATCGACTTCACTGTCGTAGCTTAACTGACGCAGTGTGGGACTTAATGTTGCACATGAAACCGTACCAGGCAGGTGAAATAGTGAGCTGCTTCTCACTAGATCAGTCATATCGTTGACGTTGACAGTTTTGTCAAAGGATGTGCTCAGTCGGTATGCTTTGGCCTTCTGGTCTGTGTTGCCTGCAGCCTTGACAGAACGTGAAGGCATGGACAACTCCCTGAGGGAATCGATCCAGCTTAAGCAGGCACTAGACATGTCGCTAGACCCCCTGAAGCCTTGGTTATTCAGCCCGGACAGCTTGCTCTGCTCCCTGGGCAAAGCTAAGAGGCAGTCCTTTGATCGTTGGCAAGCGCTGAATATGCTCAAGTCGCTTTGAAATCCTGTGCTGCGCCTGGCTGGTGATCCACTTTCATGTTTATGTGGGTGATCAGCAGGTATAGGACATGTTGGAGCAATTCGATTCCTTAAAAAAAGAGAATCAGATTACAGTGAAACACAGCCGTCCTTGTGACCAAGGCATGGTGTAGTGGCAAGGTCTAGAAGCATGCAAATGATGGAACTCCCTCCCAACCTGCGCCAGAACATCCCCTGACCTGACCACATTTAGAAAGAATTTAAAAACACCCCTAATTAGGACAGCATTTAGTGGGTCCCTGTGATTCGTCCTTCATGTGCTTATGCGTGCTGACACTGTGCATGCTTCCACTAACCACATTTGCATACTGACCCTGTGCATGTCACCCCTAACCATGTTATTCATTTTGTTTGTTTGTCAAGCATGATTTTACTCACCATTCAATTGCATTTCCCTTTGCAGCAAATGTAAAGCGCCTAGAGAGAGATTGAGTTCTCTGAGGGCGCTTTATCAAGTGCATTATTATTATTATTTTTAATGATGTTTGGACCATTGGACCATTGGCAAAGTGTTCTTACAACCCAAGCCTTATCTATCAGTGTGGTTGCATAGATTTGTCATGAAAGGTAAAAATTGGCCATAGTTTATCCTAAGTTTCGGTGTGTCATGGCAGATTAATCCTGAGATGCTGCACTGAACCTCCGATGCACGTTTTTTAATGGGAATCCATAATGAGAATGCTTTTCAGTTTGCTGAATATTTAAGTAGCAAAGCTGGACAATTTTCAAGCCAAAATCAGCTGGTGCAGCTTACGAAAAATAGTCTAGATCCAACACCGGACAACAGTGGAATCGGGACTCCTGCTTCAAGTACCCTGCTGCCGGTACACAATGAACCGTACAAGCTTGAAGACTTAGCCGATACCTAAGATTACCTGGCAAACATTTTCCTTGTTCACCCCGCATTTGTGCTCATAGCAAGATCTGCACAGGGAAAGCTAAAGTCAATACTAAAATGGTTGGTAGCATTTAATCCTGTCATAGAATCTAGTTTTAAATATGCTGAACTTAGTTTGTATACATGTCAGGATCGTTTAGCTGCCATATTAGCATGTCCTCTGCTGCTATGCCAATAACACTTGTGCAAGTAGTAGGTAATACTTGTTAACACATTACTTTTCGGAAGGGGACCTGTGTTGGATTAATGTTCATACCTAGGAGACTGAATCGGCACTGCTAGTCATTTCCCCTGTAGTAGGGCACTGTGTATAGGGCGAAGGTCCGTGTGTTTGTCTTGGCGAGTGCTTGCGATGAGTAATAATAATAATAACAATAATAATGCACTTAATAAAGTGCCCTCAGAGAACTCAATCTCTTTCTAGGCGCTTTATATTTGCTGCAAAGTGAAACGCAATTGAATGGTGAGTAATATCATGCTTAATAAATAAATAAAATCCTAGCTGATTAAACAGCCTCTTTTTGTATAGCAACAGAAGAGCCTTTACGCCTATCACCACCGCTTGCAGTGGTGATAAAGAATCGCCCACAGCAGGAATCGAACACACGACCTCGGGACCGAGGTCGTGAAAGCAACCGCCTTACCTAGTGTGCCATCACAAGAACATGAATAACATGGCTAGGGGTGACATGCACAGGGTCAGCATGCAAATGTGGTTAGTGGCAGCATGCACAGTGTCAGCACGCATAAGCACATGAAGGAAGATTCACAGGGACCCACTAAATGCTGTCCTAAATATGTGCATTTTTAAGTTTTTTTTAATGTGGTCAAGTCAGGGGATGTTCTGACGCAAGTCGGGAGTGAGTTCCAGGCTTTGGGAGCGTACGAACTAAATGCACGGTCTCCAGAGGATTTGAGGTGTGTACGATGTATTGGAAAACAATTATATTCCGAAAAGCAGGTGGTACGATGCTTGGCCTGGTGGGGGAGTCGATCTGATAGACAGGCTGGAGCCAAAGAATTAAGGAACCTAAAAGTGAGCGAAAAAACCTTGTAGTCGATTCGTTGCTTGACTGGTAGCCAGTGCCAGTCAGCAAGAAGTGGTGTGATGTGGCAACTGTGACGCTCACGACAGACAAGCCTAGCTGCAGAACTTTGAAACAGCTGTAATCGTGGAGTGCAGGGATAACACTGAACTAGATGCAAAGCGAAATTGTGCGCTTACAAAAACAAGTTCAGTATCTACTGTATGTGCTTGGTATCTCGATCCAGGTCATGCTAACGAACTCACGACCTCTACAGAGCATTAAGTAGAACAGCACCAGAAGCACTGTAAGAGAGGCGACCTACTTATTGCACAACCAGTGCACCGAACCGGTACTCGACAGTTGACTTCGCCACATAACAAGCAGCAAGATACGTCTCCTTCACCGAACGTTCATCCTAACTGTAGTTCGTATGTACGTGTGTATGAATGTATTGTATGCCGGCTCCTCTGATGAGCCTGTGATGTGGCATGGACACAGGCCAGTAACCCGCTGGTGGCCAGATGGTGGATTCACCATCAGGGTCGGCTGGTGCACTGCTGTGGTCTGCCTGTGATGTGGCATGGACACAGGCCGGTAACCAGCTGGTGGCCAGATGGTGGATTCACCACAGGGTCGGCCGGTGCGCAGTTGTGGTCCATGAATCATCCGAGTCGACCAGGGGACTGGGGCAGTCGTGTGAGAGTAGCGGCCGAGGGGAGCCTTGCGCTCTTGGGCTCCGTGCGTTGGTAACTGTCGGTGTTGGGCATCGGCTGGCTCTCTGCTGTGCGAACAAACGACACTAACAAACACAACGTATGGTTTACTTTGTCAGCAGCAATCAGGCATACCGAAGAGCGTGTTGTGTGCTCGCTGTAATGTCGCCGGCAGCAGCCAGATACGTTGACTGCTGTCGTTGCTGAACTGCTGTCACAGAGGCAAGGTCACGATGCCGTGCATTCTGTGTGCTTTGAAACCCTGATGGGAATTGCCTGCCGACGAGCGCGTACTGAGTTATTGCTGGCACCGAAAGTGGAGATTTCTCTGGCAGCAGCTTGCATTTCTGTAAGGCTCCTGCAGCTAGAAAATTATAGGTACAATTGCATTTATAGAGCCAGCTAATATGAAAATGCACTGAACAAGTTTTGGAAATTTCTTTGCACCGTTAAAGCATCTTAGCTGTTTGCAGTCAACCGACTAAGACCATCGAACGACGGCATACTCAGCCGAATGACATTAGATTCAGAAGAATACATGTGGCACTGTCTTAACACCACAAAGCCACAATATTGGGTGTTATGCTGTAGTTTTCTGAAGCACACTCAAAACTTGTTGTGCGGTCGGTGCGAATATGGTAGCCAGCGGGCTTCATTTCATGCAGCATAGAGAAATTGATAAGCAAAGCTGAGTCAAAGGACAGTCAAAGAAGTGAGAAGCGTGGCCATAGCAGCTCTGAATGGCTTGAAATGGTGTGCCAGAGTTGGCAACTGGAGATACAACGTCTCTGCATAATAATTGTGAAAGTGAGTTTCACCGTTTATGAATTGTAGACCAAAATGTTCTATCCCAAGCGGTCTGTATGCAAAAGAATCAAAAAGTGAATGTATTGTCCATAAAGGACCTGCGTGCACTAGGAGGTTGAAACTAGTGCAGCAGTTCAGCTTAGATATAATGGAGCTAGGCCATGGTGGGTGTTGTAGGTCACAGTAAGAATTTCGCTTTGTATCCGTGGATCAAAGGAAGCATCGTGCTTAGGCCAGCATACTAAAGCAAACATAATGACACTCACGGCGAATATTTAGTAAGGCCTCTGGCTAGAAACATGCACTGAATTAGGTAAAGTAAATCGCAACAAAAATAACAGACAAATTCACTACGGTGAAAGAAAAGATGACCATAACAGAGGTGTCATAGTGAGGGTCGGACTACAGTATTTGAGATTGAAAGAGCAAAGTATTCTATTCCAGCCGTACGTTTATAATGTCCTGTGAGTAGGAGATCGGTTTTCTCACATCGTATAGCTTAAGAAAATTGGCCGATTATCGAGGACCAAATGGGTACAAGGCAAGCATTCCCTTTTACAGCTAGTTCTGAGGGCTTGAATGACAAGTACAGCTGATAGGACAAGGTCGGCTTAGAAGCGAGAGCCCAAGCTGGGCATGGATGAACCTTTCTAGAGGAGGTGCTGCAGAAAAAAAGAACAGAAATAGACCGAGAATAGACAACTAGCTCCTAGGGCTTGAAAGACCAGTAAAGCTTGATGTCCTCAGCATAGTAGAGACAGCAGATGCCTTTGGACCTGAATTATTCTCTCAAGAGGTGCCGTATAAATAGAGAACAGCACATGACAGCAATCGGGTCAATATGGCTCGAACTATGACAGAGCCAGATCAATCGTTGTTCTTGGTCGCCGGTTTTGCTGTCTTGTGGTAGATAATGCAAAAAGTTGCTAACACGCCGACTAGGACCAGTGCAACGACGTTGCTACCAACATTATTGCCTATGAAGTCATCGGGCACAATGAGCAAATCAGTAATTGACAGCAGAGTAGTGTCCGATAGAAATTCCAATAAATATGTGTTGTCTCTGAGCTCCACGTACTGTTTAGCGACCATTCTATTTCTTTAAGATATGAATTAGAAGCAAGGCTGGCCGATAGTGAGTCAGGAAGGACCTCTGAAACCACTCAAGACTAATATAGGTGATTTTATGGTTTTAGAGCAATCCCTATATGGAGAGAAGCATTGAAAGCCTTAGCGGTGGATGGGCCAAGTTTCTAACGGTAAGGAATAATGAGAGCTTATTATTGGTGGATCATTAGATGAAGAACTCTTTAACAAGCCGTCATCAGAGGAAACGTTGGGAAACCCTGTAGAGAAGGTAGCCGATTGTGACTCAGCATGTTCAGCAGACAGACTGCATAGTGGAGTCACGAATAAAGGCAGTTTTTCAACTAGAAAGGAAGAACACTTCAGCCACTCAGTTAGTATTAGGCAATCAGGATCCTTTCTCATTTATATGCAAACAATTCAGCATCTCATAAACGGTTTCTGGATCTGACTGGCAAGACTGCAGCTAATGAGCAGAAGGCGAAGCCCAAGCATTATTAAGCTTCTTATTTAGAACTCAGGCTATTGGCACAGTCGCATGTAGCCAAACACGTTGCAAAAGTTAGTTCCCTGAGTTAGTCATTTTATTGAGCCTTTGGTTACATTTGAAATACTCAGCCTCTTGCTGTGACAGCTGGTAACATCTGCTAACATCTGAGGCCCGACAGGGACCGTTGTCGAGGTAACTAAAGCCTAGCTTGATGTACCTCTATAAGCAAATTCATACATAATGGTCACGGAAGCTGTTCTATAAATACAAAACATGAACTTGGGCTAACTACGGATTTGAAAATGCACATGCAGCATATCATGTTACATTCAACAATGTAATTTAGTAATGACTAGCAATACACAATAATAATAATAATAATAATAATGCACTTGATAAAGCACCCTCAGAGAACTCAATCTCTCTCTCTAGGCGCTTTACATGTACATACACAACCCTAGTCACCTTGCATTAAATAGGCCTCACTTACACACATTAAGCTGCCACAGCGTTGTGTGTGACTTGTCATCGCTGAGTAGAGCACTGCTTTCACTGCTGCTGAGTAGCACCACTCGGTGATCGACCTATGAACGAACACATGATGACTTGGGTCTTCACCTTGGTCTGATATCGCCAACCCTCTGAGCGCAAGTCAATGTGTGATGCTGGCGTTTAGAACAGCTTTGCCAAAATGAATACGACAAGACATGCTAATGCAGCGTAACTACGAAGTTGCTGCATAAGCATCACAAGGTTCACTTCCATTCCCTGCCGAAAACAATTTGAAACGAGCTTTTGCTTGAACAGGTCGCCAATCACATCACACTAACAAGCAGGCTATGGTAACTTGTAAAAACGTAGACAGGGTAGGTTCAGTCGGTCTTGCAAGCTAAACCCAGTCCCTCTTGCATCCGAAGGGAAAATTGTTGTGGGCAGTTGCTCAGCAGACCTGGCCAGCTTCTTGATATAGATCTAGTCAAACGAGGACAAAGCAGGATCTCTCGGAAGCGTTAGATGCCATCGATCGTCGAATCATTCTAAACTGCCCATTCTCTCACTTAAGCATCACAGGCACTGTGCTAAAGTGGTGTAGGGACCATCTCAGTGGGAGAATTCAGAGCAAATGGAAAACCATCATCCAAAGTGTGCCTCCGAAGTGTGCCTTGCCCGAGGTTCCTTTCTAAATCCACATCTTTTGCAATGTCGACTCTCCCTCTTGCCGATGTAATCACCAAGCATAATCTAGGTTTTAATTTTTTGCAGATAACGTGATATTGTATTTGTGCTTTGATCCTTCCCTGCCTTTCGATATCTTGCACTCTCTCAGCTCCCTTGCAGCATGTATTGCTGATATTCACGCTTGGGTGGCAGCAAAATTTCTGACATTGGATGATAATCTAAACTTTAAAGAAAAATACTGGCTGATTTAACAGCCTCTTTTTGTATAGCGACAGAAGAACCTCTACGGTTATCACCACCGCTTGCAGTGGCGATAAAGGATCGCCCACTGCAGGATTCAAACCCACGACCTCGTGGCCGAGGTCGTGAAAAGCAACCGACTTACCTAGTGAGCCATTACGGCTAACCAAGTAATTACGAAAAAGTCAACTGCACTTTGAAACTGGAAAATCGGTTCGACAGGAACAGCTCATGTAGCCGCTGCCAGAAATTGTTTTGTGCTAGGGGGAAATAACGTCACTAAATGAGTGCATCAGCTCCACAGTCAAGTCTGACAAACTTTCTTTTACATAACATTGCAAAAATCCTAGCTTGTTTGGATAAGGAGACCACAGTCAAGGTAATTCGTATATTCGTCACTTCCCGAGTAGACGTTTTTAACTCACTAGCTGTAGATCTTCCTACCTGTGCAACAAGACGTTTCCAGTTACTGCAGAATTCATCAGTATGGCTTATAAAATAAGAAAAATAGTATTCAATTGTATAACGTCCTGATGCAATTGAATATCTATACATGTACGATATGCCGTAGGGCTCAAACCCACGATCTTGGTCGTCAAAGGCGAGCACCTTAACCCCTGGAATCAAGCCTGCCATAAATGTCCCAACTGCCACATCACTGATAATCAGTATGCACTGGCTGCCTATCAAGCAGTGTATCGACTTCAAAATTCTGTCACTCACCTAAGGTCCTTCCATTCTGTTGCTCCGGCCTACCTATCCGAATTAGTTTCACGTGAGGCCTCCCATTGGACCACCTGATCTTCTGACTCTGGTCGATTGGTTGGGACCCTATATATAACTTCAAATCTCTTGGAGACCATACCATCAGTCATTATGCACCTAAAGCTTGGAACTCATTACTAACTGACATCACGTCATCTCCTGATTTGACAACATTCACAAAGAAGCAAAAAAGCCTACATGATCGTCACAGCTTTTGCTCTGTCCGAGTGAATCTGTGTGTACTTGTGCATAGCGAAAATGTGCAAGTCGTGACTTAAGGACAGGTGAGATGCATATTTATATAGTCCCAAGTGAACTTGTCTTATTTCCTGCGTGCTTTGAGTGTTTACCTGTACATCATTCACTGCATGTTGCTAGCCGGGGGTCCTACTTACTAGTGGCATGGCTGTCTTCTTGTGTGCTTACAGATGTGAATGCTTGGCTAGACATGTTTGGCTGCTTTTGCCTACCAGCCAGGAAGGGAAACCTTTCTTGTCATTGAGTTCTGGTTATTGCTGCTCCTGCAGGGAGTTTTTAAGCACCTGAATGGAAATTCAGTTCTCTTAGAGCAGTATGAAAGGAAAGGACATTATTTTTATTGCTTTTAGTCATTCTGTATTTACTTGGCCTGCCACATAGTGACACCTATACATGCTTCTGCTGGCCTGCATTCGACTGACTAGATTTCTCACTAACAAGCTTAGCGATAATTAGATTAACCTAATAGTTATGGGCAAACCCAGTGTCACCCGACAGATGGAAGACCCAACCGTCAACATTGGTTTGCAAATCAAGCAGCGAGTATGTCTTTCCTGTAAAGCTCGAATGTATCTATGCTTGCTTTACATCTGATGCCGTCCCACAAACAGGAATACAGACAAAGAGCTATGGGGACACCAGAGATAGCCACTAAGGCAATGTCGCAAAGCAATATGGCAGTCTCAGTAAACAAGAGCCCTGATGTATATAGGCTTTGCATGAGAAACTGATTAACAAGGTTTAAAAACGTTTTCCGATAGGAGCAGTTCTTTACAGATCGATACCTTGGATAACAGAAACACAAGCAGTGACTCACGTGCATTGCAAGTCGCAACTGTGCTGGAGACCGTCGAGTAAGAGATGAAATCTGCACTTTTGTCCAGCAGTATACATCTACAGCCAATACAGGTACAGTTTAACACACAAGAAAAAAACATGCGCGATCCATAGGCACGGCCTCACAGATAATGCAAGCGAACACGCTTCCTGCCACGAGAATTAAGTAAAGCTGTCGGCACAGCAATCGTCCAGCGCCTGATTCCACCTACTGAAGCTCCACTGCCATAGATCAGTGCACGGCACCAGATTTGTCATGCCGCCATACACAAGCATTGAGTTGACACAGGCTACTGCTGAGTGATCATGGCGAGCCGCAGGAGATCCGTCTGAGCGCCGGCCTCGATGGGCACCATGGGCAGTGCCGTGGCTCAGCTGCCAGCTCTGAGCACCTTGACACAAAAATGCACTTGGTTAACATTAGACCTAATTGCCAGGCAAGAATAAAGTGGCACCCCTGAGCTGATACTTTTGTGTAGCCAGCCAGCAGTATCACATGATCTTCAGCTAGGTCAATGAAACGTAGGTTCACCTCAGTCTAGCCCTTGATTAAGTATAATGCATTTCAGACATGGCAACCGCATCGGACAGCCAGCTGACTGACGAAATCGATTGCCCATCCACTTAATGCACCGAGCAGCAGTACACCCACAGTCCCGGCGACCGTGACTCCACACGGCTATGAGTGATCTGTGAAGAGCACTCACTCCTCACTGCATAAGCACGTTAATGACAAGAAACGCTTGCCATGCTTATAATAATGCATTCCTGTCTTATGTCGGTCGTATAAAGAGGGTTCCAGCTTATATGTATTTTGCAACCTCAAAAACTGCAGACTCAAAAGGGGCAGCTGATCATCCTGTAGACTGACTGCATGATTGGGGAAAGAGACTCAGCTCTGAATGCACTGCCACTTGTGGTACCAACAAACGGCAGACATGCGTGCAGCTTCTGGCTTTTGAGGCCAATTTTAGACCTCATTCTGCTATTCTGTGGCATCTTGGCCGTCCGACAACTTGTCTAGCTTGTATTGCAATACAAAAATGTTGCTAACCTTTTAGTTTCCCTGTGACAAGATAGATGCAACCATTGGCATTGCACAGCATTGATACTTTGGTCACATTTCGGCTGAATGCAGTGTAACGCCTACAGCTAAAAGCAAAGAACTCATCACTAGGCACATGGGCATGGAAAAGATGCACCGGAAAAGTCTCGTTAGTAACTGAATACATATGGCAGAAAAAAACTTAAGATAAATGGCAAAGATAAGTGCATCGCTTGGCCCACCGGCTAGATAAAAGAACTGGGGTCAGCTATTACAAATTAAGCATTATCATGCATGAATTGACAGGGAATACCTAGACCATGCATGTATATAAATCATGAACACTACATCATCACTGTAAAGCCCATGGAAACACTCCCAGGTGGCTTACCAAAATCATAGATCCACAGCTCATCTGTAGAGCCACTGAAGTCAAGGTAGCCGCCAAAGACATGCATCGCTTGCCGATGCACAATGGCAGTGTGACCGCGGCGACCAGAAGGCATCGTAGGGGCTTCAGCTCCAGCTTTGTAGGCTAAAGGCTTACTTTTTGTCCATAGCTCGGCTCCTAAAATAGAATTTTGACATCACGAGTCATGGCCAATAAGGAAATAGGTACATAGCTGAACCATCAGCCGGACTAATGAAGTGCTACAATAAATACTCCAAGTGATAACATGGCACTAAATGTCTTTCAGGTAAGCCAGCAGATGTAGCTCATCGATTTGGAGTAGCGAAGGTGGTGGCAGCTGGAGGCTCAATCCAAATTCAAACCTTTAGATCGGCAAGGCGAGTAATTTTTTACCTACATTATGAGTCCTATACTGAGAGACAGGTTGGTAAAAGCAGGCATCACATTATCTCTACTTGTTTTTTTATTTATCAGCAGCCTGCTTTGTACCTTGCTCTTGTGCATATTGCATTGCTATCTTAACAAGAACTACATAAATGGCATCACACCGAAATTGAGTCCAGTACTTATCTAAGGGTGTCTAAGCATGTCAAGGCCTCTGGATTAGCTCTGAGCTTTCGTTTTTCACTGTTAGCTCTGTTCTGATTGGCCTTTACATTTCTTCCTTCTCGCGTCTCTACAAACAAGTTGCAATCTAAGTCTACTAAGAGTGGTCGAGTTTTTTTCAATCCTATCAGACCTTTCGGATTGCTTCAACTTGGTGGAGTGGACGTTATTCTGAATTTGCAACCAGTGAAAATATTCGGCAATGCCCGCGACTGGGCGTATATGCCTCTGCCGTATCTGCATCTGCGGCATTTGCTATTTCTTGCAAAAGTGGAACTGCTATAGCTAGCCTAGCAAGTCAGCGGAAGTTAAAGCAGTGTACCTAAAGACATCAGCTAGCAGCTGCTTGCATGCAGCACCATTAATCGGCTCTGTGGGTAACACGTTAATACTTTAATTATCCGTCTTCATCCAACAGTAAAAGTTAGACGTTTCGACAGGCTCGTTTATTTGGCAGCAGAAGAGCCGTAGCAGCTATCACTGCTGCTTGCAGTGGGCAATACAGAATTGCCTGCTGCAGGACTAGAGCTCGCGATCTGCTCCGTGAAGTGAGAGCACCTAACCCTTAGGCTAAGAACCGGTTCTCATATCAATGCTCAGCTCGAGATAAGAGAAGGTTTCCAGCATCATCACCATCATCGTCGTCATCGATGCGGTCCTTGAATCGTTCATGTCATTATCATCACATCTGGTTAAGTGAGTGACCACCGAAACTTGCAAAGATCGTCACCTGGAGTAACTCAACAAAATCCACAAACTTAATTTCTCTACACTTGTACTTTCCTTAATAAATGGCAAGCTGTCTGCCATGCAGCTGGCATTGAGTAGCAACTGACATATGATACATGAGGTCACTCCTTGCAAATAATTATTCGGGGTCTATTAGTCAATGATCCGCCACATAGTCAACACAGGCACAGTGACCACCACTTGACTCGGACCGACAAAACGTGCATACCTGCAGACACATGCGTACTTACCAACGTCATACATCCATAGCGAGGTCTCAGTCTCAGAGCAGAACCCCAGCTCGCCTCCGAACACATACAGACTGCCTGCGTGATCATCCCCACAGGAGCCGTAGCCTTCATCGCAGGAAACCAATGTATGACTTTCTAAATGACCTGGTGGGTCACCGGATCGATTACTGCAGTCGATGTTCTCCCATTTGTGGCTGCCTATAATAAAATGCTTGATCACTAGCCAAAGCCTGGTAACTTAAAATCATGTATTCATATGCTTTTTTTGTCATGCTAAATTACCATAACTCTGCTGCCGAAGACTGCGGCCGATGCGGCAGCGGCAGATGCAGCCAGGTTGTTTTGCCCATCTCCTCTTTTTACCGAACAATTGACAGTGAGGCACGAAAACGTCAACTCATAAGATGAAATATTCATGCCAAAAATTAAGCCACTATGAAAGCTTTTGGCATACTAAAATTATCGCCTTATTCGATCAACTATATTGATTAACGTGTACAAGTTACCGAACCATGATTTGTGTTTTTGACTAAACACTTCTGTCGGCAGCAAAAGATCTAATCAGCTGTTGGGTGATACCATTTCTCAACATGGTAGCACCGGCATTGTTTTTGTTTTAATCTTGTAAACTTAGCAAGCGTCTCCACTACTGATGGGACTATGATGGCTTACAGTCGAGCACCTGCTCTAAGCCATAAGTCTTGCTATCGATTCAGGTCCTGCATCGACTTAGCTCTCTCGAAATATCTATGTATCATTCTGTTCTTGCCCTAAGGCTCTTCGTGGACTATAATTTATCTGCTCTTCTTGAGGGCAAGGGTCTCTTCTCTTTGCAGACTCTGCTAGAAGTATACAATTTCGACCAGATGCCACCTTTGCTGCTGATGCTCCTCGTGGTACCTCTTTTTCAGATGCTTTCAGGCTACTTCTCTCATCACGAGCTGTTCTCCAGCTTCATGCATGCACTGCACATTAAGGTATCTTTGCTCTTTTGTCAAGCAGAATTTTGCTATGCTGCAAGAGACGTATAGCGGCACCCACAAAATTCAGATCGGGAATGGAGTGATCAAAACAAAACACCATTGTCATACCTTGCAAGCATTCACCACTTTAGCCATTTATGAAATACATGGACAGACTCGTTACAGACGAGAAGCATGCTACGTTAGCAGGCAAAAAGCAGCCGGTGGCTTGGCGACGCGCTAGCCCGAAGTACTGGGTGTGTTGCAGCAGATAATTGACTGCTCACCGATATGAAAACGCCAAAAGTCCCGCAGCGGTAGCGTCCCATCTCGGCCACCGTGGATGTACAGAGAGCCACGGTGCCAGCAGGCTGCATGCTTGACGCGTCCACACGGCGCCAAAGCAGCAGCTGCTGCTCCCGTTGCTGGGCCACACAGAGTGATCTCAGTAGATCCACTGGTGATTGCTGGGAAAAGCTGGGTCCACGAGCACGTCACCTGTGCTACCGACGATGCTGACGTTGATAAGCCCAGCTGCGACTTTTCTTCCACCTTTGGAATAACCAGACAGGAGATGTTAATTAAGGCAAGCGTTGAAAATAAATAATCACGAGAACAGAATACCGTTCCACTCCTTCTTGCAAGCAGAGTTGAAAGTTAGAGCAAGCTAGTCATGCATGCTGTAGCCGAATGCCGGTATGGCAGCATTCGAATGCAGCAGAACAGTAGCACAGGAGAAAGGAAATTCTTCTCACGGAATTTATACGTAAGACTTTGAGGAATGTAAGTGGGGAGTGAGTAATGGAAGCAAGGTTTACTACAAGCCATTTGGCACCTGCAGGCTAGTTCATAATTTTTGTTTAGAGTTCAGAGCAGACAGTATCATAAATTGTAAAATTCTCTGGGGTACAAATCCACTTGCTCATCTTGGCTAAATACATTACTGCGTAAGATGTAGGATTGTAACATGGCTGGCCAACCACTGACGATTCTCAATAGCTGCTCCATCATATATAGAAATTGCTCAAATACACCTGTTGGCAGACTGCATGTGAGTTGGGAGTTTCTTCAATCCACAGACAAAATAAAAAGTGCCTATACAAATTAAAATAAATAATTACGGGTGTGAACATTTAATGTCGGAGCATGAGTATTTAATGTCGGCAAATTAATGTAGTGGGCTGTAGCCTGGGCAGAAAGTGGCATTGCCTGCGATGAGCACCAAAAGCTGGCCATAAGCAAACTAAGGAAAGTGTTAGAGGAGTGCAATTGCTGCTTTATGAGGAATCAGCTGCATCCATACCGGCAGAGTAGAAGTTCTTCTGCTTCCATCGGACTCTGTTGTTTCCTAATCACTCTATAATGCTCTACTGCTGAAGCCAGAGAGTAACTTGGACTGCACCGGGAGTTGGCTCAGGGTTGGGACCCGGGGTTGTAGTAAGCAACTGAAATCCAGCCTCGCAGACATTATGTTCTAGATGTTGGTCTACCGTTCAAAAACTATTGAGGATGCCTGTATATTTGAAGTGCAAATGCCGCAAGTAAGATATCTGCTTCCAACTGTAGGTATGGTAGTGAGACCATACAACCATAATATGAGATTAAGTATGTTGGCTACCGAATGCGTACTGAAATTAGCTTAGGCTGTGAGTGCACTATACAAAACTCTGCTGTGTAAAAACCAACATAGTCTTTGTGGCTTTGCGGAGTTACAGATTGGGATATATTATAGTAATACCGACTAGATCAAGGTATAATGAGACAAATGCCACCTGTCGTAGCAATTTAAGAGCAGACTTTAGTTGTATTAAAAATAATTACAACGGTAGAAAAAGAAAGTAATGAGTCAATTGGTTAGCAATAGCATACAATTTTGCATGCATAAGCACAGTAAAGACCATTTACAAGGACAGAACAAACTTGGTAAAGACCAGGGACGGTTTGAAGATCCTTTGCAAATTTCAAGTTAAGTCAATGTCGTAGTGTCATTAGGTAGTGAGCTTCGGATTGTATGTGCAGAGGAACTATAGTTATGGTCTCCGGAGGATTTGAGGTTTGCTCGGGGTACAGTTAAAAAACTCGAGCAAGAAACTGAAGGGACCTAAAAGTGACTGGCAGAACCTCAAGTCCACATGCTGGTTGATAGGGAGCAAGTGCAGCTAAACGAAAAGTGGCTAGTTTGGCCGCTGGGGCATTCGAAACAGACAAGCTGAGATTAGCACTAACTTTTAGTGTCTTAGAGAACAGGCAGGATGAGTTGAAATAATAAGTTACATTAATCCAAAAATGATGTAAGGAATGCATTAACAAAACTTGGATTTCTCGGTCTAGGCAAGCTCAAATATTTTTTGCAATTTTACAAAGCTGTAAGTAGGCAGAATCAGGGCGGAACTGATGCATTTGCCTAGTGAAAGGTCATTTTGAAAAAAGAGGCAAGATTGTGTGCAGAGGCAGCACGAGACAAGCTGGCTGATCTAATTTTGTTGGTCGGGCTTTCCAGTACCGATTGACACTGGGTATTTCCCATAACTATTATAATAACTATCATAATCAGAATTATCATAACTATGTTATTTCCCATAACTATTATAATAACTATCATAATCAGAATTATCATAACTATCGTAACTATTTAGCTCCTTAATATGGTCATTCAATTTGAGAAAGTTAGCTTGCAGCCGACAGCAAATTTCGGCGATGCAAGGTGCTTAGAAATTGAGGTAGATTTAAGCACTAGAGGGTTCGGACGAATCAAAGAACAAATACTTTATAGACGTTCGTGTGTCATCTTTGAAAGCCTAAATTGTTGCAAGGTGATTAAATAGGTAGGAGGTATGAAATAGATTTCTATAAGCAGACCTAGGATACAACTCGAAGGAAGTCAATACTTCAAATAGTCATAGAATGACCGTTAGCTGTTGACAGACACTATGCTGCGAAATTTCCCACCAAGATTGGACCTAAACGATTGCAGTGCAATGCCTCGGATGCTAACGAAGATAAAAGGTGCTCGAGAAGGACTTGGCTCTAAATTTCTAATGCATGAACTCTGTAATTTTTCGGAGAACAGCGGTGGACTCTGGAGGAGTCACTACTGCCTACATATGCTAGGCCCCGTCTGCATCAAGACAGCAAAGAGAGCTCAAGTGCAACAGCAATTTATCCAAAAGCATTTTGGTCTGCCAACTAAGAAACGCTAGAAAAGTGTCGAGTGAGGACTCTGACTCAGTTGCTTGCAAGTAGTGAAAAGCTCAGCCCATCGTTTGATACCAAGATTAGTCTTTCTAGCCGGCTAAATAGCAGGCACAACAAGCTAGCAGTTTGACGTAAATGCAGCATGGTTCACCTTGATAACAGCAGCACCACCAGCGTACTTGTTAGTAACCATAAACTGTTCGCCTCGGTCACCGGAAGTGTCATCCACAATTAATGCACCGTTGCTGTAAGCAGTCCTGGTCATGGCATGAGCATGGCGCATGCCTGCAAAGGAAAGGCTTCGTTACTTCCGGCAACGCGGTGAGTCAGAAGCCAGAAGAGACAGCAGCAAACTGCTCCTGTAGTGTATCGTGCGACCCTGGTGTGTCTGCTTACAGTAGATGCAGCCTTTGGCTTTTCTTCCGGAACACCTAGCAAGCCCGTTATCGCTAGCTAGATACAGCTCATCACTCAAAGATGAAATGCAAAAGAACGAGGGTGGGTAAGAAATGTGTTCTGAGAATCGAATTGGCCAAAGCCAAGCTGTAAAAAAAGAGGAATTATTATAAACCGGCAGACATGCCAATGGGGCCAAGCAAATCGTTTGCACAAGCCTATTAACAAGCGCACTTTGCACGTACTCAAGCTGCCGTGTACAGCTACCAAGGACGTCACGATCACGAGTAGGCTCATTTCTATCTAGCTCTACGATTTCCCCGAGGGAGAGAGAGAGAGTGACTGTCACAATGTCAGGGCCACTACTTCGAAAGGGTTCTTTAGTTACTCTAGCAAATTGTTGCTTCCCCTTTGGAGGAGTTGGAACTTAAGCTCCTCGCCTTCTGCTAGGAACCCAGAAGCCTATTTCGACCTAACTCATCTCAAAACAAGCTAGTACCCCACTTGGGATCTGTAGGCCTGTTAAAAAGAATTTCCTCTTTAGCCAATCAAAAAATAGTATCACCCCTAACATGCAGGCTTGCTACTCTAGTGGCCTCTTAGCCCAATCTTTAAAAAAAAATAACATCTCTTAGTTCGCCTTAAATATTTGCAAAGCGGGCAGCCCGGCATCGGCAGGAGTCAATCCTTGGAAGTGGAAAGGTCTACTGAGCTTTCCACGGGGGGGGGGGGACCTCAAAAAAACGAAAGTATTCTCTGTGACTTTCCAGCAACCCTATCCCCACCCAAAAAAAAAACAAGTAAACAGCAGCTTACTGACCCCATTTTGGGGGGAGAATATTCTTCGGCAGTTATTCTGGGCATTGACTCATAAGCGTCACTTGGGTTGGGGTAGCCCAATCCTTTTCAACTGTAGGGGACTCTGGTCCTCCTCCAGCCCAAACCTAAGGCCTTGATGGTACTGTGACCGGGCAGACAGATAAAGACCGAATGAATGAATAGCCTCACTTTCTCTACAATTCTTGATATGCATGTCGTCTGCATCATTGACCATCCATTTATAAACTCAAGCATCTAAGTGGTGTGTCTTTGAAGAACCTTTGAGAGGTTCTTCTCCCCGGCAATAGCAGCCGATGACTAGCATGTGCCGGCTGCCAAACAATCGCGTCCAGCCGAACCGCCGTTGGAATTAAATGTATAGCTCTTATCCAAAAACTTTGATAATGGTTCGAGAGAGGGCAATGATTGCAGAAATGGTGGTGGCACGGGTCTTGGATAAGCTATACAGCAGCAGCCATGACGGCAAACCATGACAGCAGCCAAGGCTGCTCAACCAATTTGTAGGGTTTCTCCCTTGCTATGTACGCTGCCCCTTCTTCTTAAGTTATGCATCTACAGGCACGTCTAATTGCTGGACCATAGTAACATGGCAGCGCTGGTTTGGCCCAGTGGTTAAGGTGATCGCCCCAACCAAAGTCTGGCCGAGGTCGTGGGCTCGAGACCCGTGGCATATGTGAGGTGCCTGAACAGAGATCAAGTTATCTTAGGGTGCTATACAAACGAATTTTCTTTATAGCAGACACCAGGCACATTCCCAGTGGTGTCAGTCCAGCACAGGGCAGCAGATATCTGCACCGACAGCTTATTTGACATTAAACGTAAAATTGTAGCTGAAAAATTATTTTCAGAGCTAACAGCTACTAGCATCAAACCACTGCTAAAACCAAAGCTAGAAATGCAGGCACAAGTGAATCACTTTTTTTTTCACAGAAGCACACCATCAACCAGCCACCTAGTATGAGATAAAGAGAAGGCAAATAAGAGCCAGAGATATGAGCTGGCAGCAACTGTGACTGGTCGACAGCAGCTGACCCTGTGGTCAGTTGAACGACCACTCCCATAACCCAGTGCTTAGCTGGCTGGATTTCCCACAGATCCACCCATTGTTTCGACCGACAAAACAAGCCAAAAAGGCAGCTACATTTGGCTAACTGCAAAGATTGTATAGGTCTGCTAAAAGACCTTCCACGATAGCATTGCTCCAGCCTTGAGAATCTAGTCTCCCGATGCTCAAAATAAGCTCGAAATAATTGCATTGCTGGGGCTGCACAGCTGCTAGAAGGCAGACAGGCCATGCATGTGAATTAAAGGCAGCTGCGATTAGGGCATTTCTCCATTAGCTAATGTCTATGGCAGCACCGACTAGATCGATTGGATTGCTAAAAAGGCTCATTTGCCACAGATTTTGGTTAGGGCAACAGTGAGGGGCATGATCAGCAAGCAGCAACGCTGAGCCTCGTTTTAAAGTGACCAAGGAGCTCCAGAACACCTAGTAATCCATTGGTTCATCAGTGCCAAAGGGAAACACGGTCACACTGACCCAAGGCAAATAATAAAAAAAGGCTCCGGCGATTAGCCTGTTGTCCCAGCAGTACTATTACTCACCCGTTGCCGTTTTAGCCACACTCCTACGCGATCCGAACGGTGAGAAATACATGCTTGAGAACAGCATGCAGAATGCAATGCAACCAGCTACAAGTTCAGACTTGGCTCATCGGTGCTCAGCAGCTCGAGAGAGTGGTGCCAGAACCGGCACTAGACAAGCCACTGATTATCTTGTCAGCCCACGTGCTCCTTACAGCAATCGCAAGCGTGATGCCAGAGCTGATAAGGTTGCGAGCACATGCCAGAGCAACTACGTCATATTTTGGGCAGGTAATTATGTCACGCTGGAATCGAAAAGGAGCCAAAAATTACTTTCGTCATCGTCAATACCACTAAGTACTGTTGAAATGAAGTTGAAGTAAAGGTCTCTTGATGCGACAGCCCATTCTTGTAGCACTAGCAGCTATCACTCCTGCTTGCACTAGGCAAAAAAGTGCCTGCTGCAGAGCTTGAACATAGGACCTAGGCCGTGCACCTCATTCTGAGTTCCTGGGTGGTACATTCTGCAATAGCAAACCCAAATATGGGCATGGCAAAGGACCTTCAGGGAAAAGGCATTATGCCTCTTTAGATCTCATTGCAGCTACTGTGGTACTAGTACAAAATTGTAACATGCATAGTACTGGTTGAGCTGGGCATAGCACGGCAATGGGTTTTGAGCTATCGCGTTGCATTACAGCATGCAACTGCAGTCAATGCATACAAAATCCAGAGCATGCATGCATAAAACAAAGGCCGTGACAAAATATGAACGTGGATCCTTGCCCATGCTATCGGGGATGGCTTGAAGAACACGTGCAGTCGGGGCCTCCCTACCCAAAGCTCGACGTCATATCTCAAAAGTGGAGATGCCTCATTCAGCTAGGATGCAAACGCTAGACAGAAGGAAAGCATTGAGAAGCCATAACATAACCGTGCCAGATGTGCATACCTCTAGGAGTAATCTCCGGATCTCAAGTGATCAGTCACACAAACTGCCCAGTGCTCACTACGAGCCTCTACATGCCTGAATAATGTGAGCTATCACATCAGTGCATGTATTTGTGAGTGTATATATTTGCAAGACCATGTATGCACACGTTTGTGTGAGCGCAGGCAAGCTTTCCTTGTTCAGAGACATAGGATAAGCAATAGCTGTCAGCGCTAGCTCCGGGAACCACTCTGTAAGGTGGTGCTAGAGAACTTGAGTGGGGTCTTGGGGCTATCCGTACAAGGTCATCATCGGAAGCAAATTGCATCTGTTCAATCTGCACATTTCAGATACCCGGGTTAGACTCCTGCCTTTGCAGCTGGCTGAGATAGCAACTAATCGTGGAGTGCTGAGCCTAGCACATGCCGATTCGTATGCTTGATGACGTTTAGCCTAGCTCAAAGCTCACTAGAACAATGCCAAGATCAAAGGTGGCTCAAATGTGGTCATCATAGCTTTGACTACAATCCTTCCTGCCAATATCAATTTTTTTACTTTGTCGAGTTTTATTTTCTGTCTCTCAGTCAAAGTGAGTTTGCTGACCCAAAAGACCTCCATTTGAACTTTGAATATATTTAGTATGAGATGCTTGCAGCCATCCGTGTGATGTATCTATGGCTTGGCAGACCCCGGCTGTGCTCTCGCAGCAGTGGACTCCTATGAGCTAACGATATATGCGGTTTGGTAATATTGGCTTGGCAGTACTATTTTGACAGACTGTTACTAACAGCAATGCAACAGCTGTCACATAGTTCCAGAACAGACAGGTATTTTGCTATTGATGTTTCAAAATGACTTCTATAAATAAAAGAGTTTGCATATTATGCAGAATATAACACAATACCCGTATTGAATATAACGGCCAGACCAGTATGTGAACTGTACGGTAAGAGAGTAGCACAGAGATGAACACTAATAAAAGCTAGTTTTAGTTTTTTCCACGGAGGACAGTTCATGTAGGGTGGTGCAATCTGACATTGCTACCACGTAATAAGATGGCTTGCCACAATTTCAACGTGCAGTCAAACTTGATGATAAGTGTCTTCCACTGGACCCCACTCAAAAGCAACTTCTGTGGTCAGGTGGCACTCATATACAGGTTAGAAAATGAATGGATTTCTTACCCAGCAATACCGACCAAAAGTGAAGGACTATGAGCAGCTGGTGCATTATGTATTGACAGTACTAAGCCACGGTGGAGCCTGACCTCGGCCTTTCCAGAGGCAGCCAATCATAGCAAGGCTGAAGGAGCATATTGGGCAGGTTGGCCACCAATACACCCCCTTCAGGTCAGTCAGGGGTAAGTCTTCAAGTCGGTCAGTCAGTCAGGCCCATGCCTGTTGCCCTTAACCCTCTTTCCTATGCCCATAGACAGCACCGTACGTGAGGTGGATCTTACCTTGACCCTGCTTGATCCGATAGCACACGAGTAAAGCAAATTCTAATGAATATAATTTTGGCTACTAACAAGCCCCCCTCCCGAATTGAATTGAAAGAAGGCCCGGTGTGGCAGGACGGAACGTTAAGGCTCCATAGTTGTTATATCAATATACCACTTACAAACAATAGTAGCTCAAACTTGAAGCCTCTTTCGAGCTACCTGCTCAACCAGGCCTTCCCAGTGTTCCCAAGATTTAAATGAAGGGCCATAACGATGCAACGAAAGTAGCACAGCATGACGGCAGCTAGCTAAAAAAGACGACGCAAACAGTCACACGGAGTTAATTATCCGGACTCTAAACTGTAATGGCTGAATCCGACTGACCGAGTCTCCCACTAAACAGAAATACAAGTAAAACGGCCCCGCGACCGTATTCAACGCCACGCACAAAGATGCTCCAAGTATCAAAATTAAAGCTATATCCCCACCAAATGCACGCCAAACATTTAAGACAGCGAATGCTGGCTTACTATGCTGACTCACATCTCAGCTCCAAGTCACATGAGGAGCCATGCATGAGTCTACGAGCTCGCTAACTCTGCAGACCTTGAATCCTTCAACCAGCCTGGTACCACAGTAAAGCTGGCTGCAGTAAGCACGCTATTATATTAACTGCGGAGAAGCACGGATGCATCGCGTTATGACAGACGGCTCGTTTGCTTAGCGCAGCGAAAGCAGTTTCGAAGCTCCTCATAAATCACGGTTGAAATCCCACACTCCCTCACTGCTGATCCTAGACTACTTCCACCCGCCAACTCCCGGAAAGTCGATCGTACAGATACGAAACGTGAGAACAATTTTCGCGTCGGACTTCGCCGCCAATTTTCTGGAAGTGTTCCCAATTATGCCTTTCGCTGGGATTTTGCCTGAAATGTAGTCTCTGAAGCTTCTCTGCATAATGACGAAAGTTACTCCACAACTGCCACCACAAGTGTCCTTGAAACGTGCCTTTCGATTAGATTTTGGCTGCGAAGTAGTTTCAGAAGTTTCTTTGCATCAAAAGGAACGGCCATTTTAAGTACGCAAGTGCATACCTGCGACCACGAGTTAAAGCAAAAGCTCCTGAGGGCGATCGGCAAGGGAGCGACCTCTGAATTGACAGACTAGCTCGCTCCTCGTACAACTAGCTATGCGGCGGCTTATAATATATAATTTTGTTTGTATTTCTCATAAATTTAGTTCCATTAACGTCAAAGCAAACGTCCGTAACTAGGCCTGAGCTTCGGTAGCTGGGGGAGGGGCAGGTGGGGGGGGTTCTCGATTCGGACTGCGGCCCAGTTTGGCCCTATTTTTATGCCTGGTCCTTTAGTCAATGCAGTTATCTCAAGCGATAAAGGACAATAAATCGTTCAACCAATCTTGGCTATGCTCACTAAATATCATATTCTTTACCTCACTCAGCATTCAGAAAAGGCCAACAGGCGGTAAGAGTGACTAACTAGCCCCCCCCCCCCCCCCGCCGGTAACCCGCTCTCTAGCGATGTCGTTAGTAGCAAAATTATATATAAACAGAAATAATATGAGAAAAAATATTAAAATAGTATGCAATTGTATCGCTCATAATACTTAAATATGGGGTAGTACAAAAAGCTAGCAAAGATGTAGCACGCTAGCGAAGACCTCAGCTACACACCAAACTACGGCTAGTCCCGTCGGTAGACGCTAGACGCAGACCTACCTCAGGATATCAGTCCGCGCGTGCCGGATTCTACCTTTTCAAGACACAATACACCACTCTTCGGTAGTAAACGTAGTTTTCTTCGACACGCCATTGGGATAGGGTCACGCCAAGCCCGGTCACGAGGAATCGACATGACCCACTGACCCGGAACCTAGTTACAGCATTGTTGTAGCTACCGCAGACATACCCACAGTGGCCGCTGCATGCAGCCTTGGTGAGCCGGGTGCTACTTAACGAATGACTGTCTGCCTGAATTTGCGTTAACAATCGACTCTTTCCCGTATGAGGTAGGATGTAGGCTCGGTCAAGAAAGCTGGGTAATGCATCACGTGTTAGCTAGGGGGAGGGGTGCTAGGGGAACATGCGAAGCGAAACTCACTAGCAATGAAATGTATCTCCGCCTGTAACTCCACAAAGTCATAAAGATCATGTGAGTGTTACGCAGGAGATTTTTGTATAGCGCACTCACAGCCTAAGCGGCTGTCGGTACTAGTCCACTGCGGTAACAGATATTCGTGTGACGACTCTGCGATAGATTGGTATAGAGCAATGTCGCAAATTCATTCCTTTGTTTTCTCTTTAAAGTGCACGAAAAACTCTTCAAAAAGCGCTCATGAGCTCGCTCGGTCGTTACTCACTCGGGCAAACCTAGTGCTACCCTGTAATGCCGCCCGCCCGCAGGGAAATGGCGTGGCGGTGGATGGGCTTCAGCGCTGCCGAAGCGCGTCGCCCACTCCCGAGTGGCGGTCCGGAGCGTGAGCGTGAGAGCGAAATAAGTAGGTCGCCCCGCCTAGAGCGTCTCAGATGCGATCCTATCAATCGTTACCTTGAGGCACGTGAGTTGGTCGGCCTGCGGTGGATCGAGTGGCAAATCGCCAACAGGGGATTGTACCGAACTTCATTCGCAGGCGCGCGATGTCGCTTCTCGTCTAGCTCGGTCTTATCGCAGCACTCCTTGCAAGCGCTCACCGAGACAAACATTTGACCCCTCAAGCGTTAGTCCCCCGGTGCTCTACAGATGGACCGTTCGATGCAGCTCTGTAGTTCGGTTAAAACACATGCTGCCGCAACTGGGTGCCGAAAGCGACAGATTATTGTGGGCCAGTTGATAAGATGTTATTCACCGGCGCGAGCAATTTATGCCAAAGACATGGCACACTGGGTTTGTCGCCTCCACAGCTTCAGCTGCAGTCTAAGTTGCACTTGGCTGTTTATCCCCGGAGGCTTCGACGTCCCTGGGTCGTCTCTAGGAGCCGCCGACGTGCGACGTGGGGCGGAGTGCGTCCGTTCTTCCCACGCGGCAGAGCCGCGAGCCAGCCGTCTCAACCTACCTCTGCGTAGCCTGAACATTCTCACAGATTTGTTCGCTCTTCCACGGACCCTCACTCTTACCTACTCTCGGCTTTTTCTCTCGGCGACGACTACGACGACGACTACTTGGGGTTAGCGCACGGATCCTCTTAAATAACCCTTGTAGGACTAACCTCACGTGGGCGATATGGGATTGGGGGGCAGATCATCCTCCATCGCCGCTGGCAAGGTCGGGGCGAGCAGCGAACTGCTCGTTGCTCCTCCCACTGCGATCAGGCGACCGCTCCCGGCCGCACCATCCATTGGGACTCTCATCGATGATTAGTTGTCGTTGGTATATTATGTGCTTAGCACATAGCTTGCCGAACTTACCTCGCATATTCCGCTTTGGCATTTGTTCATGGTTAGGAGAATGAGGCCCACGTAAGCTGTGAACAACAGGCTGTTCAGCCATTCTGTCACTAGCACACATTCTCCCACGGCAACCGGCCAAGTCGCATCGTGTGCGTTGGATCTATTCCTGCCTGTGAGCTATTCCTTTACATCTTGAGGGAAGAGGAATCTATGCTTGCCACAAGGGTGGCAGGTGCGAAGGCACCGCGGCACTTTTCTTTCATCGTTTTGGAAAGCCCTGGAACGTCGCACTGCCGAATTCGGCAATCGGCATAAGCACTCGACCATCTCGGCGGAGGAATCATAGCCAGTCTTCTAGCCTCTTCATGTCAAGATGATTGACAGCGACTTCGGAGCCTTCGATGGACGCGCTATAAGGTTACTATAGATATAATTGTGGGCATTTTGAATGTGCATATTGTATGTGAATTGCAGCCTACTAAATGCCATCTTATTACCACTTTTATTTTAAAATGTACTAAGGGGCTTTAGGCAAGGGGTACCGCGGTACTCTACGACCGAGGTCGCTGGTTCGAGTCATACCAGAGGCGATTGTTTATTATTATTATTGTTTATTGCAAGCGGGAGTAATGGCCGCCACGGCTCTCCTGCCCCTTTATCATAATCATATAAATGAGGCTGTTTGATCAGCCAATCTTTTTAATTAAGGAGAGTACTTTCAGTGCTTAGCAATCCTAATTAAGTACTAAATATTTGGTAACTGTCATGAATTGTTGGAATCAAAAGCCGATTCAGAGAATACGTAAGATTATCATGCAATATAAATAGTTGTGCACTTACTTTTTGTCCCAGAAATCTTCAGTCAAGACGCTCTCATTTAGCTGAAATATGCTCTATTCTTGCATAA
This sequence comes from Cristatella mucedo, assembly GCA_009760855.2. Taxonomy (NCBI): domain Eukaryota; kingdom Metazoa; phylum Bryozoa; class Phylactolaemata; family Cristatellidae; genus Cristatella; species Cristatella mucedo. Next base: position 18,625,835 of record WPIO01000001.1, on the reverse strand, counting down.
TAATAAAATTCGAGGTTAAATTCTTTTCTCTTTGTAAATTACGTATATACAAGGAGAGAAAAATTTAACCACGAATTTTATCATTACGCAAGAATAATGCCAAGTTCAATATTTCTACTAAGTGAGAGCCTCTTGACCATATATATATATATATATGTATATATATATATATATGTATATATATATATATATATATATATGTATATATATATATATATGTATATATATATGTATATATGGTGTTTGTAAACGGATCTTATCCGCCTTAAGGTCTTTGTGTTTGTCAATACAATGTAAAGCGCCTAGAGAGAGATTAAGTTCTCTGAGGGCGCTTTATCAAGTGAATTATTATTATTATTATTAATACCTTTTACTCTCTGCCACTCTAAAAGAAACGGGTTGCGGATGCATAGGAAGAGCGAAGGCCTTTCGCTCAGGATTACATCTCAGGTTCTTTATTAGTCTGCAAAATCGCATCTACTGAAAAGAGTAAATTTCCACTAGCCTCAGATATACGTGTATATATTAAACTCGTCCAAAACGTTGGTAAAATGGTGTTGTGCAAACAAACGGTGCTCCGAAAATTATGAGCAAAAGTAGGGTAAAGGTCGGCTGATCCAATAGCCTCATTTCGATATCGGCGACAGAGCCTTCGCGGCTATCATCCCGCTTGCAGCAACAGTAAGTAATAAAGAACTGCATGCTGCAGGACTCAAACACGAAACCTGGCTTGAGAAGTAGGAAGACATTGACCTCTAGGCTAAGACCCTGAGCTTGAATACGACGCACAACGTATGCACAGGCCGCCAAAGAACTTAATTTTTCACTTAGCTACAGCTTTTACTAAATATTCAATATGGTTGTAAGCTGTCAACAGTGTATCATTGCGTAATGGTTACTATGATGTGATGCAGTATAAGCTTATGCTTTCGAAAGCCTTTGCCAGCATTGTGATCAATAACCGGTCTTAATCTGACTGTGATTATGTTTCTAACCAGCAGAATCTTCTAGAACACCATAACACCTTACGAAACCTTGAAACGTCAGCAAGAAGCACCTGCCAGCTCCGCTAATGCTTAGGAGTCGTCTGTAAATCTTATAAACATTGACCACCTGAATGGCCACCACCGCAGGCTCTAGCTTATAGCACATCAAACACTCGTGAATCCAAGCTCGAATAATGCTCAAATTGCTAGTAGACTTTTTTGGTAAGAAGCGTAACCTTGGGCCAATTAAGATCAGATAAGGCTTCAATTCCTTGCCCTAAAATGATCTCAGCTACTGTTGTTATTGCAAAAAAAAAAGTTAACATTCCAGTAGCCCTTTCTGGAAGTGATAAAACTGAATTAGCAAGCAAGGTAGAGGGTAGATGAGTTAAAACCTCATTTCAGCTACTGTGTTAAAGAAGGGCTAGCTGATACTCAAGAAACTAACTCTAGATCAAAGGCAGCATTTTGCTCTTGTACAAAGAGTTCTTCAAATTAAAATAATTAAGGTGGTCATAGGCATGGTGAGCCGTGATGGCACATTCGTTAAGGCGGTTGCTTTTCACGACCTCGGGTCGTGGGTTCGAATCCTGTGGTGGGAGATTCTTTATCGCCGCTGCAAGCGGTGGTGATAGCAGTAAAGGTTCTTCTGTCGCTATACGAAAGAGGATGTTAAATTGGCTAGCCACCGCACTATTTCAAAAGCAATCGTGGTCATAGTCTCATCGCTGGATCAAAAAAGAGTCCTCAATCTAACCCCCTGACTGGCTGCCTTCACATTTCGCCACACATAATAGTCATGTCTGGTCTTTTGTAACCCTTGCTAAGTATATTTATGCAGTAGCTCCGGGAGACAGAGGCAGGTGGTGAAGTTCTTTCGCACACAGTAAGTGTTTGACCTTTAATTAAAATGGGTCAAAGAAGTTTCTGGCTCAATTATTTCGGTAACGGCTGAACGAAGAGCCTGATACACTCTCTCATGATAGTAATAAGACTAATAATGATAATAATGATCAGTCTTTGAATAACACTTCGATAGAACTGAATTTTTTGTTCACATGCTTTACAACTGGTTGCAGAAGAAGCATTACCGAGGAGTCGATGGCGAGCAACGTTTCTCGTCCAGGCTAGGAGTCTAAAGCAATCAAGTATATATACCTGTAAGCATGTTTAGACAAGTATACATACCAGTAAGCATGCCTAGACAAGTATACACACATTTAAGTATACATGAAGGCACTCGGGCCTCTGGCATGTAGGGCCGCCGGCAAGCAGCAAAGCACTGAATCATGTACAGGTAAGCACTCGAAACACACCGGAAATAAGACAAGTTCAATGGGCACTATACAAAGGCATATTTATCTTGCCCTTAGTTACGACTTGCACATTTTGGAACGCAAAAATACACAAAGAAAGATTCACTCGGACAGAGCCAAGGCTGTGACGATCAGATAGGCTTTTAGCTTCGTTTTGAACGTTGTCAGATCAGAAGATGACGCAATGTCAGTCAGTGATAACAATAATAATAACAATAATAACAATAATGCACTTGATAAAGCGCGCCCAGAGAACTCAATCTCTTTCTAGGCATTTTACAATTGTTTTAAAGGAAGCGCCATCGAATGGTTAGTGGTAGCATGCTCGATAAACAAGAATAACATGGTTAGGGGTGGCATGCACAGGGTCAGCATGCAAGTATGGTTAGTGGCAGCATGCACACTGTCAGCACGCATAAGCACGTGAAGGACGAATCACAGGGACCCACTAAATGCTGTCCTAAATAGGTGTGTTTTTAAGTTCTTGTGATGAATTCCAAGCTTTGAGTGCATGGTGACTGCTTGCACGGTACCTAAGAGATTTGAATTTATACGTACATAGTGGCAAAGCCAATCGACCAGAGTAAGAATTCGGGTGGTGGAATGGGAGGGAGGCCGGATGTAAAAATAATTCAGATTGGTAGGCCTGATCAAGAAAACGAAGGTAGCTAAAGTTGAGTGACAGAATCCTGAATTCGATACGCTGGTTGGCAGGAAGCGTGCAAATATCGGTGAGCAGCGATGGGATATGGCAGCCGCTGTGTCTGTGACATGTAAGCCCAGGTACACATTTTCACCAGCTGTAAACTTCTTGCTTCACGATAGGAAGACCTAGAGGGAGACCTAGGTGGCGTAAGCCTAGTCGGGAGGTCACTTATGCATGGACCAGCTTGACTGTTGTGTCCTTATCTAACCAGGCCACAACTTGTGTAGCGTTACGTCGGTAAAACTAGGAACGGCCTTTTTGAAAGATACTGGGACAGGACTAAAGGTTAATTAAGGACATGCTTATTAAGTTAGTTGCACACGGTAGCAGCAATTCTGTGCATATCCAAAAGAGAACATTGCGTATGAGGTCCAGTGGGTTGGTGGTATGTTCAGAATGGGAGATGAACTTCTAAATGAGGTCACCAGGCTTGGAGGTGGACATTGAGGTGCTGCAAGAAATTTAGGGAGAGGATTCCAGTGAAGATGATACCTTTGGCATGGATCGTCTGATCTTATCTACCAGAGAAGAAGGCAAAGAAGCTTGTGAAGCGATCTGCCAGATCGTCGTAAGGATCACTAGGTAAGATGCTGATGTGGCAGCGTTTAAGCAGATGTTCGATTTGTCGCCATAATAATTATAACAACAATAATCCATTTGATAAAGCGCCCTCAGAGAACTCGATCTCTTTCTAGGCATTTGCAATTACAAGGAAGCACCATCGAATGGTTAGGGGTAGCATGCTCGATAAACAAGAATAACATGGTTAGGGGTGGCATGCACAGGGTCAGCATGCAAGTGTGGTTAGTGGCCCTATGCACAGTAGGTGGGTTTTTAAGCTCTTTTTAAATGTGGTCAAGTCATGAGATGTCGTGATGGAAGTCGGGAGTGAGTTGTAGGCTTTGGAAGCATACGAACTAAAGGCACGGTCTCCAAAGGATTTGAGGTTTGTACGAGGTATAGGTAGACAGTTAGATTCCGAAAAGCGGTTTGTACGATGCTTAGCCTGGTGGAGGACAAGAGCATTTTTTGATTTTGCATCTGTAATTCAGCAATTTGTTGTATAGAAGCTGAACTTGGCCTCAGCTAGGATAGATTGTCATGTCAAGTATACCAGTTATTTTTTTGCCTCTAGTTAAGAAGGCGACACCAGACCAAGATGGTTCATGCATTTGTCACATCCCGCTTCGACTTCTTTAGGTTCACTACTCAGAGGTTTTCCTGCGTGTACAGCAAGGCATGTCGGTATCTGAAATTATGCAGGGTTGACCGTGTAGCTACCGAGCTGGTTTGGCCCAGTGGTTAAGGTGTTCGCCCAATCAAGGTTTGGCCGAGGTCGTGGGCTCGAGCCCCATGGCATATGTGAAGCGCCTGAGTAGAGATTGAGTTCTCTTAGGGCGCTATACAAATGAACTATATATAGCTGGTCTGGTCATCTAGTGACCGGTAACTCGGGAGCACGACATGCAGATTGCTTGCAGTGGCCAGCTGGACAAGATACTAGCAGATGCAACATGCAGATTGCTTGCACTGGCCTGCAGGACAATATGCTGGCAGATGCAACATGCAGGTTGCTTGCACTGACCTATTGAGGACAGTTAGCTGCAGTTCAAGTGCGTATGCCGAAAATACGAGCTAATGAATTCAGAAGAACCCGCCGTGCTCGGAAGGTCGAGGAAGAACCGCAGCACAGACAGAGCTCATTCCCACTGCTTCGAAACGCAAGCCTAAATTTCATTTGGTGAATTCATCGGCAAAAGAGAGTACGGATTGGAAAAAGATGCCGGTATAGAACAATTCCCTATTGTATCCATATAGCTGTGTAACCGAGTTCCTGGGGTCAAAGGCTATTTCCCGCCAAACCCCGCCATACTCCGGCCACGCTGCCGCTCGCCATGCCGCCGAGCTAGGGCAAGACGAGCGGCCGTCCGGTTAAACCTCTATATTAACGCATGCGCCAACAACAACAGAGCAACTAAACAGGTCTACAGGGAGGGTCCTATACACAGTACACTACGGTGGCGCAAGACGACGCAGCAAGCGTGAACAAACGTGTCAGTTGGGGTCAGTCGGCTTCTGCAGTCCTGTCGTTGTACCGACTCCGAATCCAACAGTACGAGCGTACGCCGTCCAAAACCCGGCTGGCTGAGTAACTGCTGGCTGAGTAACTGCTGGCTAGTCCGAGTCGACAACTACCACAGTCGTAAGCTTCCACCGAAAGACGCCAACACACGGGGGGGGGGTCACGAACACACTACACGAGGGGAACGCGGTATAAACAAGTCAACAACGAGCGAGCTATCCAGCTCCGCTCGGGCCTTGGGTACTAGTTCCCTTGCGTGCGTGGCAGCATCGCCGGAGCACGCCTGCACGAATCCAGGTGCATAACTCGGCGAGACCGGGAGCCTCCAACACCACGACTTACCTGGCCAACTTCCCGTACCCAAGAGCCCCGGTGACTTAACGTCACCGCATACATCCGGCCGTGCTGTAGGGTCCGACCCCGGCCTAGCCGGTGACCCTAACCCTCACTATAGCCGTCCGGTCCCAGCCAACTGAACCCAGCCTGGGTACAGCTGTAGCTCAATGGATGACTGGTGGCCATGGATATAGACGCTCGCTCTGAAATCCCTCACTAAGACAGATAGCCAATGCTCTCGATGACTTGCTCCTCTTACAAAGGACAGCGTTCGTCCTCGCCTGCACGCTCTGAAGTTAACAGCTGACATCGAGCTATCGAGAACTACGGAGTGTGAGCTCGAAAAAGCATGCAAAGATCTGGATTGACTGTAGATGGACTAGAGCATCGGAACTAGTGTATGGATCTATGGATCAATGGTCCATCGATTCATCGAAACTAAAGCAGAGTTTAAACTCTGTTAGGTCACCGCAATTGACTCTCCGGCTGCATTATCCAGAAGTGATGACGTAGGCGATCAGCCCTCTCCTCGATCGCTCGAAGGCTAGCACCATCACGTGCAATACCCTCGGCCATCGAGCGGGTCATTTTTCTCAATTCTTCGCAAAAATGGCAGACTTTCGCAGAGCACTTTTTCCCGAACTGCTACTGCTTCCACACTGGTCTCTTCATCCTCTTTTTCCAGCTCAGCTCTTCTACATCCACCTTCCCCTGGCCCGCTCTCGCTGGCCTCGAGTGCAATGGTGATGATGCTGGGAATGGCGGTAGGCGCTCACGAAGGACTTGGGATGGATAGTATCAAACGCCATCTTGATATCTAGCAGAACTAGCAGAGAGAATACCTACGTCAGCATCGTTGAGACCGTCTTTAAATAGCAGCGGTAGCATTGCGTCTCTGTGGAGTGATTTGCTCTCAATTCTGAGAGCAAATCAATAGCTAGTCTTGAAGCTGTAATCTTACCTTTTAGCTGCTCTGCCAGCACTCGCTCCAAGGTCTTTCCTCAGAAAGACACCGGCACGAGGTAAGCTTTGCATAAGTTCTTCTGGTCTAGTGCTTCGTACTTCTTACTGGGTGAGCTGCTATCGGCCTGTTTGAGGTAGACGGGAGCGAAACCTACTGCCGGAGACATATTTACTAAACTAATTACGTTCGGAAGCAACAAATTCGGTCATCTGGAAAAGCGACAGTCGACATATCGTTTAAAACGGCTAGTATTATTCTTAGACTAGGAGATGAACTTTGCGACGAGGCATTTAAAAGCGGTTTAAAGTGTGGATAGAGAAACTGAGCGGAAAGAAGAGAAAGAAGAGAAAGTCCTGTCTCGATGTAGCGTTTGCGTCAAACGCTTTGAACTCGAATGCTTACAGAGAATTTAGAAGGAACCGACTCGCTCGATGGCCGTGGAACTTCATAGCACGCTGCCAATCTGGAAGCGATTAATTGGATGGCTTGCGATTGACGCCAGTACTTTGAAATTCTGCGGCGGGGATTCAGCAAGGTCCTTATGCACGCTAAGCCTGAGCTCCGGGCTCGACGGATTGATAGAACGCACGAAAAGTCTGGCAAGTTATTCAATACGCAGCCAGTCATCATTTTGTACGCCTTTTAAAACTTATGATGAGTAGTAGTGTTTCGTTAGCTTAACGTGTGCTGTTAACCGCAGGCCGTACGAGAGAGGGACAATTGTACTGGTTAAGAGTAGCAAACCATCGAGAGAATTAGCTCGCACTATATTTTCGCATTCCGGCGGGTTAGTGAAGGTCGAATGGTGGACTGATCAGATGGGATGAGGATGCTGGTTTGCAACCAACAGTATCGACCTCGAGGATCATTCGTTTTCTCGCTTTAACGGTAAATTATGATACCGGCGAAGAAATGTACTGCAGAGAGAACGAGGCCCGCATTTGGTCAAAAGTGCAGAATTTGGTGACTAACATAAAATGATGGCATTCTCGTGGCGGGTATTATATTAAAATTGCTAAACATGTCATCAGTGGGGGCATTTACACGAGCCCGGTGAGAAAAATTATTTCAGCTCAGATAATAATTTCCAAGCACGTGGGCTACCACTGTAGGTGTCAAAGTCGCCACGTGAGAAAGTGAGCGTTTCCTGAAATGAAGAATTTAAATAATGAAACGTAAAAAGGCGGTAAAGCGTATCTCGGTACTTGGCAGGCGGCAGGTTACTGCCACCATTGGAAACTTACTGCTGAAGAGATTGAGGCATGTAATCAGTGCAGGACTGTTCACGAGGACCGATTTGAGAGGACCGCTTAGTAGCTAGAACCTGGGTGAGGGAGGAACGAACGACCGAGCCACTCCAGTCCGCCACCGCTCTCACGTGACTTCCGGGTATAGATGAAAGGTATGAATAGAGCGACGTCGGTAATGCTTGGGCAATTGTTGATTAGCTTTTCTAGTAATACTGCACGTTGAACATTGCACACATTCCATTAGCACATTTTGCGAGTATTCGCAGGGAAGGAGAACGTGTGGAGTGTTATTCGGTAATAATGGGCAAAGATATTGGTAACAATGGGAGAAAGGCTACAAATGTGCCCTTCGTCCTCTCCTTGCTGCGTCGGCAGCTTCCAGCGGAAGATACGAATTCACAAACTTTGCTGAAGCGGCCATACAAATTAATTCGAAAGACTATAATGAAATGACAGAGAAGGCACGAACAAACCTTGGGATTGTCTGCACCGTGGCATCGTCTTCGGTCGAGGTTAACCAAGGTCAAGGGTTGGCCCCTTACCCCTTATCTCGAAGTCCTGACTACGGCCTTTTGCCTGATGGATTAATTATCTCTGAGGGTTTCAAGGCTCTAAATGTGTGAATACCGCGAAGTAACTCTCATTTTGGACTAGATGTTGCAAAAAGGATTTAATAGAAATACATGCAAAAGTGCGCTTGCAATAGGTATTGGTGCGCGCTTTGCAAATATTCTATCTATCCACTCCTGGATACATAGTTCTCAGAAGTTTTCTAAGAAGTTCCTGCTCCAAAATACCTACAACTTTCTCCCATTTAAAAAAGCTAGTTGATTTACCATCCTCATTTACATAGCGACAGAAGAGCCTGAAGGTTGGGCAATAAAGGGTCGCCCAGTGCAAGACTCGTACCCACAGCCTGGGCAGTGAAGAGCGAGCACCTTACCTCTGCGCTGAGACCACCGCAACGTCCGTGAGTCATGAAAATAAAAAAGCTTATATCACTAAAATAGCAATTGCTAGAAGCTCTTATTTAATCAGCGTTTAAGGAAAGGCCCTTTTTTGACCCAGGGGTAAAATGCTCATCTTCAACGACCATAGTCGTAGATTCGTACCCTGCGTTATATGCAAAGCGCCTGGATAGAGATTTATCTCTCTTAGGGCAATGTACAAATGAAATATTTGCTATTGCTATTGCTGATAGTAAGAATGCAAGAACCTTAGACGCTCAGTTCGCGCATGCCTAATGAACGAAACTCTGTCATGCGCCGAATATAAGCCTTGACCTTTAATACATAATCTCGCTACTAATGCCATCTCGAGGAAACAAATTAGCTGTAAAAGGCTTGCACTCACTTCATTAACGCGAATGGCTGCTCGCCGAAAAATATGCAAAAATGAACGTAAGATTTTGATTCCCCAGAAACTCTCTTCAATATTTATCGCACAGAAAAACTACATATGCAGCTAAAGAATTTTTTAACGAGAGAGTACTTGCGTCAGCGCTTTTCAAGCAATTGACAGCAGATCCAGAACATACCCGTATGTCGCTCCGAATCCGAGGCTCGCAAGCTTACACTAATATATTCACGCGGCAATTTTCCCTGCAATTCCAGCAGAGTTTTCTTAAAAATAAGACGGCATCTCCAACGCTAATAACCATTCGCAGTGGAGCCTCCTCCAAATTCTCGTGCAACAGTGCGGGGGTTGCTATCGTGGGCGTTTTGCAGGGAAATGTGCTGTATCAACACCCTAGACACGAGCTATAGTGAGCGAGCTATCTGTGCCTGCTCTATCAAAATATGTACATTCGCTATTAACTACTACTAAAACGAGATGGTGAGATTATCAAAATAATATGACGTTTTTACATATCTCAAAGAGAGCTAAATTTCTTTCGGCATTTGACTGGCTTGAAAGGAAGCGTGACAATTAGTTAGTGACAGCAGGCACAGTGTCAGCACGCAAAACCATGCAAAATTACAAATAAAACTAAACCAAAAAATGCTATAAGGTTAGGTGAGTTTTAGTTTCTTATTATCTGTCGTCACGTCAAGGAATTTAGCGACGTCAGTTGGGAATGAGTACTCGGCTTGTGGACGGTACAAACTGAAAATATGGTTTCCAAAAGGATTTGATATTGTCTAGAGGTGCAACTAAACAACTTGAGTCAGAAGAGCTAGTAAGATGCGACGCCTGATTATGAAGTCTTTCGGGTATCTATTCGGAGAAAGAGAATGAAGTGACCTAAACGTGAGTGCCGGAACACAGAGTTAAACTTGGACCTACCGCAGATCGGCGGTAAGTGGTGCAATGTGGCAGTTCCAAAGTTCTCGACAGACATCCCTAGCTGTAGAGTTTTACACCAATTTTTGAAATGCACCAAGCACAGAATTGTGGCGCATCTCATACTGTAAAAGCTCCCCGAATGGTCTTGTACATCAACGTTCTCTCAGCCATGACGGTGCAGTGTCAGCGATGCCTTGGCGAGACGATGGGCTCACAAGAAAGACTTGCAAATCGATGACATCAAGCACTGACGAGAGATCCAACAGAACTAGCCCAGTGAGCCATTGGAAAAGCCCACACGCAATTCGAAGCAGCCCTTTGTATTACGAAAGCAGACGAGAGCTCATTTCCTGCGGATGGCGGCTGGCTCTAGAGTCACTAGCTGAAGCTCTTCTCGCCTCGTCTTTTCGAGTCCGTCCGTTGCCCGCGTCCGTCCGTCCGCCCGTCCGTGGCTCGTGGCATTGCCCTCGCTGCCTCGGTCCCCCGGTTCGCCGCGCTTCCTTGACGTCATTCTCCACCTGTCGTTTCTCGCCGCCATTGCTCGCTGATTCGAAGCGCGATCTTCTCTCGCTCCTATTTCGCCTTCCCCGTGCGCCGCTGTCGTCTTTTCTGCGGTCTCGCGTAGACGCCTCTTGCTCAGCAAGTGAGACTTGCTGCTACAAACGCGGTGCTTCCATGTCCGGTCATCAGTACTAGAGTGCAAACGCAGCGCTCTCAACGGTGCGCAACGCCACACCTGACGCGTGACGAATCCTGGTGACGCCTCAATATTGTGTCTCGGCTAGGGACTTGTGGGTGCTGCACCAATAAACGCCAGTATACCAATAGTAGCATGAACACAGCAGCGACTCATATTTTAGCATAGTAAGTCCGTATCCTTAACGTTGACAAGTCTATTTGACAGGAGCTGACTGCTACAGGAGTTCAACAGCGGCCACGACGTACAAAAACAGCTCTCCGACGTAGAGCTCAAATCAGTTCCAATGCCAAAGCGAGTCTGGAATCACAGCTGCCTGCCAATGTTGTGGCGCAGGTTTTTATACGGTCTCAGCCATAGATTATCACATAATCGCATAATCGCGAGTAATGACGATCAGCCATAGACCTGCAGGTTTAGCTGGCGCCGCCGTTTCATCGCTGAGAGCGACTCGCTCGGCTCCAAAGCATCGACTTTTGCGAACGCGCGGGATTCTGTGATTGCTCTCAGAGTTCTCACGATTTCGCGTCGGACGCTTAAATAGAGCTTTGCGACATTTTGAGCAGTATTAAGTGGCCTCGGCACCGGATAATGACCTTGACCTCTAAAGTTTCGTTGTGCTAACCTTCTCGCTGGCTAAGCTTGCCGCTCTTCGATTGGTGCACCTCGCCTACCTGAGAACGACGCGGGTCAGGCAAGCTTATCATTCGCTCTTACAGCATAGATACTACGGAGGTTTTGCACCGTCGGTTAGCGTTAGTGCGTATCCCCAAAACGTGGCGGGCACACGGTATTCGATTTGAAAACTAAAGACCGTGCAAATGAGCACGTTGCTGCGAAGAGGCACACCCGCCCGCCGTGACTCACCCTCCGGCAGACCGTCGCTAAGACTGACTTCCCGGCTTCGCGTCGCTCTTCTTTGCTGCTGTCCGTTTTTCTAAAGAGTAGCCCCAAATGATCGAGTTTTGATCAGCCGAGCGACATCGGCCGGCCATTCCTCCACCGCCGCGATTTAATCTGAATGGACGCGGCGGCGGCGGCCGCCGCAGTCGCGACCAGCAAAAAAAACCGCGGAAAAAGCTTCTACCATCGAAGCTGTGCGGGAAAATTTGATTTGAAAACTAAAGACCTGTAAAGGCCTGTAAGCGTGCTGCCGCGGAAAGGTTCGGCAGCAATTAATCGGCAGCGGGCAAACCTTTGTGCAGACACAAAGTCCCCGTCAGGCTTTTAATTTGCATCCGCTCCCCTGAGCGACAACCTTAGCAGCGTTTAAATGCTCAATTAAGTAGCGGGCCGATCGAAAGCCTTCTCGCTACTATTTCCCTAATTCATCGCGCGACAACATTGAACGCTCACTTCCAGCTCGGAAGTGAGCGTTTAATGTCGGGCACGGTGAAGCGTCTGCGCGTCTGCTGCAAATTAGTGAATCGTCTCTCCTGTCCTTTTTCTGCACGATAGCCGCCGTAGCTGTACCGTCGTAGTGGCGCTCGAGATATCGCGAAGCGCAAAACGCAAGCGTGACTTCGGCGCGACTCGCGCTCGCGAGACGGACTTGTTCGCTCGCGTCTAAATTTTACGCGTCGATTAAGCGGCGACGTAAAAACGGCCGGGCGCCTGAGCCGAAGCTCGAGTCTCTGACGGCTGAGCGATGGCTTCCCGAGCTGGAGGCCGCTCACGCGCCGTTGGTGGCGCCGGCCCTGGCGCCAGAGCCGCTCTCTCAGGGCGACCGCTCAGCGGCTGCTGCTGCTGCGTTTGCTGGTTTATGTATATATATGCTGCTGCGTTTGAGCGATTTTATTTTCTTCTTTCTCTTTCCTCTCAGCTCGCGGCGCTGCCGGCGGCGGAGCGGTTCGGACTGTGCGGTTGAATGTCCTGAGAGAGAGAGAGAGAGAGAGCGCGCGCTGCAGTGCTGCCCGCGATGCGGCTTTTGTATGGGTCCGCAGCCGCCGCCGACCTTTCTACGGCCGCTGAGCCTCTTTCTGAGGGCGAGTGGCGCCGCTGAGGGCGACCGCTCAGAGCCTCTTGCTGTACGCCACGACCGCTCGGTGCAGCTTCTTTTCGCTCTCGCCGAACAGAGCCGAGAACGGGTGCTCGTCGTAGCTGGCCTCGGCGTCCGCGAGGAATCCGAGCGTCTCGAAAATTCTTTGAGAGTAGACGCTGAACGCTGTGGCGAGGACCACTTCGCACCCCATGGACTTGGCCAGCGAGATCGACCGCTCGACCAGGCCCCGGGCGACGCCGCGGCCGCGGTAGTCGCGCCGACACACGAGGATGCCCACTTGGAAGCAGCGACCGCAGCGGTCTCCGACCGTCGGCGTCGCCTCTGCCGCTCTCGCGACGCGACGCGTGGCCGCGCGGCCTTCTAGCAGACGGATGAAGCCCTCGTGCGACTGTATGCACGTATCGGGCCAATGGTGTGCCAGCCAACTTCTGCTGTCGTCCGCCGACTGGCCGACGACGACGCTACCTCCTGCGATGCTGTCGCCGTCTTCTGCCGAGACGCCGGTCAACCTCTTCAGCAGCTTGAGGAAATTGAGCGACACGCCCGCGAGCGTGCCGTCGGCCGAGTCGTACGCAGCCATGCTGCAGTCGTCGTCCGACTGCAGCAGAGCTCGCGTCCACTGTCGCAACGCCGGAAGCAGCACGTCAGGATCGAGGCGGCATGCGGACAGCGCCGGCTCGTCGGCTACGAACTGTCCCAGCAGCGCCGACACGCCCTTCTCGGCGTCATCGTCGTCGTCGTCACTCAGGGCCGCGTATCGGACGCCGCCGTCGCCGCCGCCGGTACCCATACTAACATACGCTCCACCTTCAAGCTTCCCCGCGAGGATCTACGCCCGCGCTATGGTATGTTGCAGAGCGTTTGCCGACGGCCCCGACCGGCCACAGCTTTCGAGGGGCCGTTTGCGAGGTGCGATCAATGGAGTAATTTACTTTCTTAATTAATCTCACCCATGAAATGGTCCTGCGTACAGCCGCGAGCATTTTGCATTGGGCGTGTCTCGCGGTGACGGAAATTCGAACACCGGTAGAGTGTTTACACAGCTTAAGCGAAGGGCGTGTTCGCTGACGGCTGCACTGCTCATGCACGTCGCTCTGATAGGGTTCATCGATAAAGCCAGTTGTCAACTAATACACCGTCTAGCCCCGTCGGCGGCTGGGCGGCGGTGGCAGCTTCGAAGGAACGCCGGCGAGAGAATTCTGGACTACGGATCGTCGTAACCTCGCCGGGCAAGGCGGACACAAACGCAACCTCGCGATTGCCGACGGGAAAGAGAGAAAGCGGCGTCAAGGCCAAGGCCATGCGCATTTGTCTTTAGCGGAGGTCGAGAGCGGCCCGGTCAGTGCACTCCGACCTCGGGTACTCCTGAGCGGCGGAGCCGGCTGGACAAAGGCTGCGTTTGCCGAGGGAAATTACTCTACTCAGCGACTCCCAGCGTCGACGAGCGGAGGCTCGATCGTTGCTCGATTACTTCCTGTCTGCTGCTCTAGGCCGTTCGATAGGCGCCGCCGCGTCGCGCGAAGCTTCGCAGTTGCGCAGCAGTTCGCGCGCGACGGTGCGAGAGTGAGTCGGTCGTGCCGACACAGACGCGCGTAGGGGCGTGGCGGCACAAAAGGTTTGCAGCAGCCGGGCGGCGGCGGCGGCGGCGGGTGGGGGCTCTGTCAGCACACGTTCGCCTCGTAGAAGCCGAGGTCTGCTATCGCGTATTGAAGCAGTCACGTGACACGTAAAGCCGGCCGGTCCGGCCCGCTGCAGTCAAAGAGCTGCGCTAGCAAGGGATGCTGCTGCGAATAAGTTTCGCCGGGATAGACCGTGCACGACAGTGGTGAATACGCCAAATGTCCAGCCGCGGTTCGTAAGGGAATGCGATGAGTTGGGTGCAGCGAGAGTTCGAGCGAGCAGTGGGTTTGCGTTAGTTACCCGACAGCAAGAGTTAAGAAGCACGTGCGGTTAATGTCTCGCAGCCAGCCATCTACAGCAGACGGCAGCAAAGATTAGGCAAGCAAACAAATCCACAGAACCCGGGTCCTAGAGTCTTACCCAGCTCCTGTAACTTGCGGACGTTCAAAACAGCCAGACCCATGGAGTGAGTGCATGGCGCTTAGCACTTTCACTGTGTTGAGCTGTGTATGGTCATTCGTGCTGAAGTTGTAAGCGCGTGACGTAGCAGAGCGCTTGTCGGCATTCTTCTTGAGAGAGATTGGACTGATTAGGGAGTCGACCTCCTCACAGCCATCCCTGGAGCACTGCAAGCCGTCATTGCAAGACGTCTTTAATTCTCTCGCCTTCTTCAAGTCTTTCTCTACTGAACTCGTCTCAGGACCATGTCTCCGTGGCTAAAAAAGCCACTAGTCCTCTAGACCCAATCCTGACAATTCTCCTGATGAGATGCGTGGACCTGCTGCCGTCCACCATTACGAATAATATAAATGCGTCCCTGGTTATCGGTGAAGTCCACTACCCTCTGAAGCTGGCAATTATCAGGCTCCTCATTCAAAAGCCTAAATTAGATCGTGAGAATTTAAGTAACTTTCATCCAGTCTACCCTTTTGCCATTCTTATTCAAGACGATTGCTTGAACGACGCTTGAATGGCCGAGCAGCCAAATGGTTACATCAATTCATCGCATCCTGCAGGCAAATTCCAATCGGGATGCAGAGCTAGCCATTCCGCGGAAACTTATCTACTTCGGGTTTACAACGACCTTGAGAACAATGCTGATCAGGTTAGGGCCACTCGAATGTAGGACGTCCCCGCCCCCCCCCCGACACATTCCCCCCCCCCGACATTTCCTTCCCTGGTGGACCCTAGGACATCCCCCCCCCGCCTTCCCCCCCCCCGAGTAGGACATTTTCTCCCCTATTTTGATGAATGTATAACCAAGAATACAGATATATATATATATACATTATCAAATGAAGTTCACGCTCTATTGAAATAAAAATCAACTCAGAATAATTGGACGTTTTGTAAATTCCATATGAAATATTCACTGGTTGGCCTTGCACTACACAGTGCATTTGAGTAATTTAATCACAAAACTGTACTTTGATGTTTTGCTCAATGAACTACTGATAGACAAATCAGATCAATCACGTAAACCCTAAACAGGGGTAATGTCCTACCCAAGGGGGGAATGTCGGGGGGGGGGGAGAGTGTCCGTCCATCGCGCCACTCTGCCAGTGCTCTCTGATCTATTAGCAGCATTTGACAAGATTGACTGCCACATTCTTATGGAGCACCCCGCTCCGCCCCGCCTGCCTAGGTATCGCTGGCACAGTGCTAAACTGGACTAGGTCCTACTTTAGTGACATATTTCAGTGTGTAGATGAAAGCGGCTGGTGGTTATCGATGGAACCCTTAGAGTGAGAGGCACTTAAGCCCTCGGTCCCGCTAAACCCCTTCTGTTCACTATCTGTACTCTGCTTCTGGCAAATGTCTTGACCAAACCCAACCCCAGGGCTTTCTTGTCTACGCCTGCGACACTCAAAGGCTCTACCTATCATTCGACCCTTGTGAGCCTTGCTCGTCATCCGAATCGACTCTCGTGGCGCCGGCATCGACGATTTGGATTTCGCTACTCCCGGTCGTGGCAAATTTCTAGCATCATCCTCGACAGTTGGAAGACCTAACCCTCAAGATTGGTTCAGCTAGCATTGCTACCATGACGTATTCCCGTAATCTAGGCGAACTATTCCGCAGCGACTTGTCACTGTATGCGTGTATTTCCTTCACTGTCCAGTCGGCGTACTTTCAGCTACTGACCATCGCCAAATTTGGGTCCTGCTGCGGCAGGAGTAACACGACATATAAGCGATACAGAGGGCTGGACAGCCAAACTAGCTCGCTCGTCGTTTGCGATATAGCGCCTAGATTATCGTAGTTGTCTTTATTTAGTACTCCCGCCCGGCCTTAATAGTCTGTAGCTGGCGCAAAACTCGGCGGCTCATCAAGTCCGTCTTCAACGGCGTAGTGGCCACGTGGCACCACTGCTGAGCGTCACTGGCTCGAAGCGACTTCAAGGTCAAGGTGTCTGGCAAGTCACTTCACTCGCTTGTACCAGCCTACCTATCCATTCAACCTTCTTGCTCTTCCGGTACACTCTCGCGTCTTCTCGTGTCTCTTCTCGTGCCAACCGCTAGTTAGCGTAAAGTCATCTCGTCATCCCTCGAACTTAATTGTAACGTTTTAGCGATCGAGCCTTCAGCTTGTGTGCACCGCAAGTCTGTAACTCGCTTCCAGCTGCGGTCAATATCCACTTTGATTTTAAATTTTTCTAGTCTTGGCTCACAAAGCTTCTGTTCCGGTTTCCTTATGCCCCAGTGACTTTGTCTTTCTTGTTCCAGTGTACTTTTCGAGCTGTTACGAACGTGCGGCTTCCACGTGCTTTTCACGTTTTACGTGTGCGGCTTCCACGTCCGATCACGACAAACGCCGCAAACGCAGCGCTCGCTCGTGGCGCTGCTGGTCTGAGCTGACGCTCGACGAATGCCGGCGACGCCTGATTCTTGTAGCACGGCTAGCTACTTGTAGGTGCAGCACCAATGCACGCAGGTTCGCGCAGACAGAATCTGAAACACGGCAGCCACGACGAGCGTTCATACCTTGGCATATCAAGTCCATATCCATAATGCAGACAAGTCTATAGCAGCGGACGGTTACAGACCAACTCCGACGCCAATGTGGCCTAGAGCTCACGTCAGCTACACGCAGCCAACGCCTCGAGTCTCGGATTCTCACTGCCTGCCCCCATTTCAGGGCGGCGGCCTTTTATACGGCCTCGGCGATAAACCATCACATAATCTCATGGTCACGAATAATAGCATAATCTTATAATAGCGAATAATAGCTGCCGCCATAATTTGGCTGCTTTAGCTCGCGCCGTCGTTGCAGAGCATACCTTACCACGATTCATTGCCTTTGCAGAGCCATAGAACTCTCTAACTGGCTTTGCTTAGTGACCATGGTTTCTTTAGCATCCCTTTGCAGCAAATGTAAAGCGCCTAGAAAGAGATTAACTTCTCTGAGGGCGCTTTATCGAGTGCATTGTTAGTATTATTATTAGCATACTGGCATAAGCACGACACTTGTTTACTTTTGCATGCATGATTCCATGCATGTCCCTACACCTTGGGTATGGATTTTCATGCAGCGAGACATAAGGCGCCTGGATAAAGATCCAATTCTATATAAGGGCGCAATGCAAACATGCAAACAGCCTATTATTATCAATATTATTATTATATTCCATTATAAACCAATGGACGCGCTACCTCGCTCTTTAGCCGTGATCACACACTAGGTAAGGCAGTTGCTTTTCACGACCGTGGTCGTGGGTTCGAATTCTGCGGTGGGCGATCCTTTGTCGCTGCTGCAAGCGGTGGTGATAATTCATTTGTATAGCGCCATAAGAGAGCTTAATTCCTACTCACATATGCCACGAGGCTCGAGCCCACGATCTCAACTTGACCTTGGTCGGGGTGAGCATCTCAACCACTGGGCCAAACCAGCTGATAGCCGAAAAGGTTCTTCTATACAAAAGAGGCTGTTAAATCAGCCAACGTACGTAAAGCCCCTATAACGACATTTCAATCAACTTACGCGCTTCTTAAAAGGCGTTATTTTTTGTGTTACTATTGGTGGTGCCAACGGGAGCTCACCTGCAGGCAGCAGCTAACGCAAGCGTTCGCTCTGCCATATGGACATACATTCGTACATAGACGAGGTGCTCCTAGAAAACTTTCCCAAGAGCTTCCAGCTACAATGGCAGCCATTGCATGCAAGTAAGAGCGAGCGTGGAAGATCCCAAAACCTGTTGTGCGTTTGAGTGTCTAAGTAAACGCGGCGCCAAAATAAAAGTGCAAGGGAAAAAACTTCCAAAGCGAAATTGCTAGCTTTTAGCGCTTCTGGACTACTCTGCGTGCTACTCTTGTTTAGATAAGGATACCACGTCTAAGTTGGTCCATGCATTCGTGACATCTCGTCTCGACTTCTGCAACTCACTGCTTACTGGCCTACCAGCATGTGCGATCAGGCGATTGCAGCTGGTGCAAAACTCTGCAGCTAGGCTTGTCTGTCGTGAGCGTCGCAGTTGCCACATTACTCCACTTCTCGCCGACCTGCACTGGTTACCAGTCAAGCAACGGATTGACTTCAAGGTTTTGTCGCTCACTTTTAGGTCTCTTCATTCTATGGCTCCAGCCTATCTTTCAGATATACTACCCCATCAGGCAAAGCATCGTACCACTCGCTTTTCTGAATCCAACAGTCTAGAAATACCTCGTACAAACCTTAAATCCTTTGGAGACCGTGCATTTAGCTCGTATGCTCCCACAGCCTGGAACTCCCTCCCGACCTGCATCAGAACATCCCCTGACCTGACCACATTTAAAAGAAACTTAAAAACATACCTATTTAGGACAGCATTTAGTGGGTCCTTGTGATTCGTCCTCGATGTGCTTATGCATGCTGACACTGTTCATGCTGCCACTAACCACATTTGCATGCTGACCCAGTGCATGTAACCCCTAACCATGTTATTCATTTTGTTTGTTTTTCAGGCATGATTTTACTTACTATTCTGTTGCGTATCACTTTGCAGCAAATGTAAAGCGCCTAGAAAGAGATTAAGTTCTCTGAGGGCGCTTTATCAAGTGCAATATTATTATTATTATTATTATTATTAGAGTGTCACATACCTTACAAGACACTGCGGCTCGCGCTCGGGTGGACGTTAGTTCCGCTTCTGATTAAGCAATCGCTAGGGAAGTGGACTCTGCACATAGAGAGTGCATTTCGAGGCTTGCCACTGCTTGGTTTTGACGCCCTTTCAAAATATGCTCGAGATCCACCTGCTGTCGTTAAACTGACTCCTTCGGATACTTGTATAGCAGAACAGTGAGGTCAAGAGCAGCAAAATTCTTTCTTTATTCGAATAGGTACACACGAACTGGACAGCAGTGCTAAGAAATTAGTTTTCAAACCGCATCACAGCTTCAACCAGTGAGTAGTAATAATAATATAATAATATTGCACTTGATAAAGCGCCCTCAGAGAACTTAATCTCTTTCTAGGCGCTTTACATTTGCTGCAAAGTGATACGCAATAGAATACGCAATAGAATATAGCGCCACGTCTTCGTGACCTTTCAAACCAGTTGACAGTACCTTTACATATCCTAATGATTGCTTGTTAACAGAGGAGCACAAGTCTGAAAATTCCGCAACCGTTCGATAGCCGTGGAGATACGATTTCAGGCACTGCTTTGGACTACTACTGCATCTTCGAGCAGCACTTACGAGGCAGCTTTAACGAGTAACGAGTGCTGCTTTGGTAAATAAAGCAAATCCTGGCATAGAGCGGCATGCGGATGGAAGGGCGAGTTGTACGAGTCTACTTGAAGCTGTGCACGCACCATGTGCCTATGAATGATAGAAGCTATCTTTACAAGCATAGCTATAGCATGACCAACTCTCAACAGCTGCTGAGGTGCCTGCACGCGTCAAAGGACAGAGCTCAAGCAGCACTAGCGGAAGCTCGGTAATGCCGAGCATAAAGAGAAGCGACAGCGGCTCTCTCTCTCTCTCTCTCTCTCTCTCTCTCTCTCTCTCTCTCTCTCTCTCTCTCTCTCTCTCTCTCTCTCTCTCTCTCTCCTCTCTCTCTCCCTCTCTCTCCTCTCTCTCTCTCTCTCTCTTTCTCTCTCTCTCCCTCTCTTTCTCTCTCTCTCTCTCTCTCTCTTGCCAGATTCTGAGCTAGCAGCTCCGCCAATCCGCAAATTCGCTAACGGAAGAGCTACAATCCATGCTGCACCTGTATGCTGATAAGATAAGAGCCAAACTATTCAAGTGCACAGTTCTGTACCACTCACATTTACGTGGCGCCCTAGTAATCTTGTATACCTGTACTGTATACTTGCCGATAGACGTATTTTATAAGCCTGCTGGTCGTAACTATTCACTGAGTTGGCGCGACTTTGCATTAGCACTGCACTCGTACACACCTAAGGCTTATGAATATCTGAGGGTGAAGTTTCGCATTCATCTGACACAAGCATGACCGATTAGACGGCACAATGCTGCCACCATGATTATAATAATAAAAATAATAATGCATTTGTATAGCACCCCCCTGAGAATATTATCTCTTTCTAGGCATTTTAATGATGCTGTACAGGAAGCATAATCAAGTGGTTAGCGCTAACTTGCACAATGTCCACAAGCATAATATGATTAGAGGTGACATGCACATGGTCAACATAGAATATAGTTAGTGGTAGCATCCAGAGTGGCCTGTACTTGCTAGTTAACGCCATAAGATCACACGATTTGTTATGCACGCTATGCATTCCCATGTTACTTGAACTTGTAAGCGGTCCTCATGGGATACACAAATCTGTTCTGGGTTTTCATCCTGAAAAATAAGGTAGGCAGATCTTGTGCATTACTCAATATGCAAGCTCGTGATGATAGATAACATGGCGATTAGCCAGCAACTGTCATACGGCACCTTTATGGCCAGTGAAAATCTGTGATTATAATAGTGATAACAATACCTTTATATAGCGCCTTCAGATAATGTTATCGTTTTCTAGGCACTTTACATGTGCTGTAAAGGAAGCATGTCAATATGGTTATTGTTAGCATGCACGGCGATAGCACCACACAGACATCGTGATTTCAGTCGAGAGTGAGATCCAGGCATTAGGAGCATGCGAACTAAAGGCGGGGTCTCCGAGAGATTTGTGGTTGGTTCGAGCACCGCGAAACTACTTCAGTCAGCAGAGCAGGCTGTACGGTGCCTAACTTACGTGACTGAGATGTGGTTCCGACAGATAGGCTGGAGCAAGCAAATAAAGGGACCTACACGACGCGAATGCAGAAACCTTTCAATTCGAGGCGCTGCTTGATGGGGAGCCAGCTCTGATTGAAGAGGAGTGGTGGCGAACTGCGGAAACTTCGACGCTCGCTACAGAATAGCTTGCTGCGGGGTTTTTCACCAGCTGTAAGCGGCTTAGAGGTGGAGGTCAGTGCCACAAGCTCTGGGCAATCAGTGTGCATCCAACGTTGGCGTCGGGAGGCAAGAAGAAAAAATGAACGTGTTCTACTGTATTCGACAATTGCTTTACTTTTCTCAGATTGGCTATTGACCGACTGTTCGGCATTCTAAGCAGTTGTGAAATGAGACCGCAAAAGGACTCAGGGGCCCTCTTACGGCTGCTTCTTGGGAAGAAACTCTGCTTGCGTTACAGCCAGCTACAGCGCTTGGAATACTCTGATTGGCAGCCTTTGTATTTCTTCTCAAAGTGTGGCAGCACGTCGATTAGTATCTGTTCGCTGGTGTGCACCATGCAGGCTGCAGGTGCGAGAACATTAGCTGCCGCCGTAGCTAGGTAGGCATCCGGCCATGATCGGCTTCGCGGCGGCACGGGAATTCCGCAAGTCAACTGGCCCCTGCTCTCCTTTACTAGCAGACTCACGTGCTGACTTACAAACGCATTCCAGGCCACTCGGAACGTTGTTTCGATGCTATAGGTAAAAGGGTGGTAAGCAAGTGGAGCTCGTCTGATCTAGTATTGAAGAAAGAGCGCGTCTGATCTAGTATTGAAGAATCACTGAGCAGTTCTTATGATCCAGAACGGTGCTCGCTTAGGATGCTAAACGACGCGCTGCACGAAGAGACGCCGATCGAATTGCATGAGTCTCTTGTATCGCCTCCAGACCATCACAGCTGGGATCCCGACAGCTTAAATCCTACTGAGGATGTTATCCTGGGCTTTCGATTGCTGTCTGGGTGATGAGGAAGGCAACCGCTCAAATCTGCTGCGGATCTTGCCTGGCGTCACTAGCGCCACACCTCCACCATCTATTCCTCACCAATAGCTTATACGAGCACCTCATTTCCTTTGCGGAAAATGTAAAGTGCCTAGAAAGAGATTGAGTTCTCTGTGGGCGCTATATCGAATATATCATTATCATTATTATTCTTAAGATATTGTTCGGGAACTTCACTAACATGGCATAACCAAGTCAGGAACAAAGTAAGTAAAGCGTTCCTAAAACCGTCACAAATTTCACAGGCCCGTGATGTAAATGGGCCAATATAAAAATGCTACTGTCACAAAACCAAGATGGTCTTCAGAATGTTAATACGATCCGCTTGCTTGGGCAGCTGGGGGTTTTCCTAATTGAGAAGCAAGTTCAAGCCCTGTCGCAAAATACGAAGCCAAATTGATGCGGCTCCGCTCCTTGTCCATTTCAACGACACGATAAACGCTCACGCGAAGCGATTCTCTCGACAGCTGCGACGAAGGCCGTTTCGCCAAGTACAACAGCTCCCTGCCTCCTGCTCAGCTATCCACACACTGAAGCAGACTACATAAGAATTCCTCTGCCAGCCAAGAGAGAGAGAGAGAGAGAGAGAGAGAGAGAGAGAGAGAGAGAGAGAGAGGGAGAGAGAGAGAGAGAGAGAGAGAGAGAGAGAGAGAGAGAGAGAGAGGGGGAGAGAGAGAGAGAGAGAGAGAGAGAGAGAGAGAGTTTGCCTTAATCTCAGGCTCTTCTGTAATAAAACAGAGCCAGCTAGCTATCTGTGGTTGCCAAGCGAGTGGATTCGGTTGAGCAGCAGCCCTATCGTCGATAGCACGACTGACTCAGCTCGTTGTGGTCACGTGGCCACGCTGGGCTCCGAAAAGGCGCTCGCACATCTACGACCTCTAATACCTAGACCAATAAACACCGAAGATTAAAGAACACTATTCCTACACATTGCTTACTTCTGCATACTCGTGAGCATGAAACTGGTGATCCTAGGCCTCAGCACAGCGGTAAAGTGCACTTCATCGCACAGGTTGTGTGTTTGAGTCCTGGATTAGATTATTCTGTCTTAAAAAAGTCCGGCTGATTCAACAGTCTCTTTTCTATAGCGACAGAAGAGCCTTTACAGCTATCATCACGGCTTGCTGCATCAATAAGGATCGCCCACTGCAGGATTCGAACCCACGAACTCGTGACCGATGTCGTGAAAATACCGCTAAGACTTGTTTGCCCTTTTACGTCTGTTAATAAGAACAATAGTTTTAAAAAATAGATCATTCATTTGTATAGCGACCTTGGAGAACTTGATCTCTATTCAGGCGCTTCACATATGCCACGAGGCTCGAGCCCACAATCTCGGCCAGACCTTGGTCGAGGCGAGCACCTTAACCACTGCGCCCCTTCAGCTCGGTTTGTATATCGCCCGGTGAGAACTAAATGCCAGTCCGGGCGCTTGACAACTTTCCATCGCTATATTACGCAGCTGATGAACAAGGTACTCTGTTTTGACTGCCGAAGATTCCAGGAGTGATTTTTTATTGTACAAGCGAGACCACAAAATGATCGCTTATCTGGTGTATCCACAATCCTGATGCGTTCTGCGGATGTAAATATGCCCTGTTTTTACTTATTAACCCCTAATCTTGAAGCATTTACCAACTGCCGCCGATGCACATACCCGAACCTGCGAGCTAGCGGCGTTGACTGTGGGCAGCCTATTTGCCGCAGCGCCCCTAATGCTCACAGGTACTGCAGATTGTCTAGTCACGTGTCAATTGATTTTCGCGAGATCATATCGCCATTGAAATTCCAACCCAAGACCGCAGAGTCTGACATATGCGTCGCTAATGGCACGGTCAGCGGCTTAATGCTTAATAATAATAATATAATAATATTGCACTTGATAAAGCGCCCTCAGAGAACTTAATCTCTTTCTAGGCGCTTTACATTTGCTGCAAAGTGATACGCAATAGAATAGTAAGTAAAATCATGCTTGAAAAACAAACAAAATGAATAACATGGTTAGGGGTTACATGCACTGGGTCAGCATGCAAATGCTTATCTCGTTTGCCGCTAATGCTTGGTTCGGTGTAAGGTCGAAAATTAACGCGCTATTCAAACGGCCTCAGCAGGCTTAAGTTGATTTACCTTCGCACCGCTCTTAAACTAATAGCGGCTTTAGCTAATAGTAACGCTCCTAGCGACCCCGTCCTTCACACTTGCTCGTGCTTTTACGGTCGCACGCCTACCTGAAGCACCGAAGAAAAAGAAAGCTGCCTGCCTAGGCTGTTTACCTCAAAAGAGATCTGCGGGCCTACTTAGATGGGGGGTCGATCTCACCTCCGGCTAACCGTCCTCGTCCTTTTGAGCATGCTGTGCACTGGTGGTCTGCAGACCGCGTTGTATACGTCCGATAGTGCAAGCCACTGGCCGCTTTACCTCGACGCGAACGCGGGAGTGTCAGTCAGCTCGCCGAGAGTTGATTACAGGAGCCAGTCTCGGAAGATATTGCAGATACTACTGAACCTTGTCAACCTTGTAAATATAATTGTAGCGTGGGAAAACGCGCCGCGACAATCGGTCGAGTGCTTAGGCATATCAACGTAAATAGCGGGTGGAAGGCAACAATCGTAAATCAACGTAAATAGCGAGTGGAAGGCGGCACCAACCCACCCAGCTGGCGCAGGCGAGACAGAAGGGACAAACCAAAATGCGTATATACAGTGTCTAATCGTAATGGCTCACTAGGTAAGGTGGTTGTTTTTCACGACCTCGGCCCCGAGGTCGTGGTTTCGAATCCTGCGGTGGGCGATCCTTTATCACCACTGCAAGCGGTGGCGATAGCCGCAAAGGCTCCTCTGTCGCTATACAAAAGGAGGCTGTCAAATCAGCTAGCATTTTTTTTAATCGTCTGCACATCTAGTATACACTGTGCTGATAACTGCGGCTGAGATCCTGGTGACTTTGCTGGTTCAAATCAATCGAGCAATACGATTTGAAAAGCATACAGCTACAGGTGAGTGGCTGCGACCGTGTTCGTTACTTGCACTGAGGCGCTCCGGTTTGTAAATCAAGAATATAAAGAGCCGCGAAGGGAGGTTATTAGAACTGAATAATGTCGTAAGGCAAGACTAGTAGAATTGAGTATTTCCGTGATGCTAGACTAGTACAACTGAGTAATGCGTGAGGCGAGACTAGCCAAACTGAGTAAGGATCATCCTTTATTTACAGCATATGTAAAGTGCCTAGGAAGAGACTCGGTTCTCTGAGGGCGCTGTACAAATTATTATTTTATTTTGGTGAAGGGCGAGAGGACACGTTTGGTAAGACCCTATTTTTTTCGCTGTCAAAGTCTGCACTAGTTCGGTGGCTTTCTTGACGGCTCTCTCTTTCTGGCAGATTGGTCTCCGTTACAGTGCGAATAATAATGACAACAACATAACAATAAAAGCTGCTTACCCGAAGTCGCAAAATTTCCTCTATGTAAAAGGAAGGCATTCAGCTACCTCCGAGTTCTGGCTACCCAAGAACGCTTCCTGTCCTCTGTTTTCCTGTTGGCAAGGCCGTTCACTACCTAATTTCTATCCTCAAAGAGTTAAATCATTATATTTTGTTGCATCGAACTTAAAAACAAGTGTTTGCGAATTTAATCCTTAATCTTTGCTACGGTCCATAAGGTCGTGCGATCTCGTGGTGGCTGGCATAGAAGATATATTCCTGCTACTGAATGGTGCATTTTCAGTCATAGAAACTAGAGAAAAATATTAATGCGGTTTAAAAAATGAATAGTAATTTAGTACTTATTGCCACTCCGCTTACATTGTTGGTATCAACCATGAAGTTTTTGCTATTGGAAAATTCGTGCGTGATCTCTTCGTACTGAATCGTTCTGCTGGAACTTATTAATTTTTTTGTAAAGACTAGTCGGGAGCACGCCAACCTATAACTTCATTATAAACATATGCAGACAGCACTGCTGTTCATCCACAGGGTTAGCTTTGAATGTAATTGATCAACGGCAATGCACTGCAGTGCTTTAGTTTCTATCGTAGTGGGAGATTTTAGAGCATTAATTTCAATAGGCAGCAATCGTACAAAAAACCTTCAAAGTAGAGGTACCTCAGAGATATACGCTTGGTCCCATTCTTTTCACACCTAATGCTCTCCTTTTTGCCAATTTAATCACCGAGCACCATGTAGGCTTTCATTTTTATGAAGATTAAACATTGCTGTGCATGTTCATATATCCCTCTCTGCCTTCCAGCTCTTCAAACTCTCTCAGCTCTCTTACTGCATATATTGCTGCCTTTTGCAATTGGATGGCAGTAACATTTCTCGAATCGAATGATGATGAAACCAACTTAATAGTTAAGGGAAAACTGTTTGCTATTCTGAATTGGAAAGCCTAATCCTCAAAATGTAATCAGCCAGCATATATCCTGCAGCGTCTGAACGCAATCTGCGTTTTCTGTTCCAGAGTGACATTTTTTCTAGACTACTGTGTCAGCTCCACGTCAAAGTCTGCCTGCTTGCAGCTAATTAACATTACAAAAATTAGGGCTCACTAAGACCGGGAAATCTCATCCAAATTGGTCCGTGCATTTGTAACATCTCGTCACAACTTCTGTAGTGCACTACTCGCACGTCTTCAGGCATGTGCAATAAGACATTTACAGTTGGGGAAAACTCTGCAGCTGTGCCTTCCTGTTGTGACTTTTGCAGATTTGACTGTGGACCTGATATGGTCGTCTAACGAGAGGTCGCTTTGGAATATGACACCTAGATTTCGAGCTGATTCAACTGGAGATATGCTGGCAGAACCAATTTTGAGAGTCAGCCTTTCCAATCTCTGAATCGCACTGGGTTTGCACATAACTAGTAAGTTAGTTTTTTATCATCGTTGAGTTTTAGAAAATTTGCTGCCATCCATGTGCGGATGTCATCAATGCATGCAGAAAGTGAGTTAAGAGAATTCGAGATGCTCGAAGGCTGGGAGGGATCAAAGCAAAGGTACATACAACATTACAAAAATTAGGGCTCACTAAGACCAGGAAATCTCATCCAAATTAGTCCATGCATTTGTAACATCCCGTCACAACTTCTGTAGTGCACTACTCACACGTCTTCAGGCATGTGCAATAGGACATTTACAGTTGGGGAAAACTCTGCAGCTGTGCCTTCCTGTTGTGAACGTCGCAAGTACCCCAGTCCCATCACAGCACTTCTCACCGACCAGCACTGGCTTGCCATGTAGCAGCGAACCGACTTCAAGGTTTATGCACTTCTTTATAGGTCTCTTCCTTCTCTGTCTCCAACATACCTATCCGCGATACTTCCCAATCAGGCTAGATATCTTACTACTCGCTGTTCTGCCACAAGTCATTTAGCTACGCCTGGAATCAAACTCAAACCCTTTGGAATGTAATGCAAAACATCTCTGACTGTAACTCCACAAAGCCACGTAGACTACGTGGCTATTGCGCAGGATAGTATTATATTGCGTACTCAAAGCCTAAGTGGCTTTCGGTTCGCATTCAGTGGCCAACAGACTTCATCTCATAAAATATGGCCAACAGACTTTATCTCATAAAATAAAGAGGAAGTGAGAATCATGGCTGAATCAAGAGTGCAGAGCATAAAAATGTGAGTATCGTGGAAGTTGCAGTTCAGAAAGACTGGAAAGGATGTGCCACAGTCGGCAGCAGGAGAGTAAATGTCGCCGCTTAGGAATTTTGTAATCGAGTTCTGCATTCTAGAACTGCAGAGCAAAAGCTTCTGTCGCCAACGATCTTTAAGCAGCGGAATGAAACAGCTAATTTATTGCGTCTAGATGACCTGAGAACACGAGGGGGCTGAAACAGGTGCAGAATTTCAGCTACGAATGAAAGAGCCAAGCCATGATGGGCCATATGGGTTAGTGTAATATTTTTGCTCTGCATCCGTATACCAACCGTAAGCCATCGCAGCTCCTTCAGAAAAAAGAGACGCGTGACCGAACCTCTTAAATTTGTTGGCTAGCCCTGCAGCCAAATTAATCACCACCTACAGAGACTTGGTGGCTTTTTTGATAACTCAGTTCGTGCCTTTAACTAATAAGCTCTCTGAGTATGGAGCTGACTCCAGAATGACGTCGTATCAACCTCCGAGTAGACATTTAAAAAGAAGCTAAAAGCGCACCTGTTCTTCATAGAATTTGCCCAGTCTGTGTGAATTCTCTCTGTGTACTTGTGTGTGCTTAAAAGTGCAGTTTTTCTAATGAATTGAAATCCTTACTTTGCAGCATATGTAAAGTGCCTAGAGAGATTTAGTTCACATAGGGGGCGATAGGAATATTTTCTTATTCTTATTAATTCACTCGAAACAACCCTGATAATGTGATGTGCGATATCAGTGCTGTTTTGCAGTTGCGACGCGTGGATAAAGAAGAAAGTTTATTGTGTCCTCAAAAAGATTTTCTCAATTCAAATATTCGACATTTCCACGGTTTTGGGCTGCTGTCGGGCCAACCGGTAGACGCCCTCTCGCCGAAGCTGCACGCGACCCCTCCTCCCCGGCACTTAACGTTAGTGGCTAATGATCGCTCTTCGCTATTCATGCATTTCGAGAGGCAATTAAAACCCTATCGTCTGGCTTGGTCTGATTGCGTCTGATGGTCTGATGGTCTGATGGTCTGATGGTCTGATGGTCTGATGGTCTGATGGTCTGATGGTCTGATTGCGGTTCGTGCTGCTACGGACACCAGCTATCTAGGCTGAGCGGCGCCTACCGGAGCCAGAGAGGCGTCAGGAGACAGAGGCTGACATCGATGGCATCGATGAGCAGCGTAGAGCAGCACGGCGGTCAGCGTCGCGTGTCGCGCACGTCTTCTTAGACCGCTGCCTCCGAACGCACAGTTGAATAGCGTTTGAGGTAGCGTCGATTATAATAAACCGAGGGCGTACTCGATGGCGGCTGTCCCGCCTAGCTGCGGCGCAGTACAAAAGGCCAGCTGATTCAACAGCCTCATTTGAATAGCGGCGGCAAAGTTGTAGGGGCTATCAATCCCGCTTGAAGAAGGCAATAGAAAATTGCTTGCTAAAGGACTCGAACCCACGATCTAGATTGTGAAGTGCAAGCACCTCACCCCTCGGCTAAGACTGGCTATCTGAACTGAGCCGCTAGGACTGTCAGCAGAAACAAAGCCAAAAACACAGCGTCTTAATTGGCTTAATTGGAAGTGAATTAATTTGACAGACACCTTCAGAACAACAGAATCTACCATGATCTCGTACTGCAGACTGTTCAGCTGACTATGTTATAATGCCCTGCGGTTACGAACTATGAGCCTGGCTGCTGAATTACACCAAGCCTATAAATGAGTCTGTTGGAAGTCACCTGTCGTATCAGCCAAAAGTTACAGACTATGGTTTGTGCTTTTTCTAATACGGTGTTGCTGTTATCCCTGCGTTCAGGATTTCGAGCGCTGCGTCATTACTGTTCGCTTGGTACGAGCTCCAGTTCTTTGCACACTGCATATGTTGTGGCGAATACCCTGTAAGAGTCGCACCATCAAAATAATGTGCAACTCGAGGATCGAAATTCGAATTCGTTTATTGACTGGAAACGGCTGCAGTTTCTCCACTAGTACGAGTTTGCTAGCTAAGAGGAAGTGCGACCAGCCAGTTGCTGAGATCAATCTTCTTTGATGTGTATAGGACACTCTATGTGTTTGTAATGTATATAAGTATATTTATGTATGTATATATATATATATAATGCACTATTTTCATAGGTTAGTGGTTGTGTTGTGTATTCTAATTAAATTTACAGTAATAATATGACTATTGTAACGTCTAGTATGTCCTATTTACTCTTATTTTGTCTAATATGACCCAGTGCATGTAACCCCTAACCATGTTATTCATTTTGTTTGTTTTTCAAGCATGATTTTACTTACTATTCTATTGCGTATCACTTTGCAGCAAATGTAAAGCGCCTAGAAAGAGATTAAGTTCTCTGAGGGCGCTTTATCAAGTGCAATA
Source organism: Cristatella mucedo (assembly GCA_009760855.2). Taxonomy (NCBI): domain Eukaryota; kingdom Metazoa; phylum Bryozoa; class Phylactolaemata; family Cristatellidae; genus Cristatella; species Cristatella mucedo. The sequence goes on along the minus strand of WPIO01000001.1, from coordinate 18,595,379 downwards.
TTATTATTATTATTAATATATAGGGTAATACGAGCGTAATGATGACCAAAGGTATTTTATTTCTTATGTTTTATTTCGTATCCAAAGGGCTATAATAATGTTAAAAACCGTAATTATATGGTAGCAAACAAATTTCTCTACGGTCTAATTACAAAAATATTTGGTTTATAAATAAAGAATCCTTCTTTGTGGAAATTCACGTATCGTGGTAGAGTCTGGAACTGATTAACCACTATAAAACGAGGGATAAGTATATATATATATATATATATATATATATATATATATATATATATATATATATATGTGTGTGTGTGTGTATATGTGTGTGTGTGTGTGTGTGTGTGTGTGTGTGTGTGTGTGTGTGTGTGTGTGTATTTATATATAATTATTTAAATAATTATATACAACTATATTGATATATGCCAGTGCTTTTCTTATCAAGAAAGGCAGAAACCCTCAAGAAGAGCTTCTCTCTTACCTAGTCCGTACCCGCCCCTTTTCTCTTCGTACCCCGGCCCCTCCAATAACTAGAATAACTTCTTCGCTCTGCACTTACCGGCACTACCTCGTCTATTCAGCCGCTACCCCAATTTAATAAGCTGCATACCCTTTTATAAGAATATGGCCCCAATCCCAGTTTGAGTTTATCCTTAACTTAAATACGGGTAATATCATGTTGAAGTCAACAGTTCATTTAAGCTCATCAGACGCTTCGAAGCGTACCTTTAGACTGCTCCTGATCGATAAATGTGGTACACATTATTAAAGCCACTCCATAAATGAGCGGGGGAGCAGAAACTCTGTGCAAAAGTTCCTCTAAAGATTTACAATCATTGTTATCTATGACTTATTTGGGAAAAAATCAGGAATAAAATATGTGTGTATGCCTTCCGATCACGACCATCAGCATCCCTGAGAGTCGCCAATTTAGGACAAGTACTATAATACTTTCAGTCGAAAGTATTATTTCTAGTACAGTCGTCCCTCGCTATTTCACGTTTCAACCTGCACGGCCTCACTGTATCGCAGTTTTTGAAATACTTGCATATTCACTAAAAATCTTATCAAAATAGTGAAAATAATACAGAGGGCGCGCGTTTGTCTGAGTCAATTATACACCCCTGAATTACAATTAAAATTAAAATTAATGTACGTATGGAACGCGGAAGAAGACAAAGACGCACCTGTTGAAGATACTGCACCACCTGAAGACTCTCCTACTGAAGTCGGGCCTTCAGAGGAGCAGTAACGTTGCTCTTCTTTGCTGTGCTGTACATCTCTTCATCTTAATCGCTTCATCACTAAGCTATCACTATTTTCATAGCTTGGTGTTTGTGTGCAAGAATTATGTGTGTGCAATTAAATGTAAAATAATAGCAATACGATGTTTGTAATGTCTTGTATTTTTATTTCCTCTTATTTTGTCAAATAAATTTGGTAATAAGAATGTAATGGTGACTGAAGGGTGTTATTTCATGTCCGGAGGGCTCTAATAATGTTAAAAACCGTATTTAGAGGGTTATAAACCGGTCTTCTATGCTATAACCTCGAAAATATTCGATTTACAAATGAAAAATTCCACTCCGCGGAAACTCACCTATCGCGGTAGAGTCTGGAACGGATTAACCGCGATAAACGAGGGTCGACTGTATGGTCAAACATTCAAATTCGAATTTAGCCCTAATTGCAGTTAATCCCTTGATTTATTTATACCAATGCGCCTAATAAAGACTAAACGAATGCGTATATATATATATATATGTATATATATATATATATATATATATATACATATGTGTGTGTGTGTGTGTGTGTGTGTGTGTGTGTGTGTGTGTGTGTGTGTGTGTGTGTGTGTGTGTGTGTGTGTGTGTGTGTGTGTGTGTGTGTGTGTGTGTGTGTGTGTGTGTGTGTGCAATGCCACGAGGGGCTCCAAGGCGCTCACTTGAAAATGCTGAGAGGAAATGCTAATTCTTGTGCTAGAGTCGATGTCAATTGTCACTGCCCATACAAAACTCGAGAAGCCACGCTCTTTTGGAAAAGTTTATAAGGCAGCAATACAAACTGGAAATGGATAGCGAATCACGAACTGCCCTGCAACTATAAAGCGCTTACCCAGCTCTGTGCTTATGCTGGTCATTGCGCATATATAAATATCGGTACAAGGGCAGACCCATTCGTCAGATATTAAAGACGTGCGTCTTTATTTGACCGGAAGCTTTCCATGGATAAAGATGCACTTGGAGCTTGAGGCAACCAATTCCACAAAGTTAATAATAATAATAATAATAACAATGTACTTGATAAAGCGCCCTCAGAGAACTTAATCTCTTTCTAGGCGCTTTACATTTGCTGCAAAGGGAAGTTAAATGTCTGAACCCACGCTGCAGCTACGGCTAGGCGGGACTAATCGCTCAAACGACTACTCCTTGCACAAGCTCATTAAATGGTTTTTATTCTTTAATAAATTTTAAGAATTCTGCGACTCGCAAGAAATTCAGACAAATTTTAGGTATCTCTGACAATAAACGAGCAGGCCTCCAGAGCTACTTAGCGAGGTCTGGCTCCAGATTTCCGGCTTGCCGGAAGCAATAACGACGTACGATAACGGCAAATAAGAAATATAATGATGATAAAACATTTGTATTGTACCTGAAGATAGCTAAGCTCTTCTTAGGCACTTTACATATTCTGGAAAGGAGGCATATCGATTGGTTAGTTTCAGCGTGCACAATTTAAACACCAGGGGTATAAGCACAACGAGCGAGGCCAATTCACACGGATGAACCAAATGCTGTGAGGAACAGGTGGATTTTCAGCTGCTTCTTAAAATTTAACTTCTCCGGTTGTCCTGCCCTATCAGTCGGAAGTGCATTGCAGAGCTTTGGATTGTCAAACTGAGCGCATGGTCTCCGAAGGATTTGAGGTTGGTTGGTGGCACAAATGAACGAGTAGAGTCAGGACAGCGGATCGAACGACGCAAGGGCAGAGAAAAAGTTTTTTCCGGCAAGCAGGCCGGAGCAAGAGAATAAATGCGCCTACAAGTGAGAGATCTAGCCTTGAACTCGATATGCTGCTTGAGGCGGAGCCACTGCAGGTCTTCGAGAAGCGGTCTGGCACGGTCATTGCGACGTCCGCGACCGGCAAGCCCAGCTTCGCTGTCCTCGCACACGCTGTAGCAAGATTGACTAGAAGGTATTCAAAGAGGAGTTCACTCAGTGAACTTTATGGCTCGGTATTGGTAACCATAACATTGCAGCGTACACGACGACGCGCGTTAAAGGAACAGCCCCATACATCGATGGCATAGCAGCAAGCTCTAGTAGCAGCCGATTGGCGGGCGCCTCAGGAAGCAAAACACTGACTGACCAACGAGAGCTTACCATTCGCAGAATCGCTAGCGAAAGACATGCCCTTTACGACGCGACTTGCCTGCCCCTCAAAAGATGACCTGAGAGCTGCAAGCAGGATTTTTTGATGCGATTTTTTTCTCCGTTTCCGTCCGATGGGTATACTGTCACAAGAGCTCGCTGTAGTGTTTCTGACCGGAAGTCCTTAGGCCCCCAAAAGAAGTCCAGACCAGTAGCGTGGCGTGGCGCAGTCTTTTTTCAAAGCGTAGGGACTGAGCTTAATCACCAGCCATTGCATAGCGTACAAATCTCTGCTGTCAAAAGTACAACACAACTGCCTTGCTAGAAGCCTAGACCACAAATGAACAATTATTACACATCGTATTCGGTTTCTATCGGTTGCTGATCATGAACCATTAATAATCACTAGGGCTCAATAATTAATAAATCTGTTAGATATAACTGAATAACGAGGCTGATGCCTAGCAAGTATGCCAGCCAGCGTTTCTAAACGACGCATGGCTGGACAGGGGTGTTAAAGTAGACTGGTCACTCTCAGCTGCGACATCAAATGTACTCGGTTTTTGAGGTAAAAAAGTAATTTCTTTTAATTAGACGAAGCAAAAACGTGTAGAAGTTCGTACGACTGTGGCGCAATTCTCTTTGCATAGTTGTAATTTCGACAATCCAAAGACATCTTCTAGTTCACTAGTAACTATATTTCAGGGATGCGTAAAAATATTAATAATAATTAACGTTTATTGCGCCGTAAGAAAACTAGAGCTCTTTCTGAGCACTTAACATATGCAAGAAAGGAAACTACTTAATTTGTTAGCCATAGAAACATACCTTGATAACTCATAGATGCAAAAAGAATATTTTGCTCCGACGGAGAAAAGGTAGTGAAGAACGTGTAGGTTTCTAGCTTCTTGTTGATTGTCATCAATTCAGGAGATGGCGTCAAGTTGGTCGAGTGAGTGAGCTCCAGGTTTTGGGAGCAGCATTCGAGCTAAAAGCATGCGAGGCTGCTGCGCCGACTGACATTCTAAGCATGTTTCGTTGGTCTGGCAAACTCTCACCGGCGGTCGCCAGCTCTTCTATTCCAATGCAACTCTCTCCCCCGTCGCCACGCGAGCGAGATGCAGACGCAGAGGGGCCGGCGCTGCTACAGAAACATGGCGGCTCGCTGTACTCCAGAGGCCGACGCTCGCGCCGTTTCTCGCCGCCGCTATCGTGCGCGTCGATCGGATGCCGGTCGGGTCAGCCAGCTTCTGTTTGCCGCGCGAGCTCGCTCGCTATCGCGGAGGGGGCGACGATAGCGCGAGCGCCACTAGCGATAGCCCGGCGCCGCCTCGCTTCTACTCGAAGCTCGCAGCAGTAGCAGCAACGGTCGCCCGAGCGAGACCGGCGAACTCGTTCGTCCGCCGTCGACGAGCGTTGCCTCGCAGTTCCCGGGAGCACCGACGTCCGCATGGACGAGTGGCGGAAGGACGGCGTCGGCCGCAGCGCTGCTTCGGCGGCGGCGGCGGCGGCAGCGGCTGCGGCGACGACGACGATCTCGTACGAGCTGGCCGGAGAAGAGCACGAGGCGGAAGTTGCTCGTCTCATGGAGCAGTTCATCGTGGACGAGCCCATGATGAGCAGCCTGTCGCTCAACGCCGACGAGGCCCGGCCCGCTGTGCGCAGCTGGGTTCGCGCGCTCATGCGCGCCGGCCTCACCGTCGTCGCGGTCGACAGCGCTCGCGGCGGCTGCGAGCTGGCGGGATTCAACACCAACTTCGTCAGCCGACGCGGCCAGCCGGACGACCCGAGCGTCTGGTTCAAGCACTGGTTCCCGCGCGCCGACGTGCGCCTAAACGAGCAGTTCGTGCAGGAGATCGAGGCCGAGTTCGACGCCTTCGACGAGTTCGGCGTCGACACCGTGTTCGTGTTCGGGCAGCTGCTGGTGGCACGCGGCTACCGGCGCCGCGGCGTCGGCGGCGCTCTGGTGGCGCGCTCGCTCGAGGTGGCACGCGAGCGAGGCATCCGCGTAGCCTTAACGACCGGCTCCAGTGCCTACTCGCAATGCATTTTCGAAGCGCTCGATTTCCGGCGCGTCGTGCGGCGGGGGTTCGATCGGCATCCGAACGCGGACAAGTTTAGCGAGGAGAGTGTCGACACGCACAAGTGCGCCTCCGTCTACGTCCTGCAGCTTTGACGTGACTGCCCGCGCCGGGGCGCAGAGCGCCGGGGCGGCATCGACGGCAGGCAATAAATACGAATATGCTCAGTCGAAAATCCTGCGAGTAGCTGTGCAAATTGCTGTAGCGTACTTGAGCCTGGCGAAGCCCTGCCAGACTCCCCTCGACAGCACCGTCGAGCAAAGGGAGGAAAGCTCGACACAGCAATGGCCAACGGCGGAGACAAGTGCGATACGGATGTTCCAGCGGAGTGGAGTGGGGCTGAGCCGCCAATTTAGAGCCACCAATTTAGAGCCACCAATTTAGAGCCACGGTGAACGAATGATCCGAGGAAGCAGTAGCTTCGCCTGCATCGAGTCCGCAGCTCTGCCTCCTCTCCTGCTACGCTCCTCTCTCTCTCTCTCTCTCTCTCTCTCTCTCTCTCTCTCTCTCTCTCTCTCTCTCTCTCTCTCTCTCTCTCTCTCTCTCTCTCTCTCTCTCTCTCTCTCTCTCTCTCTCTCTTTCTCTCTCCCTCTCTCTCTCCCCCTCTCTCTCTCGCCTTAACCTACGAGGCAGATGTAGGAGATGAAAACGGAACTAGGGGACGGCAGCAATTAAAACATGGCCCATGTGCTCGCCAAGCAATGAACAGAGTGGATGCAGCCTGCTAGCGATAGTCGAGAGCTTGAGAGCTTGCTTCTGTGAAGGCTTCCCAGCATCTACTCGCCCGATAATAAGCGGCCAGTTCGAGCAAGCGCCTTCAACGCAGCTGCCGCACCTCCGGCCTCGAAGCTGCGTCCTGACAGAGCATGCGCCGGCGCGGCTGTTGACTTGTAGGATTAACAACAAAACCTACGAATAAATATGGGCAAGAGGCCGGTTTCGCAACACCGAGTTCGTCTCCTTGTACTGTTGGTTTGCCCATAGAGGTCATAGCTACACCCTGGGAGCCTCGGAGCCTCGGGAAAAGGTGGTCGCTCCTCACGACCAATCGTGGGTTTGAATGCTAGCGCCAGGCAATAAGTCAGGGATCATGTTTCTAGCCCTTCGATTTATTTTGAGACTCGAGGATTCTGAGAATTAGGATCCACTGGTGGTTCAAATCCTGCAGTGGGCGATCTTTGATTGCTAACTGCAAGCGTTTTTGTTAGCCGTTAAGGCCCTTCTGCCGCTATACAAGCAAGGCAGTTTAATGAGCTCATATTTTGCTGATTGTTTCGAAGACTTTGGCTTGATGTTCATGCGATGGCTATTTTACTTTGGCTTTATGTTCCTGCGATGGCTATTTTATGGCCCTCTTATGTCTGCTTGTGGACCAGCCGCTGCATTATGACCTTGATTTGTGTGGCTGTCTTCTGAAGTCTTTTTACGACCTACCCCTCTGATGTATAGTTATTGCTGGGTCATTTGATAAGGGCCAAGAGAAGAGTGCTAACAGGGGTTGGCTGTACAGTTGGCTGGAGAGTGTACCCGAGCGAGGGCGAGTTGGCCATACATAGCGTGCAGGTCCGAGTGAAGGTGCAGCCGTAAACCTCGAGGCCTTCGTGGGTGTTCGGGTTTGGTGCCGGAGCGTTCCGGCTGGTGTACTTCGTTGTGGTGGGCTTTATCTGTGTGGTATTCGTCTTACAAAGACTGCACGCGTCAGCTACGGTTGAAGGTCTGATCTATTTCAAGGCAGCCATACTATGGTAAGGTGCTAGCACCTCGTGACCCCCACCTTGGATTCTGGATGCACTGGCCAATGCTTAATTGCTAGTGGAAAACCGGTTTAACCTGGTCACATTCTTTTACCGCTTCTTAAGTTAGGCTGATAGTCGGCTGATCTTAATTTTTTGTATCGCTTTAAGAGTTCGTTTTCGTTTGCCTGAGCTCTGTACATACATTGCAGCAACTGATGCTTGCTATATTTCAAGGCAATGTACGGCAATACATTGCGGCCATAACACGCAGTTTGTCTGCTGTATACTCTCCTTAATAAGCAGCCTTTGTATATGGCCTCAGAGCTCTGCATCTCTGTCCACGTATTTCACATATGCTGGAAAGCAGACATGTCAAACGATTAGTGATAGCTACTCAACTTCAGCAAGCACATAATTGAATGACAGTTGGCATGGATGGACCGATGCTGTGAGAAACACGAGTGTTCTTGGCTTCTTTGAGATGCATCGTCAAGACAAGAGTTACCGCGAAGTCAGTCGAAGGTGGCGAGTCCCGGGCTTTTTGGAGCGAACTGAAGCTCTGAAGGCGTGGAGGAGCACAAAGACTGCCTTTTGGTCGGCTGCGCAGCTTGGTGACCGGAGTGAAAAGAGCGGGCCTGGAACGACCGGAAGCCTGAGGAGCAAGTATTTCCGATTGGCAAGCCGGAGCAACCGAGTGAGGGGCCTGAAAGTGAGCGACACTTGACCTTGGAGTCAGCATATTGCTTGCCGGGCGCCCAGTGCAGGTCGGGCAGTGAGGAGAGGCTGCGCAATTTGTAGCTGAGCGATTCACTGGGCAAGACAAGACTAGCGCATATCTATGGGCACCGACTGCAAATGTTTCATTGCTGCACGAGCGGGAATAATGATAATAATAATAATAATAATAATGCACTTGATAAAGCGCCCTAAGATAACTTAATCTCTTTCTAGGCGCTTTACATTTGCTGCAAAGTGAAATGCAATTGAATGGTAAGTAAAATCATGCTTGATAAACAAACAAAATGAATGATATGGTTAGGGGTGACATGCACAGGGTCAGCATGCAAATGTGGTTAGTGGCAGCATGCACAGTGTCAGCACGCATAAGCACATCAAGGACGAATCACAGGGACCCACTAAATTCTGTCCTAAATAGGTGTGTTTTTAAGTTCCTTTTAAATGTGGTCAGGTCAGGGGATGTTCTGACGCAGGTCGGGGAAGATCTGCAAGGAGCCGATTGCTACAGAAGTCTATAGCTAGTGTCGCTACTTCATGGACCAACTTGGCTGGGTTTTTTTGTTTATCTAGGTACACTGGAGTTTGATCAATGTTTCGTATTGAAATATTTTAATTTAATCCGCAGCAGAGAGATTTGAATGTGGAGCTGATGCGGTCATCTAGTGAAAGGTCATTTTGGAACAAAACACACGTACCCCATGCAGAGGCTTCAAGAGTTGTGATGGCCGAGCCAATTTTGATGTTTTATTTTTCTATTCATGTGACAGGCTCGCTCCTACTAAGTAAGTTGGTTGCATTTTTAATTCAATGAGCGAATTACTTCTGTTGTTCGAGATTAATGTTGGCAATGCAAGCTGCAAGGGAGTTGAGAGAGTTTAGTGTGATGTAAGGCTTGGAGGGACCAAAGTAGAGGTGCAGCTATGTAAAATGTGGATAGAAATCCAGGCCTAGATAGCGCCTGGCGAATACACCGGTAAGGGGGGAGTGTAAATTATGAAGAGAAGTGGATCTAGAACAAATCCCTGAGCAATCCCGTACTTTAAGAGCTCACCAGATGGCCATTGCCGTTGATGTCTACGCTTTGAAGTCTGCACTGCAGTAGGACTGATACAGCCGCAGTGTCTTGCTTGCAATGCACGGGCGAGATGATTAAAGCTCACAAAAATTGGTGCTCGTTGGTGCCAAGTGTTTCTGATAGATCCAGCAGGAATAGCAGATACTCAAGCCATGTCAAAATTACCTTATAACGAAGGTTATTAAACAGGTGCTGTAGCTTTGACCGTGGGGAATGATTAGCTCCAAATCCTCGTAGGAACTCACTAGGGTTAATTTTGTAATGTAAGAGTTTATCCAAGAAGTCAGCAACTACTTTTGGAGTGGCTTTGAAGGGAATGGCCGGAAGGAGACTTGGGTGGAAATTATTTATTATCCTGATCGGTCAATCCTGTATTAATCCTTGATAAAGCAACATTGATAAATGACCTGGCGGCAATCTCTTCAAAGGATACAGGGACAATACCTGAGGCTTAAGACATGTTTAATAAGGTAGTTATGTTGGGCAGCAGCAAATAGTATAAGCGTAAGGATATTGTCGACGATGTATTCTGCAAAGCTGTACAAGTGTCTGTACCCATATGTCCTAGCAGAGGTTTAGTAATGCAGATGACGGTGCATTCTGCATTGATTAATACCGTGTATCCATATTTCATAGCAAGCCGACACGAATTTGACGATTAAGTTTCCTCACGATACCATTAGCATGAGCTTTGAAATGGATTATGGAAGCGCAAAGGTTGGATGGCCAGCAATCCAATTGCCCGCTCCGCTTTCTGCGAGCGTTGCAAATCAGTCTCTTTATTTAAATAATAGAGTAGCAGCACTTTGCCGTTTTGACTCGACTCCTTGAACCAAAGAATGCTCTCCGTCCGGTAGTGGATTGAGCGAAATTTTAGCGAACAAAGAATGACGATCGTTTGCTCAATTTTTTTTCGATGCCAAAATGCACTCAGTGCAGGTAGGCCGCCACGTGCCACGCCAGAAAACGGAGGAACAAATAATTTCCTAGCATTAGTAGCGATCCTGTAGCTGAATGTGCCTTTAAGGTAAGGAGTCCAGAAAGCATATTCTCAGGGTGACAGAGAAGGAAAGCGATGCCACAGGTATTCACTCTAAACCACGCTGTCTGCTTGTTGTCATTTAGCATGCTACCACTAACCATTCAATCATGCTTCCTTTGCAGCAAATGTGAAGTGCCTAGAAAGAGGTAGAGTTCTTGGAGGTCGCTGCAACAAATGCATTATTATTATTATTATTATTATTATTATAAGGTTCGTACCGCCGTGCAAGCTTCTACAGTGGCTCTCTTAGCCCGATAGCCTATCGCAGAAAGCCAGTAGTTACCGGATGCGGCTACCGGGCTTTCGACGGTGGGCTAAAAGCTGGAGACATGTCTCTCATTTAGCCCTACTACGGTCACGGGTTAGATCAAGCGGAAATGGCAGGGTCCGAAGGTGCTGTCCTTAGGCCACTTACTATGCTTAGTATAGTTCGTATGTACGTGTGTATGTATGTATTGTATGCCGGCTCCTCTGATGAGCCTGTGATGTGGCATGGACACAGGCCGGTAACCCGCTGGTGGAGAGATGGTGGACTGGAGAGTGGAGGAGTGGGGGAGTCGAGCGAGAGTAGGGGCCGAGGGGAGCCGTGCGCTCTTCGGCTCCGTGCGTTGGTAATAAACTGTCGGTGCTGGGTATCGGCTGGCTCTCTGCTGTGCGAACGAACGACACTTAGTAAGTAGTTACGCCGCTATTTTGAAGCCTTAAGACCGAGCCTGTTTAAAAGACCGAGTTTCTCAGCAATTTTTCAGCCGGGTGGTTTTCGAAGCCTATGCCCCCACCCCACCCCACCCCCCAAAAAAAAGGCTTGCTCTGAGCTAGCGCTGAAGGAGCGTTTCAGCCCAGAACCTTGGTCGTATCGCCCTGGGGTCTCGGCGCGCCTGCTGGAGATGGTCCTCGCGGCACCGGGAGGCGCTCTACGGTGAACTGCCTCAGTCCCTAGTCTCAAATAAAATATGGCGGCTTTTCAAAAAAGTAACGGAAGCTTCTTCTAAAAAAAGACTCTGACTCTTGGGCATCGACGGAGCTCAGCCTCGGGGCATTCTTCAACTCCTGTGAAAAAATGCTTGCACCCTATTCTAGGAGAGACCGAATCTCAGCACTGACGAGGCTACGCCCGGAAGCACCCCGTCTGGAGAGCGCGTAGCAACGCCTCGAAGGCTTCCCCCCCCCCCCGCGGCAGGCCAGGTTGAAGCCGCACCCACTCTTCGGCGCTGCTCGTCTGCATGACCTCAGCCGGCCGAGCTGATCCCTAGCATCGCAGCTGAAAACCGGAGTAGTGCGGCGGTAGCGACACAGCTGACCAAGTTTAGCTATTTGGAGCCGGAGTTGAGACTGACCAATGAAAACGCACTATAGGATTCTTACGCTGAACCGGTTCGCATTTCATAGAATGACGCCCCCGGGCTGATCGGCGAGCCGTCCATAAAATTGAAACGGAGTTGCAGCAACATGATTCGGCAGCTGCGCTTTAACTTTTTACCCTGGGCCCACTGAGCAGACACCCAGACATCTGCGCTGCCCCTCGACCGGTCGCGGGTCACGACTTCGACATCTGAGAAATGGCTGCCGGAAAAGCCACTTGTCTGCGTAGCTAATCGAACGGTTGTGCAGATTCTCCTGCCCGACGAAGCTCCCTGAGTGCAGCGCAGCCAATTAAGAGCGGCACAAAATCCGCGCGGGAAGCTGCTGCGGGAATAATCTCATCGATCTGTCAAAACGCCTGCCTTCGACGTGCCTCGAACGAGAGAGCAGAGAGCGACCGACGACCCGGCGGACGGCTATCAGCTTCCGTAGTCGCTGGCCGCGCCGAAGAGGAGGGGCAATCCTAGCGGAGCAACGCATGTGGTTTTGGGCGGAGTAACGCACGACTGGGATAGCCGCGCCCATAGCGACAGCAGCGGCGTTGCGGCATCGGACGGCCGCCACCGGAGGCGTCCGCAGTTAGCCCGGCGTCGCACGCCACTATCACCCTCTCCTCCCCCACAGGTCAAGGCCAGTACGCGCTCGGGGTCTTTCGCTGAGCCCTGCCCGGCCCTGCCCCCTACCGTAATTCAATGGCATAACGCGCGCGCGCGCTCGGGCTCGCAGGCAGCTATTAGCGGCGGTGCACGGATTATCGCGAGAGAACCTGGAACTCGAGCGCTTCTGCGAGCCGACTGCGGGAGCTAAACGGGAAACGAAGTCGATGAGAGATGAACGCAATGGGAAGGTGTCTGCTCACTCCGCCTATCCTATTGCTGAGATTCTGCTTTAAAGTTTCCTCGTTGCGAAGTCGGGCCGGAGGCCGTGGTTCGAATAAGTTTAGCTTGGTGATCTTTAAATCCGCCAAGCACAAATTAGAGCAATTGTCTGCTCAGCCTAATTACCTCTTACTATTCGCGAGGGACTGCTAATCCGTCTATGGAAGTAGCAGTCGATATGAAATCAGCTTCAGCTCCTATTTTTAGCTCGCTTTAATCGATGTCCTAACTGTCAGGACAAAGCTAAGTGTATCCGTCGTAGGTGCTTCTCTCATTTTCGGCTGCGCTCGGATGTGATTGGTGCAGCCACCTCACCCAGTTACCGCTAGCTGCGCCAAAGCTGGGCGCAGTGAGCAAATCAGTCCCATGGGCACCGTGCATCGGCCTCTCTCCTAGGCGCGACTGCAATCCAGGCAGAAAATCCAGCCAATCTACTACGCTCGCCAGCCCCTAATACGCGAGCGCCCTCCATCTTGCTCTTCTCCGGTCCCTGGCGCATGAGTGCTCGTTTCGGCTCATCTACCCAACGCTCATCACTGAGCAGACATTCGTACGACGCACGTTCGTGAGCGCCAGGAAGGTCAAGGCCGGGGTTTGTAACCATCTCCGGCATCCACTTCTTCTTTCTTTTTCAAACCGGTGGGTCAGTCGCTGAGTGCTTCCTTTCGCCCCGCCTCGACCGACTATGCCCGTGCTTGTTTGCAACTCCATTCTCGTCGCCGTCAATTTCCTCCTCCTCCTCCCCTCCTCCTCCTCCTCTTCCTCTTCCTCCTTCTCCTCCTCCTCCTCCTTCTCCTCCTCCTCCTCCAATAACAATATTCCAATAATAATTTTCAAACAATTTGCGTGTCAATTGATCACAAAATTAATATTGAATACTTCATCATTTTTCCTTTGAAAATTTTGAAACATCAGGAAAGAACTGCAGCAGTGCCCGTCAGTAGGGCTGGCTCACTGGCTTCGTCGGCGGACATTCATGCACGCCTTCCAACGCAAGGGTGGAGTTTCCTGCGACTTTCCACAGATATTGACTAGTCGGCTTGCGATAACATGCAAAGTGTCCGCAAGCATTAAGCACATAAATGATGATTCACCCGGACATATCCGCTGCGACGGCATGTCGCCTGCGCCGTGGGTCGGCAGCGCTCGGGGGCCTCGGAGCAAACGCCAGTCGGAGGAGGAGGATGACTTTGAGGCTGCTGAGGGCACCGACGCCTCTACGGACTTGTCGGCCCGTCGTGCTCGAAGCGTCACCGACTTCTTACGCAGAGTGACCTCCAGGCCGGAGCAACCTTCAGGGCCGAGCTAGCGGCAGCGGACTGCGCTCGAGGAGGAACGCTCGACGAGCGGCCGCGGCAGCAGCGCGAGGCAGCAGACGCGGCGGACGAGCAGGCGGCGGCCATTTATCGAGAAAGTGAATTTGCCTATCGCACTAAGTGACCGTGAGAGGCCGAGAAAAAATGCTGCGCTCGCCGTCTCTGAAGCACAGGCGGAACCTTTCTAGAACAGTTCCTCCTCCTTCCCAAACCATTCTTTGCTGCCTCTTCTCGGTATAATTAGGACCAGCGTGTCGCCTGAACTACAAGCTCCTCGACTTACTCTCGGTGGAATAAGGAAGTTAATAATAGTAATAATAATATATTTGTATAGCGCCATCGTAGAACGCTCCTAACTTAATCTTTCTAGGCACTTTGCATTTGCTGCGAATTAAGGATGATCGAATGGTTAGTGTTAGCGAGCGCTCAGCGAGGCAACAAGCATAATATGGTTAGAGATGACACGCTCAGGGTCAGCATGCAGCATGCAGTGTCAGCATGCATAAGAACATAAAAGACGAATCACATGGACGCCGCTAAATGCTGGAATAAATAGATGCCTTTGTAGCTTCTTTTTAAATCTCTTCAAGTTAGGGAGATGTGGTGACGCCAGTCAAAAGGGAGTTACAGGCTTTGGTAGCATGCGAACTAAAAGCACGGTCTCCAAAGGATTTGAGGTTCGTACAAGATGTAGCTAAGCGATCAGACTCAGAAAAGCTGGTGGTACGATACCGAGGCCTTGTGGGGGGTAGATCTTATGGGTAGGCTAGAGCCAAAGAATTAATAGATCAGAAAGTATGAAAGGAATGGAAGGAAAACGTGAAAGTTACCCTGCCGGCATCCGCCGTTGCCATCTCTGTGAGACCAAAGGCTGGACCTGTCGAGTAATCTCTTTTAAATCTTTGGAGGATGCGACAGCGTCGTCCGCGCGACCTGTCGTCGGGCTGGGTAGCGCGACCGAGCAACAAGTCTGCTGGCTCCAACACCTAAGCCTTTATTTCAAGCTACGCCGCCCAAGCCCAGTCTACACACACTAGACGGCTGTCGGCGTCGAGGGATCTACTCCTCACCTCCCGCTGTACTCCTTCGGCAGCCCTTATACTCCATGCATGCATTGTTTTTCGCGCTGTCGGGCCATTGTTCGTTCCGAACCCGCCCGACAGCTGGCGGCAGTTTGTGGTAGGTGGATGTTCTCACAGATGCCGCCAATGCATGGATTTGGGCTGGACTGCCGAGTCATCTGCCGAGTCATCGTCTGCCCTTCCACCGCTCGTGAGCTTGCGGCTGCTTAGGCAGTCTGAGAGCCCTCATAGGGTCTCCGAAGACTGCAAAGTCATGTTCCTTCACAGAGGATCACAAAACTGGTCTCAGTTTGGCGGGATTTTTCAAACACCTCGACCTACCATCTGCAATATAAAATAGAGAAGTAAAGACTGTTTGAACCCCTTCAGAAACTTTGATGCGATAAGTTTTTTATATAGAAAACGTGCCACGAAAGGTTGAAATTTGATGACAACAACTTCGAAGCGTTCGCTTGTAGCAATTCACCAACGGTTGCCCTTGCGTTCTGACGTGTTCCTTCACCAGAGACTCTACGGTTCATCCTCGAGTCAATGTAAAATGCAATTAACCATATCCGAAGACAGGTCCTTGAAGATAAATTCCTACTCTGTCAAATTACATGAGTATACTCTGTAATATTAATAATCGGCTAAGAATGTACGCTTGAACAATCCACGCCGATCTTGGTAAGAAGCACTGTCATTAGTTTTGCACTCAGAGAGTTGACAGACCGGCCAAAACACGTAGACCGACCAATCCTTCAAGGGCTCTCATCCGAATGCTGTAGGGCAGTCAGTGGAGCATTTCCGTTTTTTGCAAGATCGCAGTCCTAGTCGTAGCTTAAAAAAATCTTTGCAAGCACTTTCCGCATTTAATCTGCTTTGTATAATATTGATGTTAGTCGTCCTTTGAAGAAGAACTTTTGTAATGGTGCCACTTTGCGGCCACAAAAGTTGCCGGAAGTTCCTAGAATGCTAGGCCTACGTTATGTTGGGTAAAAGCGGCTGCACGACGGACGGCGGCGCGGGCACCTCCTCGGCTGTCTGCATTTGCAGTCTAATAATAGTAGCTCAAACCCCAACAGTCTTCTACTACTACCACTACAACCGCAGCGGCGGTTCAAACCTTACAGAGTATATGAGATATATCGTTGACTGCTCAGGCTTGGCATGGCATACAGAAAATTAGATTTGGTATAGCCCTGACCTCCGCATAGGCCATTACCTCCGCGTATAGCCACGACCTTCGCGCCTCCCGCACACCGGTGTGACCCTTGCAAACAGCTTCTGGAGGTAAGTTGGGGAAGAAAACGATGCGGATAATTCTGGGGCCGAAAGCTTTTGACGTGACGCATAGTTGCACTAGCCAATGAAAGATTATAATTTTTCCCAGACTGAGAAGACGAAAGATTCGTGCGTATTTAGGACACTCGAGGCTTGGCTTCCTCATTCACGAAATTTGTCTAGTCTTCTGCGTTCCGCGTCGGAGAGTCAAGGCCAGCCTCTCAGCGGACGCTACTGAGGTTATACGCTAAACATGAATTTCATAACAAAGCTTTTAAGCTCTACCAGAGATGAGAAACATGTTAATATCACAAATATCATGATAAAAACCTCTACTTTTTTTTAAATTCTACGAAATAAATGCACCCAATTTGCATGTTTTGGCTGTAATACAGCAAGTATAACTAAAAAGGCCCTTCTGGAGAACAGGTGAAACCATCTGGCGGCCATTAAGCGATCTCGCCCAGAGGTCTTCCGGCTAGTCTGTAACTCCAAAGCCGCTCCTTGCACTATCAAGATAATTGTCGCGTGGGTTTTAACAGCAATTCTTCTTGTAGAAGCAGGTTTAAGATTTAGTAAGCTTTGCGTAGGTCTTGTGTATGTAGTCCAGTAAAGCACCAAAGTGGAATTGGGCGTTACGCCAGGGTCTCAGCCCTGCGGGTGAGATGTTCGCACTTCACAGACCAGGCCGTGGGTTCTAGTCCTTTAGTGGGCTATCCTTTATTGACCCCTGCGAGCGGTAGTGATGGCCGCTAAGGCTCTTGCTGCTACGTAAATGAGGCAGCTGAGTCAGCCGACCACTAATTCTTCTTACTTTAGAATAGCTGGTCGGATAGCTGGAGGCGACGACACTCAAACGGCGGCGCAGCGAATTCGCACCGCGCGTCAATGCGCTTTTCGGCGAAATCGTCTGGAGCTTCGGCTCGAGGCTATAGCTCCGGCTCTTGAGTTGAGCGCTCAATTTCGGCGTGTTCAAAATTTGATCTGCCCATGTGTGTCGCATTTCAGCGTCCGCGTCGAACGCCTGGCGCCCGTGTGGCAAGAGTCCGGCGACCTTGGTTCCTTGGCCCAGCATTTCTACGATTTCGGTTTCGCCGGTAGCGATACCTGCGGCACTCGTGTAATTGCGTATTTTTTGCGCTTGAAATTTTAAGGGCCTTTGAGACTGGCAGGGGCTGTGCCTCTCCACCATTCAAAGACGATGAGCCAGTCCATCTCCACCCAGACCTGTACTCAATGTTACTAGTAGCATCGATTATTCAGCCTACGGCATTAGCGGGCACCTAATAAAGAGAACCCCACTTTCTTATTATTGAATGGCGATTTTATTATAAGTATAAAGAATGCACTTTATTGATATACAGGAATTCATATTGCAAGCTTAAAAATCAACTACTGATGTTCAAGCTAAGTTGGCCTTGGTACTGCTTCCATCTCAACTTATTCAAGTTGCCCAAAAAAGAGATCTAGTCCCTTTACTACATGATTATTATTAGTTCCTTGCGGACGCGGCTACCGAAACCTTGTTCGCTGCATTATTTTCTTAGATTGTGCAGAGAATCTTCACATTGTACTCTACCATAATTGCAATCAAAATTGTATATCCTTTTTATTTTCAACCATGAATTCCAACACGGCTGCAGCAAGTCCTTCAAAAGTATGCTTATCGGTAAGTCGAACAACATGGTTGCCGATGTCAATAAAAGCAGGCTTGAGAACGGTAGCAAACTGCCCTCGCAGCCTCTAACCTAAGGAGGCCCTCGCCGGTGGATTCACCAGCCGAGCATAGTTGGGGTCAGAGCCAATGCTGAATATAGTTTCCTTGATTCCTGTCTTTTTATTGCCTGTACATAATTGCTTTTGAGGACATGCGATTTTCTTGCATTTGCATTTGCAGTTCGTAAAGAATTTTGTGAGTTTATAGTGTTGATTCTTGCATCAATTGATCAGAAAAACTTCGTTGTACCGGCCTTTTGAAATTCTAAAAGACCATTTATTTATCGCAGTATTCTCAGCAATCATGCTTCTTTTACAGCTAATGTAAAGTGCCTAGAAAGAGATTGAGCTCTCTGAGGACGCTATATTGACTATTAGTATTATTATATTATTATGCATAATAACTAGTATACGTCGTTTTCATAGCTTCCTAATAGGACTCAATCTCTACCCAGGCGCTTTTTAACTCGCTGCAAGATAAATAATACCTAATGGTTAGTGACATGCACTGTATAAAGCACGCAAAAGCAAACAAACATCATGCATAGGCGAGCATGCTAAAGCAAGCATAAAGACATTCATTGACACCGGTTATTAAAAACTCCGGCAATTAATGTGCACTGAATCATGTAAAGGTATGCACTAAAAGTAAATCAGATCAAAAAACAGGAGAGTTCACTGGGGCGAAGGGAAAGCTGACCGGAACAGATGCATATTCAGCTGAGACTTACAAGGTGAAAGGTCATGATAGGATGTCAGGTGCAAGGTGATAGGATAGGATGGCTGATGCAAGAGAGTGCAGTGACCTGAAAGACGGAACAAGGATCTTAAAATCGATTCGAGGCTCGATGGATGTGGACCCAGCGAAGCTCAGAAACCAGTGGTGGCACAGATGTGGCAGCGTCGTCCATTGACGAGATCCCATACGAGCTGCTAACGTTTGCACCGGCTGCCTACGACTAAGGGAATAAAGGGAATTTAGGCACGATATCGCAAAACAATGAACTTGTTTGGCAGCAGCCTCTAATCAAAGGAGACCCTTATTTCGAGGGTGTTCATTAACTGATAGTGGGCCAACTTAGCAGTGGAGGAAATGTGCCCATGAATTATAAATTATTTTGGAATAGTACATCTAGGTTATGGATAGACGTCGATGGAGCGTGGCTGTCTGAAACAATCTTAAGAGTTAGGTCTACCAACTTTCGGATGATACACTGGGTTTTCCATTTATAACTGTTAGGTTGGCTTTATCTCCGAAAAGCTTCAGGAATATAGTAGCCATCTGAGCGCAAATGTCTTAGATGCAGACCGTACGAGAATTAAGATGAGTAGCGAGAGGCTTAGAAGGGTCGAATGATAGGTAGAAATGGGCTCCGTCGTCGTAGATATCAAAGCCACGGTTGCTTTTGGCGATGACATCGGCTAGAGGGAGACTACAAAGTATAAAAATAATGGTGCCTACGCCCGAAACCTGAAGCCTGACCCCGTACATAAAGGGCTCCGTAGATGACGTACAGGAGTGAACATTTACATTCTGAGGTTTCTCGCTTAGGGCATGACCTACTCCAGTATAGTGCTGTATCACTAATACCTATTCTATCTCATGCAAATGTGCTCGGCATGTGGCTGATAGATCCGCGTGGCTCAGCACGGTGGCTCTATCAAGATTCAAATTGTGCCGTAAGGTCATTGTTAACCCGATGTAGAGCAGTTTCCGTGGAATTTTTAGCTCTGCATCCCGATACGAACTTGCTAGCTGGATTTGAAGAATTGATGCAATCATTTAGCTGCTGAGCCGCTACTCGTTCAAGCGCAATTGTTAAGAATGACAAAATGGAGACTGGACTAAAAGTTACTTAAATTCTCACGATCTAGGTTAGGCTTTTGAATGAGGAGCCTGAAAATGGCCAGCTTTAGGGGCAGTTGACTTCACCAGTAATCGTGAAGACATTTTTAATATTTTTGTCATGGTGAGCAGTAACAGGTCTATGCTCATCGTATGGAGAACTGTTGTGACATGATTTAGAGGACTGGTAATGTGTTTTGGCCTAGCTCTAGAAAAGTTTCGCAACGAGTTCATCAGAGACGTGCAAGAAGCAAATTCGAGATGTCGATCACGGCGATGAGCGGCTGCAGTCCGGCAGGGACTGCAGCCACTTGGGGGTCCTTCGCCGGAGTCCGTAATCCGTTTTCTTTTTACAAAAGTATTTGGATAAACGCTTTTCTAACTCACCATTGGTATTACTGGGCAGTATCTTTGCATGACAGCGTTAAAATATTGGTTTTCATGGACAATAACATTTTTGGACATTGATCTGGGATTCGACAGATTCGTCCAATCGTGTGAGACATGCATGAGCAGCGCTGGAGCTAAAGTCCTGCACTCCAATGAAACTTTCATTTTCTACTTTTGCCACTCAATATGCTGAAGCGTTGACTTGTTGCTTGTTGTATACCTTCGTCTTCCGTAGCTGGTGCAGCCTGTCTAAAGGTTTCCAGCATATACTGCCTCGCTGGTTTGGCCCAGTTGTTCAGGCGCTCGCCTCGAACAAGCTCAACGTAAATGTATTCAATGACCAAGGTCATGGGTTCGAGCCCCACGGCATATGATATGTGAAGTGCCTGAGTGAAGATTGAGTTCTCTTGGGGCGCTATAAAATTGAATTGTATTTATTTATTTTTAGATTGTTGCAGCGTACATCAGGCATTATCTTTCAATCTCAAAATGCATTTATCACAATTCTGATCATTGACCTGCATCTAACTTCATTTGTACTCATGTTTCAAGATCAGAAAAGCAGGTAAATTGTGGATGCAAATGGTTGGTTGACAATATAGCTTGTAGTTTCAAGCATTTCTTAAAGTTTTTAAGAGCTTTTAAAAAGTCTTTATGTGATGCACACAGCTCTGGAAATAATCAAACCAATTATTATATTCTAATACGGCCAATTAATGCTTCACAAAGATCATTGTGCACCATTTTCATAAGTAAAAAGTATAAATATTATTCACTCAAATATTCCGGAAATAAAACATCTTAGTGACAGCTTATTCATTAAACAGCGACAATTCTCCAAATTCAGTCAAAGTTTACTGGGGTAAACTGCTGCGAGAACAGCCGTAATTTCTGAGACGGCCTAATCTTCTAATCTTATGGCATTGTTATGCGGATACCTGAAAATTCACACGAAACCGGTGGATTAGGTAGCACACAGCGATTGCAGTTTTTCGAGCATTCAGTACCATTGATTTTTACCAAATAGCATGTAAAGCGCGAGCCATAGTTTAGACCGACGTTTCTCGGCTCCATTGCTACAACTGCATGCCACGCAAGATACGAATGCCTGGCTTGCCGCACCAGGTACTACACTAGTCGAAGCTTTCTTGCGCCAGCCACGACACAATTAATGCTTAAATCAGAAACAAAAACATCTGCGTTAGCGAAGGATTTTCATCGTAAACTATTCAGCAACTCTCTCGTAGAATACCTGTACAGCACAAATACGTTGGAATACCCATCAGGCCCGCTGGCCGCAGACGATGTAGTACAATGGCGGCATTGTTTCAGCCTTCCCTCGAAGGCCTGCTTGTGGAGCATGTCCTGCACTGTAGACACATAAGCAGATAGTACCCGACAACCCGACGTCGAGTTCATTATAAGCTCCGTTCCGGCAGGTCTGCTTCATTTAGCCTTTGTGATTCGAGAGCGATAGCTAGTCTGGAGCGTTTAAAAGAAGAAGGCTACTTTACTATATCAAACTTGACGGCATTTAAGAAGTGGACAGTAATAACGGCGTGGCTGTCACTGTTCTGGAGGTTGCCACCGTTTTTCATTGGTCGGCACGGCGATGACAAGCCAACGCTGGACGCTAGCCCGTAGTACCTATGGACGCTGATAATGCTTTTTTACTGGAAAACATTGGTGCGAGAGCGACACGGGTGAATGCCGTTGAGTTCAGACGGTAAATAAGCAGCCGCTAACCGGGAAGACTTCGGTCTACAGCGATGCAAATTGTACAAGATTTAATCGTCGTGTCGTACGGCTGCGCTCCTGCAGCAGCTTGCTGGTCCAGTGGCGGAACTTCTATAGAAATGACTCCAGTAAAGAAATATAGTTTTAGAAGTGCGTAATTTGGTTAAAAAAAATGAAATTGCAGCTATCCAATGCATTCTAGCGTTGCACGGCTACCTTGTCAAACTGAGCCCATTAGTGGAGAATCTGACATCGTGTATGAATTCGTCGCAGCGGACGATGCGGCATTGATGGTCACACATTGGCAGAGAAAGCTGCGGCGTAATGTAGAGAGCGGACTTATTCCTTAGACATTGGATCTATAAGACGCTCGCAGCCTCTGAGCCATTCGATCGCACTGTCCATAAAATAGCTCCTCGTCGTCCAATGTTCGGTTCGTAAAATCTTACAGCGTTCCCTCCGCGTAGGTTCGGGAAGCAACGGCGCGCAAGAGGCCAAGTCAGTTGCAGCGACGATCTGAAAGTCCCACATTCTGTCTGAAAATGCTGTGAGACATCGACCCGCAGTAGTAGACGCAACCAAATTTGTAGCGATGAAAAAGAATTTGCTCAGGCACCGTTGTTGGTCACTCGTGACTAGCGTACCTCTTCAGTCTAAGGAAGTATAGAGCTTACTTTATCTCCTAGAGTCTGTTTACTCTGCAGTATCTGCACCCCGGAAAATCTTTGTTTTGTATTTTAGCCTCGCTGCGCGATTCCCGGGGAAGCGACATGCAGCCATTATATTTCCGGTCCTCGCTGAAATTCGCCATTTTATGTCCGCTGTGGAACTCCTCCCCCAAGTGGCTCCGTGAATGGACAATACGAGTCAGGTCATATCTAATCTGAAATCTTCGATGCAACTGATTAAAATTAATGAGTGGGTAGCGAATGACTGCGTAGCTGTTACGGTTGATTGTTCAGGACGTCTGACTGAGCTTAACTTCTGACAGGACCCACCGGTAGAGCCTGCATTGTCCGCTTGCAAACGCGCTTCGGTCTGCAAATTAGCCAACGTCTACTGCCACGAATGTAGCGAGCCTACATAATGAAATGAATTGATTTCGGATGCGGAGGGCAAGCATTGCAAATATGTACGGGAAATAAAATAAAAAACAAATCAAAACTTCAAAAACATCGAACACCATCTCTCACCCTCCGAGCTACGAGCTAGTACGTCGAACGACAGCGGTAGCCTCCTAGGACTCTCACTGCTCTCTCTCTCTCTCTCTCTCTCTCTCTCTCTCTCTCTCTCTCTCTCTCTCTCTCTCTCTCTCTCTCTCTCTCTCTCTCTCTCTCTCTCTCTCTCTCTCTCTCTCTCTCTCTCTCTCTCTCTCTCTCTGTCTCTCTCTCTCTCTCTCTCTCTCTCTCTCTCTCTCTCTCTCTCTCTCTCTCTCTCTCTCTCTCTCTCTCTCTCTCTCTCTCTCTCTCTCTCTCTCTCTCTCTCTCCCTCCCTTCTCTCTCGCGCTCTCTCTCTCTCACTGCTTTCCCTCTCTCTCTTTTTATAAAATTATAATCCATTTATATAGCGCCCCAAGAGAACTTAATCTCTATTCAGGCTCTTTACATGTGCCTTGGGGCTCGAGCCCAAGACCTCACCCAGATCTTGTTCGGGGCGAGCACCTTGACCGCTCGACCAAACCAGCTCTTTTCTCTCACTCTCTTTCACTGCTCTCTTTCACTGCTCTCTCTCTCCCTCTCTCTCTCTCTCTCTCTCTCTCTCTCTCTCTCTCTCTCTCTCTCTCTCTCACTCTCTCACTGCTCTCTCTCTCTCACTCTCACACACACTCCGTAGGCGACTAAGCGCGTCTGTGCACTTCAACTGCACGGCCAATACGTCTTACGACAGAGCGAGCTTTTAGTTGCCCCGCTCCTTTTTCTCGGCTTGCAAAGGGCGCCTTGTGGCGGTCGCTTCGGTCGCTTCGGTCGCTTCGGTCGCTTGCTCGCCGGCCGCTGGAGCCTCGGCCCGCGAGGCTCTAGCGGCCGCCACTACATATCTATCGGCCACCGCTATATATCCGGTGTGCGCGCGTATATCCACCGTCTCCGTCGGAGATCGTTGGAAGCTAGCAGGAAGAAGGCGAGGAGCAAGCGAGCGTCTGCTGCTTCCTGCATTGCCGCTGCAGCTACGCTTCAGCGCGCCGCTCTCGTGTCGTCCGCTCCTCCGAGAAACTCGCACTCTTGCTAGAGACGCGCGGCGCCTGCCGCCGGCTGCTTCGCCTCGCTGCAGCGCCCCAAGTCCGAGCGAAGCCCGGCGAGCCTCGTCGCCTCCCGCCGCGCGACCTCTCAAAGTCACCGCCGCAGTTATCGGCACCGACTGATGAGGGCGATGCCGAGCCGAGCGGCAGCCGAGGCCGCACCGTCCGATAAGCAGCTCGCCTTTGCGGTCGCACTGATTGTTCTTTGTCTGACAGGCGCAACCCCGGCATGCGGGTGGGCGGGCGCGGCGGCCGAGACACACTGTGTACATACAGCGGACGGAGGAAGCGACGTCGGGAGGCGGCGCGGCGGCGGAACGGCGACGCAAACTTCTTCGAGCACGTTCGCTCGCTACCCTCGCGATGGAAAAGTGGCGCTGACTCGACTCTTCCTGTGCCGCGCCAGCGGAGCCGGAACGGAGCCGGCAGGTCGGGTTCAGCCTGAACGCCGGCCGTAGGTGCCCGGCGGCGCTCGAAAGGTCAATCGGCCTGCGTGCAGCGTCCTTGGCCAGCGCCGGCTGCGATCCTCGCTCGCGGGCGTCGCTGGCTACCGAGTTCGCCCGGGGCGCGCGCGCGCGAGCGTGCGCAAGAGCGACATCTTCGAACGCGCCGTTTGCGCGCAGGCGGCGAGCAGCGAGAGCCGGCAGATCGCCAGGGCCGCTTCGATGCCGGCGACGGCGGGAGGAGACCGAGCGGGGCCGGCGCACCGGGCGAGAGCGGAGGGAGACGGTTCGCGCGCGCGCGAACGGAGGCGAAGACGGGAGCGCGCTGCTGCAATGCGCGCTGCAACGCACGCGAGCCCTTCGGCTCGACGATCGTCCCTCAACTGGCGCTCGCCCGGCGGCGCAGGCGCGGGAAAGCGCCGCCGACCGATTTTGGGTCCCGCACTCTCGAGTGCGGCCCATTATTCGACTAGGAAAAGCGAGACTCGCCAAAACAAGAGAAGAGGCCTGTGGCTAAGCGCTACTGACAGCTCGGGCAGTCGCTCGGGCGGCGGCCGGCTCTCCTCCCGTTCACCGCTCCTCGGAGCTCGGAGCTCCGAGTCGCGAAGGAAGCAGCACCGTCGATGCTCCAGCGAGCTGCCCGCGTCCGAGCGAGCGTCCGAGCTGCCCGCGTCGCCGAACGCGAGCTCGTTTGTATCCGCGTCGCGGAGGTCGAGGACCTGGGCGGAGGCTTTTCTCTTCTTCCGCTCGGACCGCCGGGCGCGGCGGACTCGACGACTCGTTCGACTGGACCGTTCTCCGAGTGGGCACCAATTGCGCAAGTGCGCTCGCTCCGAGCGGCCCCCGTTTCGACGAAGAGGCCCGACAAGCGAGATAGAGCAACACCCCGCTGCTGCCCGCTGTCGCCCGAGAGACCGACGCCGTCAGCTCACCCGTCGGTCGCCGTAGCGTGTCTCTCTTCTCTCGCCGACAGTCCGGACAGGCCGGCGAACGCTACAATCGCTAGGCCAATTGCAGCTAGACGCTGCTCGGCGCTACTTCAATGCGATTCTTCGATCAAACTGCTGCCCGAGGCGGCGGCGGGGGGGGCGGCGCGGCGGGAGGAAGGGGAGGCGGGGGAGGAGGGGCGGTGGTTCGGCCTGCCGGCAGCAGCAGTGCATGCGATCCCGCAGTCACCGAGAAAGCGACGAGTCATCTTCAAAAAATGTGCACGATTCGATGCAGGATAAATGCACAGAGTGCGCTCTCGGCTCGTCGCGGCTCCTTCCTTCCTCCCTCACGCGCAGCCGAATTCGCTAACTGGGGTTTCGCATAGTGAAAGGAATTGTACCTCCCCGGGGTAGGCTCTCAAGCTCCCACTCCCAGGTGAGAGAGGTTCATTTTCGGAATGGAAACCCTTTGAGCTGAACGCCTGATGGCAAGTCGCGCGACTCTCAACTTTCGGGCTCTGGCAAATACCGCACGAGCGCCGGCAGCCCGGGCTTACCTGGTGGCAAGCCAATTCGACTGCTAAAAACTGCTGTCCCTACATCTCTCCATCTCTCTCCTCCTGCCTTTCTACCTGCCTCCCTTCCACCCTCTGCCTCCCTCTGTCTCTCTCACCCTCTCTTTCTTTCTTCTCATTTCTACCGTGTTGTCCTTCCCCTCTCTCTCTCTCTCTCTCTCTCTCTCTCTCTCTCTCTCTCTCTCTCTCTCTCTCACTTCCTTCCCCTCTCTCCCGCTTTGTCCTTTCCCCCCCTCTCTCTCTCTCTCTCTCTCTCTTTCTCTCTCCCTAGCTCCCACCTTCCCTCCCTACCTCCCACCCTTCCCTCTCTAATCAGCAATCGAGGCATGCAGACCTCCCGGTAGCAACCGGCTAAAAAAGGAAATGCCTACGGCCAAGTTCACTGGCGAAGGTGCATTGGGCCGAACCTATGGCATTGTGAGGGGTTGTTTGGAGCATCCTGCAAATTAACTTCGCACATCAAACGCCATACGGGCATTGCCGACCGTCCTATTATGATTAGCATCGATTGACTGGCAGAAATCTCACCACCAGTAGGATTCGAAACCGGGGCCGTCATGTACAGAATCCGCCCCCACACGACTTGGCATATCGAAGAGGAGCGTTCTGTGCGTGTCTCAGCCATGCGACCTCTCACTCTCTTTCTCTCTCCCTCTCTCCCTCTCTCCCTCTCTCTCTCTCTCTCTCGCTCTCGCTCACTCTTGCTCTCTCTCTCTCTCTCTCTCTCTCTCTCTCTCCATCTCTCTCGCTCTCTCTCTCTCTTCCTCTCTCGCTCTCTCTCTCTCCTCCCTCCCTCTCTCTCCCCTCCCCCTTTCTCTCTCACTATCTCTTTCGCACACCTTATCCTATCACTCACTCTCTGTATGTCTCCCCCTCTCTCTCTCTCTCTCTCTCTCTCTCTCTCTCTCTCTCTCTCGAACACACCTTATCTTATCTCTCTCTCGCTCGCTCGCTCCCTCTCCCGCTCTCTCTCTCTCGCACACACCTTATCTTATTACACACACGCACGCACGCACACACGCACACACGCATACATACACTCACACACGCACACATTCTCTCTCTCTCGCTCTCTCTCTCACACACGCACACTCTCTCTCACTGTTTTTTCTCGTTCTCTCTCGCTCTCTCTTTCGCCAGCTGGCTCTCTCGCTTGTTCACGAATGCTCTCGCGCTTATACATGCACACCGCATGCACACACCCCCCACACACACACACATGCACACACACGCTCGCGCACACGAAAGCACATACACCACCACCACTGAAACCACGGGCTACCTTCGGTAAGACGTGACACTTTCTCGGCTTGATTTTGAAGCACACACAAAAGACCGAATCCCGCGATTTCGAGTCTGCGGCTCTGATCCACACTCTCGGCTAGGCGGTCGTGCGAGCGACCGGTCGCCTCGGCGCCGTTGATTATTCCCTTATTACTATTACTATTACTATTGTTTCCGATCGTCGCCGTCGTGTCTTACGTGGGTGGTTTCTCTGGCGAGCGCTGTCCACACGCGGCAGAGGCGCCGAGAGACGCGTTGTCAGCCACGAAAGCGGATCGCCTTGCGACCTCATACGGCCGCCAGAAGACCGCGCCGCCATCCTCTAGCGCCGTAGAAGAAGGAAGAACGCCGGCTAATTAACTAAT
Source organism: Cristatella mucedo (assembly GCA_009760855.2). Taxonomy (NCBI): domain Eukaryota; kingdom Metazoa; phylum Bryozoa; class Phylactolaemata; family Cristatellidae; genus Cristatella; species Cristatella mucedo. The sequence goes on along the minus strand of WPIO01000001.1, from coordinate 18,567,914 downwards.
TGTGTTGACTTTGCAGACTGGGCGACAGCTGCGAAAGCGGGTCCTTGCCTGCATGAAGCCGAACTCCAAGCTGACGTAGAGGAGAGCACGCTGCGAGGCTGAGCGTCGTGCAGCCCGACGCTCGCTGCCCTACGCACGTCCAAGGATTCCCCGGGCGAAGGGGGGTGAGGAGGTGAGAGACTAGCGAGGCAGACGACCACCCGGCGGACGACTCGCAATCGGCCCCACACTGGCAGAGTCGTCGCGGACGGGCGGGCCTCAGGGTTGCCGGCCGCGTCGATCGTGGCCTCGGTGTGGCGAAAGCCGATTGCCGCCGCTGGCTGAGAGCGGGGAGCTGAGAGCGGGGAGCTGAGAGCGGGGAGCTGAGAGCGGGGAGCTGAGAGCGGGGAGCTGAGAGCGGGGAGCTGAGAGCGGGGAGCTGAGAGCGGGGAGCTGAGAGCGGGGAGCTGAGATCGGGGAGCTGAGAGCGGGGAGCTGAGAGCGGGGAGCTGAGAGCGGGGAGCTGAGAGCGGGGAGCTGAGAGCGGGAAGCTGCTCCAGCGGGGCAGCGCTCGAACGCGGCGCTATCTGCCCAAAGGGCATGCATCGCAGCTGGCCGCAGTGGCTGCGAGCGACTGCGCTCAGGCCGGCGGCTTCAGCCTTCGGAGCGGTGCCGCAGGCAGCCATTCGCGGCGGCTGCCATTCGTAACGTCGTGAAGCGCTTCGGTTGACTTTAACTCACTCCCTCGCGTTACTTTTTACTATCTGCGCGCGTCGATCGTCGCGGCTTCGTTACCGGCGGACCAGCTAGCTCCGCTCCGAAGCCGCCGGAGCAGCCGAGGGCGCCGAGCCCGCCGTCGAGCGAGTCGATGCCGGGGGGGGCCGCCACAGGCCGCCGGCCGCATTGCTTTAGGCTTCGCACGGGCATCAGCCAATGCTGGCTCGCTTCCGCTCCTTGCCCTCAGCCGAGACCATTTGACCCAGTGGTAGTTGCTCACCCCGGCCAAGGTCAAGATTTGATGGCCGAGGTCGTGGGCTCGAGCCCTGTGGCATACGCGAAGCGTCTTAATGGAGATTAAGTTCTCTAGAAATGAATTAAATGTATGCATATTTGTATTTATATTTGTTAACCACGAGGCAAGCTGTCCCAAGCGTCCAGTCCCGAGCGCTGTCCGGGCGTTGTAGTCAGGCATTGCCGAGATACATCTCTAGTGGTATCTGAGTGAAGGCTCTAGACAGATCAAGTTTGGTGACCAATACCTTGCCTTTCATTTTTTTCTGAATATCGTCAATAGATTTCATTTTGTGCTTGTACACAATAAAGTAAAGATTCAACATGTCCTTATAATCACCACACAGACGAACACTCCCGTCGGATTAATTACTTTTACAACCGGAGTGGCCCGTTTGCGCTGGTTTGCGTTTTAGTGACAACATCATCACTTTTTCCAGCCCCATCACGTTCACGTTCTCATTCACGTTCACGTTCCTTCTCACACTTTTCGCTTATAGCGAAGGAGGCAGAGTCCTGTGCCTTTGATGCACAGGTCCAGTTCCTGGTTTAAGATGCAACGCTGCGCTTAAGCCAGCGAAATTACCCGGAGAACTGCTGAAGAGTGCCGAGTTCTTTCATACCAGCACCGACACATCCTCGAAGGACATCCGGTGAGATGCGCTGAAACAAGAGAAGTGGAGGATAAGTTATCAATCCAATCTATGCCTAGTGGTGGAACGTCTTGCTCGGAAGCTACGTAAAAGACGCAGCCGTGTTGCGATCAATCCGTAGCGTACCGTAGGCCACATAGCTCCCACTGGCTGTAGGGTTTGCACACTCCCATTTGGGCGTAGTACTGCTGAAGTTGTCTGGAGAGGCAGCTGTGAGCACAGTTTTTACATACGGTTTTTGGAATTGTTGATACGCTCGAACCCGCGTCGGACTCCGAGGTCGTGTTCCTCAATATCTACTTTAATAAGGTAGGCTGGTAGCACTTGGCCATTGATGGCTTGGATTGTTTCCAATTCATCTTCAATGCGATGAGCTTTGGTATCAGAAGAAGTCGGTGTCAAGTTCCTGTTCGGCATTCGGCTCCCGGCGCTCCGCTCCGCTGAGTTTGCATCTGCCCCGTTAGGCGCTCTGCCCTTCAGTCATAAAAGCCCCGCCGACTTCCCTTTCATTCGACAGACGTTCTGAAGGTGGCCGACTGTCAAACAAATAAACCACACGCTTTCTTTCAAGTGCCGACTGTCCCGCCTCTGGTGATCCCGGCGAGCCCGGCAAGAAGCGCCGGGCTTCCGTTCGGTGTGACGCTGATAGCGAAGCTCGTCAAAATTGCGGTCGCTGTCTAAATGAGGTTGGGCGATGAGCTGGGCTCCTTTCCGCGATTTGCGGCGGCGTTTGCAATTTTAATAGCTGTGTCAAGCGTTAAGCCTCGCTCGCACAGCAACCTGAAGCGAGTTTCGTCAGAGCTAAGTCCGTGTAACAGCTGGTTCACTAAGGCGTTGCATTCGAACAAGCCAAAAAAGTTGCAGTTCATTGCAAGGACCCTTAGCTGTGACACAAAATTTCGCATTGACTCACCAGGCTTTTGACGTCAACACTGAACTTTTTAAGCCTCGGCGATTTCTAGCGGCGACGGCTAGTGGTTTCCTTTAAACAGTTCCTTGATCCTATCGAAGATCACCGTCGAGTCGTTGGGCTTGGCTGACGCAGTAAGGCTACGAAGAAGCCCACATTTTTTGGTGCCCGCCTTCCGATTCTCGACCGGGATAATAATAATAATACACTTGATAAAGTGCCCCAGGAGAACTCAGTCTCTGTCGAGGCGCTTTACATTTGCAGCAAAGGAAGCACGATCGAATGGTTTGTGGTAGCATGCTCAATAAACAACAAGAATAGCATGGGTTAGGGGTGACATGCACAAGGTCAGCATGCAAGTGTGGTGCTAATATGCGCAGGAATGCTAGTTACAGTCGTGTATATGTCGAAGCACCCGACTTATTGTTCGAACGACTCGAACAGACTAGAACACATGACACAAGAACTACACGAACACAACAGACGTCGCATGAGTTAACGGCGCCATTAGTGACTCGAGGTAGCTCCGTTGCACTGGAGGCGAGGTAAGACGCCACGCCACACCGCTGTGCATCGGAGCTGTGCCCTGAGAAGCCGCTGCGTCCGCTGAGTCGGACTGCGATTCAGGCGGCGCCGCTTAAGCGGCCTCTGACGTCACGCGGTACTAGCGAGAGAGCACAGTCAAGAGAGAAATAGTCGAAAGTAGCGTTCGTCTCATTCGACGCTTCTTCTCTAATGGGAAATATGTCAGCAGTTGCTTGCTTTGGAGGCGTACTGCATTGTGGCTACGCGCAGGCGCGCCTCCCCACCCACCCCCACTTTGCCTTCAGCCCTCGCGTCTGGCCGGATTCGCTTGATTGGCTGGATCGAGTAAAAGCCGTCCGACCAATATCGCACTAGCACTGCACCCGCCGGTGCATCTGGTAATTATCTTCGGTGCGTCTTCTCTCTGCAGGTGCTTTCATTTCGTAAATAAATGTTTAGATACTCTCTCTGCTTGAGCGGTGCAATGTTCCACAGCGGTGCGGCTCTGTATGGCTCAAGCAAGGTAGTCGGCGCTAATAAGTCCCACATTGTATTAATGCTTCCCCATTGATTTCTGCTGCCTCTGGGCCGTAATTGTATTAGTAGCGTTTAGAGAGTATTCTCTCACACGTTTATGACCTGAAAGCTACTTCCAAAGAGTTGCTTTTAGAAAGCTAGTGACATTTACATATACGCTCGTCTGCTGCGTTAACAGAAAAGCTGCGGCTGGCATTGGCTTGTTAAAAAGTGGCTGCACCGTACATTTTGAAATAACAAGTAAAAAAATGGTACCCCTGAATTTTAAGCATCATTTCCGAGATTTAATGATAAATCTGATAGAAATGGCGCTGAGCTAGAGCGACGCGAGCGAGCTAGGGAAAGATTTCGAGAGTGAGAGCAGGAAGATTAAGGCAGATAAAGAGAGCGAGAGATGAGAGGGAGAGAAAGAGAGATAGAGAGTAATGGGAGAGAGAGAGAGAGAGTGAGAGAGAGAGAGAGAAGAAAGAAAGAGACCGAGAGAAAAGAGAAAGAGGTGGAGAGATGGAGTGGAAAATTAGGAATAAGATAAGAGGAGATCCTATACATTAGTTACAGGGTGAGACAGTGAGAGAACCCGATCGAGAATTACGCGAATTTTGTCGTTCTGATGAGTTTTATTTTATGCACGCTTATAGCAATTCACGGTCCTGTCTCGCGCGGTATACCTCGCGAGAGCTAGCATCGCCTTAATTATGCTTACATCCAGCCATTTATACAGCTCGGGGGCACCAATTAGACTTACCCGTCACAAGTCGATTCTAATTGGCATGCTTCGATTAATACTGGAGCACTTATCGAAGCACGTCACTGAACAACAGTCATGTGACTAAGTACAGTGACCCCGGGCTGGGATAAAAACAAAAAGTACATGAATGGCTAGGTGATTTAACAGCCTCATTTATATAGCGACCACGGAGCCTAAACTGTCATCACCACCGTTTGCACGCGGAAATCAAGGATGCCCAAAGCAGGACTCAAACCCACGACCTGGGTCGTAAAGTGCGAATGTCTTACGCCTGGGCTAAGACAGGGATATCAGCGGCAACAGTCTTGAGACAACAGCAGCTGTTTCCTTTCTTTGCATAATTTGAATAATATAATTTATATATAAATAATTTGTATAGCGCTCTGAGAGAACTTTATCTCTATTCATGTGCTTCACATATGCCTCCGGGCTCTAGCCCATGACCTCGGCCGGTGAATTCGATAACCTTGAACTCGGTCGTCAAAATCGAGCACCTTAACCTCTGGGCCAAACCAGGACAAAGCGCTCTTGCCGTGGATACGATCGTCCGTTCTTTTAAAAAGCCTCCAAATCTCGACAGCACGGCTGCTTTCCTTGGCGCAGGAGGATGACGAGTTATTTTTGGAACTAAAAAAAACGCATAAAAGGACTGGCATCTGGGAAGAAAGGGGAGAGAGGACTTTTTCGTCTACCTTTCAATTGTCTAATCTGCCGAACGAAAATTTCAAATTGAGGCACAGGGCAAGGCTGCGGTTCGCTGGCTGCTGACGACCGACCGCCGGCACGCACAGGCGCCATTGCTACTTAATAACAATAATAATAATAATGCACTTGATAAAGCGCCCTCAGAGAACTTAATCTCTTTGTATGCGCTTCACATTTCCTGCAAAGGGAAGAGCGATTGAATGGTGAGTAACATCATGCTTGATAAACAAACAACATGAATAACGTGGTTAGGGGTAACATGCACAAGGCACAAAATATCATGCTTGATAAACAACACGAATAACAGGAGTGATATTCACTGACGCATGCAAGTGTGGTTAGTGGCAGCATGCACAGTGTCAGCACGCATAAGCACATGAAGGACGAATCACAGGAACCCACGAAATGCTGTCCTAAATAGGTGTTATAATAATAAATAAATTAGTTATTTTTAAATGTGTTCAAGTCAGGGGATGTTCTGACGCAAGTCGGGAGGGAGTTCCAGGCTTTGGGAGCATGCGAACTAAATGCACGGTCTCCAGAGGATTTGAGGTTTGTACGAGGTATTGCTAAAAAATTAGACTCCGAAAAGCGGGTGGTACGATGCTTGGCCTGGTGGGGAGTAGATCTGAGAGATATGCTGGAGCCAAAGAATGAAGGAACCTAAAAGTGAGCGACAAAACCTTGAAGTCGATCGTTGCTTGACTGGTAGCCAGTGCCAGTCAGCGAGAAGTGGTGTGATGTGGCAACTGCGACGCTCACGACAGACAAGCCCAGCTGCCGAGTTTTGCACCAGCTGTAATCGCCTGATTGCACATGCCGGTAGGCCAGCAAGCAGTGAGTTAGAAAAATCAAGACGGGATGTTACATGCATGGACCAACTTGGACGTGGTATCCTTATCTAAACGAGCCTGAATTTAAGCAATGTTCTATAGCTGAAAGTAGGCAGCCTTGACTGTGGAGCTGATGTGGTTGTCTAACGAGAGGTCACTTTGGAATATGACACCTAGATTTCGAGCTGATTCAACGGGAGATATGCTGGCAGAGCCAATTTTGAGCGTCAGCCTTTCCAATTTGTAAATCACACTGGGTTTGCCCATAACTAGTAAGTTAGTTTTATCATCGTTCAGTTTTAGAAAATTTGCTGCCGTCCATGTGCGGATGTCATCAATACATGCAGCAAGTGAGCTGAGAGAATTCGAGGTGCTCGAAGGCTGGGAGGGATCAAAGCAAAGATACAACTGAGTGTCATCCGCATAGAAGTGAAAGCCTAGATTGTGCTTGGCAATCACATCGGCAAGAGGAAGAGTATAAACCGTGAAAAGAACCGGACATAGCACGGAGCCCTGAGGTATCCCATATTTCAGAGGTACCTCGAATGATCTTTGTCCATTCACGTCAATACTCTGGAGTCTCCCACTTAGATAGGACCTGAACCATTGTAGAGCAGTGCCAGTGATGCCCAGGCGAGGTGAGAGGCGCTCTATAAGAACTTGGTAATCGATAGTATCAGAAGCTGCCGAAAGATCGAGCAAAACAAGTAGAGACACTGTACCCATGTCTGCATTCCTAAGTAGGTCGTTGAACACCCTAAGCAATGCTGACTCTGTGGAAGGGATTAGCTCTACAGCCAGACTGGAAGACTTGGCGAGCGGCGAGAGTAGCCGAGAAATGGTCGAGCACTGTCCAGGGTCGTTGTGGCCGCTGCCCGCGTCTGCGCAAGCCGCCGTCTCTCGGTGCAGTGGATTGGATTCGCTGAGTCACTCCTTTCACTGAGGCGCAGATCCCCTCAGCGACTTCCCGCGAGATCCCGCGAGATGCAGTGAATATCGCCGCATCTAGCGCGACAAAAACCTAAAGACGCGTGCGTCTTCTTCGTCTGCCGCCGAGCGCCTTTCCACTAAAAGCAAGCGCTGCCACGGTGGGCCGAGAAACTCCCAGAGGTCGCGCCGTCCCATTACGAATGCACGCCCACCATATGTGTGGCAGGTGCTCGACGCGCGAGGCCGGACGTCGCGCTTAGCGCTGCGCTGGTGCGGTCTCTCGGCTGCCACGCTTGAGCTGCCGTCCTTCGACTCCCGTATGCCCCATCGATCGGCGGCGCGACTCGGCTCCGCTTCGGATTGGAGCTGCAAATGAACGAAGCGCGTACGCAGTTGGACGCCACTCTCCGACGGCAGAACTCGGACTCGGTCTAGAGGAAACAGCGAGGAGTATTCTACCTAGTCGACGACGTCGCGTCGGTTAAGAAGCGCGTCGTGGCCTCCTCTGCGTCGGCAGCGGCAGCCAGCCGGCCTCCGCCCTCACGCCCCGCCCCCAACGATCTCCAGCTCTCGCGGGATCGATAGCTCGATGCTTGCATTAGAGTGGAGGAGACGCCGGTCGCTTGAGAGTGAACTGGGCGCACGGACCGCGAGAAAGCGCACGGCGGTGCGCAAGAGGGCGGGCAAGTGCGTGCGCGTACGTACGTAGTGCTCAAAGTGGACTCAAGCGGAGAATGGCCGCAGCTACCGCAGGTTAGAATAACAAGTAGTAATGAAATCAAAGAGCAGGGCAGACTCAGCTCAGCAAGAGGGCGGGCGAGCTGCCAGACTTCAGCAATGACCGCCAACAGCAAGTACATGCTGCCACAGAAGCAGCCAGCTGCTGCCGCAAATTTCATATATATATATATATATATATATATATATATATATATATATGAAATATATATATATATGAAATATATATATATGAAATATATATATATATATGAAATATATATATATATATGAAATATATATATATATATATATATATGAAATATATATATATGAAATATATATATATGAAATATATATATATGAAATATATATATATGAAATATATATATATATGATATATATATATATATGATATATATATATGATATATATATATATATATATATATAGAATATATATATATATATATATATATATATATATATATATATATGAAATATATATATATATATATATATATATATATATATATATATATATATATATATATATATATATATATATATATATATATATATATGAAATATATATATGAAATATATATATGAAATATATATGTGAAATATATATATATGTGAAATACATATATATGAAATATATATATATATATATCCGCGTGACGCTGTACCAGCAGTACACTTGAATCTCCGTATACGTCATCTCTTCTCTCTCTCTCTCTCTCTCTATATATATATATATATATATATATATATATATATATATAATTCATTTGTATTTCGCTTAAGAGAACTTGGTCTCTATTCTGGCGCTTCACAAACGTCATGAGGCTCGCTCCACTTACTCTGCTTTCCGAGACCGCGGTTCAACTCCCGATGAAGGTATGACAAGTCGTTGTTCTTTCGTCCGAGCCCTCCGATATCCCTTAGAGGCGATCTTTAGTGCATCTTACATCCGGCTGACAGTGCAGCCGCCGCTCACACTTTTTAGCCCAGAGTGGGCTGCTCGCGCAGTGCGATCGAGATCCGTCGAAAAGTGCTCGCGCGCATTAGCCATAATGCCACGATCCCGCCCCGCCCTCGGCCAACTCCAATGCAGGATCGCGCCGCCGCAGCGCTATTCGCATCGAGACGATTCCGTCGAGCAACCCGCAAATACGCTTTGCCAGAGGCCACGAACAAACAGCGGGTCCACTTTTATCGGTTTTCACTGAGCGTCTGCTGAGCTCCGCTTTCGATGAGCTGTAGCTTCCAAGTCTGCGCCCAGTGTCTGCGCTACATAAATACGAGCTAGTTGAATCAGCGGCCCTTTATTATTATTACGAGCCAAAGTTTCGGAACAGCAAGGCAGCGATCGGGGTGCAGCGCTTCACAGCTTTGTCGGCGGCCCTTTTTTTGGGCCAGGCCCAGTCAGATTTCACGCCTGGGTTTACTCGCCGGCGATCGCCACGCGATCGCTGTCCGTTCCTCAAAGACGGGCCACTGCTGAACGCAGCACCACTCGACGCATACCACAGCTCCGACAGACGACGCGGCCCTGAAGCCGGGCCGAACTCGACGCTCAACAGCACCGACCGCCACCGCCTTGCCACAGATGAAAGGTTGCCTCGCCTGGACCGCCGCCGGCGGCCGATGCCGTCCACGAGGGCGGCGAGGAGCAGAGAGCATGCAGCAGCGCGAGCGCTGCGCGGATCCAGCGCTGCCGCCGCAAATGGCGCGAGAGAGGCGCGAGCGCTCAGCGAGCGTCTTTTATGAACGACCGCAAACGGCTAGCAGCTGAGCGAAATATCGATCAGCCCGCCGCCGCCGCCGCCGCTGCCGCCGCGCGAGGGGGCGTTGCACCACGGCCGCCGATCGCTAAACGAAGCTGCGCCGCCCTATCGACTTGAATGCGTCCGCAGTAGCCGCTATCTGTCTGCCCTCCGGGGCGCGGCTGCGGCGGTCGGCTGCGGCGGCGCAGCCGACCGCCGCAGCAGCGCAAAAGGCGAGACAGTCAGGGTCGGCGTCCGGAGATCGGCCCGCGCGGTCGCTTATTCCGTCGTCGCCGGCGCCGCCACCGCAGCAGCCGCAGCCGCGCCTTATCGACACAGCGACGCCGACAGAGCGAGACAGACACGGTCTGCGTCCTGCATTCATAACGTGGCAAACCCGCGCCGTTCCGTTTCGGCGGCGGCGGCCGCGCCGGTCACGCGCCGCCGCCGAAATCGTTCCGCTCGACGCCGGAGCGAAGCGATCGCGCGAGGAGCGGAACGCGGATCGCTGCTGCGTCCGGCGCCGGTCCGCGTCTGAAATCTGCGGCGGCAGCGAACGTGTGCTGAAAACTGCTTTACATTGGCTCGAATGCAGGCAGATTCGATCGGTCGTCGCTGCAGGCCCGCCGCTTCGCTGGCCCGCGCGCGCGCGAACCTTGGCTGGAGTGCGGCTGCTTCGAAGCCTCCTCTGATCTTCCGGACTCGGTAGCGACGCTAGCGGTGCCAGAGGATGCGTGCGTGCGTTTCGCGCATTGCTCAGAGCAGCGGTGCGCTGCTGCGCTGAAGAGATCGTAGAACAGGTCTGCCGCGGCGGCGGCGGCGGCGGAGCTGCCCTAATGGGGCTAAGCGTTAGCTTCCTCGTGAGCCGGAGCCACGCAGCCAATGGCGCCGCGATTGGTGGCCCAGCAGCCGGGTCAGCCGACTGCTCGTCGGCCGCCGAGCTCTCAGGTCGGAGGCGACTGCGGCGGCAGCTAGCGCGGATCGGGGTGCGCTGAGCTACAAGCTTGCCGCAGCGGCTCGCTGTTGCCAGCGGCAGGTAGATGCCTCGCTGGCTCGCTCGATGCAAACGGACGAGCGAAGACGCCACGAGTCCGGCGCCAGTACTACTCTGAGCCTCTTTAGACGCGCGTCGCACTAAACAGATCAGCGTGACGTGGCCGCGAAACTCGGCCTCGTTCGCGAGCTCTTTATTTGCCAAGCTGTCGGGAGACTCGAGGAGTATCGACCGACGACGTCGACGATGCGGCGTGACTCACCCATCGCTCGTCGGATCGCCCCGTGCGGCGTGACTCGAAATCTCCCTTCTCTGTTTCTGTCTATCGCTGCCTTTGTTTCCCGTCTCCCCGTCCACCTCCGCCTCGTCTCCGCCCCCTCCCTTGTTCTCTCTCGTTCCCGTTGTCTCCCACACCGTTTCTCTACCCTACTTCCCTTTGTCTGACTCCATTCCTTGGATCCTCTCCCTCCCTTTCTACGGTGACTAGCTCTCTGCGGATTGATGCTTGATGCCCGTATGCATGCAAACCTAGCGCTCGCTCGCCTGTACCCGCGGGCCTCCTTCGCGTTTCATTGCGCCCACTACCGCTCGCCCCCGATGCGTTATAGAAAGTGCGTCGAGCGAGGCGATGCCGTGCTACTTCATCGCATGGGACGACGTGCGGGATAGCCGATTTGACGCCAAGCTTTCAGCTGCGGCGCGGTGGCGAGACGGCGACGCAAAGGAGTGACGCCAGGTGTTCGAGTCCGTGCGCGAAATCAATGAGCGGATTTATGCGAGGAGGCCGCCGCCGCCGCACGCACGCTCGGCGAGAGCGAAGCTTAATAGGCAATTGCCTGTCCGTTATTAGCCGGCTGCGGACTGCGGTCTTAGTCACCGCTAGCGACATAAAAGGAATGAATCAGGATATTACCTCGGCGCACTGGCAGCGGCAGGCATTGCTAGCGCGCGCGCCAGGCATTGCCTGGCAGCTTCGGCTCCGCGCGCGCTAGCAGAGCCATCTGGCGGAGCATCTCGCTTACAGAGCCATCCAGCCAACCGTCTCGCCCGCGGAGCCATCTAGGGAAGTATCTGGCTTGCCTCCTGAGGTCTTCGGTGTTGAGGATCGGGGCGCGAGCGCCGTCTGTTCGCTGACTCGATACGTCACCGGTCGCCTCTCAGAGCCAGGGCCAGACAAGGAGACTGTGCAGGATGCCAGGCCCTCTCGCCCAGGCAACACGCTGAAGAGAATGATATCATTCCACGCGGCGGGTGACCAGTGCGCTAGCCCTGAACTTCCCGACGAGCCCCTTTCTCCTGGGAGTGCCTGGCCTGCGAGCTAGAATCTGTACCCTAACCCGTAGACGCAACGTTGGAGCCACCTCGCTGGCCTTTGAAGTAGGATGGCGTGCATTTTGACGTCGAGAATCGCGCAGAAGCGATGTCGGTGCCTCCCACAGCGACGGTCCACGAGGCTCCGATTGTGCGGGGGGGCGGGGAGGGGTGGGTAAATCAGACAGCCGTCTAAGACGAATACGTTTTTATTTCACGTTTATCAAGACCTTCGATGCCAGAACGAGGCTCTTTGGGTGGAATTAGGGCACCGAACGGTGCCTGCGTGCGGTCGAATGTATTCGCGCTTCTGACTTATCTACACAATCAACGTTCGATTTATCTACGCTGCACAGCCTAACTGTCTACTTAGAATGTATTAGAACATAGTAGGTTCGCACGAAGAGCCAGCCAGAGACCGCGAGTTAAAGTTGAGTGCCGCAGCTGGTAACGTAGCTACGAAGCAAGCAATACATTCTGTGGCTCCGACAGCTAGCATAGACGGCGGCATAGACGCATATCGTCACTTTAGCTCGCAGGCCGCGGTGTCTGGCACGCCTATCCTGGAAAGTTAGGGCTGCCTTGCAAACACACCGAGATCACCTTTGAGTGGGCTCAGCAGGACTGGTAATTGAATCAAAATGAGCAAATATAAAAACATAACATGTGACTCACGAACGAGTTTATATTGGAGCATCGCATGGAGTAACTTGGCGTTTTGTTTTAGCAAAACTCTCAAAGCAGCAGCAAAGCTACCGACTTACATGCTATACGCCGGTAGGCTGCTGTAGAAAGGCATTTCGCCTCGCCAGCATGGCCACCGCTGGGACACCCTGTGACAAAGGAAAACTCGCTGTAAATCGCTCGTTTGACTCTTTGGCTATTGAGCATTTCAAGTAAGCTGTGGCAATTGATTTATTTGCCGAATCCATCCTCTATGCCTCGACGCTTGCAAAGACCCAGGGAGACAGATCCTTTGAATCTTACGAAATAAATTTGTTCATTATCCTTATCCTGAGAGTCATGCCAAGTGACCAGACTGCCTATCGGATCCTCTCACTAATCACTCGCCATGCTTCGCGGAGTGCGATAAGATTACGACAGACAAGTCTGCCTACTTTCAACTACATAGCATTGCTAAAATTCGGGCTTGCTTAGACAGGGATACTACCTCTAAATTGGTCCATGCATTTGGGACATCCCACCTAGCCTTGTACAACTCACTGCTTGCTGGTCTAACGGCCTGTACAATTACTAGCTTACAGTTAGTTCAAAACTCTGTAGCTAGGCTAGATTGTATGTCGTGCGCGTCGGAGTTGCCACGTCGCACCATTTCTCGCCGACCTGCACTAGCTCCCAGTCAAACAACGCATCGACTTCAAGGTTCCGTCACTCACTTTTATATCCCTTCATTCTCTGGCTCCAGCCTACCTATCCGATCTACTGCCCCACCAGTCTAAGCATCGTACCACTCGCTTTTCGGAATCTAGTCGTTTAGCTAAACCTCGTACAATCGTCAAATTCTTTGGAGACCGCACCTTTAGCTCGTATGCTTCCAAAGCCTTGAACTCACTTCCGACTTGCGTCACGACATCCCCTGACTTGACGACATTTAAAAAATAAGCTAAAAATGAATCTAGTTATCACAGCATTTAGCGGGTCTATGTGATTTGTCCTTTACGTGCTTATGCGTGCTGATACTGTGCATGCTGCCACTAACCATACTTGCATGCTGACCCCTGTGCATATCACCTCTAACCATCTTAGCTTGTTGTCTTTGAGCGAACTGCCACTAATTATTCGACCATGCTTCCAGTGCATGATATGTGAAGTGTCTATAAAGAGATTAAGTTCTCTGATGGCGCTATACAGATGTATTATTATATGTATAAATTTATATATTTCATGTAGGATATACAGGTATGCTGAGGGTTACCACGGCGTCTTTAATGTCGTAAAGCCACCGTATTATTGTCACACCCCTATGACAATTGAAATAGTTGTCGGACTAGCCGAAGCAATTGTCGCTCGCTCTTCGCTGAATTTTAAGTCGCTCGCAGTCCGCTTGAAACATTCTTTCAAATCTCTTGAACTGAGCTCACTCCCACCGATCGGAAGCTTCCGATTGGGGCAGCCACTTATCGCCACGCGGTACTGAAACTTGCTTTATTTGAAATGCTTCTGCTCTCATGTTGATTCTGCGCTCCAGAAATCGTCTCTGTCTAGTACTGGGTGAGCTGCATTCTCCACTGGCACGTCACATATACGAGAATCCCCACGAAAGTAATGCAAAACGGGGCCTAGCTTAGCGCACGGCGACGCTCGCTTGGATGCGCACGCGTGGAAACCCGCAGCGCGCGACTCCCATGCCACGTGACCACGACTGGTGGCGGAACCTCAGCGTCTGGCATCGACCAGAGCCCAATCACTTGGAATCGGATGTCGCGTGCCACTCGACGCTTCTCAGTATGGTATCGCCAATTCGCCCGCTGCAGTGGGCTTTTCTTAAGCGCTTACCGCCTTGGAGAATAATTGCTAGGGTACGAAGTTGCTCCTTTTGTGTCATCGAACAACTCAACAAGCGACCTTCGCTAGCAATAACGATAAGAAATACGCGCGATATACGCACCGCGATAAGCGCGGATTCTCAAGGGCTGCGGACTGACTGAGTCGAGTCACCTTCGCGCAGTAGCAGCAGCAGCAGCCGCCTCTCGCCCGCTCGAGTCAGGTGCTTTGACCTCTTGTGCTCGGGAGGAGGAGAACGAGTCTGCTGGAGCCCATTTCGTTCCGCTCTCGATTGGTTGAGTATTAACAGACATTACGCCGACAGAGCGCGTAGCGCTCCTTCCTTCGTCAGTTCCGTCGACTGTGAGGAGTAACTCGTCCCAGGTCGAGTAGTGGACGGGCATTATTCGCAGGTTCCGAAAGGTGGACTGCCCCCGGAATGAGGACCTAGCAGTGGTTTCACGGTTCCGACACGTCTCAGAGTGGGCACTAGTCTGGGTGTCCACGGATTTGGATCATACCCGCAATCCGTTGATGCAATCTTCCTGGTGGCCAAGTGACAATTCAAGAGCATTCGAACCGGATGCTCGAATTCATGTGGCGGCGAATTAAGATTTTTGCCCATCGGCACTTGACGCGTGTAAAAATCTGATTTATTCGGCGGAGGCACACGACGGTGTTACTGAGCCCAGCTCGGCACACGATTGGGTCAATATGCTGCAGCACTCGCGAAGTTACTCGGGGTCACCGCTTAGTAGGACTCGAGGTGTGTGTAATGTACTGTTAATGACACGCAAGTAACCAATCAAAGCGCACGCAAACAAAAAAGACCGGTTCACTCAGGCGGTGCGAGAGGAAATCTGAGCGAAATAGAGGCGTCTTTAGCTGAGACTTAAATAATGCAAAGTCGTTGCAGGTGGTGACAGAAGCCAAAAACGAGTACCGGACTTTCGGTGCATGAAAACTGAAGGTCCGATCATCTAAAGATTCCAGTTTCATGCAAGTGCAAGGAACAGCTAGACGACGGGAAGCCGAGGAGCCGGTGGTAGCAGAACACCCCGGAGGAGCAAGCAGGCTGGATAGGTTCAGGCATGGTTCAAGCATTTTTAGGGACCTGTAAGCCATATCTGGAGTATTTTAAAGCGATTCGGTACTTGATCTGGAACCGAGCGTGAAGCTCAGACAGATATTAGTATATTTGTGGCAGCTACGCCGTCGAAGGACAGGCCGTATGAGCCGCTGAGTTTTTGCACCAGTTGCAGTCAATTAAGAGCGCAGGCCGGAATTCTTGAATAGAGGGAGTGGCGTTAATCAAGATATGACGTCACAAGCGCCTGAGCTAGTTATCGCTCGCCTAGGCCGTCGTATTCCTGTCTAAGATCGTAGCCCTGATTTTGACGAGGTTCCTCAGCTGAGACCCGGCTGACTTGACTGAGCGTAAGCAAAGTGTTTATTCAACGACAAGTCACTTTAGACTTTGCCCAGATTACAAGCAGACATCGCGGCTCTGCTACGCTAAATGAACTAATCCTGGGGTTGCGATCTCTCAATTTGAGTGCGGCGACACTAGCTAGCTAGGCTAGCGAGCCCATAGCGAAATTAGATTGCTCCAATTATCGGTAAGCTTGAGGAAAGTAGTGACCGTCTGAGTGCAAGTGACTCTGAACAAGAAAAAGAGGTCGACGAGATAGGTAGGGAGGGGCGGCCTAGAAAATAGAATCGCTTTGGAAAAGGTCGACTGAGATAGGTAGAGCTGAGCGCCGGTCGGGCGTAGAAGTGGAAGCCTACTGCGCGTGCACGCATAAAGCAGCGTGAATCCACATCCAGGGACCGGAAGCGGAACTCGGCGCTCTAGGTGCTACTCGTGGCGATGCATGCGGAGACCTGGCGGCGGCCCCGAATTGAACCGGCCGGCCGGCCTGCCGAGTCGGGTTCGCCGCAGCGTCCGAAATCCCCGCCCCGAATTGCTAGGTCGGCGCGCAAAGAGCGCTCGCCGAATGGGGATGCGCGAGGCTTCGACCAGACACACGCTTTCTCGCTGCTCGCGAGAAAGTGACGTCGCCGTCGAAGCTCCTCGAAGCCAGAAGTTCGAAATCAATATGCATCGCGGAACACTCGAACCCATGACCTATAGCCAGGCGGCGGCGGCGGCGGCGGCGGTGGCGGTGGCGTTGGTCGCGCGACTGTCGCGAGCGGAAACCGTGCGCTCCCTGCTCCAGCATCGGTAGCCAGGAGATAGCCGGCGGTGGCCCCGCTACACTGGGACCGCCGCTGGGACGGCATGCAGTGCTGACGCGACGCGCGCACCCCAGACTTTTGCAAGCAGTCCGTGAGCGTCACTTTAATCCTTTTGATAGTCGAGCGCTCTCCAAGTCTACAAGGGAGTAATTTAATTCCTTGCGTAACTGCTTAATGAATCGTCTCTCTCCTCTCTCTCTCTCTCTCTCTCTTTCTCTCTCTCTCTTTCTCTATCTCTCCCTCTCTCTCTCAGTGGAGCGGAAAAACGAAAGAGCCTTGGCAATGGCTTGCCGACCGGTGCGCCATTGCGGTCGAGCCTTTGCGCCCCTATGCGCGTACATGCACGATCTTTGATTTATTTTAAAACGCAACCTGTTTTTCGGGTACACACCATTTGTATGAATACTCTGTGCTCACAGGTTCTATCCACATGTTTTTACTACTTTGCACTGCACATAGAGGAAGCTGCAAGACTCTAATCGAGCGAGCCCACGTGGTCGTAGCAAGCCGAAAGCGAGATCAATTCGCCAGAATAACTTCCTCTAGTCACGATGCGGCAAGAATAGTGGGTGCGACCCTTAAAGTTACTTGCGGAACACTATCTATGCTCACAGAGCAAACGTTCGATGCTGCTAATGATGTGCAGCTTGAAGATAGGCTTAATTCGTGTTCGGTGTATCTCCTCTCGAGAGAGAGTTGCTTTTCGCGTACGCTATTTGCGGGTCTTGAAAGCCGCTAGTGCGCGCACTTGCTAAGCTTCATTGAGCCGCACCGGACGTTCGAGCTCGAAGCCCGATCAGTCGTAGCCAACACGCTGGTCGCTGCTCCGGTGCACTTTGCGAGTGATAATAGAAATGCATACTTTGAAAATGAAGCACGTCAACTCACTAGTAGCTACAACATGCATGCATGCATGCATGCATAATTTCAGCACGCGCGACCACGTAAGGACAATGGACGCGAACTGAGCCAATGCCGATAAGGAGCGCCGTTGACTTTTCTGCCTTCGTCCTAAATGCCGCCAATTCGGGAGATGGCGTCGCGTCAGCCGGCAGCAAGCTCCAGGCTTTGGGAGCACGCGAAATGAAGGTAAGGTCTCTAAAAGACTCTGTGAGCTCGGCTAGGAGAAGCAGCTAAGCGATCCGAGTCAGAGGAGCAGGTGATACTAGAGGATGGCCTGAGAATTAAGTATTTCATGCAGGCACGCCGAAGGATCAAGACCGTGAAGTGGGCTAACAGCGAGTGACAGCCCTTGACACGCATTCGCTAGATTTTTCAGTCAGCTAAAGCAGTTGACTGCAGCGCACTGGTGCGCTCAGCCATCGCAGCAAGCATCGCAGCATCCCAAATCGTGCATTCGACAATGCCACCTCATCCCGCGCCACCTCGGCGAACGGAAAACACTAGCCGGAAGCACAGACCAAGGTCTGGCTAAGGCCGCACGACGGCGGCGGCGGAGCGCTAATTGTCGCCGCGGGGAATAGCGACCGCACGTATCGAGTTAACTCGCAGGGCTGGACGCCAAGAGCGGCGCGGCGCTGACGCCGACGATGCTTCTCTGGTGCGCAAGCGATCTGTGCATTCAAACGAAGATAAAACGACAGAGCGGAAACATTAGGAGGAACGAGGAAAAACGTGCTCGCTCGTTGCATCGGGTGAAGGCGGAGAGTCGGACTGATGGGTGGGTCGAGAGGCTAAAGCCACGGTTACGTCCTCGGCGCGCACGAGGCAGCAGCGGTAGCTGAGGGCTTGGATAAAGGCGTTGGGAGACGATTGCAGCCACGCGGCGCGAGTTGAGGCGGGGCCCCTCGTCGAGAGGCTGCCCCACCCACTGTCACAGCAGCCACCATTCCAGCACTCCCCTGCCCATTTTCGCGAACATCCCTGTGGCCCCTTCCAGGAAGCCCGATAGCCCACCCCCTGAATGGCTAGCGGGCTTTCTCGGAGGGGAAACTAATTAAATAATAAAGGCTTGCTGATTCGGCAGAGTAGCGTCTTTGTGTAGCGGCAGAAAAGCCTTAACCGTTGTCGCCGCGGCGGCCGCGTGCAGTGGGGCAGTCGAGGATTGCCCCACTGCACGGCTCGAACCCATGATCTCGTGGATCGTGAAGAGCGAGCGAGCGAGCTAGCGAGCACCTGCGTAAGGCCCCGGGCTTAGACTTTGCTTAAATAGCTGCCCTGGAGGCTTGTCGCGTGCGCACTCGGGAGGCGATCCGAGCAGGCTGACGTCGCGTTTCTTGCGCTGGTTTTTTTCGCCCAACGGCTAAGGTGCTCGCCTAACGACCGATGAATGCATTCGACGATGCGTTCGGGCCTCGCGGCATATGTGAAGCGCCGGGAATGTAGAGATTCGAACTCTCTCCTGACTTGCGTCACGACATCCCTTGATTTGACCACATTTAAAAAGAAGTTGAAAACCCACCTATTTAGGACAGCATTTAGTGGGTCCCCGTGATTTGTTCTTTGTGTGCTCATGCTCGCTGACACCGTGCATGCAGCCACTAACCACACTTGCATGCCCACCCTGCGCATGTCAACCCTAACCACGTGATTCTTGTTTTTCCGAGCGTGATACCACGCACCATTCGATCGTGTTTCCTTTGCAGCAAATGTAAAGTGCCTAGAAAAAGATTTAGTTCTCTGAGGGTGTTATTATTATTATTATTCAGTTCTCAGGGCGCTATACAAACGAGTTATACTTTATTTATAAGGTAGCGATTACTTTCTGTAGGGCTGCTAAAGAAATAGCTTTCTGTAGACAAATCTAAAGAGATCCGCCGAGCAACGCGTACCTTCAAAAAGAAGGCCTTGACCTTGCGTCTCTCATGTCCGTCGATGTCGACGTTTTTAGCTGCCTGCCCCTCGTCAAAATTCTGGCTGCATCCTTGTTAGTAGCGCTGGAGGCGCGCGCGCGGCCTGCTGATGTCGCTCCTCCCCCCCCCCCGCACCGGGTGCGTTCGTACTAAATGTCCTGAACCGGAACCTTTGCCGCGTCGACCTTCGCGACAAAGAAGCGATTCGAGATCGATCAGCCCGGTGCTGTCGCGCCGTCGGATGAAGCCGCCGGTAGCGCCACTTCATCTGGATCCAACGAGGGACGGCGGCTTTCGGCTACGATCGAGGCCATCGAGCGGACTGCCCCCTCCCTCGAGCGTCCGCGCTATATTGAGGTCTTGCCGCGACGCGGCGGAGCGCCGCCGGCCGGCCCTTGCCATCGGCCGTCGACCGGCCGCTGCTGTCGAAGAGCCGTCGGCTTGCCTCCGGCTGCCTTGCGACAGCCGCGGACTCGAGCTCGGAGGTGACATTGGGTAAATAGAACTGCGACCTCGGTCGCTGCTCAGCGCCGACTGCCATCGAGCTCATTAGGTAATGACGGAGCCAATATTAGCGCGTTGGCGAGGTTTCTTCCTTGGCGCCGAGCGACGCGGCGGCGAAGCCGTCTCCAATCCGTCGCCGAGCCAATCGCCGAGGCCCGCGAGTGCGCGGGCCGTGCTGCGAACCGTCTTTCCGTCGCCTGCCGCCGCTCCCCGAAACGCGGCTCTCACGCGACGCCGACTTCCGACGGGCACGACTGCGCCGACGGGTCCGACTGGGCGCTCGCGCGTCCCCATGGCGAACTCGTTCTAATTTCAGTCTGGCGCTAGGATGGATGCGGCAGACCCGCCTTTCCTTGACTCGCGGCGATCGCCAAATCTGGCTGGCTAGCTAACGGACGCACGTCCGGCCGGACGCTCGCCGAGCTACGATCGACGGCTTCACTCTCTTTCCGACTCGGATAGATCGAGCGGATTGGCACACCGTCGATCCTGCACCAGCCGCGCGCGCTCGGCGCGACCTCTTTTGTCAGTCGCCGTGCTCGCGTGGGCGGGAGTTCGCTTCGTTGTCTTCGCGTCGGCTGTCGTCGGCTGCCATCGGACCCAACGCCAATGTCGATGGCGCGTTCGAGCAATCGTAAAGATTTTCGGTCCACCAGTTATTGCCCCTTATCGTATATTAATTTCCGCGAGAGCTCGGACGCCCATCTTACGTCTAGCTAGGCCCTTTAAGTGGCCGGCCCTCGACGTGGCGGCCGATGCCTCGTCGACGGCATGTAGCCAGCTGCGGCCGCGTACAACTCACTTCTTTACTACCCGGGTCGTCGTGGGTTCGAATCCTGCGGCAGGCAGGGATACCAATCACCCACATCGGGCGGGAGACTGGTAGCCGGGCTGGGGCTTTTCTGCCGCTACATAACTGAGGCCGTTGAATCGGCGGCGTCGGCGACACTCCGCCCCGCCAGGGCACCGATGAGATGAGTTCGCAGAGATAGCGTTCGCCGGAGAGACGCCGTGCAAAGTCGCGCTTCGTGCTGCATGAACTCGCAGTGCGTGAACTCGCAGCGCGTCGTCGACCACGAGGCTCGAGGGAGGGCGAACGTGTTCGGCGCAGCAGTGGCGCGGCGAGGCGCAGCTCTCCTCGCTGGCTGCCCAGCCTCGGCTTCGCAGCTACGCTCGGCTCGCGGCTACGCTCGGAGCCGTCTGGGCTGCGAGACGGGTTACTCCCCGAGCCTTCGATGCTTTCGCTCGCCTCCCCCCTCCTGCCGCTGCCCACCGACGCGGCGGCAGGAGGGGGGCGAGCGAGCGTCGCAGTCCCCAGCGCCCGGTCGGCCCCGAGGACCTAACGGTCGCTCCCGCACTCTCGCAAGAAGGGCGGACGCTGGCGACGCGGGAATAGGCTCGCTTTGGCTAAATCAGACGGCGGCGCGGTAATAGAGTTAATGCGCAGACGCCGAACGCCGGATGCTATCGCCTTATTGATTCCTTTGTTCGAATGACACTGCAGCTGCTCGCCGGGAACTCCGTTAGCCGAGACTGCAATAAGTACCAGTCGGCGTTGGACGCGATTACTCGCCGCCCGAAGGCCGCCGCCGCATGCGACGGCTGCTGGGACCGGCGGCGCTTCGGCTCACCTACGGCGGAAGTACGCCGGGGCTGCCTGCCTCGAATCTTTGATTGCGCCTACCGACCACTAGCGCAGCCCCCCTCCAATCCACCCGCGGCTTCGGAACAGCGGTAGCCGAAATACGACTGCAGTAATTAAGCAAACATCGACGCGGTCTGCCTTAATGCCACCGGAACCGATGGCGGCGGCCGCCGCCGGCCGCGTCGGCTCTGGCACCCACCGCGGACGCGACGAATGAGGGGCGGCAGCCGGCCGCGAAACAGAACGCATTGTCGGGCTTGCCCTCGACCTGCCTAGCTACATAAAAGATCTAATCATGACGCAGAAAAGAAAGCATCAGCTTCGAGCGGCCGCAAGAAAATAGCAAAACAAGCGATACACGGCCGCTCGTGGGCAAACAAGGGTCGCCTATCTGGGGCGGAGGGCATCGCGAGCAAACACCTCGGCCGCAGCCCGTGCGCACCCGCCAAACTCTGCCTCGCGCCGCCGCACTCCCCCTCGGCGCGCACTCGCCAAATACGCCGGCTGCTCTGTCGCGGTGAGAGACAATGTCAGCGGGTGCGAAGCTGCACGGGGCGCGCGCGAGAACAAATAAAGACCCGAACGAAACGGCTGGCCATTGTCGGACAGAGCATCGAGCAAACTCGATCCGCCCTTTGTTGTCTGGCCCGACGGCCAGATATTTAAATGCGAATAATGATAAGCAACCGCTAAGCCGGCCCGCTGGTTCGCGAGGGCGGTCCAGCAGCTGAAGCGCTAAGCCCATTAGCGGGCAGTTTCCCTAGTGCGGCTGGCTCGCAGCAAGGATGCCGCCTCAACAGCTCGCCATCCCCCCACTGGCTGCTGTCCTTCGCTGCCCATCAAAGCCGCGAAATGCAGCCGCATGAAGTCGCAGCTGCGTTCAGTGGCTTGCCCCCCCCCCCCACAGACCGGGCGGCTAAGAAAACTGGCCGAGCTGCAATGCATCCGGCTGCAGCCCGTGAGCGACTGCGAGCAGGTGCTGGCTTCGGGTGTCACGTGCCTGGGGGCAGCTGGCGCGATGCGACCAGCTTTCGCAAAAGCCTGCAGCAGCAGCCGAAGTTCAGCCTCATCAGCAGCAAATATTCGTATATTTATATACTGTACTGGTACTTATAAGACGCCACTATCTGCTGGCAATAAAATAAAAATATTCTTAACAATGATCTCATAAAGCACCTGCAGCTGTTCAGCATCAGCAGTTAGGCAAGCAGCACAAATGCCCGGGTAAAAAAGTAATGGATCGAACCACAAATGCATCCAGTCTTGATTCAATTACGTAACATCAAACAAACGCACACTCCTCACAAACGACCACGGCCCGAGGAGGCGCAACCTCGCTGTGTGTTAAAACTAATGGCAGGCTATACAAATCCGGCACTGCAACACATCTACGCAGACAATAAATAACTCACTTGCCACACATTATAAAAACATACGCAGTAAAACATACAAAATTAAAAACAGAATTTACCTCGATAACAGAAAATAATGATGTTCGAAACTAACTGAACATTGCATTTGGACAATGCAGTCCAATAAATAACTGGGGATGTGATATCAGCAGCAGCAGCGCCCTCGCAGCAACTCCAGCTAGTTGCAATAAGTAGTGGTGGGCTGGGACAGGCTGCTGGGCAAGGTCTGCTGCCCGGGTTGCTGTTTAAACCTGGCGGGAGACCCCGAGAGAGAGAGAGAGAGAGAGAGAGAGAGAGAGAGAGAGAGAGAGAGAGAGAGAGAGAGAGAGACTGAGAGAGACAGAGAGAGAGAGAGAGAGAGAGAGAGAGAGAGAGAGAGAGAGAGAGAGAGAGAGAGAGAGAGAGAGGGAGAGAGAGAGAGAGAGAGAGAGAGAGAGAGAGAGAAAGCGAGGGTCGCTTGAAAGCAGCAGGCCTCCCGAGAGGAGGCATCAGCGGCATCGTACGCCAGGCACTGCCCAGAAGCACTCAGCTCAGCAGGACAGCAGTCATAGCGGGCATCTGGCGGTAACATCAGAAGCATACGTGGCCACGTCGGCGGCCGCATGGGGATAGGCTGCCAGGCAAAGGCCGCCCGGCATACAAGGCACGTCCGGCACGGGGCTCCCAAGGGAGCGGCAGCCGGAGCTGCCACGAGATGGCAGCACTGGTGCCGCCGTCACGACTGCTGCTAAGCCGGTACCACACGCCATCTCTCGAGCAAGGTGTCGGTCGCGAGCAAGGGGCAGCGGCAGCCTGCAGGACGCGTTGACCTGCTCACGGCCAGTGAGACAGCTGCCGTTGCTGCTGCCGCCGCCAAACGGTTGCAAGCACGGCTTGTTGGGCAGAGGAGTGCCAACAGCAGCCGACGAGCCTGGCAGCAAGCTGGGCACGATGCCTGCCGCTGCCACACCTTCACCACCGCTGCTGCTGCTGCAGCCCCCGCTGCCGCCAGCTAGAGCATCCGACCAGAATGGCATCCTGCTGCAAGCGTTCGACGACTCTGCCGTGGCTGCTGCTGTCGCAGCAGCCTCGCAGCCGATGCTCTTGCCGAGCGCCTGGACCTCGAGCAGACGGTCGAAGCTGTCCGCTCTGCCAGTGCTCCTCAGCCTGCGCAGACCGAAATTCGCCATGGCAACAGCCGGCTCGGCCCTGAACGAGAAGAGGTCTCGGGCTGCTGCCACTCGGTCGGCCACTGCAAGGTCACACAGGCTGTACGGCATGGCGGCGGCTCCGGCGAGCCCCGCTGCGGCGCCGGCGTCCAGAGAGCCCGCTTCGTCGAAGTAGGCCGAGTCAATGCCGTTGCAGTGGAAGTCGTCCTCGTCGGCCGCGCCTGCGCAGCTGCCACCACTCTCCGATCCCGACAAGGATGACGACGATGACGAGCCACCAGTGCGCGACGCAATGTGCTTCTCGATCTCCAGCTTCGCCTTCTCCACACTGTCTGCCAGACCGGTCACCTCGAACACGGGCTCCTTGTCGCGGCTCGGCGTGACAATGTACGTCTGCGTGCTCTGCTGTATGCGCTTGATGGTGGCGCCCTTAGGGCCCACGACGAGGCCAACTACGTGGTAGGGCACTCGCACCTGCACGGTCACCTGGCTGGGCTGCTTGCACGCCGAGCAGCCGCCGGACAGCAGTGGCGGCAGCGAGGCTGTGATCGCCGGCCGGCAGCCGGTCACGGCTCCGCCAGCGCCGCTCGAGCACACTGATGAGGCAGCGGCCGCGGCCTGCGCTGCAGAGGCAGCGGCGAGACTCATCGCTGACGAGGCTGCCACAGCAGACCCCGAGCTGCTGGCCGTCGCGCTGCTGCCACCGCCGACTGCAGCCGCGCTGCTGCTCCTCCTCGTGGCTCGGATCTGGCTGAAGTGATCTGCTGCCGACAGGATTTCACGCTTGGCGCAAGCCACGTCCTCACGTCGGCCGGTGACGACGAACACGGGATCCTCGCCCCTGACTGGCGTCTTGATGTACGTGTTAGTCTTGGCTCTCAGAGCTTTAATCTTGCAACCTGCCAAGTACACGGGGAGCAGCATCTTCAACTCAGGTCGTCACCCAGTTAAGTCTCGACGGCGGCAGGCGGACGGACGACCGGGCGGACGGACGACCGGGCGGACGGACGACCGGGCGGACGGACGACCGGGCGGACGGACGACCGGGCGGACGGACGACCGGGCGGACGGACGACCGGGCGGACGGACGACCGGGCGGACGGACGACCGGGCGGACGGACGACCGGGCGGACGGACGACCGGGCGGACGGACGACCGGGCGGACGGACGACCGGGCCGACGGACGACCGGGCCGACGGACGACCGGGCGGACGGACGACCGGGCGGACGGACGACCGGGCGGACGGACGACCGGGCCGACGGACGACCGGGCCGGACGACGGACGACGGACGGGCCGGACGGACGACCGGGCGGACGGACGACCGGGCCGACGGTCGACCGGGCGACGGACGACCGGCCGACGGACGACCGGGCCGACGGACGACCGGGCCGACGGACGACCGGGCCGACGGACGACCGGGCCGACGGACGACCGGGCCGACGGACGACCGGGCCGACGGACGACCGGGCCGACGGACGACCGGGCCGACGGACGACCGGGCCGACGGACGACCGGGCCGACGGACGACCGGGCCGACGGACGACCGGCGCCACGCCGAACGTGACTGCACCGAATGCTCACGTGCACAATCAGCAGATAATCCTGCAGACAGGCGGGCAGGGCAAGGCGAGCACGGAGCGGGGGAGGAGGGATTGGGAGTGGGTTGCTGGCTGAGGTCACGAAGGCAACGGGTGGAGGGCTGAGCTGCTGACCGCGGCGCTGATCGCTTGCTGGTTCGGCGCGGCACAAGCGATCGGATCCGAGGCACAGCGGCAGTAGCACAGCATCGACGGCAGCTGGGGCACGGCGAACGAGCACAATGGGGTGACAGCACCGGCGGGGCATGAGAACAAAGGAACGCCGGAGCTGTTCGGCCGACGAGCGGTACGCGACAGCTGGCCGGGGCCGCGCCGGACAGGCTACTCACCTTGTCGACCGACAATCTCGGCGACGTGCTCAGAACTGGGCACCGGCACACACTCTGTCATGTTCGAGCTCCGGCGAAGTTCCCTGGCGGCTTCGTCGTGGTACTGCGACTCTAACATACCGCCGTGTGCACCATTGCTGTACGGGTTGAAGCTCAGCATGGTGAGCTGCAGCGCCAGTTCGAGAGCTTTCTTGTCTTCTCTAGCCGACGACGGCATGCTCCCGCCAAACCGGTTGATTACAGTCGTTGGCATAATATACGCCGATCCGGCGAATACGGCCTCGCTCGCACAGTCTCCGGCGGTGTGGGAAGAAAT
This sequence comes from Cristatella mucedo, assembly GCA_009760855.2. Taxonomy (NCBI): domain Eukaryota; kingdom Metazoa; phylum Bryozoa; class Phylactolaemata; family Cristatellidae; genus Cristatella; species Cristatella mucedo. The sequence goes on along the minus strand of WPIO01000001.1, from coordinate 18,541,780 downwards.
ACTAGCCCCAAGCCAAGTTCAGTCAATTGTGCGGCGTGACTCACGGGCAGCTTGTGCTAGTGCTTTTGATTGGTTGCCGCTTCGAGTGGGTTGTCTCCTCACCACTGCCCGCTGCCATCCCTTCCAGTCGGCCTTGGCCCGCATCCGATGGGTATAGCGCTCGCCGCTTGCACGGCTGAATGGCTCAATCGCCTTGCGAATGGATCCAGGCTGTGAAAGAGCGCCCCACAGAACCTCTGGTTACATTTTCGAATGGTCCTGGCGCCGCCGGTCCGGCGGGCGGTCGAACATGCCTCGCCAGGCTCGCCGGACTGTCGGTGACATAACGGGAAGGCCTCCGTGGCTGCTGGCAGGCAGTTGCGTAGTGCCATTGACTGACGTCGCTCTTGACAGCTGCTTTTCCGCCATTGCTTGACATGTAACGCGGCAGCAAGACGCCGTGTGTTTGCAAAAACCCCTTCTGCAGGCGCCGCGTCTTAAGCTCGACGCAGTAGCGGGTGGGTTGGGTCGAGCCCGACTACCAGTCATCCCACAACCACGGTACTTGTGTGGCGAAAGCGGCTGCATCGGGTTTTTGTGTTGTTAAAATTAGCAGCTTGACGCTACCCAGAGAGAACGTTGGCGGAAGTGGATAATGGTAGCAGGGATGGATGGAGGGTGGGGAATCGCATTAGCCGCCCGAAACCTTCTCCAGTGGTTTCGCGTTAGCTCTTCTCCGGATCTCATGGCGAACGTGCGTTTCGGGTCTCCGCCATTATTTCGTTACCGATACTCAATTCCGAAACTGGCTTGCGGTTGAGCTGAGGCTCGCGTGAACTTCCCAGTGGGTAGAGCAAGCCCGCATGCTGGCAGGATCTCGTGGCGCTAGCGCTTCTGCGAAACGATCTGCCTCAGCTCACGGGCGGGTGGCAGCCTGGCGGTAGTCTCGTACGGTGGGGCTGAGGCGCTTTGGAAAAGCTGCGCTGCTCAAAAAGCCGATAAGGAGGCAGCTGCAGGCGGCGGTGCCGGAGAGGTGGGTCGGCGGTGCAGCTGTGTTCTTCTGTGAGATGGTGTACGGCTCTGTTGGCTACCGAATTCGTACCGAAACCCCTTTAGGCAACGTAGCTACCAGAGCTGTAAGTTTCGCTGGGGGGGCAGGGGTTAGTCATTTAAAGCCGGACGGGACTTATCTGCAGAATTCATGCCCTACTGCTGCAGCAACTGACATCGACTGTTGCCGATCTGAGATATGTCGTTCAGCTGGGATTTTAGATTTCCTCCGCCGCCCTATCCTTAAAAGCTGCATAGCTGCAGCGAGCTCATTATCTTGCAGCTGTTGATTCTACTTAGTGTAGCGACTACACTTTCTTGCAGGACAGAAGTCAGCAAGACTTGCCTACAGCAGGAAGCCTACAGGTAGACAGCATTGGCTTGCCGAGCGGGAGGGGACCAGCGGTCCTTGCCTCCCTAAACCGAGACCTAAAGGAGCATACCGAGCAGTTGCAACCTGACTCACACCACTCCTGCCCTCTTGCGATTGGTTGGCCGTCGATCTCCTGGTCAGCCACTCCTGGTCGGCAGGCAGACTTGGAAAAGCTACTGGCAATTCGGCCATATAAACATGGTGAACGGGCTCCAACTGAGTGCTCGAACTGAGATGGTGAAAAATACCACGCGATGAAGTGAAAATTCCAGGAGGAAAGCATCGTGGTCAGGGCCGGACTTGACGAACATTACCTCAAGCCATCCAGCCAGTCTAAAGCACTAATTGATCTGGTCCTTAGGCTGGAGTTAGCACGCCTGAGCCGCGTCCAATTTTTTCAGCATATGCAGTTAATGCCTCGAATGGCCAAGATTCGGGGAGATTTAGGTGCTGTCGGCTGCATCTCCATTGCCTCATTTTAGGTAACAGCGGCCAGCGGTAGCTTGAGTAATGTAGGCGGCACGAACAGTAAAAGTAAGAATGGTCGTGCGAGAAGGCAACCAAGAGAGAGTACGTAGTGCAGATAAGACACAAGAGAGAGTGCGATGGACCAAGAGAAGAGTAAATAACGTATAAATCGTTGACAGTCAACGTCGATCCATACCCTAAACCATGAAAGTAGCTATGCAAGCATTTTATTCACTTATTTATGCAAGACAGGCACGAACCGAGCTTACATGCCAACATTATACAATAAATAGAAATATATATTCTTGGAGATACGTAATACACTTAACATGGACACCATGCAGAGCAGATCTGTCCGATGACTTGGTCATGGTCGTCAAACAACGAACGACTCCACAAATGATTGGCTTGTATCGACACTAATTATCCTGACATTTCTTACCATGTTCACCTGTTATCTTACCTTGCTCTCAGTGAGAAAAAGTGTGAATGCTAAGCCACAGCACAGTCAATTTAAAAAAAAACTAAAAACCAGACTTCTTGAGGTTTGGCAGACACAGTCGAAGGTATGCCACTTCAGGACTGCAGTGAGTCCAGTGATTTCAGTGCCTCTTCGAGCTTCTTGCGGGCAAGAAGCACACGCTGCTCTTGCTTTGCTATGTCGTCGTCAGTTACAATCGCATGCTAAAAGAATCAATGCAGTCGACAGTTATGCAGCCCTACTCCAAATTTGGGGATGTGCTGCAAGTATAATATAATAGCCAATAGATACTCCTAGCACAATAATAACACCGATTGCACACCTCCCAACAATTGACTCAATGCTAAATTGGTAGCACAAGAAAAGACACAGTACTACCTTTAAGCTGAAAAGCATGCACGAGTAACAATTGCGTTGCGACACTCCAAGAGCCCTCTCATAACTTCTATTTTTTTGGTATTTCCCTCCATTACTGCTCAATCGACCAAAGAAGAGCACGGGGAGTTGCTGATTTGACTACATTTGCTCAATACAAACTTTACAGAAAGAATACCGTGACAGAGCTCCACGGGTTTTTTAACTTTTCCGGCTAACGCTCGTTGGTATAAGCAATTGAATAGCTATATGTTGCTAAGTAATTCCAGAGCTGGAGTCGCATGCAGTGTAGCTGAGCCCGAGCCAAACAAGGCAAATCTTCACAGTAATGATTTGGACTATTCTATGCTTTCTTAGAAAACTGCATCGTAATGCAAATAGCTCTACAATATCAAATAAAATTTACCCCATCAACATTAACCCACCAAGTCCACGGCAGCTGCATAAACTTTTGTGGCTAGAAACAGGAGTAACAGGAAAGCCAAAGAAGATAGGAACAATAGGAGCACGAGCACGCAAGCCGACCACACCTATCCAATGAAAATACCAAGCTGATTAGAAATGTCATACAGCTAGCTCATTAGCAATGGAGGCATCAGGTTACATTTTTGGAAGAATGGGGCTGCAGCAGTCTGACTGGCCCATAATGAAGATGGATGGCACACATCGTGAGAAGAGGCCAATAATCATAGAACGACTAAGAGCTCAAGCAACAAGCATTCACGAGCACTTTAACGCTTGCTCAATTGTATGGCCAGGCCACTGCAGCCTGGGGGTGGTGGGCATTGGTCATCAGAGCCTGGTTTATAGATTTAGGAGGAAACAAGGATGTTATTCGAAATCTATCTGCATCCAGTGCAAAGCCAGATTGCCCTGGAACGGCAACTACCCAATAAAGAAGTCTTCAGGCTTCATTACAGATGGAAGAAGGCACAGGAAGCCTGACCTATAACCAAACAAGGAAGTAGGCTGGCATGGAGAGGGAGAGAGAGCAGATAGGCCAATAGCCAGCTGGACATGGACCCTAGCCAGGAAAAGCTTTCCTATCATAAACCAAAAGCTTCATTGAATAAAGACAACACGGGAAGCAAGACAGACAGGCATTAGCGAGAAAGCTGCAATAGCACTACACTGGAATTGGTCAGCCCAATTGACACAGACAAAACACAACAGCCGAGATCCACACACTCACACAATAACTGGCAGCTGCTTTAGACCAAGTGCGTGCAACGTTTGCACTACAACGCAAACAACAAGAAACTACAGCAAAAAACCACCCTCGACGAATAACTCTTGTAGTAGATACTCCACAGAAAAGTGTCTGAGAGCTGCTAGATCCCCTGGAGCACAAACCACGTACGAGCAAGACATCTAGGTAGATCTAGGTAGCATCTAAAAGTGATTTCAGACATCCGTCACATTTCTACACCATGATAGAGGTTGTGTTGCTACAATCTAAAAACAACATGCCAGCTTAACTTACCACGACCATGAGTAGAAGTATGGCAAAAAAATTAAATGCAGTGCTTTAAACATAGAAGCCAAGGTCAGAAATCGTGGCAAAATTAAGCTATTATTACTGATACAGTTTTTGATGTACACATCAACAGCCGATCAGCTAAAAAGACAGAACATTCGTGCCTTAAGCTTTAGAAATTGCTAATGGACATCCATCTCCAAGTAGTAATTCGCAAGATCAAACTTGCACCATAATTGTCTCAAACCTGGTGGAGAATGCCTTATCATGAAGACATGAAAAGATGGTTGTGAAAGCTTACAGTCGAATCCGTGTATAGGAATATCGAATATAGGAATGCACCGCTTTTAAGAAAGGCAGTTATTTGACCCAGATTTTTGCAATATTAGTCTCATTTCGCATATGGGAATGTTCTGAAACTGAGAATGCCTATTTGCTGGCCCAAGCGTATTCTTACAAGCAGAGTCGACTGTACTTACAATGCCACCTACTCCATTAAAAGCTTTCCATGATGCATGCGCAACACAGTATCAAGGAATCGAGGAATGCTAATCTACAGCGAGCCTAAAATTCCCAGAGAGGGCTGTCGTATGCTGAGGCCCCATGGCGGTAAATGGAGCAAATTGGCATGGATCCGAAGAAGGGAGTACAAACTCCACGAGTAGAGACAAGCTCCAGCATTCCTATGAGCAAGAAGATCTGCCAGGATACTAGCTAAACCTTTCCTCAGAGGTGTGGCTCACCGTGTCACATTGGCTAGCCATCTCTTAGCTGACAAAGCATATGGGCAGCACCCGTGGCTTGGCAGCTTGGGGCCGGCCGGAAACAGCCTCCGGGAGGCAAACCAATGCCTCCAGCCAGCTTCGCGCCAGAAGTGAGAAGAGCATCAAAAGTTGTGCCTGGTCGCTTGGCTGCCGGCACAGTCGAAATGCCAAGACCAAGAGCAGCTGCAAGCAAGACTCTCGGAAGGCAGTTGCAATCACTTTCAGACTGTATACAAAGAACTGTGAGCCACAGGCTTTTCTCAGCCCTACATACCAACTTCAAAACAACAAACAGATCCCCACCAAGTAAATGTCACGACAATACAACCAATGACAACCAATAAAAAATTGGAGGCCCGCGTCGGCTGCACTGAGTCGATATGCCCAACAGTTTAAGATCCAGTCGATTTCCAGGCCATTTCTAAGGCTGCTCACAAGAAAGCCTCTTGTACAAAGCTAAGCTCTTTTCTACTAACCTTTGGAGACCGTGCATTTAGCTCGTATGCTCCCAAAGCCTGGAACTCCCTCCCGACCTGCGTCAGAACATCCCCTGACCTGACCACATTTAAAAGAAACTTAAAAACACACCTATTTAGGACAGCATTTAGTGGGTCCCTGTGATTCGTCCTCGATGTGCTTGTGCGTGCTGACACTGTGCATGCTGCCACTAACCACATTTGCATGCTGACCCTGTGCATGTCACCCCTAACCATATTGTTCATTTTGTTTGTTTTTCAAGCATGATTTTACTTACCATTCAATTGCATTTACCTTTTCAGCAAATGTAAAGCGCCTAGAAAGAGATTAAGTTCTCTGAGGGCGCTTTATCAAGTGCAATATTATTATTATTATTATTATTAAGCTCTTTTATTTTCTCGTGTGTCTGCCAATCTGCTGAAGAAAGAATGCCGGCCTATGACGCTGTAGTAGTCACATACCTGCATGAGCGGCTGGGTAACATTGATATGCACGCCCGGGTTCTTGAGAAACTTTGCAGCTGATTGGCCTTGGCCAATCACGGGGTGAGCATTCGTGTGCAGTGCTGCCACGATACTCTGAAGGATGCTCTCAGCATTCATCTCAGGCAGCACGCCTACAGATACAGGAAGTGCCTAGTAATGGCAGCCTCACCTACTATCGGTCATACACAACACGGCTTCAGGAGCCTGGTTAAAACAACATTCAACACTTCAGATCAAATGAAACTACACTTGCAAGTGACTTCGGTACAAGCTATACCACTGATGCCAACGCAAGATACACTGTGAGCAAGATGACAACGCCACTCTGACAAACACAGATAAGTGTATGTAGACCACGGTGACCTCACGTGAATGTATAAACATAGGGGCTAACATGCACAGGGATAAACCGATAAACCAGTTCACTGCATATGCTGTTTTCATGGCAGTACCATGCTGACAATTACAGTGCATATGCAATCACAACCTTAAAAAATATATTCTTTTCAATAATTACTCAATGCAAAGAGTTGGCACTGCTAATACAACCCAGCAGTTTTTAGCTCAAGCTATGCTGAACACCCACGTGGGCAAACAAAACGACAAGTCGAGTCCAAATCACCTACTGGTATTCATTTCTAGGGCTACAATATGGCACGTCCGTTATGTTATGGGCAAACCCAGTGTGATTCAGAGATTGGAAAGGCTGACGCTCAAAATTGGCTCTGCCAGCATATTTCCAGTTGAATCAGCTCGAAATCTAGGTGTCATATTCCAAAGTGACCTCTCGTTACACGACAATATCAGCTCCACAGTCAAATCTGCCTATTTTTAAGCTTCATAACATTGCTAAAGTTCGGGCTTGTTTAGATAAGGATACCACGTCCAAGTTGGTCCATGCATTCGTGACATCCCGTCTCGACTTCTGCAACTCACTGCTTACTGGCCTACCGGCATGTGCGATCAGGCGATTGTAGCTGGTACAAAACTCTGCAGCTAGGCTTGTCTGTCGTGAGCGTCGCAGCTGCCACATTACACCACTTCTCGCCGACCTGCACTGGCTACTAGTCAAGCAACGGATTGACTTCAAGGTTTTGGCGTTCACTTTTAGGTCACTTCATTCTTTGGCTCCAGCCTATCTCTCAGATCTACTCCCCCACTAGGCCACGCATCGTACCACCCGCTTTTCGGAATCCAACAGTCTACCAATACCTCGTTCAAACCTCAAATCCTTTGGAGACCGTGCATTTAGTTCGTATGCTCCCAAAGCCTGGAACTCCCTCCCGACTTGCGTCAGAACATCCCTGACTTGACCACATTTAAAAAGAACTTATAAACACACCTATTTAGGACAGCATTTAGTGGGTTCCTGTGATTCGTCCTTCATGTGCTTGTGTGTGCTGACACTGTGCATGCTGCCACTAATCACATTTGCATGCTGACCTAGTGCATGTCACCCCTAACCATGTTATTCATGTTGTTTGTTTATCGAGCATGATATTACTCACCATTCAATTGCATTTCCCTTTGCAGCAAATGTAAAGCGATTGAAAGAGATTTTCTCTGAGGGCGCCTTATCAAGTGCATTATTATTATTATTATTATGTCCGTAGCAAACCTCAACAGATTATGTCGTACTTTTGAGTCTATAAAGTCGAGCAAGTGGGACACGAGATGTATTCGTCTACTTAATTCGCTATCACCAGGCGGCATTAATGGTGATAAGTGCGCAGCAGCAGCAGCCCAAGCGAAAGTCAACCTGAAAGTTCGATTATGGGGCTAGTTACAGTGCATATCAGTTACTAAGTAAACGATGCCACCATCCGACTGCAATCGCAGATTTCGATGGCAGCAAAAGACTGATGCACAAGCAATCGAACTTGCACGACCGGCAGATCCGATTGCAGTACCCTGTATCCTGGTTGGAAGGTCAAGGGGCTTCAACAACTCCTCGTCTTCATCACAAGCATGAAGGCTTTGTAGAGAACGTTCCCAGAATAACTAGAACATAAAAGCAGATTTCCCATAAAAATTCACGACATGAAGCAGTTCATTGCAGCCACAGAAGTCTGCTTAACCTAAGTGCTACATACAGCACGAGTGAGCATAGATTACAACTTTTATTAAACATAGTTAAAGCCCACACCACTTAAATAAGTAACCCTAATTGTTAGATGCCAATACGTGAGGCTTACGTGAGCATTTTGCCGGTCGATGTAGGCCTACCTATTTCTAATAGCTGATATAAATTCTTTTGTCTGTGTCTGTCTGTGTGTGTCTCTCCCCCCTCTTTGAAGGCATGTCAAATGCCCCAAGCGAGCATATGTAAGGCCGTTAACTCTCAGAGGCACTGATGGAGCACCAAGACCCAACAAGCTAAAGAACAAGACATCGACAGATAATATAAGGAGCACCTGAACATAGCCAAGGGGACCAGTGGGACTGGGCATTGCAGAATAGGTCATCAGTATACTGAGACACCAAACCGATAAGTCTCGAAACATGTGGTTTTCTCTTAGCTGCACCGGCAGCGAGGACAAACAAACAGCAGTAGCATAGCCATTTTTTGCTCTCAAGATAAAAGCACACAGCAAAGAATCAAAACAGCCAGATAACAATACCTAACCATACATTTGGTGATAGCCAGCCAGCTAAATCAAGAGTCCCCGGTATATAGCAGACTTAGGCATAATGAGAGCACACATTCTGTGTGTGTGTGTGTGTGTGTGTGTGTGTGTGTGTGTGTGTGTGTGTGTATGTGCAAGGTCAAGGTAAAGGTCGGCTGACGCAACAGTATCTTTATATAGAAGAAAATTAGTGGCTACCAACCCCCCTCCCACTTGCAGTAGGCAATAAAGCATTGCCAGCAACAAGCTCAAAGAACTCACAACCTAGGTCACCATCAAGTGCGAGCACTTTGCTCCTGTGTGTGCATTCGTGTGTGTGCGCCACGTGGCACGTGTGCCTGTAAGCAAGCAGTGTGTGGTCTTATCCATGGGACATATGCCACAGAAATCTCCTGACTTGTTCACATTTAAAAAAAGAAACTAAAACATATTCTTATCACTGCATTTAATGGGTCCCTGAGATTCGTTCTTTATGCGCTTATGCATGCTGACACTGTGCATGCTGCCACTGACCAAACTTGCATGCTGACCCTGTGCATGTCACCCTAACCATGTTATTCTTGCTGTTTATTGAGCCTGCTACCACTAACCATTCGGTCGTGCTTCCTATGCAGCAAATGTAAAGTGTCTAGAAAGAGATTGAGTCCTCTGAGGACGTTATATCAAAAGCATTATTATTATCATTACTATTCACATTTACTTAACCTTTGTGGCTAGATGATGTTATGGAAGGATATACATGAGCACATTCATGATGTTCGTGATGTGCCATGTTGATCAGCTCGAACGGATAGGGCAGCTCCCCAACGAGCTGGGTGTGGCAACACATTCCAAGACCTACCTAGCAATCTCAGATGTAGCCAAGGGCAAATGCTCAGAACTTTTTTGGGACATCTAAAAACCATTTGTGTCAAACAAAATTATTCTATCAGCAGAATAACCGAAATGAAACGCCCAATAAAGTGATTTTAATTCATTATTAACGAGGTTATAAAATAGTAATTAGTTGCTGTTCAATTAATAAGAAAATGAGTGGGTGACCTCACAATACTTGATTATTCTCTTTGTAGTAGCCTTCATTGCACCCAAAGCTTCAATTTCTTTTTCGAAATTTGGAGGAAAGTTACTATTGTTCCCCGGCTCCTATTTTTTAATTTCCCTTGAAATGTAAAGTTGGAAGACGGTTAGATTTCAGCCTGGAGAGAGTTTAAGGATTTAATATCATGGGATATTATAACAGCCTCCAAACGGTTTTAAGTCGGTTCGACGCACAGCTTGATTGGGGAACCAGTGCAGGTAGGAAAGAAGTGGTTAATATGGCAGCTGTGAAGTTCACAACAGACCAGACTGGCTGCCAAGTTGTGTATGCTCTGAAAGTGTTGTTTTACTGCATAGGCAGAAAGACATACCAGGAGCAAGTTACAGACAGAAGTATAACTAAAATGTCATAAATGCATGGACTGGCTTAGCTGCCTTAGCCCTTATTTAAGGACGCACCGAGCACATGGATTTTTAAGGCATAGCTCCCAGTTCCCCTTCTAGAGTGAAGGGGTCGAGGCCAGAAACCGGTCCATGCTGTTTTTTTTTTATAATATGGTCACTGGCTACATCACACATTTTCTCAGTCACTGGCTATATCCCACATTTTCTCACTCATTCCACCTGACGGATGTTCGATAATAGGCTTAGCATGTTGCTTAAAGAGCTAGGTGGTTCTCCACAGCCGCTTATCACGTGATAATACGGCGGCACAAAAGGCTACAACAAAAAACTAAACTGGAATCTGCTAAGGCAATTAGCTCTGTAGCTTGCCTAGAGCACGCATTACCGAGTTACCTTGACAGCTGTACCGACATGATGCAAAGTAGGTCAACAGAAACCCAAGTCACAGCCACCCGATGTGAGTAAAAAAAAATTAATAAGTGCAGCGTGACCAAAGAAGTGTCTGCAGACCTGTCGTGGCTGCTCCTGCAGCCCATGCTTCAGGTCACTCCTAGTCGTACCGTCTGACTGATTCCGAACGACGGTGACAGGTTGCTTAAAGATAGATGCCGTCTGTCTAATTGGCAAAGCCAGTGAGGAATCGCTTCGAAACCCTAAAAAAATCAACAAGACAACGAGGTAGGTAATACTATCCAGTAACCACCGAGTCATAAAAGAACATTAAGCATTCGTAGTTGCATCTAAGGCTGCTCCATTGACCACAGTTAAATGGTGCAGTAGGGAATTCAGCAGAACTCTTTTCAATTCTTTAAATGCCCTAGTATAATTAGGCAAATAAGAAGTTAACCGGAAACAAACTTGGTTATTAAAGTATGGCTCCCCATTGAACCATCGTCTCAAAGGAGGAAGAGGAATACTTCAGAAAAATGTAAGTAATACTGTTTTAAAGTCGGAACATTTCTCATAGAAAACCAGCTCCTAAGCATAGCCTACGAGCAGCACCACACATCGACTGCATGATTCTAGAAACACATTTACCACCTCTGGTTCGGTAGGTGATATGTTCAGCTCTTGAGGACGGCACAATTTATTCTCTTTCTTCATAGTACTATATTACTGCATATTCAGCATTATATAAATGCAGCCAACGGTTAAGCTAAATTTCTTTTTTTTCCTTGATAACAGCTTGAAGGGCTACACAGCCCAGCAAGTAGAGTTAGCAACACATGTCAAATTGATCAAACTGCTCTATATAAAAAACGAAATCCTGCCGGGTTGTCAGCTAAGTAGTACACTGAGCACTAGGCAGAGCAGTAGCCTGAGTCGGTGGCATACGTGCACTACTCTAGATTGCAACAGGTGACTAATCCAAGCAGGTAGTACACATAAATAACACCTAAAACAAGCATGCAATTTTTGCTCAGCGACATCATGTTTTTGAGAGAGAGAGAGAGAGAGAGAGAGAGAGAGAGAGAGAGAGAGAGAGAGAGAGAGAGAGAGAGAGAGAGAGAGAGAGAGAGAGAGAGTCTTCACCAGCAAGATAGTGGGTTCGAGTCCTGCAATTGGGCGAGATTTTATTACCAACTGCAAGTGGTGGTGATGGTCGATAAGGCACTGCTGCTGCTAAACCTGCTAAACAAATGAGGCTGTTAAATCAGCTAAGATTCAAAGAGAGAGAAAGCGAGAATAATAATAATAATAATAGTAGTAGTAGTAGTAAGGCAGTTGTATAGTGCCCCCAGAGAACTAAATTTCTTTCTAGGCACTTTACATCTATTGAAAAGGAGGCACATAAATTGGTTAGTGATAACAAGTACATTGTCATTATGCATAAGCACCCAAAGGACAAATCACAAGGAGCCACCAAATGTTGCTAGGAACAGGTGCGGTTGTGGCTTCTTTTTAAATGTTGTTAAGTCATGGGGATGTCGTGACGTCAGTCGGGAGGTAGTTCCAGGCTTTGGAAGACGAACCCAAGGCACGGTCTCCAAAGGATTTCCGGTTGGTTGGAAGCACAGCTAAAAGTTTTGTCGTTCACTTTTAGGTCACTTCATTCTTTGGCTCCAGCCTATCTCTCAGATCTACTCCCCCATCAGGCCAAGCATCGTACCACTCGCTTTTCGGAATTCAACAGTCTACAAATACCCCGTACAAACCTCAAATCCTTTGGAGACCGTGCATTTAGTTCATATGCTCCCAAAGCCTAGAACTCCCTCCCGACCTGCGTCAGAACATCCCCTGACCTGACCACATTTAAAAAGAACTTAAAAACACACCTATTTAGGACAGCATTTAGTGGGTCCCTGTGATTCGTCCTTCATGTGCTTATGCGTGCTGACACTGTGCATACTGCCACTAACCACATTTGCATGCTGACCCTGTGCATGTCACCCCTAATCATGTTATTCATTTTGTTTTTTTATCAAGCAGGATATTACTCACCATTTAATTGCATTTCCCTTTGCAGCAAATGTATAGCGCCTAGAGAGAGATTGAGCTCTCTGAGGGCGCTTTATCAAGTGCATTATTATTATTATTATTATTATCCTTATTAAGACTTGAGCCAGAAGTGCAGGTCGTATGATGCCTAGCCTGATTGGGAAGTAGGTCTGATAAGTAGGCTGGACCAAGAGAATGAAGGGACCTAAATGCGAGCGAAAAACCTTGAATATGCTACTTGATGGGAGGCTAGTGCAGGTCAATGAGAAGTGGCTAGTGTGGTAACTGCAACACATTGACGACAGACAAGCCTAGCTGCCGAGTTTTGCACCGACTGTAAGTGCCTGATTGCACAGGCCGGTAGACCTGCAAATAGTGTAACTATAAAAGTCAAGAACGTGTGTCAGAAATGCATGGACCAACTTGGATGCGGTATCTCGGTCTCAGCAGGCCTAAATGTTTGCAATCTTACATAGCTGAAAGTGGGCAGACTTGTGACCAAGGGTGGAGCTGACGTGGTCGTCGAGTGAAAGGTCACTTTGGAAAAGGAAATGCAGATTTCGTGCATACATGCTGGCCGAGCCCATTTTGAGGGATAGAGGTTTTATAATTTCTGAGTAACACTAGATTTGCCCATAACTAGCAAGTTGGTGTTAGAGATGGGTTTCGGGAGCATGGATTTTTGGAGGTTTTGGAGCGATATCAATATCTGCAGCTGATAGGCATTAGAATGGATGCCGAATGCCGCAGGACTTAAACAACGAAGGAGAGTCATCTATTCGAGTATCCCTTGACAATGTCAACATTCATTAGAGTGAACCAGGCTTTGACTGGCGTACCGAAGCCAGCCCTCGTAAAATGCCATATTGTTAACCCTCACGAAGCTTGACTATGAAGGGGGCCTAGGCATAATTGGTTTGCTTCTGCCGGCACATCAAATAATGCTTAATGGGCAACGGCTCCAATCCCCAGTCCGGAGGATGAGGTGGCTGCTTACGAAAAGCTTCTGATTGAGCAAAACCTTTGCATTTGACTGTATAGCTCAGCAGGTTGGCTATTTATTACTCGGGCACCTATAACACCATTATAAGATAAGACGCTTGCTTTCCTGGAGTCTGCATAGCCTTGTCTGGAGCCTCCGACTCTTACAGTTCAAGCATGCTAACAGTCACCGAAACGACAGACATGTCAAACCCTTCCACAGCTTCCGGCGAACAGCCGGTTTGCTACAGAGGGTAGCCAGCAGCTACTGAGTGCGAATTGACTGAGCAACTTTTACCGTTGTGCCTGATTTCAGCATGGTGCCAGACACCAGCCTCGACGTACTGCAGCCAGCCAGTGCCAATGTGCTGAGCAAGCAGCACAAGAGGAAGAGGCACCCAGTCAAGGCAGCTTGGCTGGGCACTGTACCACTGACACTCGGTCTCACCGAGCAGGGTAGGGGTGGAGTGGGTGCTTTATATCCACTCTGGGGACACTGGGGCTTTTCTCTAATCATGGTGGAGTTTTTACTCTAGCCTCGGCCGACCTCCACCAACCATTCCATTTCCCATTGTGGTCATGCTGCACCAATAGATAGATGGATAGATAGATAGACTAATTAGGGGGTGGGCACACTGTTACTCGGTTCCTTGACTTGTTGTTTCCCAGAGCAAAAGCTGGCACAACTGACCTCGGCTAGTATCAGCAGACTTGATTCTGAGAAGCCCCAAGTGACATGACAAAACCCACGGGGAAGGGGTGGTGCTAGACCATACCAGCACCTGTTGCCATCCACAACAGACGATGGCATTATATCTGCTTACCCACTTCAAAAACTTGGCGTGCCCCTTGGCTCTACCTAACAGCCGATATGACAAAACGTGCTGATGTGTACACTGGCAGCGAGCCTGCTAACTGGCTGAAGGGCCGTAAGACTATCTCTCATAGGAAGCCGGCTGCCAAGATCAACTTGTACACATATACACTCGTCAAAACTCGAATGGCTCTAATAACACATTTTCAATCGGCTATTCGAGCAACAAAGGAACTTGAGACAGCAGTGAGAAATGCATTCTATGTGGTCACGAGGCTACGACATGCTACTGGATGTCACAGTTCATTAATTAGTACTGCAGAGAGCTGTGCTCGTGCAGACCTCCTGAATCATGCAGATACTTTCACTGCAAAATTGCAGTGTGCAGAGTTGTTGCAGCATGCTGGACAAAACGAGCTTAAGTGGACCACAAGTTTTGCTCTCTTTTAGCTGTCCACCTTTATCTATCTTTTTTATCTATGATAATAATAATAATAATACATTTGTATAGCATCCTCAGAGAACTTAAAATCTCTTTCTAGGCACTTCACAGATGCTGTAAAGAAAGCATGACTAAATTATTAGTGGTCAAAACATTCGCAACGTCATCAAGCATAACATCGTTAGATGTGACATGCAATAATAATAATAATAATAATAATAATAATAATAATAATGCACTTGATAAAGCGTCCTCAGAGAACTCAATCTCTCTCTAGGCGCTTTGCATTTTCTGCAAAGGGAAATGCAATTGAATGGTGAGTAAAATCATGCTTGATAAACAAACAAAATGAATAACATGGTTAGGGGTGACATGCACAGGGTCAGCATGCAAATGCGGTTAGTGGCAGCATGCAGTGTCAGCACGCATAAGCACATGAAGGACGAATCACAGGAACCCACTAAATGCTGTCTTACATAGGTGTGTTTTTAAGTTTTTTTTAAATGTGGTCAGGTCAAGGGATGCTCTGACGCAGGTCGGGAGGGAGTTCCAGGCTTTGGGAGCACACGGTCAACATGGAGATACGGTTAGTGGCAGCAGGCAGTGTTAGCACACATAAGCACACAACAGAAGGATCACAAGGACCCACTAAATAGTGTAATAAACAGATGTATTGTAGGCTTCTTTTTAAATACCGCCATGTCAGGGAATGTTGTGACGTCAATCGTGAGTTCCACGCTTTGGGAGCACATGAACTGAACTAAAGGTATGGTCTCTATCAATCTCACTGAAGCAAACTAATAGTTTAATACATACCCTTTGGCAGCTCTTGTACCGAGGCTTTTCGCTTATGCTTCCTTACAGCATTCGGAAGCGTTTTGCCATTCCTGAAGTCAAAGCTTGACAAGTCGACAGCATCGCCGAGGGCGCGAGACAGCTGTGGCTTACTTCGAAACTTTTTTCCATCAGGACTGAAAAAATTAGCAAACTATTAGCAGGACAGTAAGAAGGATTTGTACAGCACTAAACACCACAAACAGATGTCGCTGTGGTAGGACAAAATAAGGAACACTTATCAAGTCCCAAAGTATGCAGGAACAATTAACCGTGAGCACGTGGCACCACTCAAGGTGGGTGCCTCTTAAGCAACAGCATACGATGGCCATTATGCCCGGCGAACGAGTTATGAAGTTAAAGATGCAGACTATAGGCCTATAACCGAATACAAACTGCATCATTAAAACGGTAGTACCATGCCTTAACCCAGCGGTAAGGCACTGACTGGCAACTCACGATCCAGTTCTTTATTCCCCCTGGAAACTGCATGCGAGTAAAAGCAGGTAAAGGTCTTCAGCTGTTACATAAATAGGGCTGGTTGAATCACTTTAACTTCACTCTTACTGTTGACTTTTAGCCACACAAAGCGAATGCTTGATACAGCCCTAGTTAGTTGGACCCCTTGTCAGTTACTAATATGTAATGAATCATGCACAGGTGAGCATGTAAAACAAGCAAGACCAGACAACACGAGATCTATGGGGTGCAGCAAAAGCTGAGGGGAGCATTATACATATATATATATATATATATATATATGTATATATATATATATATATATATATATATGTGTGTGTGTGTGTATATATATATATATATATATATATGTATATATATATATATATATATGTATATATATATATATATGTATAATGTGTTTGTATAGCGCCCTAAGAAAAATTTAATCTCTATTCAGGCGCTTCACATAGCCTCCGGGCTCGAGCCCACGACCTCAGCCAGACATTGGTCGGGGCGAGCACCTTAACCGCTGGACCAAGGCACTGATGGCACATCACCAAAAGATTTCATGTAAGTGTGGGGAATCGCGAGACGACTGGAAGCTGGGAAGAAGGTAATGCGAGAGCACAATGGAGCAAGGAGGTCGAATAGGTAGGCTGGTGCAAGCAAATGAAGTAACCTGTAAGCCACACTGAGGACGTTGAAATCGATTCGATGTTTGATAATGAGCCAGTGAAGCTCAGTCGGAAGTGGTTGACCCCGTTGACGACAGACCAGATGAGTGGTTGAGTTTTGCACTAGCTACAGACGATTACCGGCACATGCTGGGAATCCTGAATAAAGGGTATTGCAATGACCAAGATGCAATAACACAAACACATGAACTAGCTTGGCTGTCGTACTCTTATCTATGCTGGCCCTGAGTTTGGCGAGATTCCATAGCTAGTAGGCCAACTTCATTTCAAAGGAAATGTGCTCATCTAATGACACGTGGTTTTTGAAGTGCACCTACATTATGGGCCAACATTACATGAAGGATGCTAGCTGAACCAATCCTGAGGGTTAGGTCTTCAGACTTTTCGGAACACTTAGTTTGCCGAAAACTATTAGATTAGTCTTATCATCGCTAAGCTCAGGAAGTTATTAGCCATCGGTGATAATTGCTTGGCCATCTAGCGAAACTGAGTGATGCTAGCAAAACGGAGGGCAGCTTCCCATTTGTGTGCAGATGCAAATATGCAATTGCCCGGAATTCACTGAACTCGGCCTGGGTGCATTGCATCGCAACGCTCAACATACACATATAGGTCTGAAACTATGTGGTAACTTGGCATGCAAAACTCATTTTGCTCTTTAACTAATCAGGTCAACTGGAATGTTGTGTCTGTCTGGCTAAGTAATCAGCATCAACCGATTAAGATATACACCAGCACTGGTTTGGCCCAGTGGTTAAGGCACTCGCTCCGACCAAGGTCTGGCCGACGACCCCGGTGGCATATGTGAAGCACCTGAATAGAGATTAAGTTATCTTAGGATGCTATACAAATGAACTATATATATATATATATATATATATATATATATATATATATATATCTGTATACAAGCAAGTGCTCAAAAGTGAGCTACTATTACTTGGCCAGATTCCTCACTACCCGACCTGTGTATATAAAAGTTGCTTGATGCTCACAAACTGTCGCCAAGTGGTAAATTTTCAAGTGATCATAATACTTAAGGGGGATGTCAAGCAAATACTTAACGCAGTTTATATGACAATCGAATGTATGTTTAGGGTACCTTCAAAAGACAAATAGGTTAGAAATGGAATCGGAAGTTCTGACGACTACCACCAAAAAGTAAAAATTATTACGCAAACTATGTCTAACCCGGAAGCAACGTACAAATAAAACATTGACTCTGCAGCACATGCGACTCGTATCCCGATCCCTTGTACATTCCATAATTCGGGTAATAATTCACGTATTAGAGTGAAATTTGACATGTGAGATCAGCTCTGCTTGGTGCCACGTGATGCTAGATTATTTTTAACTTCGGTGCTAAATTTTGCTGTATATGTCCATGATACCGGAAAATAAAGTTCCAGGATGAAGGGTACAGAAAAATGTATCCCCATTATCCACGTATCCATTTAATGTAACATTTATGGTGGTAGCCATATATAAAGGTATACACATGCTGAAGATTTTCTCTGCAAGCAGATATTTCTAGCTTTATCTTGTCGAAACCCCATGGGTGAAGAAGAGTAATACCTCACGCCCAGCCACCAAAATCCGGAACTGTAACTGGCCATCTGTGATGGAGTTAAACGGTTCCTAAGGGGAATCGATAAATATGCCTACTTCCGGGTTTCTCAATGTTCATCGCTCAGACGTCTGCCGATGCAATAAGTTGTAGACCAAAACACTGCTTCCTAAGAGCCGAACAAAAACATTTAGGTTAGTATTTACCGTCAACTTGTGGTAGTTCCAACGCCTAACGGCTGAGTTACATCGACTATACTCGCAAGAGGCCATTTGTGGCAAAACTGATAGCCACTAGTGTAGGAGCTAGGCTGCCGACCAGTGGGAATACGTTTTCTGGATTGGTGAGAGAAAATTCACGGTTTTCGGCAAAAGCAATTGCAAAGCCCAAGTGCACCCGAATGCGAACGAAGCTTAAAAAAGACGAATACATTTAGAAAACATTGAAATCAGGGTGGACTAAAAGGCGGCATGAGACTTCAGATCCGAGGTGTGGCACTTTGTACCGAGTCCAAAATATTATAAATGGTAGACAGTCTACTTCGTAGACTGTTCATCAGCTGTCATAAAGCAGACCACTCACCTAAAGTAGACTCACGACTATGCCCAGGTGCACTTGATAAAAGACGACCCGCATTGTTTTATGGACAGACAAAGCAAGTTCACGATATTTGGTAACAGACGGCAGGACATAAGTGTTAGCAGCAGAAAAGATAAGGTGCAACAGTATGGCTGCAGTAGGCCTAAAATGAAAAATCCTTCGGCAAATCTGTGATGGTCCGGCTGCTTAGTTAGAATTGGAGCTCTGCATCAGACCGAAGGTACTGCGGACCAACATGTGTACTTTCAGGTTAGATTACAAAGCAAAAACACTTTGCTAAGGGATCGGTATATTAAGCAAGATACGATCTTTAGCATGCTGCTAGGTCAGTAATGAGTTTTTTGAATAATATAGTATGGTACTGATACAGTGGCCCAAATGGTCACAGGATCTCAACACCATTGAACATGGTGAATGGGATGACATCGGCAGAAGGCTGAGGTAGGGTGTTCAGCCTACATTAACAGCCAACTTTTTTCAGTAAAATTCAGGGTCTACAGCAGAGGAGACAATGCGGAAAATTGTCCTCTGCCCAGGAGGATATGAGAGATCGTAGAGAATTGTGGTGGGGGCGACGGCATACTAAACTCATAAATACCAACAGTATATGCATTTATTTTCGGACTGTCAATAAATACTTTCACACACTTTGCACGGCTTTAGCATACCAGGCATCGTTAAAAATCCTCTAGTTACACGAATGGAGCAGCAGCAACAGCGGCTGCTGCCATACTTCGAGGATGAGTGAGTGCAGTAACCGAAAATAACAGCCAACGGCCGGGTTTAGTTTTTGTCACAGCATGAGTGGATCGGGAGGCAAATAACAGATTAAAAAGCACACCCCAATTCCATCTGCTTCTCGACTAGGCACACTTCACTAGTTGTCCTCGTGCATGGTTACTCGCAGGACTCAGCATTGGTGAACCGTGATGGCTCACTAGGTTGGTAGGTTGCTCTTCCCCACATCGGTCCCGAGGTCGTGGGTTCGAATCCTGCGGTGAGCGATCCTTTGTTGCTGCTGCAAACGGTAGTGATAGCCTTTAAGGTTCTTCTGTCGCTATACAAAAGAGGCTGTTAAATTGGATAGTATTTTTTCAATGAGGAGCTCGTGTCGACGAGTCAGCCCAATTACATGAGGTAGTTTGAGAACGTCTGTAGGTTAGAGTAGGCAAGTCGTCAGTGCTCGGCTGCGAATGACTTTCTTGAGACACGATTAAAGGATAGCTGATTCAAAAGCTTCGTTTATATATGGTCACTGGCGTAGGATAACAGTGGGCGACTGTACGTCTGTGCAAGCACGTGCCACAACAATCCTTCTTCACTCAGCTCCACAGGCGCGTGTCCTGATTCAGCCTGACACCGTGAGCAAAACCAGAGAAAGCTCCATTGGTACAGGGGGGTGGCGCATCTGCAGTTCCTAAGCCAGCCTGGCTTTGCGCCGTCGCAGGCGACACACAAGAAGGCATTGGACATGAGTTGGCTAATGCAGTGAGGGCCAGTCATGCCGCTATCCGTGTGCCTACGGCCAACCTCCTTCGACGGTTTGTGCGCACGCGCACACAGAGCGTCAGGGTCGTAGCCCCAGCTTCGGCCTCGCTCACCAGCGAGTGCCGAGAATGACGCGAGTGCCGGAGCTCGCGGCCGCGGCGGCTACTGCCCGACATGTGGGCGCCCACACCGCACGCACAATCCCGAGTGAGGGCGATAAGCGGACAAGCGGGAAAATACCGACCAGTGCGCGGACGGCAACAGCGAGCGCTCGCTCCGCAGCCGGCCCGAGGTGGACGCGGGCTGGTGCTTACACCACTTCTTACCACTCAACCCGAGGCACTGCCTGTGCTTCGCAACCCAACGAAGCTCGCCAGCGGCAGAGACGACAAGGACACGCGGCCGCACTCGTGCAAGGCCCACTCTTGAGCATGCGCTTCGGCAGCGACGGCGCAGTGCGCGAACGGTCAGAGACGGATGAGGGCTGCGATATTGCGTCTGACCTTATTTGTAATCCCGAGGGCTGGGGCAAGAGCGCTATGTGTGCGGTTAAGTTTTATCCTACCTGAAATAGTACACGTCTGTCTTCCCAGCAGACAGGCCAGACTTTCGCGTGACCTCCTCCCGGCACCATCCCGATGGCAAGTCCGGGCAATCTTTTTTGGATTTGTCCGCAGACATCGAGCTATAAGAAACCCCTCCTAGCGTTCACCATTGGCCGGATATAGTATGGCGGAAACTACCACCCCCGCCCAAGTATCGGTTGGCTGGACGGACGTACTGCCGGCCGGCGAGACGGCATCAGCTTACGAGTACGTTAAAACGCGATCTGACAAAAATACTGGTCTCAATTACTGCATGCAAATTTGATCAACTCAAGTGACCATGGCAATCAACGGAAAGGCACGTACCGCATTCTTAAAACAGCTCCGAGTAGGCGACCAAGGAGGACAGACGCACGCGGGAAGACCAGGGGGTGTCAACTCATTGTGTATGGCGGACGTTCCCGTCCGGTTCTCCAATACACAGACGTACGAACTGCTTGCTTTGAAGATATAATTCAACTCCCTTCAAATTAAAATAAAATTCATTTTCTTTGATAACTTTCTTTTTTCTTAAAATGTGTATAGAGATCTTCTCAGGGTACATATTTTAAGGGTGAGTGTACCCTCGCTAGCTATCTATGCCAATCATGGACGGGTCAGCTTTAGTGACGTCACATTTCTTAAGGAGCATAAGAATGGGCCGCGCGCTGAGGGTGGGCGTCACATTTAACGTAATGGTAGTCAGGAAGTACTTCGGAGCGCAATATTGCATATCTCTCCCAATTTATGGTCTACACATATAACTCGGAAATCGGGTTTTCAGCAATTAAAGCCATTGCAAAAATCCGCCTCCGTACAGCATCTGTCAAGTGTAAAAATAAGCCGTGTGGTTTCGCTCAAGTTATCTCACACGCCCCTTGTCTAATACTCCTACTGAGGCGAACCGCGTACTCGGCCGAGTTGTAAATAGTTTTAATCTGCGGCTAATCTGGCCATATATAGCACAACAGATGCAAATCAGCCGGAATTAGCCGAGTGATTTTGCTCACATGCACTTAAATCGTACTCTCAGCACAATTTTAGCCTGCCGGGTGGACCCGATCAAAGCAAATCAATGGCTAATTGGGGCCTTCTCATTACTTTTATCCCGATGTGCTGACATTATAACAATGGTCGTGGGCTCGAGCCCTACGTCATATAGTGAAAATAATAACATATTTCTATAGCATCCTCAGAGAATTTGATCTCTTTCTAGACACTTTACATATGCTGTAAAGTAAGCATGATCACATGGTTAGAGGTAACATGCACAGTTTCAGCACGCAGAAGCACACAAAGAACAAATCCCAAGGGAATGCTGTGAGCAGCAGATGCGTTTTTAGCTTTTTTGTAAGTCGGGGGGGGAGGGTATTGTGATGTCAGTCGGGAGTGAGTTCCAGGCTTTGGGAACACATGAACTAAGAGCACGGTCCCCAATGATCTGTGGTTGGTTCGAGGTATAGCTAAACGATGTGAGTTCGAAATGCTGGTGGTAAGATGCTTAGACTGTTGGAGGGGTATTTCTTATAGACAGGTTGGAGCAAGAGAATGAGAGTGAGTGACAGAGCCCTGAAGTCGATAAACTGCTAGATTAGGAGCCAGTGCTGATCGGTGAGAACTCGTGCGATGGGGAAACTATGCCGCTCACGACAGATAAGCATGGCGGCAGGGTGTTGCACCAACTGTAAGCGCCCGATTGCAAAGGTCGGTCGACCAGCAAGCAGTAAGCTCCAGACGTCACGCGACGGCATATGTAAAGCGCCTGAATGAAGATTGAGTAGATGCAATATAAAGTAATTGATAAAGGTCTGCAACTCCACAAACCCAAAAAGACTATGTGGGTATCACACAGGTGTGTTTTTCTGTAGCGAACTCAAAGCCGGCTATCAGTACGCACACGGTCAACGTACTGAACACTGCCACAACAAGGTTTCTCATTGGGCGCATAGCAAGCAGCGTCGACTATCACGTGACTTCCCGGGAGTGCAGACATCAACAGCAACACGATCAAAGAGTAGTAAAGCCTGTTGCACTTCGCCAGAGCAGCAGTTCGTAGCCTCGACTGTTCGCACTGTGGCAGTTCCGAATCAAGTTACAACCGTCACGGGCTCCAAAGGGGACATAACCAGATGCAGGAAGGACGAGCACGTCGTTCCTCCTCACGTCTTCATTGAAGGCCAAGCTACCAAGCATTAGTTGCCATTACATTAGTAGTCTTAACATAGCGCTTATATGCGTTATATAGTGGTCCTTACATGCGGCCCTCGCTTTCGTGTAAAATAATAGTCTGGCTTCCCGAGCCGTATATCGGGTCTCCCGATTTCATTACTTGCGTAGCTTCAACCTTAGCCTGCACCTGTCCTACCTTATTATGTCCTACCTTATCACCTTATTTGCCCATGACATCTCGTCGGTTAACCCCAGTGGGTTCATTCCTGCTGCTTTACCTAGCACACTTAAGCTCCTGCTTCTTAGTAATCTCAGTACTGATCTGCGATCAGCAGAAGTTTGGTTGAGCACTGCTACTTCATTCGTCAAAGCATAGCAAGAGATTTTCCTCACCACCAATTTTGGCTAAGAAGGCAGCCAATCCAGCTCTTAGGCACTCAATTCCTCGAAGAGTGCATGCTTTATAACACTCCAAATCGAAAGGCATGCTTATATTACAATACTCACCGATGTGATCGCTTGCCATGAGACTGGCACAAGATGACTGCTACGGGTCGTCAGTTCTTAACCAACACTTCCGACTCAATAAGCTCCGAACGCGCTATAGCGGCTACTGAACTAAAGTCCTTTATCAAAAATGCAGCGCCCTTAATGAGCTCCAGTCCTTCCAGATGCCAGACAAATACCGGTGAAGCTGGCGCCTTGAAGCAAGGCACCGGGTCGCCTCGACAATCGCTAGAACTGCAATACAACATCGTCGCAGCCATAAAGAGCAAACCTTAATTCCCACAATAATTGAGGCTCTTAATGTGGACCAGGCTATTTCATAGCCACAGACAGCCACGAGTGCACAGCACCGTCCATCGTGTACAACTAACGCGCTGGAAGCCCAGAGCACCACTGACTTAGCACTGCATGCGGCATACCGGCCCCGAGGTCGTGGGTTCAAATCCTTCAGTGGGCGATTCTTTATTATCACTGCAAGAGGTGGCGATAGCCATAAAGGCTCTTCCGTCACTATACAAAAGAGGCTGTTGGATCAGCTAGTATTTTTTCCCTTCAGGTAAAGTGTAGGAGCCGCTAACAATCTCCATGCCTGACATTATCTGACTAATATAGCACTCCAGCGCGCCACTGACGGCGTGTCGAGGGACTAGGTCTGACCTTGGGGCGCTACTAAGAGGAGAGTCTGAATATCCTGTCTGAGTGGCAGCACGACTGCTCAGTCTACGTATGAGAGCGGGTGCCGCTACTCAGGCTGATGTGTATGCCAGCCTGCAACAATAATAGCCACGGAGTAGTCGAACTAGAGACTGGAAGTAGTAATAAAACAAAGACATTTTAAGAATGACCATGAATAACTCACTCTCTTTCTAGGCACTGTTGTCATGTGATGGAAACAGCGAACATTTACTGACTAGTGATGATAACAGGTACAAGTATAGCGCCCGAAAGCACATCCAGGACGATTCAGATGAGCGAAGCGTGTACACTGGAAACAGTTGGGTTTTCCGTTTGTAGAATGCCTACAGTCCTACCTTTTACTAGAAGCCTAGGTGACTTTCTGTGTCCTAAGTCCAATAAGATGTCTGCAGCCTTAGAATCCCGCAAGTAAGGAAAAGTGAGAAGCACTGCGAAACGAGGCGGACTACCAATCCAATGAAGTAAGTAAAACGCCAGGAAGACGTAGAGAAGGATGGCTAATTCATTGAGTTTCATGAAGATGAGTGATCTTGTGGGAGATACCCACGAGCTTGCAGCATCTGTAAAGTGCCTAGAGAATTAAGTTCTGTTCTCTGAAGGTGCTAAACAAATGTGTTATTGTTATTATTATTATTATAAGATACTGCGGCAGGAGATAAGGTGCAATCGGCGCTGAAGAATTACGAAAGCCAGATAAGCAAGTATAGGACCAGCAGAGCGAAAGCATCTGTCGCCGTCAGTCTTCAAGCGACAGAAAGCGATTGCTAAATTTTAATTTCCTTGGATGTTTTGGGACTAGGCGGCTGATACTGCTATAGCGGTTCAACTTGGCAGTCGGCGAAACACATGTCTGCCTACAAGTCGTGTAGGCCAGAGTGAGAGGTTCTGCTTGCATCTTCAGTTACTCGAGAAACCAATGTAACCCCTTTAGGAAAGGAAACACGTTACTGAGTTAATCGAATTTATCTAGGCCAATCTGGCTACCGGGGTTATGATTAAGAGGAAATATATGATAAAACTTTTTTCGGCATCTCAGCTAATAGATAATTACGACGGTCGAACCGAAAGACAGGACAGTAAGATGAACTGTAGCAAGTCTTGTAGTAAATAACGAATTATTTGCGAGAGAGAACGAAAGCAATTACTTTGCACTGCGAGCCGTGATGGCACACTAGGTAAAGCGGTTGCTTTCACGACCTCGGTCCCGAGGTCGTGCGTTCGATTCCTGCGGTGGGCGATCCTTTATCGCCACTGCAAGCAGTGGTGATAGCCGTAAAGGCTCTTCTGTCGCTATACAAAAAGAGGCTGCTCAATCAGCTAGGATTTGTTTTTGCAAGAAAGCAGTCTGATAAATATATGTATTCGAGGGCGTTCAGGTTGCCTTTACCAGGCGATCGTCTCCCCGCCGCTTCAACGATTACAAGCTCTCAGTCCCTGAAATGGCTATCCGTTTGTCGGCTCGATTGGTTGGCAGCTCTCTCTTTGCTCGATTTATTTCTTGATGACGTCACTAAGTTACACATCCAGAACCTCGTGTGTTCAAGCCAGGAGTTTGGCTCTCAACCGCAGCAGCTGAGTAGGACAGCTTGAGCGAGCGGTTAAGGTGCTTGCCTCGATCAAGGTCTGACTGGGGTCGTGGGCTCGAGCCCCGAGGCATATGTGAAGGGCCTGAATAGAGATTAAGTTCTCTTGGCGCGCTGTATAAATGAATTTTATATATATATATATATATATTTATATATATATATATATATATATATATATATATATATATATATATATATATATATATATATATATTCCTTTCCAGGATTTCCTGATCGATAGCACAAAAATCCACTGGCAAGTCCATGCGAGCTGACACAGTTACGTTCAGCCACCAATGCTACCGAGGACGGGGGGGGGGGTTATCGCACGGAAAGCTCTGCTTCAGTAGTAGAACGCTCTGTTTCTTATATCCTAACTGAAAAATTGGCGAACAAGCCATTCCTTCAACATGTTTCCTGAGGACTTAAGTGAGTGAGACACTGTTCCAAAAAAGTAAGGAATGCGACAGGCAGATAGCAAGCTGGACCATATTGTCCACTGTCAAGCAAACAAGCAAACCTTATTGCTAGCAAGCAAGCAAACCTTATTATCCACTGCCAAGCTTGATTAGCATGTTTCTAACGGTGGCCTACTTGAATTACTTGAGCACACGGCATTTGGTGCGAGACATTGAAAGTTTGCGCAATGACTGAGCTATCAGTTTTTATTTCTTTATCAATGGGAACAAACATAAATTGAAGTTTGATCAGCTGGTGATCAAACTTCTTTGCTCAATCTAATTATTGTAATTGTGCCCAGTGGAAGTCGTAGAATATTACATTGGGAAGTGAGTGCCTCGCGAGCCAACGGTTATAATAACGCGCCGTCCGAAGACGGTGTCAAGGTAAGAATCGGGGAGATTTTATACGATTATGTTGAGAACCTGGTCAATTGAGGGCAGGACAAAAAAGCCACACGACTTAACAAGCAGATAAACTTTTGCGTCAGACTGGCTTGGCTGCATGATTGAGTAAAAAGGAAGCCCTACACATGGCCAAGCTTTTAAGAGTGGGTACGCAGAGAAAGTAAGATCCTGACCTATTTTCTTGAAACAGTGCTCGGGCCTGTTTTTTCTTATTCAGAGTATTTTTTCAAGTTCTTTAAATGAAGGGATGTGCTCTCTTTATTTTTAAGGGAACGTGATGGCCGAGAATATTATCCTCGAAGTTTCACTCTACAGCATAAAGATTAATTTGTGTATACAAACTGTGAAGATCTGAAGAGCGCCCCAGACCCATAAAAAATGACGGGACACTTTTACCTGGGGGTACAGGTGGTCGCAATTCACCCCCACCCACAGGTCGTGGGTTCGAGTTGTGCATCAGGCGTAGAACCTGTCTTACGGTATCCTCCATATATGCATACTCTCTCTCTCTCTGTCTCTCTCTCTCTATATATATATATATATATATATATATATATATATATATATATATGCATAACAGTTTCCTAAACGGACTTTACATGCCGGGAGTAATGCATAGTCTCTGCCGATGCATATACTCAATATTTTTGGCCAGCATCCTTATTGAGAAAGTCACTTAATCAGTCGCCGGGCTTCGGCAATCATTTTCAGAAATAAGAGTTTTTTCCTGGCGAGATGAGGTCCCACGTTCAGGACGAAGACCTGAAACACTTGAATCAAAAATTACTCGTGAAATTATTCAGTTATTTATTAAAATTCGCAGAATACGAGTGCGAAGCTATAGATTCACCGTGTGAATGTATGCGGTGAGCTACCGCATTGCATGTGAGAAGGATAGCAGTGACTGTCCACTCAAGTGTCGCTTAGTACTCAAAATTATTTTATTCAGAATTATATGTAGGTCATTCAGAAAACTGCCATGCACGCAGTCCGTAGTAGTTTTTTAAAGTTCTTGCTGACACATAGTACGCTGCGGTTTCCTGCTAGCTTACTTCCTTTTGTCAGTGGATTTACGGTGCCACAATTGTATTTTTGCCCTACGAAGCTTTTATAAAGCAAAATTTCCTATGATTTTCGGTCACGCCGTTTTGGCTTCTGGAGCTGAAATTTAGTAACCATTAAGACTGCCAAATGGTTCGATTCGTTTTCTGTTGATTTCGTCCTTTATACCCATCTGGCCAAACTCGGGCCTACTTGTGGGAAGGATAGTCCCCTGAACTTTCCAAAGCGATGCAACATTGCAATCATCTACTAGTAAAGATGTATCTCGGTAAAGATGGTCTCTGAATTGCAGTTTTAATGCAAATTTTTTAATTCAACCACACCGAAATGACATCCATAAATATTGTGAATTCTGTTAGTGCAAATGTCTGCACAGGCTGCCTATCGAGCAGCATGTAAGATCCTATCACTCACCTTCCAGGGCCTTCCATTCTCTTGCCCTCTTGCCTGAGTATGTGAATTCGTTTCACTTCAGAACTCCAACCGCGGCACCTGCTCTTTTGACTATGGTAGTCTACTCGTGCCCCAAAGGATGGAACTCATTACCGACTGGCATCCTGCAATCTCTTGATGCGACGACATTCAAAAAGAAGTAGAAACCTACCTGCTCCGAAAGGCCTCTGCTCTAGCCAAGTAAATCGTCCTTTAATGTGGTTGTGCATACTGAAACTGTACATGTCGTAACTAAGGGTAGGAGCGATATGCTCTTGCATAGAGCCCCAGTGGTCTTGCCTTTTTTCGTGTGCTCTGCCTACCTGTGCATGATTGATTTAGTGTTACTAACCGTGGATCCCACTAACCAGAGGCTGCGTGCCGTGTTTATGCTTTTGCATACTTGGCTGATTGGCATGATAACTCTTTTGCTTTTGCATGCTTCCGTAAGCAGCAAGCACCTAGCTTTTCGCTCACTGTTGATTATCGCTTCTCTAGCAGCGATTTGTCAAGCGTCCGAATGGAGATTAACCTCTCTTAGGGTGCAATGCAAAAGACTCATTATTAACAAAAGGCCTGCATTAGAGCTTCGTGCTTTCATTTATTGGTGCCCTCTCGACAGGCTGGACTAAGCATGCTTGATCACACTTCATACATGCACTAACAAAAATAGAAAACAATGCGAAGCTTTTTTATATTAACCTATTGCAAAGTGTGCCTGTTTGACTCAGCTGGTAAACGCTTCTGTACAATCAGGACAAGCTTTCAACACATCAAAATAAGAATACATATAATAAATGAACAGTATTAGCAAAGTACCTGGTCAGCTAAATATTATGAAGCGATGGAAGCCAATTGACACTACTAAACAGTGGCATTAAAGCAGTTAGACGAGAAATAAAACAGCCCACAATTAACGCAGACTAGAAAGAATTTGTCCCAACATTTCCCATGGCAAACAGTGCCAGCACTATTAACCACTGTCCATGAACTCAAAATCGTGTAGTACAGAGGCCATTCACCTATTTGGTAAGTCAAATCTGGTCTTAAATCCTTTCTTTTCGCAAATCAAATCTTAAGCCGAACTTTAAACCCTACCCTACACCATAACAGGATTCAACTGCACAGCAGTTGCTGAGGCAACATAGCTAGGATGGCTCAAAAGATACTAGAGTGTTGATAAGCATGTATCGCGAGAATGCGATGTATAGATAGCGGAACCACAACAGCTGACTTCGGTACGAAAGCATGGCTCTCTGCAACAAATAAAAAACGAGAGACATTAAGGCCGAGTCTCGACAGAATAAAAGTGCCCAATCGTTGGTCGGAGAAAATTTTTTAAAAAACACACACACACTGTGAGCGCACACGTCGTGCAGCACATTGCAGAGGCCGAAGGCTAGAAGTGTGGCTGCTGCCGGTGAAACTAGGGCTACCGCTACTGACCACGGGTGCCAGAACCGACGTCAGTGGAGCAGCAAGCAGCAGCCGGCTGCCAGCAGTGCCACGGTGCATGCCTGTGGTGCAAGCCGCTGCGACCACGTCAGCGAGCACGCAGTACTTGCGCAGCTGGTTTATCGTTTCAAGCTGCAACTTGAGCACGCCTAGGAAAAATGAAGAGATTGCAGACGCATTGCCGAGATCCCATGTGCAAGCTCGAACATTAATGGGAGCATACAACCACTGTGTAAAAAGACAGCCTAAAGACAAAAAAGCCTATAGATAATGAGCCTAAGAAAAAAGAGAACATGCTAAAGTGATACCCGCACACCGCTGTGCAATCTTGGCCTTCAACTGCTTGTAGCTGCTGCTGCTACTCGGGTGGTTGCACACAAAAAATTCCCAATCGGATTTGTTTGAAGCACCACACAACTTTATTTTAAAAGGCTATAAAGCATCAGTGGCATCCAAAAGGGATCGCTGAACATAGTATCGTATATATGTACATGCATTACCATTTTACACCTAGAAAAGCTCTTGATTGACATGCTTTCCTTCCAGCATATGTGCAGTGTCTAGAAAGGGATTTTTTTAGAGTGCTGTATACATGTTTATAAACATTATTACTACCATTATTATAATTACTACTGCGAGTGTCGATCTGCACTATTTAAGCAACGAGAAGCTGAGTCAATAGCCACAATAACTTCTACTAAATGTAAGCTAACAAAATGTGGACTCGACCACAGGTTTACTATTCAATACTGTGCTAGGAAATCATTTTCTGATACCACTGCTGCAGCGGCCTCTTAAAATGAAGGCGATTCGTGCTCGGGCTTTACTTCCAGTTCCTTCCAAACGAGTTTTTCTGGCGAACCATTCTCGGAGCTGGGATCAAGAGGGCATGGAAAAGACGAGTCTGAAACATTGGTTTCAAGGATTGAATCGGCGTTTCTGAATGCCGAATGAATGAATGTCAGGCGCCTGACAGTAATAATAATAATTCACTTGATAAAGCGCTCTCAGGGTAAAGTTCATATACCAGATTGAAATGACCCTGCCGGTAGACTTATTGGACCAATGGTTAACGGGCTTGCCTCCGGTCGCAAGAAGCAAGGGATCGTATAACAAAGCAGACAAGAGAACTCAATCTCTTTCTAGGCACTTTACATTTGCTGCAAAGGAAACGCGATCGAATGGTGAGTAATATCATGCCTGATAAACAACACGAATAACATGGTTAGGGGTGACATGCACAGGGTCAGCATGCAAGTGTGGTTGGTGGCAGTATGCACAGTGTCAGCACGAATAAGCACATGAAGGACGAGTCACAGGGAACCACTAAATGCTGTCATAAATCGGTGCGTTTTAATTTTTTTTGTGGTCAAGTCAGGAGATGTTGTGACGCAATGAGTCGGGAGTGAGTACCAGGCCTTGGGAGCATACGAACTAAAGGCACGGTCTCCAAAGAACTTGAGGTTTGTACGAGGTATTGGTAAACTGTTAGATTCCGAAAAGCAGGTGATACGATGCTTGGCCTGGTGGGGGAGTAGATCTGAGAGATAGGCTGGAGCCAAAGAATGAAGTGACCTAAAAGTGAGCAACAAAACCTCGAAGTCGATCCGTTATTTGACTGGTAGCCAGAGAAGATCGGCGAGAAGTGGTGTGATGTGACAACTGTGACGCTCACGACAGACAAGCCTAGCTGCGGAGTTTTGTACCAGCTGCAATCGCCTGATCGCACATGCCGGTAGGCTAGCAAGCAATGAGTTACAGATCAAAATTACTCTGACCCTTAAGGCCCGAAACGGCTTGGCTCCTTCATAACTAGCTGAACTGCTCCACCAGTTCCAGCCTCTTCGTACCCTCAGGTCCTTCATGGACAACAAATTCCATTCTTGCATGTAAAGACCTATGGCGACAGAAGCTTTTGCTCTTCAGGGCCTAGACTGTGGAACTCACTTCTACAATTCTTAAGCAACAACATCTACCCTCTTCTGCTGCCGACTGTGGCACATCATTTCCAGCCGTCTAGAGCTGTTACCTCAATGCTGTTCACTTCCTGGATTGCCCTCCTGACTCAGCTATGCTACTTTTCCTTTGTTAGGTAAGATGAAGTTAGTTGGCTACCGAACACCGAAAGCTGCTTAGGCTTCGCATGCACTACAGAAAACTCTCCTGCGTAACACCTAAATAGTCCCTGTGCCTTTGCAGGATTATAAATGGTGCTACACACACCAACCTCGAGCCCACCAACCACTATAACAGTCAATGCGCATCTGCCTATCCCATAACAATAGCCCAGATAACATAAAAGAACTATTAATAATCACAAGATAGCACCAACTACGGTGCAAGCACAAGTTTTGCGAGTATTGTGTAGCAGGATAGCTTATCAGAAGGCAGTAGATACCGATGGTTTGTTTGAGCGCAGTCTACTTCCTAAAACCCATTGGTTCTCTTTTTGGGTGGCACAAATTCACTAGCTTTTGGTAAATGGAAACAACATTTCCTAATTGCACTGAGAAGTCACTGGATACCGATACGGAAGTCCTACTAGTCACTGTTGACGGGTGAGCAGCTGGTTGTGACCATAAACAGCAATCGAGCCGTCAGGCAAGCCAGGCAATCACTTAGCTAGTGGGCACAGCAGCAAAGCATGACCACCCACGAGGCGTCACGAATCTAAGGCACACACTCAACCACGCTCAAAGCTCAAAGCAAGCACAGGCACGAAGCAGTGCAGGCAAGCAGCTTGCAGTGATCCTCACCTGGACAGTGCATGCCAGCAACAGCCCGGCAAAGAGAAATGTGATTCCTGTGCCCACTGACACCGACAGCATCAAAGGTGACTATCTGTAACCGCACAAGACAGCACGTGAACAGACGTCGAGATGGATGCAGGCACCAAATAAAGTAGGCACAGTGTGGAATGAGTTCTCACACTAACGCGCTATCGGCACCGACAGGGAATGACACCAACCATGGTAAATGGGTCCCAATAGCCGTGGTCAAGGGGCCAAAATGGCCAGGGGGAGGCAAACAACCACGACGGGGGTGGGTGACTAGGATGACTGCTACCGCCATTGATGGGCCGGATGAAACTCGTCCATCTCCCAAACTTTTAGGAACACCCCCTCTTAGTTCCACTAGCTCATCGCTTGTGTTCCCTAACCTAGCCTACATAACCACTATTCAGAACGTTGATTTGTACGACCTATGGAAGAAAAAATTAAAAATTGCTAAATGTGACAATTCAATGCACATTTATTTATTCAAAGTTCAGCTATAACTTCTAAAAAATTTCAAAAAATTTCATGAACCAGTTTACTGCTTAATAGACTGGACTCCTTGTATAAGAATATCGAATATAGGAATACTCTACTTATAAGAATAGCAGTTCCACGTCCCAGATTTACTCCAGCTAGGGTCTCACTCAGCATATGGGAATACCCAGCCTGTAAGAATGGCCATTTGCCGGCCCGAGCATATCGCAAGTATTTGCAAAACATAGACCACGAAGTCGGGCATCACCAAATAGAGTATTAAAAATAGAATTAAATTATTTAGAATTTATTATTATTTAGAATTAAATATAGAATTAAATTAAAAAATAGAGTATTAAATGTCATAGATGTGCCTAAGCAAAAGAAAACAACCATCAATAGCAAGAAATTTAGTCACGTGTCCCCTCTGCTAGAGGAGCTAGGATGGCAGCGCCAGTTGATCAACAAGCACAAACCCAAGACTTGCTGTGAACTCACTAAGGCATGGCTTCTTCATAACTGGCTGAACTGCTGCTTCGGTTTGAGACTTCTTATGCACTTGTATACTCTCCGGGCTATTAATAAATTATCTGCCATGTTCTTCTACCTAAAGGCTGTTAAAAACCGAACTTTTTGCTCTCCGGGTTGTAGACTATGGAACTCATATCCACAACACTTACATAATACCCTGTATCTTCTTTCCTGTTGCAGACTTTCGTACTCTGGTGTGGCTGCAACTGCTGTGGCTGTAAATCGTTCAAGTAATTACAGCGTTCTCTACGATGCGTAGCATACAATAGTTATGCACAGCAAGAGAAAATATTTATTGACAGCCCAAAAAACAAACACGTGCTGTTGGTTTGCATGCGATTTAGTGTGCCATCCACCGTCCTACCACGTTTCTGTATCAACTCCATTGTCTGGCTAGGCATGGAGGCCACAAGCTTCTCCGTACTATGTGGTTAAAATCAGGCAACTGGCTGTACCAATGCATCAGCACTACAGAAGGATTCGCCACATAGTACTTCACTGGCCTGGCAGTGCGCTTGGGATCGTTAACTTGCTGCCAAATGTACAGACCCCCAGGCAAAGTATTTCAGCTTCAAAATACAACTTTCTTGACCAATAATAACTTGCGTAAAAATCCTTTTTGATGAGTCAGGCATGGTACTGATGTAGCGATTTACCCAGTCGCCTGATCATAACTAATAGAACGTTTATGGGACGATATCGATAGGCGGCTGATGAAGCGTATTCAGCCTACACCGGTACCCGACCTATTGAGTAAAATTGAGGTCTGTGGAATGTGCTACAGCAGAAGAGACGATGCAGAAGCTTGTGGCCTCCATGCCTGGCCAGACTGCGATAATAAAGAGCCGCGGTGGAACGACATCACACAAAATCGCACACATACCAACAGCATATGTGTTTGTTGTTTGGCTGTAAATAAATATTCTCTCAGTGTTTGTTGTTTGGCTGTATATAAATATTCTCTCCTGTTGCGTATAACTAAATTATACCCGGCACCGTAAAAAAAAACCTCTAATGACTCGAACGAGTTTACAGCCACAGCAGCTTCGGCCATATTTCGAGGAATTTTTGTACGCTGCGTGTACTTGATAATAATAGTAATAATACATTTGCTACAGCGCCCTTAGGGAACTCAATCTCTTTTTAGGTACCTTACATTTGCTGCAAAGGAAGCGTGAACGAGTGGTTAGGGGTAGCATGTTCACTGACAACAAGCATAAGATGATTATGGAGGTGACATGCACAGGGTCAGCATGTAAATACGGTTAGTGGCAACATGCAAGTGGTGACATGCACACTGTCAGCACGCATAAGTACATAAGGACGAATCACATGAACCCACTAAATGCTGCGATAAATAGATACGTTTTTAGTTTCTTTTTAAATGTGGTCAAGTCAGGGGATGTCGTGACGCAAGTCGGAAGTGAGTTCCAGGCTTTGGAACCATACAAACTAAAGGCACTGCCTCCAAAGAATTTGAGGCTCGTACGAAGTATAGGTTAACGATTACATGAATGTACTTCCTAGACTATCACTAGTTAAGGCGGTTGCTTTTCACGACCTTGGCCCTGAGGTCGTGGGTTCGAATCCTGTGGTGGGCGATCCTTTATCGCCACTGCAAGCGGTGGTGATAGCCGTAGAGGCACTTCTGTCTCTATACAAAAAGAGGCTGTTAAATCAGCTAGGATTTTTTTTTAATGACTCGACTATGGTTCTCGTTCGTGGTCGTTGCACGAAATGTCGTCGGGATTTGTGGAGTTATAGGCAGAAATGCAGACATTGATAACAGAACATGGATAAACCATGTTGGTGCGAGCAAGCATCTGGGGAAACATCGGGAGTCGAAATAAAAATGACCGAAGCAATATGGCAAGCTGTGCCTGACTCCTAGAACTCACTGTCTTCCGACAGCTCTGGTCTCTCTCGTGCCACTTACTCGGTTTGTCTGTCTGCCTTGTCTAAGTTTGTTTTTTTTGCCCAGTCTCTATCTCCCACGGCGAGGTTTAAACGAGTTAGAAGCTAAGCTAATAGGTGACAACACCACCCTTGCGATATTGCAAAACATACCGTGTCGATTTGGCATTTGCCGACAATGCGTCCAATGACGTCTGCAACAGTGGTTTCTGGCCACCAAGCAGAAGGATTATCCTCCAGCTGACTAAAAAAAAGGAAAATATTAGCAAGCTTTCGCCTGCAAGCCAGAATGCCTGCATGAACGAAGGTGTGACTGTAGAAGAACAATAAAGACAGCCAAGGCGAGTGAGGTCTGGAAACAATGACGTCATACAGCTGCAATCATTTTCACTTGACCAGAAAGCAGATACGAAGAGAGAAATAGATTCTTATACGATTGTTATACGAATAGGTGTCACCTTTGCTGGAAGAGCTAGGATGGTTGCCGGTTGAGCAAAGGATACAGAGCGCTGACCCACAAGGCCCGCCACGGCTTGGCTCCTTCATACCTAGCTGAACTGCTGCATCAGTTTCAGCCTGTTCGCGCCCTCAGGTCCTGTGTGGACAATAAATTAGCTGTCCCATTCCTCGGCTTAAAGACAGTTGGCGACAGAAGCTTTAGCTCTGCAGGTCCTAGACTGTGGAACTCGCTTCCACAATTCTTACGTAACGACATCTACTCTCCAACTGCCGACTATGGCACATCTTTTTCAGCGGTCCTGAACTGCTACTTCTATGCTACTCACTACCTCAACTGCTCTCCTAACTCTGCTATGCTTCCCACTTTCTCTTTGTTGCGTGAGACGAAGTCTGTTGGCTACCGAATGCGTACCGAAAGCCGCTTAGGCTGTGAGTGCGCTATACAAAACTCTCCTGCGTAACACCCACATGGTCTTTATGACTTTGTGGAGTTACTGACGGAGATACATTACATTACATATAATAGGTACTTGATTGCTATACGAATGGATTGGCATTTTATTCGACAGCTTGAAAACTTGCCGGGAATATCTAGCTTTGAAAGTGCAGGCAGCCAATGGCGAGTTCCAAAAACATTCAAACTGACTACCTGGACTGGGCAGTCAGGTTTTGGGACGACAAAGTTAGATCTTCTCATAAAAGCTGCTGCTTATTCGTGTAACAAAGAATGCTATGTTGATGCTATGCCCACCACGATCCGTTAGGACTCAAAACATAAGCGGCTGAGCAGCAATCACCTACACCCAATCTTAATGGTGCTTGATAGTAAGTTGATAGGTAAGAGGTCAAAGCACAAGTAGTGCGCACATACCTGTACATATGCAGGCAGACACAGGTACCGCCAAAGCAACCAATATAGAATTTTCCATTTAGCGACTGCTCATCTAACATCTGAATTCAGTTACTGCCGCCTCTTACTCTAGTATCAAATTTTCGCCAGCAACAATTGCATTGTTTATGTCCACTTGTTTTGGACTAGCACTGGTTTTTGAATGGTCATCTGAATGCAATGGTAGCCCTCAGTACGATAAAAGATGCACCGGTGTTGTTACAGTAATCCCAAATACCCTCGGATGGCTGGGTACCAGCAGGCTCATAGGGTAGGAGGAGCAAAGCTTTGGCGGAGGAACAACGAGGGCGTACAGCCGAAACACAGGAGTTTAGCGGGACATTACATGGATGCTTTAACATGAAGAGTTCTATATCGTGATATAAACTATTTTCTGCTACTTTGGCAGAGTAGAAGCACTACATTTCCAAACATTTGTTTTGATTATAATTTTTCTGGCATGCGACCAAGGAACTGGCTCCAACCAGCAAACACAAAAGGAAATATTGCAATGCTGGAGAATGGCAAAATCACAATCCGTGGTGTCTTCCCCAGCGTTTTCACGGCACTCTTTAAATAGAGCATGTACGCAATCTGTTCAGGTTCACAAGACATACATGTGATGTGATAGCCCAGGAGGTAAGGTGTCATGGTTTCAAATCCTACAGTGGGCGATCCTTTATTGCCAATTGCAAGCAGTGATGATAGCCGTTAGGGCTCTTCTGCTGCTATACAAATGAGGCTGTCTAATCAGTTAATATATTTTAAGTATTTCCACGACAAGGCTACAACAAGGTAAGAAATTTGATTGTAAGTTTACCTTCAGCCTTACAATGGACCTCGTGGCTCCGAAGTTGCAAAGGCAAAATGATCTGAGATTAATCTGAAGACAACACGACTTCCAATTAAGGTTTTTGTCTCGATGCTGCTCGAGTCTATACGAGCAGCTAACAGCAGCCTGTGGACTCACTTCGCTGAGTCACAATAGTTCCGTCACGGAAGACAATGCTGTGCCATCTTGCCTCGTGAACGAAGTGCTCTATCTGTCGGTGTGACAGATGGGACAGATGTGACAGAGGGAAGGACGGACTTTTTTGCTTTAATTAGTAGAGATACTAACCATATCTATATACTAACAATGTCTATATGCTGACCCTGTGCAAGACCGTCTAACAATATTATGTTTGATTTTCCACCACTAATCATTTGGTCATGCTTTCTTTACAGCTTCTGTAAAGTGCCAAGAAAGAGATTCAGTTCTCTGAGGGCCCTAGACAAATATATTAATACTATTATTAGTTCCTTCACAAGCAAGTGCAACAGAAAACGCATTTTCATACTAGGTTTGACACTTCTGCGGATTTCTTGAAGGCCAGGCAGACGGCTCGTGCAACTCTTTTTTCAACGAACGTTCGAATGAAAATGATGGCCCTATAGCGGTGTTCCCACGTGATGTTAGCACTACATCTCACGTCAAACAAAATAAACACAGTAGTGGCAGTTCCAACGGCCAATTAGTTGGCATTCTGGATACAGAGTGCAAGATTCCAATCCTTCTGGCAATAGGATTTTTGCCGACCAACTGCAATAACCATAACCGGATGGTCCATAGGGTCTCCATCGACAGTCAGGCCAACCGGCAACCTGAACTGGTCTACATGGTGGACACAACGTGTCCTTGCTTACCTACGAATGAAGCCACGAGAATTGCCTTTTTTAGTACATTGTTGGAGTGTTGTAACTACAGTTATTCAACTACATAGAATATGGAAGATATATATGGAGCAGTGACAAAACAAATGCCTAGTCTTCCCCCCCCCACGAGATGCCTCTCACTTCACTCATTATGAGCCAGCATCTTTAGCATAGCTTCGTAATGCAGCAGCCTTGTACAACATCCTCCGTACAGCAAAGTGCCATCTGCATAGAAGTGAAACCTAGATTGCGCATGACAATACTAATAATAACACACTTGATAAAGCGCCCTCAGAGAACTCAACCTCTTTCTAGGCGCTTTACATTTGCTGCAAAGGAAACACGATCGGATTGTTAGCGGTAGCATGCTCGATAAACAACAAGAATAACATGGTTAGGGGTGACATGCACAGGGTCAGCACAACTACATCAGCAAGAGGGAGAGTATTAACTGTAAAAAGTTGAGGACCGAACACAAAGCCCTGAGGTATCCGACACTTCAGTGGTTCTTTGGATGACTTTCGTCCACTCACATCAATACTCTGGAGTCTCCCACTGAGATGGGATCTGAACCATTGTAGTTCAGTGCCAGTAATGCCCATGCGAGATTACAGGCACTCGGGAAGGACTTTCTGATCAATAGTATCAAATGCTGCCAAAAGGTCAAGCAGAGAGACTTTACCCAAGTCTGCATTCGTGAAAAGGTACAGATACAGCCTAAGCAATGCTGACTCTGTGGAGTGATTAGCTCTAAAACCAGATTGGAACTTGCCAGGCTTGAAGTTACAATATAAGAGTTCAGTAGATTTGCCATGACTCGTTTTAGTGTCTAGTAGTGCTTTCTTAATTAGTGGCCTAACAACAGCCTTTTTTAAAGGTCTCGTGATATGACCAGAGGCTAAGGACATATTTATTACATTAGTTATGCCTGGTAGCTGCAGATATATGTATCGTAGAAGTAGGACAATGAGAATAGGGTCTACGGAACTAACAGTGACAATCAGTAGGTGATGTAGCCTCAAATATCAAAGGCACAACAATAAACTAAAAGCACACAGGCAAATACTGATGGGCACATTTCAAAGTGTATATTAATCCCGTGACTTGCTAACATAATCTAGATCTACACGACCACAAAACAAAAGTGTGAGTTGTCTCTGTGGTCGGGTACATTCATTTCACAACCAAACTACTAGATAAAATGGGAGGCTCCAATGCAGCTGCTGCTACCACCAATGCTAGATGGCACACAAGAAGATAACGCCAGGGCTCAATGGTCATATTCAATTAAAAACATCTATCCCGAATCAACTTTTACAAGTAATTCACAAACCTGTTGTCGATAAGAAAACAGTCACTTGAGCTTAGTCCCAGCAGCTCACAGCAAAGAGTAAATTCAACAGCGCGGACGTTCCCTTGGCTGTACCAGTTGCCTAAAGTGACCAAGATCAGTGAACGACTGAGTCATTCATGTTTTACGATACCTGATGCTTGTGTTTCAGCTTATCACAACTAGGGTACAGCGAGAATACTATCTGAAAGCTGCTTTGATGGGACAGTAAGCATGACAGACATGAGAGAGAAAACGATGTAAATGCTGTCAATAAACTTCGGCATGTCACACGCTAAATTGCTCACAGTAACGGCAAGCAACAGTCAGTGGTCGACTGAACACCCATTTTGGGAAAGCAGTCAAGCATTTTAGGTCTTTGGCTTCAGCTAAGAGTTGGACAGTATATGACCCAAGACATTGTTCAACTCTAGGACTATACGGCAGGTGAACACGAAAGAGAGACAATCAGGCCAGGTACTGCATCATGCTACGGCCGCATGCACTCCACAAACCTGCCTATACATATTACTGCTGGGTTTTGGCCCAGTGGTAAGGTGCTTGGTCTTAAGACCCAGGTCGTGGGTTCGAATCCTGCAGTGGGAGATCCTTTATCGCCCACTGCAAGCAGTGGTGATAGCCGTTAGGGCTCTTTTACCGATATATAAACGATGCTGCTAAATCAGCTAACTGCTATAACTACTATAGGAATCAGCAAGGAAAACGATCGGCAATAAGTGGTCATGGTGCACTGCAAGGGAGTAGCGTGCTTGTAAAATGCCTGCTTTGACGTCATTTTCACGGTGTACACTAACAGAGGTTATCAGCCGAGTCAAAGCCTGCCAAAGCAGTAATTGGCAGCAGAGGTCCAGCACGAAGTGGAAGCCCCAAAAAGCTGCCGAGAGATCACCATAATAGAGGAAATTGTTGTACTCGGCAGGGAAGAAATAATTTATCTTGCCAGACAACCTCTGGGATTGAGCACACAGCCATTGATACATGAGATTGTTGTCCTAACAATGTACCACTTTTAACAGCCAAGCCATACAAGAAACAAGGCCAGGGTTCACGGAGCGGTTTGCTGTCGCCAATGAGCAAGCAATTGGAGTGGCAAACGTGGTACACTGCCCGATTCATCGGAGTTTCGACAAACTGGCACCGACGGGACATAGAAGCAGCTACATCAATGCATTGATGGCTAGTCTCAATAAAACGAACCCAGCTTTAAGAGTTAGTTGTTCATAACAGCATTGTAACATAGTTGCTACATTATAGATGACATTTCAGACCGTTTTAACTTAGTAAGTTAAAACTAAGACATGGAAGTACCTAATAAGGTATCAGGTACTTCCATGTACCTTATTAGGTACTTCCATGTCTGAGTTTTGACAGACCACCTTTCAAGACAGTCGATTCTCATATTGGCAAGGGTATAGATACGATAGCCAAAAACAGCAAAAGGCTGCCTCAAGGGCTACATTGAATTCCGTGATGCCAAATAGTTTGGTCCTCCTCTTTTGTGGGCCATGATCGTGGCAAGCGCACAAGAAAATTAGTGGGGTGACCCGTTAATAAAAATCTCAGCATGGTAGCACACTCAGCGTCATATGCTATGGCAGGTCCTCCAAGGCCGGCTTGCAGTTAGTCAGGCTCAAACGAAATCCTTACAACTGAACCACCTACCACTTCTTTCCAAAATTGATGGGTAGTCATAGGAAAACCTGACTCAGCCTTAAGATTGATGTACTTAAACAAATAAAACTCATGACACACTTTCTGATTAGTAGAAATGGGTAACAATTCACTTTTTCTGATAAAGAGGACTATTAGTCATATCAATCAGGCCTCGTCTAGCCACTATCTAGGTCACATAAGGAATTACAAAATCAAGCGTTCAAAAAAAATTAAGACAAGCAATCAATTTGGTGGGCTGGCTTCTTCGATAAGCCAAAGGCTGTGGGAACTAACTAAACACACCAATACCAGGAGAATAATAATAATAATAATATGTGTATATAGCACCCCAGCAAACTTAATCTCTTTCTAGGCCAGCGGTTCTCAATTTGTGGGTCGCGACCCCTTTGGGGGTCGAACGACCCTTTCACAGGGGTTGCCTAAGACCATCGGAAAACACGCATTTCCACATTTTTCATACAATAATTTTCTGGTTGGCGTGCCACAACATGAGGAACTGTATTAAAGGGTCAAGGCACTAGGAAGGTTGAGAACCACTGTTCTAAGCACTTTCCATATGCTGCAAAGGATACATGGTCGAATGGTTAGTGGCAACATACTTAATGACAACAAGCATACCGTGGTTAGATGTGACACATGCAGACAGGGTCAGCATTGTAAATATGGTTAGTGGCAGCATGCAGTGTCAGCACGCACATGCACACAAAGAACAAATCACGTGGACCCACTAAATGCAATGATAAATGGATGCGTTTTAGCTTTTTTAATGTCAAGTCAGAGGATGCCGTGACGAAAGTCAGAAGTGAGCTCCACGCTTTGGGAGCATACAAACTAAAGGCACGGTATTCAAAGGATTTGAGGATCTTTCGTGGTGTAGCTAACTGATTAGATTCAGAAAAGCAGTTAGCGGAGTACTTAGCCTGGTGGGGGAGTAGACCTGATAGGTAAGCTGGAGCAAAAGAATGGATGGACCTAAAAGTGAGTGACAGAGCCTTGGTCAATGCTTGACTGAGAGCCAGTGCAGGTCGGCGAGAAGTGGTGTGATATGGAGATGCTCACGGCAGACAAGCCCAGCTGCACAATCTTGCAGCAGCTGTAAGCGCCTGATTGCACCGGACGGTAGACCAGAAAGCAGTGAGTGAATTACAGAAGTCGAGATGAAATGTCACAAATGCTAGGACCAATTTAGTATCCCTGTCTAAGCAAGCACAAATTTTAGCAATTTTATGTAACTGAAAGTAGGCAGACTTGAGTGTGGAGCTGAGGTGGTCGTCTAATGAACGGTCACTTGGGAATAGGCCAACTAGGTTGCATAATAATAATAATACATTTGATGCAGATTCAGCAGGAGATATGCTGGCAGAGCCGATTTTGAGCTGTAGGTTTTCAAATTTCTGAATCACACTTGTTTTTCCTATAACTGGTAATTTGGTTTTCAATTTAAGAAAGTTTGCTGCCGTCCATGTGCGGATGTCATCAATACATGAAGCAAGGAGGTTGAAAGAATTCGACATGATGGAGAGCTGGGAGGGATCAAAGCAAAGATCCAACTGAGTGTCACCTGTACATAGGTGAAAGCCTAGGTTGTGCCGGGCAATCACGTCGGCAAAAGGGTGAGTATAAACCGTGAAGAAAAGAACCGGACCAAGTACAGCCTAGAGGTACTCCTTTGGGCTGGCGAACAAGTAGACCATCACAGCACGATTTTCTTACACTGGTTTATTTACTTTGAAACGCATTAATGCATAAAATTCTGAATAAAATTAATTTACCTTTCGATAGGCAAGCGATCTTGACATCTTTTCCACTGGCTTTGAATCGCAAAATCGCTGGGCCAAAAAACATGCATTCGTCATCTGGGTGCGCCACAACAAATAAGACATTTCTAATCCGGTTGGTTCCACTTAAAAACTCGCTTGAATTCTTCAGTAGCCAAAAATATTTAAGAATCAGCGACAGGACAATACAAATCAAACAAGAAAGTGCAGCTATTAATTCTGGCTCCATCACACCCTGGAGGTGGCCATCTTTCTAT
Organism: Cristatella mucedo; assembly: GCA_009760855.2. Lineage (NCBI taxonomy): Eukaryota > Metazoa > Bryozoa > Phylactolaemata > Cristatellidae > Cristatella > Cristatella mucedo. The sequence continues at coordinate 18,498,303 of WPIO01000001.1, read as the reverse complement.
TGGCAACGTGTGCTGTCAAGGACGCTAATTCAGCTTTATGTCATATTGGGATGTCACGCAAAATATCAAATTTGAATATCAGCGCGATATAGGCCATCCATTAACCAATTATTATTGTCCAAGACTTACAAATAACAGAAAGTAACCTGATCATATTTTAACGACTCCTGTATTGTCGGTTCTACCTGGATCCCGATTCAGAGGCTTGGCTCGCTGTTGACATTGTGCAGTTCGTGGGCTGCTTAATCACGCCGGAGCCGGCAATGCGCTCCAGAACTCTTTTCCTTCTACATTTAGCGTTTATACAGCTCGTTGGATACCAGATGTTGAGATCGCCGCTACTATCAAATACGGAAAACCTGCCGTTAAACTCGGCCGCCCTCGGGAGAAGCGGGTTGGGAACTCAAGTCTCCAGGAAAGATTTCATTTTGCGTGATCAGATTCGGATTTTCATATTGCTCTGACCCAATTTAAGCATCCTGTCTGAACCGATATATATATATATATATATATATATATATATATCCTAAATAGAGTCGACTTAAAAGCCGGGTTTACACGGTAAGAGGGGCGAAGCGAGTTGCACTTCCCCCTAACCCTGGCTAGAGAATAAGCTGTTGGTGGCAGTCGTCCACAGGATGTTCCGTGCTGCGACGAAAACTAAACTACGGAAAAGCCGAAGAGGGGGCGACGACTAGCCAATAAGACACGTACCAAGTACGGCTAGGGCTGGGTAACCGCCATCACGTGCAACGATTCCGGAAGCACCATGCGCATGTCTGCAGTTGCCTGACGACGGCGGGCCTGGCCAAGGCCGCCGTGTACCTAGCCACCCTCAGCTACCACGATGTCTGATACCGAGGATGCTGCTGCTCACGACGAGGACGACCTGAAAGAAGAAGCAATAGATCTACAAGATGAAGAAGAAGAAGACTTGCCAATTGCCTCCCCTAGCGCGTACGACGGCGGCTCACAAAAGCCGGGTTCAGTTGCTGCCGGAGAGGACGGAGCCGAGCAGCTCCCAGTTGAAAGAGAAACGGCCGCCGTTGCTTCGCCGCATCAGGACGATGGTGTTGACGCCGGAAAAACTACTCAAAAATACACTGCGGATTTGCAGACACCTGAGTCTGAACATGGCGGTCTAGAGCTCGATGAAAGCGAAGCTCGTGACCAGTTTACGGAGGAAAATGTACATACATTACCACATTCTCAGTCCGCTGTGGCAGCTCCTGCACTGTCGACCATGAAGGAGGAAGAAAGTAAGATCGTCCTTACTCCGCCTCCCTCTTCGCAAACACTATCCAGATCTATAGCTGAACTGCCGCCTGCCTTGTCGAGTACCTCGAAAGTCAATGGGAAGCGCTATCCTGAAGGGTCATATAACGAGGATGAGGCTAACATCATTACAGGAAACTCACTGGTATATTGCCTGAATTTGTGTGTTAAAATTTTAGTGCAATTAACTGCGCCTATTCTATATCTTTATTTTTTGTTTTAGAGCGTTGTCTGGTCATTCGGGTTCAACAAATTCGTCCCTGTTCTAAACCTCACTACTGATGATAGAAACATGATCATGTACGCCTGCGCCCACATTGGCGTGTGCTACGACACGCTAAGGAACACGCAGCGACTTCTTCAGGGTCATGTAAGACGATACTTTTATTGCTGCATGCTTTGCGAAAACCCTTACTCGCTGTATTCATTACCTCAGCATGACAAGTATACCTGATATATTTTAGAGCAATGCTATTTCGTGCACCTGCATCAGTGATGATAAACGATGGCTAGCCACCGGGGACTCGGGAGCAGCCAACAGCATGGTCATAATATGGGATGCAAAAACCTTGTAAGTCATCATGTGTGTGAAAAGAGCACACAGCATGCATCCCACATTTGATTAAACTACACACTTGCAGGTGTAGTGGCAGGGCCAGAAGGGGGCGGGGTGGCATTTGCTCCCCCCCCACAGCAGGACAGCGACCTGAGCCGCTCCTTATTCCTACGCCCCCTCCCCCCCCCACTATCACCAAAGAAGAAATTATGTCTTAATTCCGATCGATGAGTGGCCTCCTTGTTCGTGACGAATAAACACTGTACTTTTGCACCATAAACGCTCATCAGCTGTGGGTCTAGCCTTACCTACATGAAAATTTTGCAGGTCTTGCCCCTACATGAAAATATTTCAGGTCTTGCCCCCTTGAGTGAAAATATCTTGGCTCTGCCACTGTTCAGCTAAACACATCAAGGGCGACATGTATGCCTGCTACACTTCATGAGTCTTAAGACTATTGGAAAGTGCTCTTTGGAGATGCCTTGGCTCTTGAAGCTCGAACGTGAACTCAATGTTAAAAACCATTCAGCACGTACGAGTCCAACGTCGGTCTGCAGCCTCCCGACATACTCAGCAGCACTTTCTTGACATGCTCACAATTAGACTGAACTATGTCGCAGTCAAACAAAATATTACCTGCCTGCAGTTTGCAAGGTTTATCGGTTCTTGGTTGAAGAACTCGCTGCGTGTGTGCTACCATTCAGATTGTGCTCAATGGTGTTTCTGATAACAATCTTATAGAGATTGCCGTGGCCTTTTTTGTTGCAGCTTCCCAGTGCAGACCATATTTAACACAGGCCGAGGAGGGGTTGTGGCTATGGCATTGACCCCAGATGCTCGTTATTTAGTAACACTTAGTGCAGACCAGCCACAGGTGCTGGCTGTCTGGGACTGGACCGTGGATGCCGACGTAGCACTATGTACTGCACAGCTGAGCATCAACTTCGGTGCACAAAACTATGTGCTCTTCAATCCGTATGATACAACGCAAATTGTAAGCAACAGCGAGAGACAGATCATCTTCTATACATGGGTGAGTAAGAGAAAGCTGAGTTATTAGGTAGTGTGATGTATGCTTTAACACTTTCATTCCCACAGCTGATTCATCGTTTTCTGCCGTGAGTGTTGAGAAAGCTGAAATATCTTTTTTTTAAGCATGTATTCCTTAAAACAGCATCAACAGCATCAACACTTCTCCCCATAATTTGCATATACTTGATAGCCATCCCCAGAGATACTAGCTGCTCACTGCTATCTTACTTAATATCTGTTAATACACGATGATTCGCATACTGTTTTGTTGTTTAGAAATCAGGAAAAATCGAGTTTTATGCACCTCCACTGACAGACGAGGATTTCAAGAAGCCCGTCGGTAGATTCAGCCAGTCAATATTTGTCAAGGACAGCAGCCGGGCATTGACAGCAACAAGCTTGGGAAACTTGGTCGTCTGGGATAGTAACAGGCCACTGACCAAAGGTAAGGCAAGTCGGCAGTTGCCTAAATAGCTTAGGCGATAGGGGCAGCATTGAACGTTGATCTAGGCAATCTTAAATCTGCCACTATGTGCAAAACCGACACTGGCAGGTTGAGTACTAGGTTGTATGCTGCTTAAGTGTATCGTACGCTTGTGAAATGCCAACATGCAAGACAACATTCGAAAAACATTCCTGTGCATCCGAGACTTGTGATCACGAGCATGAACAAATTAAAGTCAAGCCTAGGCTTGACTGTATCTGGAGACCAGGCTGCTGCTGCTGCTGCTGCTCAACCGATTCCTACTGCGGCTAAATTAGCTGAAGCTACGCAGCTTTTTCCGCCTCGCTACAGTTCTGTAAGGCCCATCCGACACGGTCAAACTTTGGCCTCTACAGCTTCAAGCTACCAATATAGTGTTGCCATGCATCACACTAGAATTCGTATGCCTCGTGACTGTGCTGCTAGCATTGATCCTTATTGTGTTAAGCTCCTAGCACTTGGTCAGCAGATTCAGTGGCAACCGACCGAATGGCACGGTGCATCTTTTGCTGCTCCGGTGAGAAGCTAGCTTGACACTCTGCTAGCCGCTCGTTCGAGCCAGACCGGTCGAGAGAGATCCACCGAGAGGGCCTCGTCTTGACTAGCGCTGGGCTGTGGCGGCCGGTCGCCAGCGGCTTGTCTGCCTGTCGTGCACCACCTGCCGCCACTGCCCGTGTGCTGTGCTGTGTTACGCTGTGCTGTGCTGCTGAGGGGGAGGGTGGCTAGCCAAGGCAACTTGGTTCACGTCTCCGACAGACATCTTGGTGGGTCTTCCCTCTCTTCTGAGGACGGTAGGGGTTATCTTGGTCGTTGCAGGGAGTTTTCCTTCCTGGCACCCATTAATAATAATAATAATAATAATATTGCACTTGATAAAGCGCCCTCAGAGAACTTAATCTCTTTCTAGGCGCTTTACATTTGCTGCAAAGTGATACGCAATAGAATAGTAAGTAAAATCATGCTTGAAAAACAAACAAAATGAATAACATGGTTAGGGGTTACATGCACTGGGTCAGCATGCAAATGTGGTTAGTGGCAGCATGAACAGTGTCAGCACGCATAAGCACATCGAGGACGAATCACAAGGACCCACTAAATGCTGTCCTAAATAGGTATGTTTTTAAGTTTCTTTTAAATGTGGTCAGGTCAGGGGATGTTCTGATGCAGGTCGGGAGGGAGTTCCAGGCTGTGGGAGCATACGAGCTAAATGCACGGTCTCCAAAGGATTTAAGGTTTGTACGAGGTATTTCTATACTGTTGGATTCCGAAAAGCGAGTGGTACGATGCTTTGCCTGATGGGGTAGTATATCTGAGAGATAGGCTGGAGCCATAGAATGAAGAGACCTAAAAGTGAGCGACAAAACCTTGAAGTCAATCCGTTGCTTGACTGGTAACCAGTGCAGGTCGGCGAGAAGTGGAGTAATGTTGCAACTGCCACGCTCACGACAGACAAGCCTAGCTGCAGAGTTTTGCACCAGCTGCAATCGCCTGATCGCACATGCTGGTAGGCCAGTAAGCAGTGAGTTGCAGAAGTCGAGACGAGATGTCACGAATGCATGGACCAACTTGGACGTGGTATCCTTATCTAAACAAGCCCTAATTTTAGCCATGTTATGAAGCTGAAAATAGGCAGATTTGACTGTGGAGCTGATGTGGTCGTCTAACGAGAGGTCGCTTTGGAATATGACACCTAGATTTCGAGCTGATTCAACTGGAGATATGCTGGCAGAGCCAATTTTGAAAGTCAGCCTTTCCAATTTCTGAATAACACTAGGTTTGCCCATAACTAGTAAGTTAGTTTTATCATCGTTTAGTTTTAGAAAATTTGCTGCCATCCATGATCGGATGTCATCAATGCATGCAGCAAGTGAGTTGAGAGAATTTGAGGTGCTCGAAGGCTGGGAGGGATCAAAGCAAAGGTACAACTGAGTGTCATCCGCATAGAAGTGAAAGCCTAGATTGTGCTTGGCAATCACATCAGCGAGAGGGAGAGTATAAACGGTGAAAAGGACCGGACCTAACACAGAGCCCTGAGGTACTCCATATTTTAGAGGTACTTCAGATGATCTTTGTCCATTCACCCATTCGTCCGGTGCTCCATCTTGGTGGCCCCGTGCGGGCTCAATTTGGCGATCCACAAAATCGAGTGTCTTGATTCCGCGCTACTTAAGGGATTTTCAGGCGAAAACCGTGACCGTGCAAATATGGCTAAAGAAGTGCCGAGGAGCTGCCCGATGACTTTTAGTGAACCAGTTTCACCATCTAACGGTTAACAGTTGTTCTTTTGTTTTACTGAGCTTGGTCCCTGGTGAATTTTGGTTCCTTTCATTCAGCTCGTAAGATCGTAGCATCGTTGCTGAAGAGCTCCAATTATGACCTAAAAAAGAAAGTGCAGCTCTGGGGCAGGCAGGCAGGCAGAAGGCCGGATGGACAAGTGGGCTCGAGTTGCGCTGCTGCACCCCAGGAAGCGCCTGAAGGACGTGAGGATCATGCCGACCCTGAAGCTGCCTGAACTCGCGACGGAGACACGAGCCGGAGGCGAGCACCCGGGGTCGTCGTCGGCAGTCTCTGAGATCTGAGCTCGAGCTGTCCATAGTCTTGTTAACGCACTGCCTACACTGGATGCAGTGTAAGGTAGGGCTGCGTCTGTCAGCCACGGGCTCTATCTCGAGTTGTACTGCGTAGACGACAGGCAAAGAGGAGCACTGAGGCACTTGCCGTCGTGCTCTCTCTCTCTCTCTCTCTCTCTCTCTCTCTCTCTCTCTCTCTCTCTCTCTCTCTCTCTCTCTCTCTCTCTCTCTCAGCAGACCGTCTTTGAGAGGACCGAATGTGCATTGCAAGTCTGTTTCTAGCTATTATTTCTGTTGAGCCCGATCGATGACAGCTATCAACAGCAAAATGCAAAACGCGTCAAGCAATTACTTTACACTAATTGTGCCTGAAGGTCGTGCTACGGAAGCGATTTCTCTCTATGACCAACCTTGTGTCTTGGCTGATAACCTCTTTGACTCGTGCTTCGAGCTACATTATCTATGCAGGCTACCCTCTCGGGACGTCTTGATCTTGTAGAATACCTAGGCCGGCTCCTTGGGCCTCGTGGCTACAATTTGTTTCGTGTATATACACTGATACTTGTTTCGTGGATACTATTGCAGGTCCACAAAATTGATTAAAACGAGTGAGAGAGAATGGGGGCAATCATTCTGCAAACTGCTAGGTAATGAGTCAGGCTTACACCTAGCCAAGCTGGACAAGTGCAGAAAAAGAAACAGTGCACCGTCCGGCTGGGGGCTGCAGATAAGCGGAAGCATGAAGCATTTCGATGAAGAAGCACTCGGCACAGCTGTTTATGGCAGTGCAGTTTTACATAACTTGTTGCATTTTTTTTACAGTTGTGAGCAGTGAGCCTACCTCAGACAAAAAGGCACTGAAGCTTGTTAAAATACAGGACAGCAGTATAAATGTCCTCATGACATGCGATGCCTACATCATCGCCGCCGACTCAAATGGTCACGTGAAGATATTCGATCAATCACTAAACCTTGTACATTGGTATCAAGACTTGCACATCGGGCCAATCAACTCGGTGTCGTTTGTCTTCAATGAGAAGTGGACAGTTGAGTGAGTGGGCATACTTTTGACACTGAGGTCGTTTTTGCAGGCCGATCGTCGGCTGTGCACACTAATAATGGCTGCTTAATATGATAAGAATATAATTCATTTATATAGCGCCCCAAGAGAACTTAATCTCTATTCAGGCGCTTCACATATGCCTTGGGGCTCGAGCCCACGACCTCAGCCAGACCTTGGTCGGGGCGAGCACCTTATCCGCTGGACCAAACCAGCTTGGCGTGAGTTTTAAATGTTTTATTCAGAATACCACATCCACAAGCTGTCATCCAATACCAAAACGTCTACATAAAGATCTTAACCAGCTTGCTGGTTCTCTCTAGGCTACAGTGCTGTAAATCAGTAGTGACAGGGCTGCTGTCAGAAATACCCATTAAACCTCAACAGTCGGTGCTTAATTTTGTCACTGCATTGGTCTTTAAAGCCAATAAATCGATTTGAATGTTTTCTCCCTCACTAAAGGAGCTGCAGTTGCTCTCGGTCGATCATAGCCGTGATGGCACACTAGGTAAGGTTGTTGCTTTTTACGACATTGGTCTGGAGGTCGTGGGTTCGAATCCTGCATTGGGCAATCGTTTATTGCGCTGCAAGCAGTGGTGACAGCTGTAGAAAGCTCTCCGTAGTAACATCCGTGTGGTCTTTTGGGCTTTGTGGCACTACAGACTGTATGGATATGTACTTGACCTTCTTGGCATTGTGAAGTTACAGATAGATGGTGCCAGATATATATAAATATATAATGGTACTAGTGGCTGTATTATTGAACAGACCGTGAAGCTATCGTGCTAGAACCAAAATGCTGGGGGTCTTAAGAGAATGGCATCAGCCCACTGAACAAAACTGCCAGGCTTTTATGCTGCTTTGTGGTTTTTCAGGGCAACGATGAACCTTGACGGTTATCCAGCTGATGCGTCACTAGCAGGTGCCCTGCTACCGGTGCGTGACTTCGTTGTCGGATCTCTCCAGTCCATGGTCGCGTCGGTCATTGCACGCGGCACCGACATCACTATTGTACTGCGAAATCACGACTCGCCAGTGCACGCTATTGCAGCTCATCCTACAGAGTAAGTAAGGGCGGTAGTTTGGCTTGGCTGCTGCTGCCCTCACCCTCAGTTGTTATTGCACTTGCTGTCTGCATTCGGCACACTGCGGCTGTTCCAGCATCATTTTCTGATGGCTTGACTATGTTGCGCATGTGTGCGAGTGCTCTTGCTGCCAAGCGATACTTATCTTCTCAGGTCCAAACTCTGCATTGGAAGCTATAGCGGTCTTCTGCAGTTGTGGAACAGTACAACTCGAGAGGTGCTCTGCTCTCGACATTTCAAGGGCAACCAGATGATACAGTGTGTGACGTTTGACCCTAAAGGACAATATCTGGGTGAGCCGCTCGTGTTTAGGATTATTTCTTGCCAAGCGCAAGGGTGACCTTATTTATAGCTGCCGTGAATGCCTTTGGCACTAGTGAGCCACTCATCAACTCTGCTGAATCTTGAGCACGGCACTTCTCTTGGTGCGATTTGGGACTGGGGAGAGTGTGAGAGAGCACATGCAGCGACTGAGAGGCAGAGACAGACACACTTGGAGAAAAGAGACGTGGCGATGTGAATGGGGAGGAGAGGGAGAGAGGGAAAGAGAAGGAAGGATGCGTACAAAGCTTTGAAACAGCTGACGTCTTCTAGTACAAATTGTCTTTACTTGACTTTGAATGAGTACATACATTATTGCTACAGCTCTTGGATTTACGGACGGTGCTGTGCACATTCTGGATGCCATCACTTTGCGTGATGAGATCTCTGAGCCATTCTGCTATGCGCGTGACGTCATTACTCACATATGCTTTTCACACGATTCACGCTACCTTGCAACTGCCGTAAGTATGACCAAATCGGAAGGTTAGAAGGGTGAAGTATTTCTGACAAGTGTCCCCATGATCATGCCTTGCTGTTTGGGTTTGGATTTTTAAACCGACTGCAATGCCTGTGCTCTTGCGAGTTTAAAATGTATCTAGAAGGCATGCAAAGAAACTGTGTTTCACGAGTGTTGCCAAAGGAACTGATATGCATGTTGGTAGCTGGATGCAGCCTGCTATTGTGAGCCATCAACTGATGCCAAGTCCTGTGCGCCAGCACCTCGATTAAGTAGCCTTTCATGACATCAGTTTGCTTTTCTATTTCTGACTCTCAAGCTCGGTTTGAATTGTTGTCAAAATTGGCAAGCGTCGTAGCTCATTGTGCAAGTTGACGGGAGACACTGTGGTGTGTGATGATTTGGAAAGTGTGCCTGCTTCTAAGGCACCAACATTGCTGCTCACAGTGCTAGTTAGTGGATCGGTCTTAAGCTTGCCGTGTCTAACAACTGCTAGCTCTTTAGACGAGCACGATCACATACTGTGAACATCCAGTGATGTACGTCCACATAGTTAGGCCTTAGTTTCTTTGCGCACATAAACCAGGCAGATCTCAAGCAGTCATACTGCATGTAGTGAATCCAGCTGCCTTCAGGCTATGCTTTCAAAGCGTAGCAGCCGCACTTTGAGCCAGACATGGGTCAGCTGTCCTGGAGTACTACTGCAAAAGGGCTACCGGAGAAGGGGTGCCTGATTGGCGATTGATCTCATTGCATTGAACCGGCAGCCTGATCTATTCCGGCTTTAACCACGTGATCTCAGCACTTGTGTATAGCCTATTATTCTGTGCCGGCATAAGCAACTTGATACTGTAGCTAAATAAACCTTTGCCACGCACCAAACGGTTGACGTGCAGTGTTACTCTTGCACTTACTGACTACCACAATCTAGAAGGATAATTCTTGGTCTGTTTGAGCCTAAATACAAAATAATTGGTTTTGGAATAGCTTATGCTATGATCTTCCATGTAGCACTTAGTACATACTGTCTATACCTCTTCATCTCAGGATTCGTATATTCTTCTTCTGCAGGACGGTGAATTTACTGTCACCCTATTTAAAAGGCAATTCGGCCATGATGTGGAACCGTGGATATACGTGGGCAGGTATCGCTCGCACAGTAGAACCATTCAGGATCTCATGTTTGGCATGGAGCTCGACACGGAGAAGCCACGTTTGCTGTCGCTTGGTAAAGACCGCATCCTTGTAAGTACGGCCATGTAGTACTTACCGAAGGAAGCCTCAGCTGGCTATGTCTAAGGGGGGGGGTCAGACGTTCACGGATTCAACTAACAATTTAGGAGCTAGCCTACGATCCTAAGCTTTTGTAGTACTGATGAAGGGTTCGAATTGGCATGAAACTACCGATTTCAGAAATTGTGTGAATAGTATGCAGGAATTGTGAGGTCAAGATGTTTTCTTTCAGTTTCGGCATAAGCAAGTTTGACTCGTAAGACCTACAATGGCATTGCACACTAGGTCTGATTCTTTCTCTTTCTTAAGTAAAAAGTACTATCGGAACCGTAAGTCAGATTGTATAGAGCCATGCCTCCCTGAGAGACATTGCAGCACTAGGAAGAATGAATATGTCGTTTTGTCCTAGTGAATTGAACCCACGACTTTAAAAACCAAAGGCTCGAGTCATACTGACTCTTTGTAGAAGGGAGGTCATCAGTTAGCCAACAGGATTCTTGTACCATTACATTTTATGCTAAGCGAGTCAGCCGATTGATAGTTGCAGGTGTTTTTCTAACCTTAGATACATAACCACGAGTCTCTCTGCAGTAGGAAACATCGGCCCAAAAACGGAGTGCTGTCTGGCATGGTTCTTCCCGGTCTCCCGTGGGTCTTCGCATCTGCTGGATCTCTGGGCAGCTTTTGATACCGTTGATCATCAAATCCTTGTTGAGTGATTGTCATCTTGCCTGTGTATCACGGGCACTGGATTGCAATGGCCTAGGGTTTATCTAGGTGGGCGAATTCAGAGAGTGTATCTCAATTGAAAACTAGCATCCAGTGAGCCTTTGACGTATGAGATGACCCAGAGATCCGTTTAATGTTAATTCCTTTTCACAGTTTATAGTATTCCTCTTGACGATGCAATCGCCAAGCACAATCTAGGCTTTCATTTTTCATGCAGATAAAAAGTAGCTAGACTTTAGCTTTAATCCTTCCCTACCTTTCAGATTCTCAAACTCTCTCAGCTCCATAACAGCATACATTGCCAGCATCCACACTTGGGTAGCAGCAAACTATCTCAAATTGAATGACGACAAAACAACTTACCTATTGTTTGCAAACCAGCTGTTACTCAGAAATTGGTCTAGCCCTTCAAATCGGCCTCGATCAGTATATCTCTTGTAGCCTCTCTGTGGAATCTGGGTGTCTACTTCCAAATGATGCCACTTCAGGTAGACAGTCGAGCTGTCGTGCTACTTTCAACTACATAATCTTGCAAAAATGTAGGCTTGCTTAGATAGATATGGAGACCACACGCAACCAAGCAGATCCATGCATCTGTTACAGCTCAACTAGATTTCTGTAGCTTACTACTTTTGGGTCTTCCCGCCCATGCAATAATGCTCCCTTAGCCTGGATCTCACTCCCGAATTGCATCACAACATCCCCTGACTTGACCACCTTTAAAAAGAACTTAAAACACATCTATTTAGGACAGCATTTAGTGGGTCCCTGTGATTCGTCGTTTATATGCCTATGTGTGCTGACACTGTGTATGCTACCACTAACCACACTTGCATGCTGACCCTGCGCACGTCACCCCTAACCATGTTATTCATGTTGTTTATCAAGCATGACACCACTCACCATTCAATCGCGTTTCCCTTTGCAGCAAATGTAAAGCACCTAGAAAGAGATTGAGTTCTCTGAGGTTTCTTTATCACGTGTATTATTAGTATTATTATTATTATTGTAAGATACAAACAGGTGGTGAAAAACTCGGCAGCTAGACTTATCTGTTGAAAACGTCTACATTACACGACTTCTTGCATACCTGCAATGGCTTTCCATCAAGCATCATATCGACTTCAAGATTATGTTGCTCACCGTCTGGTCTCTCCATTCCCTGGCTCCGGCCGACCTATCTGAATTAGTGTCTAATCAGGCCTCCCCTTACACCACCTGATCGTCTGACTGGTTCATTGCTTGTACCCGTAACAACAAACTTCAAATCTCTTAGAGACCGTGCCTTCAGTTACTCTGTTCTCAAAGCCTGAAAGTTACTATCAACTGATATCATGTCATCTCATGATCTGAAAAAATTCAAAAAGAAGTTTAAAACCTACCTGTTCTTCACATAGGCTCGGCCTAGCTGAATTTTCATAGGTGTACTTGTGTGTTACAAAACTGTGCACGTAGTGACTAAAGGTACGAGCGATATGCTTTTGTAAAGCATTCCCAGTGAACTTTCCGTAGGGGTCTTCGTGTGTGCTTAGGCATGCTAGTCTGACCATGATATCTTGCTTGTCATTAACGTATGGTTAGTCCTTCTCTTAAAATGAGTTGTGAAGTGCCTGAATAGATTTTTAGCTCTCATGGTGCTGTACAAAAGAATTAATATTATTATTATTTTCATCATCATATTATTATCATCTTTAGGAATATGCCTGGCACAGGCCTGCTAGGACTAGACCTGGCAAACAGGATCTGGTCAGCCTTAAACGTTGGTGATAGCCTTTAAGGCTCCTCTGCCACTCTACAAATGAGGCTGTTAAATTGGTAAAAATATTTTCTTTCTTTCTTTTCTTAAGAGTCTCTGTTTGGGTCAGAAAACATCTGCTGGACTGCTGCATGGTAGTTGATGGAGGACCCAAACTGTAACTGCAGTAGTGTCTCAGACCTGACAATAGTGCACACATTGTATGCCTGCCGTTTACACCCTCCAAAAGTTGTCCTATCTTTGCTGTGGACAAAGGTCGGGCTTCCTCAATTATCTTGCATGTGAAACACTGTTTAGCCGAGTGTGGCTATCAAGCCTTTGGGTAGCTTAGGCCAACAGCAGAAGCAGCAGCAGGTCTGTTCTGCTGCCGCTGCTGCTGCTTCCGCTCCCTGCTTCTTACAAGGCTCAGTGCAGATGATTTTACAGAGATCATTGGCCAATCGGGGCCTCACTGTTTTCTTTGCGATGGTGAATGAAGGTTAAGGTTTCACAAATGCTTTGGTTTCCTATCGAGCTCTTGGGTTAGTCGTGTTGCCAGTGTGCTGCTGTATTGCTTGGTGGCCTGGGAAGGGGCCTAGCTTCACACGCCAGCCTAGCCTGGAGGGTCTTCATCGGCGAGTCTTTCTTTCGTGCTGCCTCCTGCTGGCGGCACAGCCTCTGGCCGGCCGCACACGAGGTAGCGCTTACCGACCGCACGAGCAATTGGGTTTGTCACCACCTGCCGCTATGCAGGTGGAGTACGATCCTGAGAGCAGCACCAAGGACAACTTGGTCGCTACACGCTTCGATCGCGCTGAGCAGAGCGCCGTGCCGAGCTGCATGGCCTGGTATCCGGCGATTACGAAGGAGCAGTTCGTCGTAACTGCAAACGACCAGTACAAATTCAAAATGTACAACGCCAACACGAAGATGTGCCGCTACACGCTGCTCGGCCCGACATATGGCTCTCCGCTGAGAAAGTAAGTCAGTGCGGAGCGTTATGATCAGAGCACAGGACGAAGCGCAATTTTGTGGCACCGCCACGCTATCAAGGCAGCAGGCCTGGTCAGTGGCATCTCGATGGCGGTGGTGGCTGGTGGTAGCTGCTCTGCACCTCCGGCCACTCGTTTTCGACCGTGGGTGGGCAGCTGAAGCTGCAGCTCGGGCACACGGTGCCTGTCATTCTTTTCAGGATAAGAGTGGTGCCCTCGTCCAGCAGCTCTTCTGCGGCTCACTTGGACGACAGGCGATACATGGCCTACGTGAACGCTGACAAGGTCGGCCTGCAGATTCTGCCATTGGATGGTAATCCGCACAATGCCATGGCGCTGGTGGCACACCCCGGTGGAGTGTCCGATCTCGTGTGCAGCCATGATGGAAAATATGTCTTCACAGCAGGCGGCCCTGACTGCACGGTGCACATGTGGCATGTCAATTTCAAGTGAGTTGTCGTGGATATCTCCCCGCTGTGTTGCTACTAGCGGCAGGCTCGTAGCAGAGCAGTGATGTCCACTTACTGAACTCGGTCGATATGCAGTATTCTGAGTAATCTGGTAACACAGCAGGCGGTCTTTAGTGAGCTGGTGAATGCTTGGGAGTAGTTGAACTCGTGAACAATTCTTGAATTGTTACCGAGTCGGAAAATGCTAGTGACCAATCGATCTCTTCTTACACTGAATCGGTCAGGAAAGAGGTAGTGCAGTGTCGTGTAATAACTAGTCCCTAGTAGTGGACAGGGTACGTGTCCACGTGCTAACCGGCCCGTTGACTGAACTGACGGCTTACCTTGAACTTGGACACCATTTTCGGGTGTGCTGGATGCACGAGCATACGGTTTGTTTACATACTTGCATACGGTTTGTATACAGCCCAGAGCTAGCTAGCTAGCCAAACGGCAGAAACGAGCAGATGATCACGGCCATAAGCACAGTGAAGTCGCAGACCACTTCGGGTCACAGCCACCCCTTGGGCTGGTCCCGAAGAGAAGCGCCAGCAGGTATGCCCGTTCAACCTACCTTATGACTGGCTGGCCTGGAAAAGACCAAAGTTTGTCCGCTTGGCAAAAAGCCACGGCTGCAGCCCTTCCGAAGCTGGGGTGCTTGGGGGGTGGCACATATTCGTGATCGACCCGACGAGAAATCAGATGGATCACGGCAGACCGGCAAGCATCGACATGGATGGCTCGGATGAGTGTGTGTGAGAGTGATCTACGACTGCTGCTGCGCGCACACCACAAGCAGTCCGTCGTTCGTGTCTCCTTCGTGCTTGCTCGTACAGCTGCCCCCCTCCCGGGGGGGGGGGCTTGCATCCTGGCAACGCGCCACCTGCTTTGCCCCAGCTTCACTCCTTGGCTAACCCCTCGTCACGTCGCATCTGATCTCCATGCGTCTTTGCATCGTTGCATCTGCTCTCTTTGCAGCGCACTGGAAGCGCAGTCCAAGCTAGGCGGTGCTGGTCTGGTGCCATTCTATGGCCTGCTCGAGGGTGGCCGCGAGGGCGAACTCTTTGCGGAGCTTGAGGACTATTTCTACTACGCCCAACTGAGACAGTAAGTGGATGCACGACGATGCACGTCGGCTGCAGACCCCGGCTGCAGCGTAGGCGGCTCGGCTAGCCGATGCAGCCGATCGCCACTTTGCCTCACGGCGAGCGAGCGGCAGCGCTCGGTTCTTCGCTTCAGTCAGGGCATCAACACGATGAGATTGCGCGAAGCGTCGACGACGGTTCCGCTGAGTGAGGTGCCATACATCATGAGAGCTATGGGTTTCTATCCGTCGGAGCAGGAGGTCACCGACATGCTAAACGAGGTCAAGTTCAGTCGCTACGTCGAGACGGGCCAGTACGTGAGCGAGGTCGACCTGGGAGAGTTCATCAAGCGTAAGTGCTCGGACTGCTTGCTCCGCTAGCCTCAGCCCTCGCGAGTGGTGCGCCAGGGGTCGGAGGAGCGATCAGCCGGCCTGCTTGCACTGCTGCACAGCATTGCGCGTGCAAGGTGCGCCTTGGTGTGCGAACATGTGCTGCTGGCCCAAATGCTCGCTGGTGCCCGCTCGAAGAAGGAATCACATAACCGACCTGACCGCAGGCACGATTGAGTGCACGACGTATGCCCTGATCCATTTCAGTGTACATAAACCACAGGCCAGCTTTCGGCTTGTCGATGGCGCGTCTGCAGCGGTGCTTCGAAGTGCTAGGCATCAGCGGTGGCAGCGGGATCGACAGCAGAAACGACACGGCTGCCAACGAGCTGCGACCGGCCATTGCATGCAGCGAATTCCTCGACACGCTTCAGACGAGAGGTAGCTGAAAAGGGGCCGAAATTCGCATAAAATGCAGAGAGACTCCGCGCAGCATTCTGGGAAGGCTCAGCTAAGTAGCAGCAGCAACGGTGCAAACATCGTCACTATGTCTCGCTTCTCCCGTAGGTGAGCACATGACCGAATATGAGCTAGCAGAGTACCTGACGACACTGCTCGGGTACAACGACGAAGGTGGCAGCTGTGAGCAGCGCGAGTTCGACACTACGGCAGCAGGTGACATCATTGTCGACAGCCTGCCCAGCGACATCACAGAGCGCTACTTCGTCGATGACCTGCTTGGATTTGGACCATCTCCACAGCAGGAAGCCAATATACTAAAGGTCGAGGGTGCCTCGGTTCCTGCTGAGGCTGCAGCCAACTCTTGACCTCTCTTACCAAAATCTTGAACCCTTGAGCCCTTGCAGCTTGTTCTCGTGCACCCAGTGCATTGGCAGCACATCACAACATGCAATACTCTACCAGCAGCTATACTGGTCAAGACTTGGTGACATCATCAGTTGCTCGCCCGAATGAAAATAATGTATGTGGTACGCAATGAGTTGTAAATACAGGTAATTGTACTGCACTTATACACATGAATATCGCCATCAGCCATACTCTTACGAATTCATCCACTTAGGCAATTTTGACCCCCCCCCCCCAGTATGACTGTGACCATAGAGACATCTTTAAGCAGTCTGCTGCCAGATGCCCCAAACTTGAGTACTCATATAAAAATGGTAAAGGTAGGACCATAATGGTAGCATGTCTTTATGATTTATGTCAGGTGCTTTACACATGTCACAGGGCTCGAGCCCACGACCTCAGCCAGACCTTGGTCGGGGTGAGCACCTTAACCACTGGGCTAAACCAGCGCAGTAATCTAAACACCTAAACGAGCAGCAAAGTCTTGATACTCTATACTAGTGAACTGTGTGCCATTGTCACTCGTGAATTCCTCTGGGATCCCTGTAGTTTGATTATATGCAGGCCTGTCTGTACTGCTCCTATGCCAAACCGCTGGTGAACAGCTGTTGGGAGCATCATCGATAGCGGCCGGTGCACAGCTGTGGTCTGCCTCTGATGAATCATCAGGATCGGCCAGTGCACAGCTGTGGTCTGCCTCTGATGAATCATCAGGATCGGCCAGTGCACAGCTGTGGTCTGCCTCTGATGAATCATCAGGATCGGCCAGTGCACAGCTGTGGTCTGCCTCGGATGAATCATCAGGATCGGCCAGTGCACAGCTGTGGTCTGCCTCGGATGAATCATCAGGATCGGCCAGTGCACAGCTGTGGTCTGCCTCGGATGAATCATCAGGATCGGCCAGTGCACAGCTGTGGTCTGCCTCTGATGAATCATCTGTATGCACCGTAGAAGGTCATGGACCATACTCGACAGATCGCTGGTTTTGCATTAATATAACACCAAGGTCATGCTGAGACGCGTCTACAGTCAGGATAATAGGCAACTTGACGTCATATAAACATGGTAGGAGAGCATTAATCACAAGGCTTTTGTTGTCGTCAACGGCTTTAGATCGGTTGGCGTCCCAGCAGGGGGGCTCTGCCTGTGGCAAGTGTCATGCCAGTCAGACCCAAAACAGATTTACAAGACGGTAGACAATTTTTGGCCAAGACTAAGAGGTCTCACTCCCCAGATATTAGCGACTCGGGTGAAAGATTTTCAGCCTTCTTAACTGAAAAAACTGTGCACATTTGTGCCACGATAAATAAAATTGCTGAATCGAAACCCGTGACCTTTCTTACAAGATTTTCCAAGGTTCTGCATGCAATGTGGCTACCTTGATAAGGTCTAGTAATAAGAGCTCGTCTCCTGAAGACCCTGTAGCATTATCTCTGTGGTCTTCACTGGCAGACCAACTTTGACCTGCCATAACCGAGATTTGTAATGCTTCTCTGGAAAAAGAGGTGGTACCCAAGTCCTTCAAATCGGCAATCGTTAGATCGATACTTAAAAGCCTGGATTACATACAGAGGTCCTTGCAAACTATTGCCCAGTTTTCCTTCTTCTTGTTTTGAAGATTCTTGAAAAATGGTCGATAAGCAGCTGGTAGCAAACATTAAAAAGAATGAAATTTCAGAAAATTTTCTATCGGGGTTCAAGCGGCAGCACTACACTGAAACTGCTCTCCTCCGTGTAACCAATGACATTCTATTCAGCAAGGATGACGGTACTGTCTCTGCCCCAGCGCTGCTAGATCTATCAACTGCCTCCGACACTATTAATCACAATATTCTACTTGAAACAATTGAGAACAGCGATCGGTCTGGCAGACGAGGCACTGGCGTTGTTTCACATCGTACTTGCCCAATCGTATTCAATCCATGTCGTGTGGGGGTTAGGTCTCATCCACCAGACCAGTCACCTGCGGAGTTCCTCAAGGGTCCGTGTTCGATCCTTTGCTGTTCTCCATTTATACTCAACCTCTGGGAAAGGTGATTCGGGCCCACAGAATACGATATTACTTTTATGCTGATGATACTAAGGCGCATATTTCACTTAAACCGTCGGAATCTGCCACTGCGACTGACAAACTGAATGTTTGCCTTGCAGACAGTCGAACCTGAATGTCGGCAAATTTTCTTTAACTAAACGACGATCAAACGGAACTACTACTCACAGGACACCCCAAGCGTGGGGCTGGACTGGAAGGCTTTACTCTTCTAATAGGCGATGCCGGTGTTCGACCATCACCTTGTGCTTGGAATTTAGGCGTCGTCTTCGACAGATACCTAAATTTTGAAAGCTTTGCTAAGAAGACTGTTTCCACAGGTAGCCATTACGTCCGATCCCTGAGATTAGGAACTGTCTTCCACGGTGGCTTGCAAAAAATTTAGCTAGATCCTTGTTTCTGCCTCGGCTCTATTATTGTAGTTCCCTTTTGGCTGGGCTACCGAAAAAAGCCACTAGGCCACAGCTGCTGGCGATGAATATAAAAAAATAGCAGAGTATCAGCCACGTGCTACCGATAATTGCATTACTCAATGAGACCAAGCAGAGCAGCCTAAAATGAGTCAAAAGGATTCTGATTCGCAGATTCAGTCGGCGGCAGAGCATTGCGAATCTTTCGTACGATTCATTCCTATGAGGAATGAAAGTGGTGTAATAATAATGTAATAATAATAATAATGCACTTGATAAAGCGCCCTCAGAGAACTTAATCTCTCTCTAGGCGCTTTACATTTGCTGCAAAGGGAAATGCAATTGAATGGTGAGTAAAATCATGCTTGATAAACAAACAACATGAATAACATGGTTAGAGGTGACATGCACTAGGTCAGCATGCAAATGTGATTAGTGGCAGCATGCACAGTGTCAGCACACACAAGCACATGAAGGACGAATCACAGGAACCCACTAAATGCTGTCCTAAATAGGTGTGTTTAAGTTCCTTTTAAATGTGGTCAAGTCAGGGGATGTTCTGACGCAAGTCGGGAGGGAGTTCCAGGCTTTGGGAGCAGACCAACTAAATGCACGGTCCCCAAAGGATTTGAGGTTTGTACGAGGTATTGGTAGACTGTTGGATTCCGAAAAGCGGGTGGTACGATGCTTGGCCTGATGGGGGAGTAGATCTGAGAGATATGCTGGAGCCAAAGAATGAAGTGACCTAAAAGTGAGCGACAAAACCTTAAAGTCAATCCATTGCTTGACTGGTAGCCAGTGCAGGTCGGCGAGAAGTGGAGTAATGTGGCAGCTGCAACGCTCACACTCACGTGTAAATCTCTGCAGCACTTTTTTTAAACTTGTCTCTATCTCCAGGTGACAAGCCCTGGTCGAAAGTCTTGTATATTTCGATAGCGTTTCGATCCATAGTTTTGATTCATAGCCGTTAGCAGCTTTAGACCACTTTTGTGGGTCTGTAGATCTTTCAAAGCGATCCTACACTAGCCGAAGTAATCCTTCCTTTCGTTCTCTTGGATGCATTAATAGACCGCACTAGAAATGTCCGGGCGGGCGAAAACATTCTGCTGACATTTTTATCGTGATAGCTCGTTTCCAACTTCTGACATCATGTTGAAACAGCATGTCGCATGTAAGCCACCATAATGAATGTTTATTTACAGCGAGTTCATGTAAAGTAAGCCGCATGACTTGGTCAGGCTTTACTCCATACATCGTGGGAGCACTCGAGTATGGGGAACGTTATTCGGGCGATTGGAAAACTATCTTGAAATCAGCAGTAGTCCAATAGATGCGTCAAGGCATCCATGTATTGCCCTTGAAAACAGTGCTACCTGTGACAAAATACGTCAATCTGGACATGCATATGCTTGGAAAATTGCATATCCAATAATAGAGAATAATAATAATAGAGAATAATAATCTCGAATTGCATATCCAATAATAGAGAATCTGACACAGTAGCCTCTCCCTCCAGAATATTACATCCTCCAACAAAGCTAGTGCCGTTCCATGAGGCTCTGTCAGAAGCAGTTAGTTTTCAAAACCTCTTTAAACCTATTTTAAGCTTCAAGGAAAACATGGTGGACGTACAGTGCAAACGACAGAGGAACAATAAACAAAGTATGATATCAGAGCCCAGAGGACTCAGCTTAATATCTAGCACCACTTCTTAGAATATGTTAAGACATCACTCTTCAGTACCATCGCTCACCCCACAGTAGTTGCAGTTCACACTAGTGTGCACTACCTGCTGTTATCGGGAGTGAGTCTCACATACACAGTAAAAAACTATAATGATCTCATACCTCAGGCCCGACTCAGAGTGTGCAATATTTAACTGCATGCAGAGACAACTTTCTGGATCTCTCACTGTGGGCATGTGGTGAGGCAAACATCGACATGGACTGATGACAAAGACTAAATACAGTGCATGCAGCAAAAGGACGGGCAAACTTCAGTCCGACATTCTGAGGTACTCCACTTCGAATTTTTATTCCTATATAGTGACGGCAGATAAGTTACGCAGTGATTCAATCAGTAAAATAAGGCGGCATCATAGACCAAATCATGCACTTCTACAGAAGTCACGTCAGATAATTTGTCGTTTGAATTTTACCTATAAGGACCAAGTCAGCAAAAAATCATTATCGAACAGTGGTGCTAGGCAACAGCTCTATTAACAAGGCACAGATCATTTTGCATCACAATCATTTAAAGAAACCAACAATCACCAACATCTAGAGACCGACTGGAGAGACATTCTAGCATATCTGCTCTTCTGCCTCCACCGGCCAATTGAGCCAGGCCTCCGGAAGAGAGTTGCGTCAACAGAAACGGACGCTCAGAAGCGGGACGTGTCTCTGCCGAACATTAAAGTCTTGAGCCAGTCTAAAGGAACCTGCAGCCGCAAGCGCCAGCTGCCGAGACGCGTCAAATAGGCAGACCTCCATAGTACCCATGATGTGAATCCTGAAAAGAATGCGACAGCGCATCGACATTGTCCACTTCAGCAACACTTGCATTACGAATCTGCACGAGGGCAATCAAGTTGAACACGGTGGGAGCCGTGCTAGCGCTACTCGTTCTAGCGTTCGCATGGCGCCCAGTAAACGAAGATGTTCTCAAATGCTGACTGGCTGCTTTGGATTGTTGGCCTTTACTGTCTTCTTGTTCGCTTTTGCATGCTCTTAAAAGCATGAGACCGTAAGTTTCATAAAACCTGGTTGCTTGTTGATTCTCTCGCAGCAAGTTGTAATGCATGCACCTGGATATAGAGATTTAGTTCTCTTCGGTCGTTACACAAATGACCTACCCTCATAGTTGGTGCTCCTACAACCCAAGCAGCATGAACAGAGTGGGTTTATGGATGAACAACCATTTTTTTCAGCAGGGGGCTTTGAATTCGAATCCTCACACTAACGAGCCTTTCCTCCATCTCAATGCTGAAGCCCTGAGCACGGTCAGACAGTCAGTAGAAGTTCCCATCGGGCTTCTAAATTTATAAAAGCTCGAAAAAACGCCAGAATCAGCTTGGCCATTCATAAACTACAGACTGCTAAATCCTGAATAGTGCTAAAAAATATACGTATGTATGTATTTAAAAATTTCCATCTGTAACTCCACAAAAGACCAACACTAAGTGGGTGTTATGCTGGCACGTGTTATATAGTGCACTCAAAAGCTAAATCGGCTTCTGGTACACGTACAGTAGACTCCATCTCACGCAACAAAGACAGAGCGAAAACTATACCTGGTTCAAAAGGGCAGTCCAAGAAGTGAGTAGCATGGAAGTAACAGCTCAGGACGGCTGGAAAGAATGTGCAAGAGTTGGTAGCAGGAGAGCCGGTGTCGTGCAATAACTGTGGAAGTGAAATCCATTGTCTGGGACCTTCAAAGCAAAAGCTTCTGTCGCCAACGGTCTTTAGGTGCACGAATATATTGTCCACAATGAACCTGAGGGCAGGCGAAGGCCAAAACTGGTGAAGCAGTTTAACTAGGTATGAAGCAGCCAAGCCATAGCAGACCCCGTAGGTCAGAATTTGAATTTTGCTCTGTATTTATTAATCAACCAGGAGCCATCACTGCACATTGGGCAGTCGCTAGTATCCACTGTGGTTCATTAGACTGCTTCCACTGAAACACGAGGTTTTAATTGCATGAATGATGCTGCTGTAAGGGGGGAGTTTTCACTCAGCTCCAAAAAAATAGTTTAGATTTATTATGGCTCAGATTAATTAACAACTATTTTGTTCAGATTAATGAACCATTCATATTTTGGCTTTGATATATTATGAACTATACTGGGTTGAATGAGCTGCTGATAGGCGGTAGATTACTGTAAATGCATTCACTAAAAGTCACCAATGACACTAGTACGTAGCTGTCACCAGATGATTGGAACGTCACTGCCCTGGTCTTACTCGATCTGTTGGCTACACTATTGATCTCAGTATCTGACTTGGAAAAATTTAGAGCTGCAATCGGCCTAGCTTATGAGATTCTGGTATGGTTCAAATCATACTTATTCGATCGCTTCCAGTCCCGGTCGTATTGTGATTAAGTCTCACCAGCAGAACCCATGGAGTTCTACTGAGTCTAGTATAGGCCCTTTGCTACTCTTCCTATGTGGAGTCTCTCGGAAAAGGAATAAACCCCGTGGCATCGGCTATCACTTCTAAGCCGATGAAACCCAGCTACACGTAGCACTTAAACCATCAGCTCCGGCGACTGATAAACCAAATGACTGCCTAGCTGGCTAGTTTTCAGCTGTCGGGGCCAATTCTCTTAAGCTTAATGACAATAAAATCAAACTCCTAATACCACGAAACAATAAACCTGTGGGTGGACTAAGAGACTTTGCTCTTCTAATTGGTGATGCAGTAGTACGGCTGTCGCCATGTACTCGTAATTAGGTTTCTTCTTTGACAATATTTAAAAGTTTGATTCCGGAGATAACTTTCACAGCATCATGTTCGACTCTCAGCCAAGAGAACTAGCTACTGCCGTAGCTGTCTGAAGATCTTACCAGCTCCCTGATTCTGTCTAGCCGGACTAATATAATTCAGTTGTGGCTGACCTTGCAAAAAAAAGCAATTAAGCCTCTACAGGTGGTGAGGAATATGGCTGAAAAGTTTACTAACAAATCCAAGAAATTCAGCCACGTGTCTCCTTTGCTGAAGGAGCTGCAAGACATGAAGAGACTCGTCAAAAAGAAACACAAGAAAACAAAAGAAAAGCAAATAACTGCATTAATTTTGATGGCAGCCCACGGTTCTACCAAGGATTGAGTCTGTGTGCAGTATGGTCGGCTGAATGGTAGTAACTTAGCAGCAACAACTCAAGCACAAATGAAGATACAAATTTCAACGAGTGCCACGTAAGGCAACGTTGGGAATAAATAATACTAAGACATTTTTATAGCATCCTCAGAGAACTGCATCTCTTTTTAGGCACTTTACATGTGCTGTAAGGAAAGCATGTCAGTGTGGTTAGTGACAAATGTACAGCGTCAGCGTGCATAAGCACACAAAAGATCATTCATACGGACCCAGCAAATGCTGTGAGGAACAGGTGTGGCTTTAGCTCCATTTTAAGTGTCTTTAAGCCAGGGGATGTCGGAATGACAGTCGACAGTGAATTCCGGGCTTTGGAAGAATGCAAACTACAGGCACTGCCTCCAAACGATTTAAGGTTGGTTCGAGGCAGAGTTAAACAACTTGAGTCGGAGTAGCAAATGGTACGATGCCTGGCATGATTGCAAAGTAGTTCGGATAGATAGGCTGGAAGCGTGAAAATGAAGGGACCTAAAAGTGAGTGAAAAAACTTCGAAGTCAACACGTTGCTCGATGGGGAGTCAGTGCAGGTCAAAGGTGAGAAATGGGGTAATGTAGCAATAGCAGCATTACCTTGTGTCTTAAGAACTGGCGTGTCCCCCACAGCTTTAAAATCGCCAATGTACGCGAGCATGCCCATGCTTTGGAACTTGAATGGTTCGGTCTTTTTGCCATTCAGATAGGCTGCAAGGTATCGGCCCTTTCTCTCAGCCACCTGAAACAAAGAGCAAGCATGTTTAGTGAAGGAGCAGTACAATAGAGTACAATGCACGTAGGTGCATGTCAACATTGAAGCGCAAGGAATACAAGAATCGAGGCTGAGTCCGTTCACTGCAGTATCAGAGGCCGGTGAGGCCTAAATATGGGAGATAAAAAATACCTTATCAGATTCAAGTCAAGACGGGATGCTACAAATGCATGGACCAACTTAGATGTAGTATCCTTATCTAAACAAGCCCAAATTTTAGCAATGTTATGTAGCTGAAAGTAGGCAGACTTGATTGTGGAGCTGATATGGTCGTCTAACGAAAGGTTACTTTGGAACAGGACACCTAGATTTCGCAGATTCAACAGGATATGCTGGCAGATATGCTGGCAGAGCAGATTTTGAGCATTAGCCTTTCCAATTTCTGATTCACACTTGGTTAGCCCTTAACTAGTAAGTTAGTTGTATCATCTTTTTTTTAAGAAAATTTGCTATCATCCATGTGCGGATATCATCAATACATGCAGCAAGGGAGTTGAGAGAATTCGAGGTGCTCAAAGGCTGGGAGGGATCAAAGCAAAGATACAACTGAGTGTCATCCGCATAGAAGTGCAAGCCTAGATTGTGCTTAGCAATCACATCGGCAAGAGGGAAAGTATAAACCATGAAAAGAACCGGGCCTAGCACGGAGCTCTGAGATACCCGATATTTCAGAAGTGCCTCGGATGATCTTGGTCCATTCACATCAATACTCTGGAGTCTCCCACTGAGATAGGATCTGAACCATTGCAGAGCAGTGCCAGTGATGCCAAGGCGGAATGAGAGGCACTCAAGAAGAATTTGGGGATCGATAGTATCAAAAGCTGCCGAAAGACCGAGCAAAACAAGCAGAGACACTCTACCCATGTCTGCCTTCCTAAGTAGGTCGTTGTACACCCGAAGCAATGCTGACTGTGTGGAGTG
The DNA here is from genome assembly GCA_009760855.2 of Cristatella mucedo. NCBI lineage: Eukaryota > Metazoa > Bryozoa > Phylactolaemata > Cristatellidae > Cristatella > Cristatella mucedo. The sequence goes on along the minus strand of WPIO01000001.1, from coordinate 18,473,038 downwards.
ATTAGCTCTAAAGTCAAGTGAAATCATGCACAAGCCAAATCGACACAGAATAGACCCGTGCTTTGCAATACTGCTTGATTTAAGGTCAACCTGCTCGATATTTTATTGAAAGCCTTTGCACCAATCGGTGTAGGACTGCTGAGTACTATTACAATTGAGGCTAACAGACACTTCTCTTCATTAGTTATGAATTCGGGCACCCTTGCCTATTGGGTGGAAGCACACCATGGAGGAGCGCTGACGAAGGACTGTAGTCGGAGATACTGGCATGCATGCTTCCGGTTTTCTTCATGGTATCATAATAGCTAATGATGATTGAATGCGGATGATCTTGCAAGCACTTTCACAGATGATGCTGCCTTCAAGCTTCCGTTAAAAGTGAGGCAACTAAGAACACCTTGCCCACTAAATAGAAAACACTGAAAGTTACATCTACTAAGCACAGTAGTTTACATTAAGATACCACAGCCAAGCTTTGACCTTGCATTTGTGACATTTAACCTAGGCTTATGCAATTTACATCTTGCAGGTCTTCTTGCCTTTTACAACAAGAAAAATACAATTGCTGCAAAACTCTTCAGCTAAGTTTATCTGCACTGAACGTTGCAACTCTCACGTTACACTTCTTCTCACCGATCTGCATCGGCTCCCCATCAAGCAGCGTATCAACTTTATCACTCTTCACTCGCTCTTAGGTACCTTAAAAGTAAAGATCAGCAGATTCAACGACCTCATTTATATAGCCGAAGGACAGCTGCAGGGGCTATAATTCTACTTGCAGTGGTCAATTAGTATTGCCCACTTCCTAATCAGGCTATGCATTGTGTCACCCTCTCTTCTTACTCAAGTCGTTTAGCTAGGACTCGAACTTACCTCAAATCCTTATGCAACCACACCTTTAGTTCGTATACTGCCCAATCCTGGAACTCACTGCCAACTGATTTGACGACATTTAAAAAGAAGCAAAAACTCATCCGTTCCTCACAGTTGCTCCGACCGGACGAATTATCTTTTGTGTGAATAATGCATGCTGAAAATGTGAATGCTTTCACTAACCACTTACCGTGCTGCCTTTCCAGCACATTTGTACTAAAGTGCCTACGGAGAGATTTGGTTTCTTAGAGTACAATTCGAATGCTTTAGTATTATATTATTATTATTGTCCCATCTCTGCATGACCAAGAGCATGGCACAGATTACAGACTACATACTGTGTATCTACTTTGCATCTTGCTCATTCTCTCCATGTAATAGCAGGCCATGTCCAACCCGACTACCATCCACCACTGACTGCAAGCAGCTGACCTGCTCTAGCGCTGACATAAATGACTCTCGTGCTTCTAGCAGGGCAAGTACTCCCGATCATCTCGTCAATGAAGATGAATAAGTGTTCCAATAAAAATTTGTAATGTGGTGCACTAATGTCGTGAAAAAATCAAGCTGAGTTCTGGTAATCACATTGTGACTGGTGCTCTGTATCTATTTTTAGTCAAAACGGAGTGAACAAAAAGGTCACAGCACTTTTAGCTCAGAACGAAAATTGGGCTGAAGTGAACACAAATACAGTGACTTAAGACAAAATAACGAGTTTTTTCTTTACGGTGGATTACATGGAGCACCAGATGCTTTGATCCTAAGCAAATTTAGCACAGACACGTGAAGAAGCTTGTATGCTAGTCGAAGGTGCCGAGGTGCAATGACCATGCAGCATCTCATCACAATCTACATCTGTCATGCTACCGAATCTTTGTGGGCCACAGCAGATAACCAGACGACCAGACAGCAGATTACCAATGGCAGACCAGACGAATACTACGTTACATATATACGTCATGCAAAAAATTCTAAATACCTGAGCTGTGCAAGGAAGAGGCATGTCTTCAATGTCAGCGCAGTCTCCTATTGCAAACACGTCATTTATTCCACCATCAATTACTCTCAGATGGCGATCAGTCAGCAGCTACAAACGGCACACAAATAAAGCAGATACTAAGTAGGAGGCAAATGCATGACAGGCGTTTTAAGGAGCTTGCTATTCAACAAAAGCATCATGCCAACATGAATCGTTTGGCTTGAGAGCACGTTAGAAATGCAAATTCTGAATAATGATCAGGATGAAGAAAACTTCTTGGTGAAAGCCAGCACATCTCAATACAGCATGATGCAATTGCCATAGTAGTGTATCGCAAAGGTTTAAACTGAATGAATTCAGTACTACTGGTACACAAATTAGAGTCAAACAACTAGCTTTAGAGTCCATTTAGCATTGCCTCTGCCGAACTCACATAATTTTGTTTCTGGGCTATAATGTGCACCTGTCTTATTTGTAATTATTGTGAACAGCAATCCTCATAACAAGATAGTGTGGCAAGCGCTGATTGCTTCACCACTATGGTGAAGGTAAGGTAAATGTGGGCGCCAATAGACGGACTGGTAGAGCACAAGCAAATCCTTAGGGTTTTCCCCAGTGGTGGAGCCAGGGGCAGTGGGTCATTTGCACCCTCTACGGCGGGGAGGCGACCTGGGCCGCCCGCCACACACACCCCCAACCGTCACTGACGACAAAATTATGTCTTAATTCCTCTCGATAAGCAACAGCTGAGTTCGTGCCGAATAAACAACATGACCTGCAATTTTTCATTAACTACAGGTGCCCTGCATACTTAATAACAATAACAATAATAATGCACTTGATAAAGCGCCCTCAGAGAACTCAATCTCTTTCAATCGCTTTACATTTACTGCAAAGGGAAATGCAATTGAATGGTGAGTAAAATCATGCTTGATAAACAAACAACATGAATAACATGGTTAGAGGTGACATGCACTAGGTCAGCATGCAAATGTGATTAGTGGCAGCATGCACAGTGTCAGCACACACAAGCACATGAAGGACGAATCACAGGAACCCATGAAATGCTGTCCTAAATAGGTGTGTTTTTAAGTTCTTTTTAAGTGTGGTCAAGTCAGGGGATGTTCTGACGCAAGTCGGGAGGGAGTTCCAGGCTTTGGGAGCATACGAACTAAATGCACGGTCCCCAAAGGATTTGAGGTTTGTACGAGGTATTGGTAGACTGTTGGATTCCGAAAAGCGGGTGGTACGATGCGTGGCCTAGTGGGGGAGTAGATCTGAGAGATAGGCTGGAGCCAAAGAATGAAGTGACCTAAAAGTGAGCGACAAAACCTTGAAGTCAATCCGTTGCTTGACTGGTAGCCAGTGCAGGTCGGCGAGAAGTGGTGTGACGTGGGAACCAGTATACTTGAACTAGAGCACTTGAAAGTCTTGCTCATCTTGCTCCCCCTACATATGCTCCCCCTACATATGCATTTTGCAGGACTTGCTCCGTGGATAGATGGATATCCCAGCTTTGCCACTGGTTCCCACTACACAACTCCTTCGACGAATTAGGAGATACGCTAGACTGTTCTCCACCTTGAACTCAGGCCTTAGGCTTCATTTACAATCGGAAGTCTTAAGCCTTCTCTAAACAGCACATTTTTTTCTTTGCAGACTGCAGATTGCAGAACTCGGGGTAGGGAGGGGGTCAAACTACCCCTCCCCTTCCGTGCCGAAACTAACACAATGAGCCCTGGCAGCCATTCCTACAGAAAATGTCCAGTCCACACATTTTTTCCTTTGCAGCATACTAGATCCTAATGTTTGCTGTCCTATAAGAAGTATATGTGAGTGTGTATGAGTATATTTCATTAATTACTGGTGCATTTAGTTCTCCCTCTTCTTTAAGCCAGGAGTGAACAAAATATGCTAGAACATTGACTGCACATATTCAACAGCGAGCAGAGCAGACAGTGCCGCACGCACGCCATGGTCGGGCAGTGCACAAGCACAAGCAGCGCAGTGCATGCGTTAGCAGCAGTGAAACGAGGCATGAACGATCAGCAGTAACAGCAGACAGGCAAGCACACCGATATCACCGGTGAGCACACAGCGCTCGATGACTGCTGTCCTCGGCCGAGGCTGCAGCTGAGAGCAGCTGCTGCTGCTGCTCTCGTAACGGCAACAGCAGTAGCTGCAAGCTGAAGTCACTTGCGTTCGTGCACGTGACAGTATAGCACGGACAAGGTCAGGGTCAGGGTCATGGTGCAGACAACATCGAACCCTCAAACAGTTTTCCTTGTTCTCGACTTTTAGCAGACTCGTACCAGGTCTTAACTAGATATTCTAGAAGCATTCAGTGACTATAGTGCACTGAAGGGTCGGCATCGGCTCAGTCTGTTAGAGCAGAGCGAGAGCAGAGTAGATCGCCGAGCCACAGGTGGACTGCAAGCACAATAGGACCTCGGGCTACGGGAAAGAAAAAATTTAGCCATTACCTGATTCCGAGCTTGTGCATATCACCGAATCACTACGACTGATCAGTTCAGACAATGACACAGTGAGTTAACGGTAGGTGCTGAGTGGCATAATAAGAAATAATAAAACACTTGCATAGCACCCTGAGAGAACTACAGCTACTCATTTGACATATGCAAGAAATGAGGAATGCCGACCTATTACTGATGCAAAACTTCAGAAACTGTAAGCAAATAGAAGACAATTAACTCGGAGATGGAGCAAATGCTGTCAGGAACGGGTGGTCTTCAGTTTCTTTTTAAATGTCGTCAGCCGTGATGGCGCACTAGGTAAGGCGGTTGCTTTTCACGACCTCGGTCCCGATGTCGTGGGTTCTAATCCTGCGGTGGGCGATCCTTTATCGCCACTGCAAGCGGTGGTGATAGCCCCAAAGGCTCTTCTGTCACTATACAAAAGAGGCTGTTAAATCATCTAGTACTTAAAGTCAGTGGATGTCGTAGTATTAATTTAGTATTAGTATTAGTTAATTAGCATTAGTATTAAATAAAAATAAATAAATAAATTAGTAATTTATAATAATTTATTAAATTATATACATTATATAATAAATTATAAGTAATTTAATTTATAAATAAATTAGTATTAGTTGCGAGCTGTGGCTGGGAGCAAACGAGCTGGAGATACGGTCTCCAGAGAATTTGAGATAGATTACAGGCATAGATAAACGACCAGATTCAATTAACCTGATTGCACTATGAGAAGATTCACATACATGATCCACGGCTGGAGAATAAAGCGACCTAAAAGTGATTGACAGAACCTTGACGTTGATATGCTACTTGATAGAGAACAAGTGCAGGTCGGTGAGAAGAGGTTACTGTGGCCACATGTATCGTTCACAACAGACAACCCTCTCTACCGATTGTTGCAACAGCCATAAAGGCAGGAAGAGTAGCAAGGAGTGCTGATCGCTAGACAGGGTGTACAGAAAATATACTGACTTGGCTGGTGGTATCGCTCAAGCTAAGCATTCATCTGCAATGTTCAGCAGCTGAAAGTAGGCATCAAGCATTTGCACATGCTTGCCTGACAGCATACCGGGCTAAAAGCACTGTTCTTTAATTACCACTCTGTCTGAGTCTGCCCGCATGACGTTCAAGCCACGACGATAACCCGCACAACGAACAGCAGAGTGCAGAGGATCAGCAAACCAAGTGTCTCGAGTTCACTCACTTGTCCTCGTCTTTTGAGAAAAGGCAGCGATTGCGTGAATGGACGTGGTGCTACACCGGCACTCCAGACAACGAGCCCGCATGGTATAACGGTACCATCCGAAAGTCGGACACTTCGAGCAGTGACCTCTGTAGATAGCCGTGCAATGAAAGACATATCAGTCACGCCAGTGCTGCCTGCCGAAGGCCACAGCTATCCATTTGATAAAGGAGGCACACAGGCGCAAGCATGAAGGCATGCACACACACACACACACACACACACACACACACACACGTATGGTGCACGCATATGAGCACACCGATGATCTGATTCGGTCAAAAACCTTTAAAATTAAAGGCAATGACACACCAACTAATATAGAAAAACAAACAGGTGGAAAAGCAAAAAAAGACTGAGAAGCTAAGTGAGTAAGCCCAAAGGCTCCGTAAACTATACCTGACCACATGTACAGGAGAACTCTTTGTAATCTTATCGGGTCAGGTACCTATATATAATTTTATTTTAATTGTTATGACTTCAATACTGAATGTGCCAACAATTTGGTTGTTCCTGGTTTTTAAAGCATCTCGACAGCCAAAACCGAGTTAGTTACCAGACTACAAATACCAGGGCACCTGCTCTGATGTGCAGCTGCAGTCAACATATACAGTGCATGCCATTTCTTATCATGTGCCCTGGCACTGGCAAAGCTAATAATAATAATACATTTGAATAGCACCCTCAGAGAACTGAATCTCTTTCTAGGCACTTTGTAAATGTTGTATAGAAAGCATTACCAAATGATTGGTGGTAACATCCGGAGGTGCAGTGTGACCAGGCTTATGCACACGAAAGACGAATGGCAAAGGCCCAATTAATGGTGTAACAAACATGTGCGTTTTAAGCTTCTTTTTAAATTTAGTCATGTCAAGGGACATTGTTAAGCGCATCGGCAGTGGGCTCCAGGCTTTGGGACCATACGAACTAAAGACACGGTTTCAAACGGCTTTGAGGTTCATACGAGGTGTGGCTAAACGATTTGAGTCAGAACAGTGGGTAGTATGATTCTTCACCTGATGGGGGAGTAGTTCTGATAGGTAGGCTAGAGCCAGAGACTGAAGGGACACACAAGTAAGTGACATATCCTTGAAGTCGATACACTGCTTGATTGGGAGCCAGTGCAGATCGTCGAGAAGTGGTGTGATGTGGCAACTGCTATGTTCATGACAGAGGAGCCTAGCTGTTTAGTAAAGTTTAGCTGATTAACCAGCCTCACTTATATAGGGGCAGAAGAGCCGCAGCGGCTATCACTCATGCTTGCAGTGGCAATAAAAAATTGCCTGCTACATACAGGACCGAACCTACAACCTGGGTCGTGAAATGTAAGCACCTTATCCGCATGCTTAGACCCAGAAAGGACAATTAGGTGAGATCCTTGCATCACATCACCAATACGTATCACTACTTTGTATTTTTTTTGTAGCTTTAAGCGGGGTCAGAAGTCATATAGGGCTGAAAAAAAAATAAGTTCAAAAGATACCAACGATAAGAATAGGCACTAATAAGATTAGAGGTGCAGCTAGAATTGATAACTAAACTTTGGATCTTGGCTGTGGTCTAGCCTAGGGGTAAGGTGCTCGTACTTCAAACCCTTTTTTATTGCACACTGCAAGCAGAAATGATAGCAGCTCAGGATTTCTGCCAATACATTAAATGAGGCTACTGAATCACCTGGTCTATACTAGTGCAGTGGCTGACCTAAGTGACAGCAAGTACTCTACTACATTGAAACAAATATGAATTCTGAAAGACGCCAACGAAGCAAGACGGAATGAGAGATAGAGTACCCCTGCGTACATACAATTGCAATGCAGGTGTACAGACGGCAAAAATCCCTGCCTGTGATGTGTGCTAATGATCAGATCGAAGCTGCATAGAAGAAGCACACATGGCATACGATCTTTGACAGTGGTTGTAGGGCAAACATAACGACCATCAAAGCAAGCATAGCAGTTAGGTTTTGTTAATAGATATTTGACACTCAGCAAGTTGATCTAGTAAGCACAGTGTTCTACATTTCATTGTTGAACACTCGATGCTTATTGTCACCATTGGCAGCTTGTAATCCAAAGACGGTCACACTTTCAAGAGGCAGCGGGTTAACCGATTACTGGCTATTATTGGCCAAATTGATCAAGGCATCTCATCTGAAAGCATCCAGCAGACAGAATCCCAGACAGATCCTTCAGGACATGTGCACAGGGCGATGCCAATGATTTCCAATGCAAAACTTGTACAGGTGCACCAGAAAGTCCGAGAAGGCATTATTCTGATCCGTCGTGTCTGATCCAATGGCCAAGAGCCCCCACAGCAAAGGTTTTTATTTTAATCTGTAAGTAACTTTGCCAGCCACTTAAAAAAAAATCCTTTTCATTACAAATGAGGCTGAGCAGTCAGATGGAGATACATTAAATTCAGTTCATTCTGTCCACTGTTATGCTATTCCGATCGTTTTTTTTTGGTGATATGTACATCTGGCTATCTCCGTCTGTAACTCCACAAAGCCGAAATGCTTAAGTTTGTGTTACACAAGAGAGTTTTCTATAGTGCACTCAAGCCCAAATGGCTTTACGTTCACATATGGTAACCGATAGACTTCATCTCACGAAAGCAAGAGAAAGTGGGAAGCATAGCTGAGTCAGAAGGGCAGTCGAGAAGGTGAGTAGCATGGAAATAGCAGCTCAGGACAGTGGACAAAGGATGTGCCAGATGTCGCTGCAAAAGAAATATATCGTTTGGTACTAAAGAGTAGAAACTACAGGGAGGGAAGATATAACATGTGAGTCAAACCAAGTCAATTATTTCCCGAAGTGCACTACGGAAATCAAAGTAACAAACGGGATCTCTCCTAGTTCTACTGTTGTTATCCATCAATACAATATACATTGTGTTTGTAATTAAGCCCGTGAGACGCCAATGACACTCTGATATACCTGTTTTTCACACTAATCTCGGATGGAAGCTACTAACGTGGTTGCTATACGTGACTCTATGTCGACCAATTCTCTTAAATTACGCAAAATTAAGTTAAAATTAAGCTGTATGTTGCTGGCTACCGATTTTGTCCCAAAGTTGCTCAGGTCTGAGCACACTACTACAGAGAACTGAAGAATAAAACACACTAGCTGCATTTCCAAAGGATAAAACAAAGCAAAAAAAGTAAGTCGGGAACCGAATACAGTCACCGGCAAGCCAAGAGAAAAGATAATGCAGCTCTATGGAAGGCAAGTGTAGTTAATGGATTAAAGCAAGTGCAGCTAACAGGTCCACTTTGCACAACATAGCAACCGTCTGCTGTGAGCAATGTATACATGGAGGTATATTCGATGTATGCATGAAATTCGTGATCTGGAGTGAACAACTATGAGGAGCATGAGAGGGCAACCAGTATGCCAACATACCGTTAACGGTTGATTTTACAAGTTCAAATCCATCTCGCTGCCTTATCTTTTTCTCAGCGTATTGCTGTAGCCTTGTATCGAATGCTGATAGAATACTGTTGGCTTCGATTAACGTCACCCTGACTTTTGCTTTCTGAGTCCTGTACAGCCGGCTAACATCCTAAAATAAGCAGGACTTTAAAAACTGCACACGGTCAGGGGTGCAAGGAACGATGCTGTCAGGCAGCAGACCACCAGCCCGGCTACCGGGCAGCTTGCTCCTGGCAGTCACTCTTTGCCAAATCTAAGTGAAGCACTGCTCAAAGGAAAGGTTGGTGGACTTGCCAAGATGACTGGCGGAAGAAATACTGCTCAATTACAGGCTTCAACAACGAACACTTTGAATCTCAAAATTTAACAGAGTCCTATCATCTGTGGCAACGCGAATGCCGTTAGTGAAGCAGGCTGCACTTTGTGGATGGATGGGCTTTTGCAGAAAACTTTTAACTTTCTTATGTGTGTGATCGAGCAAGCAAAAGCAAGAGAGACAGAAAGAGAGACGTGGAGGCTGAAGGAGGAACCAAGTGAGAGGGAGAGAAAGAGACAGCAAGAGAGAGAGAGAGAGAGAGAGAGAGAGAGAGAGAGAGTCTACAGAGAGGGGAAGAAAAGGCAGATATGCATAGTGGCTAAAGGATCCACACCGAGCTCCACCTGAGCTCGGTACAGCCAGCTTTAGATGACTGAGGCAATCCCAATAATATCGTAAAATTGATGCCTAAAAAAGTTTTCAAAACCAAGTGTTTGCGACAGCTTACAGGTGACTGGTTTAATCTATGAGCTAGGCGCTTGAAAGCTTTTAACAGAGTAGCAAGACCCGGGATCTTTTTAAAACAATGGTGCCAACTGTATAATATAAAAGTCAATCATTAAACAGCTGAACAAACAATGGTTATAGTAACAAACTTAACATGGTATTACTGTTTACTGGGAATCAATTTCGACACAGCAGCTTGTTATTTGTTCACTCCAGATGCAACCAACTTTGCATAATGACTCTTTTTTGGTCCTAGAAGGTTCAGTATACCCTGAGTTCACTGCAATTGGAACTGCCGATCAAAAAATTACTCCAACAAAGATAAGTAGTTGATATTAAGGTAGCTGATACAGGCTTCGATGGTTTAGCAAATAAATCAGTGACAACGTAGCACTACATATCGAACTTAGTGATATACAGCACATTTTCAAACAAGTTTTCCACATCCCACGGCATAATCATATCTAATCATATCCAACAAGAGTCCTTACTTGTACGACGAAATCATACAGCTCTGCCCCGAATTCAACGCCAGTGGGCCCTCCGCCTACAATGACCACGTGGTTCAGTCGATGTCTTTCACCATCCTCAATGCCCGGCTCGGATGCCAACTCAAAGTTGGTAAGAATTTGATTTCTGATCTTTCTAGCATCTTTAATTTCCTTTAAACGAAGATGACGCCATCATCACGGTAGTGCATGCCTTATGGTGAGCTAAAAGCTCGAGAGTAATGAATACATTAGAGTCAGCCCACAAACTCTTAACTCTAAAATACATGAGCCTAGAACAGATTCAGACCAAATGTAGCAGCTAGGCTTTGCAGTCATTTGGAGCAAAATGCTATCACGACGATGTCAGCATATCTTTTCACTGCATGCACATACCGTCATTGTACAGTATTATCAGAAGAAAAGCTTGGCACTTCAATGGACAAGGTCAGTACAGCCGGTACTGAATAAAGGCAGCACATTATGGGTTCAGCTAAATAAGGGAAGCTAGCAGTAATCCCAGCAACTGACAATCCAGCAAATAGTACTTGATTATGTTGCGTGCTCCCATTCCTTTGAAAAGTCGAAACTTTAAGATGGATCATACGCAGTGCAGTGTGATAAATCACGCGGCTTACTCACCTGGTGAAATAAATATACATACATTATAATTCATAACGACCTACGAGAACTTGATCTCTATTCTGGTGCTAGACATATGCCTCAGGGCTTGAGCCCACACCATCGGTCGTCAAAGGCGAGCGCCTCACCCCTAGGTCATTCGGGGGGGGGGGTGATGTGGCGATGTCTCATATAGCAATTGGCAAGGGTTGCGTTTGCAAGGCAGGTTGGCAGAACCAGACATCTGGCCTTAGCTTATGCAGACAGCCTGGTACAACAAGTCTCCAGTATCCGAACGAAGTAGGACTATAATTCTGCGCGAATGCATGGAACTTGGAGAGCAGGGTAGTGGTGAAAGGTTATTATCTCTTACTGCATTGGCTGCATTGAGTCACGGACAGTCTTCCTGTTCGGCTATTGCGTAAGCAGGGAAACCTGCAAGTAGTGATTTACAGAAGTCGAGATGATATGTCAAATACATGGACCAGTTCGGCTGTAGTATCTTTGTCTAAGCAAGCCTAGATTTTAGCACCGGTCTGTAGCTGAAAGTAGGCAGACTTCACTGTGGAGCTTATGTGACTATCTAGTGAAAGGTCGCTTTTGAAACAGGACACCCCACATTGCATGCAGATGCCACGGGAAAAATGCTGACCGAGCCCATTTTGAGCGATAGGTTTTCAAACTTCTGAGCCACACTACGCTTGCCCATAACTAGACTAGTAAGTTGCTTTAATCGACATTCAATTTGAAAAAGTTTGCTGCCATCCAAGAGTGAACTTCAGCAATATACAGTCAAGCTCAGCAGGGAGTTGAGAGAATCCGATGTACTGAAAGGCAGGGAAGGGTCAAACCACAGGTATAACTGTGTGTCATCTGCATAAAATGAAAGCCTAGATTGTGCTTGGCAACGACGTCGGCAAGAAGGAGAGCATAAATCGTGGAAAGAATAGAACCAAGCACAGATCCTTGGGGTACCCCCATACTTTAATTGCTGACAGGACGACTGTTGCCTGTTGAAATTAATGCTCTGGATTCTCCCACTGAGATCATATAATATAATTCATTGTATAGCACCCTAAGAGAACTTAATCTGCATCCAGTCACTTTACATATGCAGCAGGGCTCGACCCCACAAGCTGATGGTTAAGGCAAGCACCTTACCCCTGGGCCAAACTAGGGTAGTGGAGATATGACCTAAACAGATGTAGTACAATGCCCGTAATGCACAGGCAAGATGAGAGACACTCAAGAAGGACTTGGTGATCAATAGTATCAAACGCTGCCAAAACATCCAGCTTAACTAGCATAGAGACCATATAAGTCAGTATTCCTGAGAAAACCGTTACATATTTGCAACAGTGTAGATACTGTGGAGTGATTAGCACTAAAACCTGATCGTAACTTACTTTCTAGGTTTGAAGCTTTGACATAAAAGTTAAGCTGGCCTGCCACTACTCTTTCCAGTATCTTTAATAGGAAGGGCAGTAGGGAGGCAGGGTAGGAGTTGCTTAAGTTCTCCTAGTTTAGTGCTAACTTCATAATGAGTGGCCTAACAAAGGCCTTTTTGAAAGATGCAAGGATACAAGACCTGAGGCTAAGCAAATCTATGCATCTCAGAAAGAAAACAGTAAGTTCGGGGTCTACGGGTAGTATTCTTCTCAGACAAGGAGATGAACTCCGATGTGAGGTCATGGTGGCAGGCTTGAAGGTTGACGTTGCGATAAAGCAATGAACTTTGGATGAGGATTTCAGTTAGGATAATATTTTGGGGACAGACTCTCGAATCGTATCTATCATGTTCAGAAAAAATTTAGAGAATTTGCTAGATCGCCACAAGGACTACTGGGTGAGGTGCTCACCTGGGAGCGGTTAAGGAGATGGTTAATGGTCGACAGCAGCATTTTCGGATTGTCCATCTGTTTGTATGGTTTCTCAAGCTCACTCCTAACAGTCCTAGCTTAATGTTTCCAGCAAACCATAGCACAAAAGCCTAGATTGTGCTTGGAAATTCATTTGCAAGAGGGAGAGCATGAACTGTAAAGAAACAATATATTTAGTGGAACATGCCTATTGTCAGCATTAAAAGCATTCAAAGGACCAATCAGGAAGACCCTGCAAATGCAGTAAGGAATATGTGTATAGGTACATTTAGCTTCTTTTTAAATTTCGTCAAGTAAAGGGAGTTCAGGACGTCAGTTAGGGTGACCTCCAGGCTTTGGGAGCATACGAACTAAAAGCACGGTCTCAAAGGATTTGAGGTTGATTAAAGGTGCTGCTAAACGACTTGAGTCAGAAGAGTGGCTGGTAGCATGCCAAACCTGATTGGGGAGTAGTTCTGCTAGGTAGGCTAGCATCAGATGAAGGGGGCTAAAAGTGAGTGACAAAACCTTAAAGTCGATGTGTTGCTTGTCTGGGAGTACAGTGCAGGTCGGCAAGAAGTGGCGTAATGTGGCAACTGTTACTCTCACAACATACAAGCCTAGCTGCAGAGTTTTGAACCAACTGTAAGCGCCTGATTGCATAGGTTGTAAGATCTTCAAGCAGTGAATTATGGAAGTCGAGACGAGATGTCGAAAATGCAGGGACCAATTTTGATGTAGCATCCTATCTGTCTAAGCAGGCCCCAATTCTTGTAAGGTCATGCAGCTGAAAGTACACAGTCGACTGTGATGCCGATCTGGTCATCAAATGAGTTCTCTGAGGGTGCTTTATCAAGTGTATTATTATTATTATTATTAAAGGTCCATTCGGAATAAGACACATAGATTTCACGAAGATACTATTAGAGATATGCTTGCAGGATCCTTTTTGACTATTGAACAGTCCAAAGGTGTGCAATCTAACGCAACCCTCCCAGCCACCACTGCTGCTACAGTGAACATTACATGCGACTAAGCAAGGGCACGATGTTGCAGCCATGATAAGTAGCTCCTTGCAGCTTGCGGAGTTTCGCTCTTGGCTTCTATTTCTCTTGGTTTCTGCTTAGCAGTGGCAAGAAAACCAAATGGTCGGTGCAAGGGCTAAGAACTCAGGTCGCACACAGGAAGTTGATACATTGCAAACATAAGCAAATATTCAGGACCATTGGCAGGTACAGAGCTCTGCGATTTGGCCAGCAATGAGAGAGAGAGAGACAGACAGACAGACAGACAGACAGACAGAGACAGACAGAGACAGACAGAGACACACATAGACACACAGAGACAGACGGAGACAGACAGAGACAGACAGACAGACAGAGACAGACAGAGACAGACAGAGACAGACAGAGACAGACAGAGACAGACAGAGACAGACAGAGACAGACAGAGACAGACAGAGACAGACAGAGACAGACAGAGACAGACAGAGACAGACAGAGACAGACTGAGACAGAGACAGAGACAGACAGACAGAGAGACAGAGAGAGCAGGGAAGCAGACATCTGGTTATCATCAGTAGCAGCCACCTGCGATGACCAGGAAGCTGCACTGCACAGGCTCTGCACCACAGATCTCTGTGTCGTACAGGCATCTCCATTGGGGGTGAAGGGAAGGGGTTGGTGCTGCCTACGACGAGGGGCTTACCTTGAGAAAGAATGCATGCTCAGTCACGCCTGGCACGCCGAATGTGTTAGGCCTAGCGCCCACTCCGATGACCAGCTTATCAAACCCCACGTCGTATGTGACATCCGAAGTGAGCACATTACTGCAGTGCACGGTCTTGCTAGCAAGGTCTAATTTCAGCGCCTCTGCCAGATGAAAGTGATCGCTCCGGCGAAACGTGGTGTTCCTCACCGGCTCGATAATAGATCTGCATGGAAAGTGGTCGAGCATGTGTGCAGTTTGTAACAGACAACACATCCACTCTGTGACTGCAAGCAATATGCGTTCTCGGCAACCTCACTGGTCTAGCTGCACGGTGTTGCATGCCCAGCTTTTCGAAGAGCCACTGCATAGGGGGTCTTTAAAAGAAAAGTACGGAAAGTCCAGGCCTAGGTCAGAAACAGTGAAAAGGGGGAGGACTAAAAACCACTAAACTGGATAACCGGCACTGGATAACCAGACAGCACAACTACAGCCTGCTGCCACCGGCAGCCCACACACTGCACAAGCGCGGAGTTGAATATTCCAGGTCACACTGCGGCCATTAAGAATACGACAAACCTGAAGTAACTCTGTCTCATAGCAGCCACTGCTTCTGCGAGACAGAAGCCAAATACAAAGATGCCACTGCTGAACTCGTGTGCACCAGCAGCAGCAAACAGGTACACTGGCACGTGGCAAAAATGCATGGGCCGAGCAGACCAAGCTGTTAAGTAGACCAAGAAAGCTGAGACTGAGTGCAGCAGCCGGGTGCATCGGGGCAGAACTCGAGAACGAGAGCAGGCAATTGCCACAGCAGTGGCACGATGATACTGCCGGCTTACCTAAACTCTAAAGTACCCACGGTAGTGCTGCACAACAGTGGAGTGAACAGGAAGTGGTTTCTTGGGCTTATCACAATGACGTCGTACAGCCGCTTGTCGATGTTCTTCAAGACACTGTAGCTGCTCCAGCCGGTCCCTAGGATAACTAAGGTCTGCCGTGTGCTCCCAACCGGCATGGTAGTCATGGCTTGCCTGCTGGCGTTTGTTGGCAGGAAGACTGCAGGTGGCCGAGGCAGACCCAGCGATGCCAGCCACAAGAAAGTGCCCCGTACTGTTGCTTTAGCCATTCCTTGTGAGCACCCACCACAAGGGGCACAGATTCTCTTCAGGACCAGTGCCGTTGGCTCAATTTCAGTCCTTCAGCCGCTAAAGCAAGTGAGCAGTACGCGATTGACCATGTAAAACAGCAACAAATGCCACCAATGTGGCCACTAACAGTGAACTGAGCAGCAAACATACAGGGCAAAGGTAAGCTAATACTATAGAAATTGTAACAAGTCAAATGTAGAATTGACCTCGCAGTGATAACCCGTTGAGACAAGACAGTGGCTTCCTACCCCCATTTGATTGTGGCTAGAAACATAAACTAGTAGGAAAATTATATATATACATATATATATATATATATATATATGTATATATATATATAATTTTGCTATATATATAATTATAGAATATATATAATTATAGAATATTTTGATATATATATAATTCTGCTGCATAAGATGAACAGACGGACAGCTACATTGACCATTCAATTGTGTTTCCCTTTACAGCAAATGTAAAGTGCCTAGAAAGAGATTGAGTTCTCTGAGGGCGCTTTATCAAGTGCATTATTATTATTATTATTATTATTATTATTATTATTATTGAACCAGCATGCCCATGCAAAGCATGGTTACCACCAGTGATAGATACCCACTCTTATTCAGCGATCTGCCATCTACTACCCGTAGGGTAATATAGCAAGGTATCAGTCAGTCTGCAACTGGATGGAAGCACTTAGCCTAAATGCAGTCAGGCAAGCACTTTGAAATGCCACCTGTTGATAGCTGTGAAGCCAAAAACATGTTTTTGGTCAGGTGAACCTAAGCTGTGAACTTGAGAGGGAATCTGAAAGTCAAACGGTGTTGTCATGGGATCAATGCCTCCACAGCTGACCCGAGCTTTTTCCCTTCCATGCAAAATTTACTTGCACCACCTGAGCAGTTGGGGCCAGATATCCTGGAAGCTACAGACGAAAAAATAATTACTACAGGCACCGGCACTGGCCATCGTGCTTTGAATGTATTGTCAATCGTTCCTCGGCTGAAAGAAAGCCTGCCTGCCTGCGTTATGAGCACACGTCGAAGGGCTCGAGCAGCTTCATGCTTCGTGCTCAAGTATTTGCTCATTTAGCCTTCACATTGAATGGCAAGAAAAGCCAAGTACCTCCTCCAAGGCTAGAAGTAAAAAAGCGCTCCTTGGGGATTTGCAAGCATGAACACCAGGTGAGCCTAACTAGCAGCCTATTGAGCTAGTTGTCTAGAGAAGTTAGACTTGATCTGAAAATTGTCCCACCTCCTCCAAGACCAGTACTGGGAAGTGGCGCACGTCCGATGTTCAGCGTGGCAGTACCCTTTAGCATTTGGTGAGTCTTGATACCCACCCATCTCTGTAGACCGACCCTCAGGCTGCCTGCCGGAAGCTCGTCTCTGTGAAGCCCTCCGGTGCCCCCTTCCAATAAGCCTGCTACTAATACCCCGGAAATAGACTCTTTTAACAAATGAAGCCGTGCCGATGATTATTGATCGGTAGCCGAACAACCTGGAGAAATGAGACCGAATAAGAGTCATGTGCCAATAGAATGCATCGCGGAGTTAATAGAAGGTAATAATAATAATAAACATGCGTCTAGCATCTTATGAGAACTTAAATCTCTTTCTAGGCACTTTAGGATAGCCTGGCATGCTAAGCCGGTTCCTCAGTCGAAGCGCAAAACTTGATAGTCTAGCCGACGCACTCCGGTTTGCGGCAAAAATGTTCGCACCCAAATCTTCGGAGCCGAAATCTTCTACTTTCCGTGGACAGCGCCAAACAGCTCGGACGGAAGTTGGGTCCGCGAGCTTGACGACGAATCATTTCCTTCGCCTCGGATCTCCAGCATGCCTGTGCGTACCCGCCCTTATATCTAGTAAGTCTGTCTACTGGCGATTGAATGTTTCCACTGGTCGAACAGCCTTCCGTGAACTGCAGCCCGTACTTTGTATTCACCACCGTAGGAGAAAGTGGGTTTTCTGGCTTACAGCGTCCGGCCTATTCGACTTTGCTTTGGAACTCCGCTGTTCAACCACTTTATCGGCCTGAATGCACACGCCAACTGCTCGCTGTCACAGAAGCAAAGGCGTCCGGCATAAACATCCACACACGATACGTCCGAACGCCGGTTTCAGGAGATTGGGCCATTACCCAAGAGCGACAGCACCGGATAGAGCCTAAGCGCGGCGTATCTATCTGCGGTGCATAGCTGAAAGAAGTAGAATATATTACCTTCAGCAAAATATCCGCGTCTTTTTAAAATTACTTTCACGGTAAGGACGCAACGTCGTATATAGGAGAGGGCAAGCGATGTAATCATCAGCCTTTCTTGCTCCATCCGACTCTGCTCCGCGAGCGACGTCATCAACTTTTGGACTAGCTGAAGTAGGTGACGTCTAGCACAGCACGTTCGAGGACGGAAGGCGGGCTGGACTCTTTGCCGTGAATATCCGTGCTGACAAGTCACCCACGGATGTAAATGACAGCCTTCGTGGTAAGTGGTAGGCTCTGCCAGTCCTTCGGCCTACGGCAGTGCCGCCCGTTGGCGATGGCCGCCAGTTGTCCTCGTCTATGCGGTACCCCGCGCTGTCTGCTCTTCGATGGTAGCCACCATTGGCAAGGTTCGCTGACCGTATTTATGCCTAACAAGTGTCTTTGGCCCCTGGGCAAATCGGGTGTGTGTTGGGCCTCATTAGCAGGCTGCAACTTGCATCGGCTATCATCGATTGCAGCCGAGAGCGGCTGCACCTATTTGTTGTAAACATTGGAGGGTGGATGAGCACAAATAACGGAGCCACATCAAAGTCGCTCGCAGTGCTATGAAATTCGTTAATTGTGATTTGTTTGAGTCGCAAAGGTGACCCAACCTTCTTTCTAAGAACCTTCGGAGCCACCGTAATGGTCCGCCATGCAGCCGGCTCTGCCATGCCGCTACGATCTAATCATGCGACGTGTTTTTCTTTTGACACAAATTACTGGGAGATGTTTGGGCCCAGGACTTTCCTGCACAAGTGAAAGGATATCGAGTAATGTCGGGGTATACCAACCCTAGAAGATCCCGATCCTATACTGACGATAAGTAGAAACTAGTCGATGAGAAAATGTGGGGAAGCATTAGCAAAATAACCAATAGCAACGGAAATGACGGTGAAACCATTTCTTTAGTGCTTTACTCGTTGCTGCAAGATTTGGACCTGGACGAAAGGCAGTGACGTGTATGGGGAGCAACAGCTGAGAGTAGGACCTTGTCGTCTAGAACAGAAAGTAACCGAAGCATCGGAAGTCGCCTTGCGTTGCTGTGGCTGTGGTTCTTTGTTGTATGTAGTATTTTGAGCACGTGCTTCCAAAGCCATTGCAACAAAATGCTCCTCTGTATTTGTCTGCATATCGACAACCCCTCATACCAGAAATAATGTGTGTGTGTGGTGTGTGTGTGTGTGTGTGTGTGTGTGTGTGTGTGTGTGTGTGTGTGTGTGTGTGTGTGTGTGTGTGTGTGTGTGTGTGTGTACTTTATTTGCATAGCACCCTTAGAGAACTGAATCTGTATTCAGGTGCTTCACATATGCAGCAGGGCTCGAACCCACGACCTCGGCCGTCTAAGGCCAGCACCTTAACCTTTTTTAAGCTCGGGTTTTGAAGGCTTCTATGCCTGGCCGCTGATGCATCTAAATACGGCGAGCCTGGTTTTGTGTATCAACTGTTCGCCAGACTGTGGTATATAAGGTAAGTGTCATTTGTGTTGATGGTGCATAGAACTGTATATTGCAAAAATCACAATGCGGGTTGTATGGTACCTTAGGCAGGTTTGCAGCAGTAAGGGATGTAAAGGACAAGTAATCATCAAGCCATGTTCACTTCATGTCTGTATTCTTGGCTGACCACAAGTGCCCTCCAGAAGCTCATACTGGTGCACAAGTCACATATCAAGGCAGCATGATTTACAGTGGTAGGCATAACATAATCTCTGCACTTGATTAACATCATGGATGCTGAATGCTCGTGAACCAAAGTATGTGTGTGTCTGTGTGTGTCTCTGTGTCTGTATGCATATTTGCGTTTGTGTGTTGCTCTATCTGTGGTGCTGTCTTAAGACTCGTGAAAGAGTCAGCTGCTGATAGTTAAGGCAACTCGGCTTGTAGCTCATTGTTAAGACATTAGAGGTTAACATAAATAAATAATAAATAAATCCTAGCTGCTTAAACAGCCTCTTTTTGTATAGCGACAGAAGAGCCTTTACGGCTATCATCACCGCTTGCAGTGGTGATAAAGGATCGCCCACCACAGGAATCGAACCCACGACCTCGGGACCGAGGTCATGAAAGCAACTGCCTTACCCAGTGTGCCATCACGGCTCACCGAAGATCCCGTCTTAGAGTTCTGTCGCAATCGCGGGCACATGCATGGTAGCCAGCACTACAGTCCCCAAGTAGCAAGCAAGTGTTTAGTCGCAGCTGAAGGTTTGCTTAGCTCTTGTGTAACATTGCTGTTGCTACTGGACTTGAACAAATTTACAATGGTGCAAAATTACTCTATAGATAAGCCTTTGCAAATAAAGTGTTTTTATAATTGATGTAGGGCATTAAAGATTTTTACCTGTTCATGCCACAATGGTCAATAACAACTATAGCTCAATATCGTTATTTGTAGCAGTTGTGATAAGACTAATTCGTCTCAGTCGTCCCGTGTCACTTGATCTTAGTTGTAGACTGTAAAATCTATTCCATGTGGTGTCTCCTGTCGTGCAAATATGTGCCTGGATATATGCGATGCACACATGCATGTGCACACCACACACACACGCGCGCACACACACACACACACTCACACACACACACACACACACACACACACACACACACACACACACAGGGAGGGAAACACACACAACTGTTCTGCAGTTATCTCAGTCCAATTAGGAGTATTGATAGTACTAAATATAGTGTTTATGCCTTAATATGTTATCACTTGCATTTGTGTCTGGTTAAAGCAGACTTTGCAATGGCCCTGATCTGATTATACACATTTAATGGTACTATAGTACTTTGTTACATGCTGCATAATTTTAGCTGCTTTGCGAGTCCTGGTTTAGAATAGAACATATAAATCCTTCTTCCATAAGCCGTGCTCATCGGTAAACTTGTATTTTGTCAGGTGCCCAGCATCTGGTCAGTATCTGGCACCCGTTATTTTACTGCCTATGCTTTTTGCTGACAGTACCTGCTTCTGTTATGATGGCTATTGGCACGTGTTGAGGCAGCCATAGGCACGCTGTGTGATTGTAGGGAGCATCGGCACATTTGTTCCCGTTTTAGACTCACCCCAGCGTGAGAATTAGGGGTACTGAAAACGACTATGAGCCAGTTATATGTGTCTTCCCTTCCTGTGCTGACAAGCCACCTCACATGCACTGTCCATTCTGCGTGAAGACCGAGGTATTCCAGGATCATGCAATACTCAAGGCTCACTTTCGGGTGAAGCATGTCGACAAAGGGCTGGAATTTGCAGGTACAGCAGCCCCCTCGCTCTTGCAGTCGAGCAAGCATTCAGCGCCGTAGACCACGTCCCAGCCACTTGCTCCCTTGCGACCCGTGCTTGTAGGCCTGCGCATACTCCGCTGCTGTGACCATTGCGACATCGTCGGCACAATAAAAGGTGAGAAGAAGTTTAAAGGTCCTCACTGGCATTGCTACAAGTGCCGTAACGGGTTCAACAGACGAGACGAAGCCATCAAGCACTACCGTACGCATTTCAGGAATCCTCAGACCACATTTCAGATTCAGGTTACACAGGTGAGAGCTCCAGGCTCAGTGCAGCTTCTCTGGATCGTGCCTTTAGTGGGCTTTTCTTCCTCTGTCGTTGGCAGCTATCGTGCTAGGCATATTGGTTGATCTTTGTCATGGGGCATATAGAAGTGTATCCTCCCCCCCCCCCCCCGGAAGTGGCCTACTACCCAATGCACCCCTTCAGCCTCCTATAATTGGCTGCCTCGTGCGGTCAAGGTTCAGCCCCATTTGTATTGTTATCATGCCGCACACATTGGCTTTTTTCACATAATAATAACGATGACAATAATAATAATAGTAATAATAGTAATACTAGTAGGTCGTTTGTGTAGCACCCTTAGGGAATTTAATCTCTATAGAGGCTCTTTACAACTCATTGCAAGAGATCAATGCCCTAGGGTTAGTGACATGACATGCAGACTATCAAGAATGCAAAAGCAAAGAAGGATCATGCTTAGGCCAGCATGCGAAAGCACATGTGAAGACAGTCAAGGCCATCGGTTAGGAGCACCTCTGACTACTAACTTGCTGGATGCTGAGGAGAGTGGTGAGACAGCACTCTGAAGGAGGTCGGACAGGTAGACTGATGCAAGCCAACTGACCTGTAAGCCAGACAGGGGGTCTTTAAATCGGCTCCATGCTTAATAGCGAGCCCGGGAAGCTCAGACAGAAGTTATGTGATGTGGCAGCTACGCAGTTTCTGACAGACCAAACGAGCTTTAGTGTAGAACCAGTTGCAGGCGATTAGTGGCATTGGCCAGGGGTCCTAAATAAAGGGAGCTCCAATAATCAAGACACAAAGTCACACACTAGTGTGGCTGTCGTATCCTTATTCGCAGGCCCTGATTTTGGCGATGTCTCTCAGCTGAAATTAGGCCAAATTGACTGACAAAGGAAGAAATGTGCTTATCTAATGACAAGTCGTTTTAGAATAGTATGCCTAAATACAGGCTGGCGTCACGGGTGATATAAAATGAAAACCAAACTTGAGGTGTTAGCTTTTTCAACTTTTGGTTGGCAGAGGGTTTGTCCATTGCTATTAGGCTGGTCTCTGATCTTAAAATCTGTGTGTCTGTGTTTGTGTGTGTAAATGTATATAATTAATTTGTTTAGCACCCTATGAGAACCGAATCTCTATCTAAATACCCAGGTGCTTCACATATGCTTCAGGGCTCTCGAGACCACGACTTCGGTATGGTATCGGTGACATCGGCCCGAGGGGAAGTATAAATAGTTAAAAGAAGGAGATCTAAGACCGAGCCCTGAGATATCCCATACTTTAAAGGGCTCCCTAGATGACCAACAGTCGCTTACATCTACATACTCTGACAAATCCTACACTGCTGCATTGTCGTGTCTTTTGGCCAGGAGGTGAATGTGATGCTTCACAATATGAACCACACCGGTGAGGGGCAGGATGGTGTCGATGGCGTCATGTCTGAGCCGTCCACAGAGTACACCGTGCAGCAAGGTCCAGGGGCACCAGGCTCACTGGCCGGTGCCGAGACGACCAGCAGTAGCCAGGCATCGGTGCTGGACGGCTACTACACATCCCCTGGCAGCGATGTACCTAGCAAGCATGGTGGTGCTATCGTGGCTGCCAATGAAACGATCGACAGCACGGTAGCTGACTCGTCATCACAAGCCATCCTGATCGTAGACGATCGTAACTCGGGCGACTCCTATGCAGTGACTCCCGGAACTGTGCTGAACGGCGACCAGGTATGAACTGCAAGGCAGTATTTTCGTAAAATTGACACCCATTCGAATGAGGTCAGCAATCGAATTGAGCACCAGCTCAACTATGAAATCAGATTCGTTTACTTGTCTTTGTCCTTTGGAAGTGTTCCATTAGAAGTCTCCGAGGCTTTCTGCCGAGTTGTATGCTAGTGGTCCTCGATCTGCCAGCTGCTGTAATTGGCCGAGCTTGACCTTCTATCCTTACTGGAGATGTGTTACTCTATCTTGTGTGAAAATCATCACCTCGTAAATCAAAGTAGTGCTTAGAGTTGGTGGTGTTCGAATCGTCACTCCTCCAAGCTGTTGCCTGCTCATTCAGACCGTGCTGAGGAAATGTTCTTCCACTAGCAGAATTGGTTTATTTTATGCTTGTCTGACAGATCGAATAAGAAGCATCACCCCCCCCCCCCCCCAAAAATTATAACAATGTCAGAGATTAATCACGTGCGCATTGCTGTCGCAACATCAAGTGTGTAATCGGCAAGAGTAGTTTGAATGGTCTGTCTTCCAAATTTATATTCTGTGTCATATGGCTGATGAACCATGCCAGATTATAAATCTGCAGATATCTACCAAATTTCAGCCTGATCAGAACCTTCCATTTGTTACTACTTTGTTTTTGGCAGCAGTCTTGTGCAAATAGGTGCTAACTAGTGGCTTTACTCTGTAGGAATCCAAAACTAATGGCTATTGGTATTAAAAGTTGACCTACCGATTCTTTTCAATTGTGCTGAACACCCTACTTAATCTGTATAAAAAGAATTTAGTTCTAGAAAGGCTAGTAAGATATATTAGAGCAAATTTAGTTCCAGTAATACCGAACCCAATTAGCGCAACTGGTTAAGGCTCATTCTAAATGACACACTGATTAATTTCTGTCGTATATAAATGTCCTTGCAATTTTTTTCTACTCTTGTCAGATTTCGTGGTGTGTGCTAGTATTGCTTGTGCATTCATACACTACTTCCCCTCATTTTTTTGGATCTGTTATGGAGCCACAACATGACACACTGATTCATTTCTGTCGTATATGAATGTCCTTGCAATTTTTTTCTACTCTTGTCAGATTTCGTGGTGTGTGCTAGTATTGCTTGTGCATTCATACACTACTTCCCCTCATTTTTTTGGATCTGTTATGGAGCCACACCGGCAACATTGTGTGGCTTCAGTAGTGTGTAGCCTCCACCAATCTCTGCAGCAGCATTAGCATAACATATTTATCCTTCAGACATCCTTACAGTTTTAGGGATTGAGTCATAAACTAGTTGCTGTGATCTTTCTGGGTCAATCTGTGTATGCTGCCATTTACTGTTTCCCTTTGTTAACATGACTAAAATATCACACCAAATTAGTAACTCTTGAATTACTTTCCCAGATTCATGCCTATGAAGAGATGCTACGTAGTAAAGTCCATCTGGAAAAGCAAGTGAACGATCTGAAAGCACGAGTTGCTGAACTGGAAGCTCAGCTCGCCTTACTGCAGCAGCAGCAGAGCGAGCCATTGCCCTTCAAAATGGAAAGCCCATCAGATTCCGATTTGGCGGTATGTGCTTGTTGCAAGGTTGCATTGATTGCTATGGTCATTTGTCTACAGCCAGCTCGTGGGCATTAAATGGGGCGTTTTGTTAGCTCACCATCAAAAAAGGGGATTGATTTTGAAGAAGACTGAGCCTACATGCTTATCCTATGCCCATTTTTCATTGCGCTTTTCAGCGAGGAAGCATGTGCCACATTTGTCACAGATTTTGGTTCAGTCCTGCCGAAGCCTTGCCTTATTTTAGCCAAGAAACCCACCGAACAGAGACCGTGTGTAATAAAAACCTACATCGTATTGTTCATGCGTGCTGAATAGTCAGTTATAGTTTGCTTTTGTCTTAAGCTCTGGCACGATCAAGTCGTCACTGCTGTAGTAAGAGAAGCTGCTGGTGCTATTGCTCCCTGTTGCTGGGCTGAAGCTCGAGCTGTCTGCCCTTCGAATGACAAATGTAATGAGCTTCACTAGTAATGGCTTCTTGAGGGCAGCTGTATTAATCAGCAAAGCTCTGCTAGATGTCTAATGTCAACATAGGTTTGGCCATCACATTGCCATAGGCTGTGTCCGAGATTTTGGGATCTTTATGTCCTCTTCGGTTTATAGTGTTAGTAAGTCTGTTGGAATGGGTCGGGTGTTTCTTGTCGGTTCAGAGGCCCAGCTAGGTTTAGACCAAAGGTTTCAAGACCAAAATTCCATAATGGCTGCTTTCATGCTAAATATATGTCTTGCTGTTGGCTCAGTCTGACTTACTGTTACATGCCTTTTATGGTTTCTTTATCAGTATATCTCTGTCTGGATCCCAATCTGCTGATCTCTCTATACTTTTGCCTGGCACTATCACGTAGCCGTAAACGGGTTCATCTCGCTACTGCCTGCTGCAGTTTGCCACACAAATGAAGCTGCAGACTGAGCAAAATATCTGAAACAAGTTTAAATTATCTTAATGAGATCTGCGTGTGGTCAGATATCCAGAATTTGGTAATAATAGGTGGTGGTGGCATACAATTGTAAGAGAAAATGTGGTCGAGTGTGTGACCCTTGATGTGAATAGGGCCATGCACCTGAGCCACAAGAGAGAATGAGTCAGTGCACGAAATAGAAATCGCCCATAGCGCGGAAAGATCTTTTTCTTGCACACAGAATCGAAATTAGATCAGAAATCTTGAGATGAAGGAGGACTTGGTACCTGGGGGCGATAGACTACTGCCACCATTGGTAGCTTGTTTTCGGGTGATTCGAAAGATTCGATGGGACTGAAAACGGCTTGAAATTGAAGGATGACTTCACCTCCAATTTTGATTGATCTAGGGGTGTGAAAGAAGGAGATGCCTGTTGGGGTTTGCGACTTCAATGGTCGTGACGTCAGTCGGTAGTGAGTTCCAGGCTTTGGGAGCATACGAACTAAAGGTACGGACTTGCTTAGATTAGAATAATGCAGCTGCGATGAACCATACATTTGTGACATCAAATCTTTATTTCTGTAACTCACTACTCCACGTCTTACTTACCTAAAGCTGGTGCAACGCTCTGGTGCTAGACTTGTCTGTCGTTAACGTTACAACTGCCACATTACATCACTTCTCACCGTGTCTCCAATGGATTTGAGGTTCCTACGAGGTATAGCTAAACGATTTTTCAGAAAAGCACGTGGTACGATGCTTAACCTGGTGGGGAATACTTCTGATAGGTAGGCTGGAGCATAATAATGAACCTAAAAGTGAGTGACAGAACCTTGAAGTCGATAGCTGCTTGATCGGGAGCCAATGCAGTCGGCAAGAAGTGGTGTAATGTGGCAACTGCGCTGCTCACGACAGACCAGCCTGGCTGAAGAGTTTTGGACCAACTGTAAACAGCCTGATTGCACAGGCTGGTAGACGTATCGTCTCGTGTAGGTCAATCTGTTTTTGTACGGTTATCATTCTAAGATGCTCTCACTGCCTCAATTTAACACTGCTGCTTGTAGCAGTCTACTGAAAGCTCGATCAGCCATGTTTTCTTTCCCAAGAACCACTGAAGAACTGCTGGCAGGCTCAGTGTTGTCATATGTCAGCTAGGTGGGGATCTAAGCGGATGATCTCAACTTTGAGCCGTAATGAGGTTCGATCACAGATCAGTTGGTCATTAGGAGTTCACTGGTCAGCAGCCAATAGATCAAGCCTGCCTACCTAACTCTGCAATCCATGACATTGCATCTTCGACGATATCGGCTCTGTTTTTGCCTGTGTAGATGTGGCCTATTTGGGGCAGGGGTTCCCCAGTGTGGGCAGCAGGTTCCTGCTGCCAGAGGGCCATCCAAGCTGAAATTCTGCAGGAAGCTCGGCAGATTTGCCGAACGTTAGTTGCTGCTGGCCGTCAGCTTCCTGAGATGGTGCAGTGTGTAGTTGTGGCAGCTGGTGCAAGATGAGTGATAGTCCGCGCATGAGGTAAGGTGGACACATGGAGTGCAATTTTTAAGATCGGTGGCAACAAAAAAAAAGCGTTGCATTAGCACGTGCTACCACTCAGCTGCAGGTTTTCTATGATCAAATGTAGGCTACTAGTCAAGAAAGTAAACTGCAAGTGCTGAGTTTAGGATGTTGCTGCTGCATTTTGAATATTTCGGCTCCTGTAGAGCTTCATTATAAATGCTGCATATGTGAATATCGCCGATTGGTTATAGCAAAGCCAATGCCTAAAATAAGTTAGCTTGATTTACTTGTATATCTTAGTCCTGCGAAATATTTACAGTAGTGCAAAATGCAAAAGGAAATTGGGAGGTGTGAATCGCTCACTGGTGCTAGCCATTTAGAGGAGGAATAAGTGTGTTTTCTATGTCTTCTTTGCAGTGGGAAGCCATTACTGTTTCCCCGCCTGTGACTGCCTTAAAAACCCACTGTTAGTAGGTGATGCAATGGCCTCGTTGGTTGAGTGCAGTGCAGTCATGGTAGATGTGGTTGTCCCATGAAACGAAAATTTTAGATAATCTTAACGATATCCACAAATATAGATATAGAAAATAGAACTGTGTTTATTTATGGAAGTGTGCTTTAAGAAACAATTGTTTCAAAGCTGGAACCGGTAGGCAGACTGCAAGCTGGCACTTAGCTCCTTCGGCTTCGAGAGCTCTCCAACCGATTACGACTTGCTTCCGCTTGCATTCCGGACATTGGACATTCATTCGCGCAGAGCCGTGGCCTCGTCGTGCACAGCGACCGATGCGACAGCAATTGATTGGCGGGCAGGTTTCTGGTCGACCTGCTGAGCAGCTACCGTTCCTGCGATTGTAGAGCGCGCACGGCGGCGACGCCAGCAACGAGCACGCCAACGGTCGGTCGTCCACACTCAAGCTCGGCGACTCAGAGCGACTCGTCGAGCGCCTCCAAAGACAGCACCGAGAGCTCTTGGTCGCACAGCTGGAGGAGCTGAGAACCAACCGAGTCTGCTGCCCCTCGTGCGCAGACGACGACGACGACTGTCCAAGTGCATTCAAACGAAGAAAAGTCTCGTAGATCGACCCGGGCCGTGCTGCAATGGCCTTTTTCACTGTCTTCGTTACCCCGGCCACCTTTTTTTTTTGTAAGTGCCCAGCACTTGGCGCTAAGATTGTTAGTTGTATAACAGCCAGTTTTCTATACATTATTGTCCATCGTGTGGACTTTGTGCCAATTTCATTATTTTAGTGCATACGTGTGGTATGCCTTACGCCCCAGAACCCTTGTTATTGCTATGCCCTCCTGTTGAACACTTGTAGGAGGAGCTTGGTTGTTGCTGCTGTAACTGCATACAAGAGCAGCCGTATGCTGCTATTAGCAGCTGTACACGGCATGGCTCTGGCGCCTAGCAGTAATAAAGATGACTATAAGCTGTCTATCGTCTAGACATTCTCACTGAGACATCCGGCAGCCTCAGCGCGACTGGAAGACGACCGTACATCTCTTTTCTCAACGAGATAGTCGGGTGATACTAAATCCAATTTAAATTTGCAGTCTCATCGCGGAGCTCAAACTCAGTACAGCTCAGTTTCTGCACCCAGTCACCAGTTCCTCTAAGGCACACGGTGCCCCCCCCCCACTTTCGTGCTCTGGCTTGAGCAAACGGTCACGTGCCGCCGAGCTCGAGTGAGTGAAGAGGACTAGGCAGTCAGTCGTTACACTAGAATTGCTTGGTATAGATAACTGCAAACCTAAGCTATCGTGTCGTAGAACGTTAAAAAGTTAGAAGCACTGTAAAAGTAGTAAGCAGCAGTGACAGGCAGTGTGTAGGCATACTTTTAGCAGAGGCAATTACACCACGACTTCTAGTCGTCGTAACACAAGTGACCGGAAGTGATGGTGAATTAGTTTTAACTAATCTGTAACTTTGGTGGGGTAAAGAGGTTGAAAAGTAGTGTAGCGATGTCATGTCTTACACTCTCTGCTACCTTCCTCCTACACCCAATTTATTTAAAAGCCAACTGAGTTGTTGGATGCCCGTAGTCTTGCAGACAGGCCTTTCTTTGCCTAACCGAAGACAATTAAATAATGAACAGTGTCGACTGCCTCCGTCCACCCAACCTGTAGTGACTGATTTTTCCCGACTGTGGTGCTCCACTATTGGATCAGCGATTGGAACAACGATGCGATCGAATGCTAAAATCCTTAGGTAACTTGCTAAGGTTCATCTCTGTTGGTCCAGCCAGGCACTCAGATTATATGCTGGTGTTTAGAGTTCATCATATATAGTGGCCACCTCCGGAAGCAAACCCTATATTTTCAAGCCGGACGTACCTCGAAAAGACTGCCTAGCTCCCCTAAAAAGGTTATCCCTTCTCTGAAGGCAACCCTGAAGTTGCAGGAGGAAACGAACCTGCCTCTAAGCCTGGTATGCCCTCCCTGGAAGCTAGATGGCTGTTGGGCCATGATAGCCCAGGAGGTAAGGTGCTCGCTCTTCACGACCGAGGTCGTGGGCTCAAATATTGCAGTGGCGAGAGCCTGCATTGCCAACTGCAAGCGGTGCTGAGAGCCATTAAGGCTCTTCTGCCGCTATACAAATGAGGCTGGTAAATCAAGAAATATTTTTTCCATGGTGCAAACTCTGTAGCTGGGCTTACATCAAGCAATGCCACTCCATAATCGTGCCTTGTCAGACTGGTTCGTAATATCTGGCAATATAGTGGGGGTAACTGTAACTGGAATCCTACAGAAGGAAAAACGTGTCGAAACTTTACAAATATCTTTTACTAACAAAAGTCATTCACTTCCTTACCAACCCAACGTGTGCAAAGTGCCTAGTAAGACATTTAGTTTGCTTAGGGTGCTAACCAAATGTCTTGGTATAATTATTGTTACTATTCACTAAACTGCATATTAGCATACTTCATATGCAGTACAGCATCTAGGTCTTGCCTATGAGTAAGTTAAGTTAGAAACTACACAATACTTCCCCTCGACCTACAGTGGCTCAAGCCTCGACTTCCTAGGTCAGCGTGTCACTCACTCACTTGCTGGTCTGTTCGCTATTTTCCTCCATCTTAGCTATCTATCATCATCCGATTAGAGAAGGATTTTGCTCTGCATGTCCTAGACTGTGTAACTCACTTCTACAATTCTTATGCAACGACATCTACTCTCCGGCTGCCGACAATGGCACATCCTTCCCAGCCGTCCTGAGCTGCTACTGCTGCGCTAC
The DNA here is from genome assembly GCA_009760855.2 of Cristatella mucedo. NCBI lineage: Eukaryota > Metazoa > Bryozoa > Phylactolaemata > Cristatellidae > Cristatella > Cristatella mucedo. Next base: position 18,442,737 of record WPIO01000001.1, on the reverse strand, counting down.
TCACTATCTCAACTATCTTCCTTACTCATCGAATCTGTCCGATTGGTCCTTGATGGGTTGCTGAAGTCGTCGTCTCTGTTTTGCAGTCGAAGCCTACATTGCACAGTTTCTCTCATTGGAGTCCGATCTGTTTAAGAAATTAATATAGAAGTTTTCCATGTTCAATGAGTCTGGTAGATTGCGCCTGTGGACATCACTGCGCCCCATCAAACGAAACGTGACTTGCTAGCTTGGAGTTACCAAAATGCTCAAGCGGTTTGAGAGACTGCTGCCCAATATTGATGATTCGAACCCCGAACTTTCCGAATTGACCCCTACAGCCGAAAAAATGCCGTTCGCCAGCATCAAGTGAATTGGATGGTTTTAAATCTGTTACTCTCGCACTCCAAGCTCACGATGGAACCATCGCCGAATCGCATGTCCTGTTCCGGTCACTGATTGCATCATTTCCATCGTTCGACTTCGAAAACTCCTTTACCCGGGAACTTGTGCAGATATTATTTACAGTCCGCATTTAACAGCCATCATCAAAATCCAGAACAGAAGCTAAGATTAATTGGATTCAATTGCCTCTGTTCACTCCCTGTTGAAATCGCAATTCAGAGGTGGTAGTTCTGACGAAATGGACGACTCCAGCCTTTCCTTTGGCGAGCCTACGTTAAAGCGACAGCGTACGAAACAGGCACCCGCATCGGCTAGCGTTGATATAAAGTCGAATGTTGTTGAAAGGTTTTTCTCCTTGAGCAAGTGGATAGTTTCTCAGAAACGTCGATGTCCGCAACCGCGCAAGGTAGAAGCTTTAGTTTTCCTCCAGCATAACATAGATCTGTGGTATTTCGTGCTGGTAGCTGTAGTTGCAGATGACAAGCAAAACGGAAGAAGAAGAGGAAGGGAAGCGACTGACGAGGATGAAGAGGAATATTTAGTCACTGATGCGAGAAATTAAAGCACAAGTTATTTTTTTTTACGAACATTCAACAACTGTTTTATAAAAAATGCATATCAATTTGCAATGCGTATTTGCTCAGATGACAACGAAAATACACAGTATTTTTTTAAATTAAAATAACAGTGTAACGTATTGTTTGCTATGAAAATATAAATATATTTATTGTTAGTTTTGAAAATTGGCAATATTATACCAATAGTTTTGCTCCAAGGCCTGGCCGCCAGATATATCAGTGTGAAACCGCTCGGGTCTGGCCAAAATAAAAACCAAAGTTTAAGGAATCATTTTTTTGGTAATGAACTTTATCAGACTTCCCGTTCAAAGTCGTGATAGCCAGCCAGCGCTTAGCACTGGGAGACGAGCGGGAACTGGTTGCTGAGTACACTATGCGGTAGCGAGTAAGTTCGGCCACCAACGCGCAGCGCGACAGATCACGTACAGCTCCGACAGAGCCTAATCCAGGCTGTGCTGCAGAATATCATAAGTCAGCCGGCTACGCTGGGTCGGCTCAACCTCCTAAATCGCAAAACGGGCGAATCGGCAACCGCCCGCTGTGTGACCGCCGGCAACACAGCGACGCAAACCGGAAGTATACCGTCAGCCCTTTCAGCTAGCCTCTTTCTAGTGGTCGGCCAAGGTGAGCTGCGTTGCTTCGTGCCTGGTGCGCGAAATCGCCGTCTTCAGGGCTTTATGCTTGCCATCTGGTCTTCTGTAGCATGTTCTTTGATAGGAAATGACATTGTGCTTCGATTAAAATCAAAACGGTGGTGCTTAAGGTTTGATTCGAGCCGCTAATGCTTGTAGATGGCGCCGAAAAGCCGAAGCAAGCCGCGTAACTACATCCTGAATAGCAATGGTGTGATGAGGTTTTCTTCTGCCCGTACTTTCCACAAGCGCAATCAGCATAAATGGGCAAAAGCCGGTCAGAAGTCAAAGACTGGCGAAGCCAAGACCGCCCTGCGGATTGTTGAGAAGACAATTAAAGGGGACAAGAACGGCGGCAAACGAAGTGTTCGCGTTCAGAGATTCGTAAGTATATTTTCATCGGCTTCTAGTTCTTAACGTCCTGTAATGACATGTAAAATGTCTGAAGAGCTGTGGTTCTTTTGAGTTGTGTTACTGCTTTTCGGGACACGACCTGTGCTTGCATGTGCCCCGCCGGTCGGCATACGCATACCACGTGCAGTACTTCTCTCAATCCCCGCGCTCGTGTTTAGTACTAACAGATTGGTAGTATCGCAAGAAACTTGTAATAATGCATGTTTTTTTGAGTTCAGCGCAATCCTGTCACGTTGGGTCCGACCGGGGAGGCCCGGCCTAATCGACACATGCCCATGTGTAACAGTGTAGTAATCTACAACCCGTTTCGGCGTACTTAACAGAACCTCTATCGCTAGGTCTATGAGTATCATTGCTACATCCCTGTATGATAGACCGTTGTGTGATAGCTACCATGCTCTTATGAAATAGTGAAGGACTGGACTTGTACTGGGGTGCTTGTATATGCATACTCAGTTGTGTTATTAGTTATTTACACCCGGCGTTCCATTGATTTGAGCTGCACATCCCTTACAATACCGTATCCCAACCCTGTCCTGGTTGTTGTGATATTGTGGTATCCACCTCATCAGCTATCTCAATTTTTGTACTGCCTTCGGCAGTGTAGTTGGATCCTGAGGCACATCCAGCCTTACTTTCGCGTTTCGCTGTCTTGCATTCTTGGCGTGTGCAGCCCAACGAGTTGGTTCTCCTGTACCGAGATCAGCAAGCCAAGTAAACATGAGTGCATGCACTAAATGTTTGTAGCTGTTGTTGCCTGTGAAGTTTATACAGCTCATCGCGTGTTGTGTTATGGTTTTAGCCCAAGAGCTATCCTACCCAGGAGGGTAAGAGAAAGTTGCTGTCCAGAAAGAAAAACTTTTCTCAGCATAAGCGAAAGCTAAGATCGTCCATCACTCCTGGAACAGTACTGATCCTAGTAGCTGGTCGCCATAAGGGAAAGGTATGTTTCCTGTGTATTCAGCAAATTCTGTGAATGACGCCATTATTGTTTAGTAGGCAGATTAAGCTGTCGGTACTGTTGACCGATCAATAAGTAGCATACAGATGGCGTTTTTGTTTGCTTATGTCAACGCATGTGCAGATGAGTAGTCATAATCACGGTGCTTGTGCCCCTCAATCAGTAAAGCGTTCTCAGTCGTGTATGCCCTGTACTCAGCTTTCCCTGGGATTGTGGTTATGTAGCTGTTTTGGGCATCAAGTGACCCCCTTGTTCAGTAGGTTTATCACAATATTGTGCACTTCCTTTAAAATGCTGGCAGTTCTTAATATGCTTGGTTGTGGACCTCTCGTTGGAGGCCTTTATTTGTGTTCTCTGTTAGACTGATGAGACGATCCATTTACTTCTCGTGACTAGAAATTTAAGAGGTGTATAATACACTTAATATACAAGCATTTTTTGTGATTTGGCCTTTTAAAAGTGATCCCACCAAATTCGAATATTTAGCTGTAGCATGCACTCATTGATATTGAACGGGGAAATGGTTTAACTTACATCGTTAAAGCACCTGTTTATTACAGCATTGGTAGGTCTTTTGTGATTCGTTCTTTGTGTGCATGTACCTGCTTACATTATGCTAATTGCTTGCAGATATTACCATCAATTATTTGGTTTATGTCTTCTGTACAGCATCTGTCAAGTGCCTAGAAAGAGATTTAGTTCTAAGGGCGCTATGCAAATGTATTGTTACTGTTCAACTCGTTAAGGACATCAGTTATATTCTAGCCGTAGAGCACTCAGCCCGAAGTGACTTATGGTGCTTCCCAGCTTCTGCTTGGCTGGTGCATTGGAAAGTTATTAATGTAATGTGTGTTACCAGTGTTGTGAGACAGTTGTTAATTAATTATAGTTACTGAGTAATTGTGGATAAATACTGATTAAAATCTAGCATATGCAAAAATTATACCAGCAGGTACATATTGGGCTGGTTTATCATTTAGTAAACCTTAATTCGCCTAAATCTTGCTATGGTTGACCTGGTTTGCAAATTGCGCTGACATGAATGCTTTGTAGCAACTCAATCCAAATAATTGTGCCTTTTTTAGCGTGTTGTTTTCCTTAAACAACTGGGCTCGGGCCTGTTGTTGGTCACCGGACCATTCGTGCTGAATGGAACTCCACTGAGGCGGATAAATCAGATCTACGTGATTGCCACAAAAACCAAGGTCGACATTAGTGGCATTGAGCTTCCCGAGAGGCTCAATGATCTCTACTTCAAGAGGAAGGAGTTGAAGCGACCTAAGCATACTGAGGGTGAAATATTTGACACCAAGAAGGAGGTAAGTTCCTTTCATTGGAAGTGACTGTTAAGTAAGGCCGGTGAACTGACCTGTTGCTCAGACTTATGTGTGTGTAGGGTACTCACTATTGCGTTTTTAGGACCGGCTCAGCCATCCCAAACGTACTATGACTTTTTTTGTAGACATACACCGTTAGCCAAGAGAGGAAAGAAGACCAGATTGCCGTAGACAAACAAATCATCTCAGCGATCAAGAAGAGTGCCGAGAAGAAGCTTTTGTTTGCATACCTGCGGTCTCTGTTTTCCCTCAAGAATAAGCAGTATCCACACAGTATGGTCTTCTGAGAGGAGCAATAAAAACTAATGTCGTATGCTTTTGTCTTTTACTGAATTGTCAACGTGTAATTGGTAATAGGCCTGTGTGCGATGTGTATGCTTTCGAGTGTGCCCTTTTGAAGTGTGGCTTGTCCCTTTACGTTTTTCAAGACTGATTACTACTGGTATCTATAAGACTCGTCGCTGTTGTGGCTTTTTTTATACAGGTTTGCTACCTAAAAGCTGTCAATTCGGTCATGCGAGTAGCTTTCAGGACTGGCAACTCCTATCAGAGACTGGTACACTTGAACTTAAATTTTTTTGTAGTGGCCTTTGCCATTACGCTATTGAGTTTGAGGATGCAACAAAGATAACTAAAAGAAAGGAACGTTCTGTGTTGCAACGCATTTACCTAATAATTGTTAAAAACGGTTTTCATTAGTATACATATTTTATTTTAAAAAATTGCAAGCTACCGCTGAAGACCACTAAGATGTAAATATAATTTATTTGAATAGCGACAAGATATAATGCTCTATTCAGGTGCTTCACGTATGGTTCGAACCCGCCTCAGCCAAACCTTGGCCGAGGCAAGTACTTGAACTGCTGGACCAAACCAGTGTATTCGTAGACCACTACTAGCAAGGTAATTGGGGTTAGCTATACTGCGGCCGTACTAGTTATGAGATAGTATCTTTTGTCACTTAACACGAGTCGGTGTTTCTTGCATCCAATCTAACCGAAGAAAAAGAAGCAGCTGATTCTGGAAAGAAGTTGAGATATTTAGTATTATAGAAGTGCCAAGATGTCACAATCGGCAGCAGGAAGTGGAGTAAAATTGTAGAAGTACATTAAGGCAGTGGAAGCGTGCAGCTAATTAATTGTCCTTAGATCACCATTTAGAGGTGCGAGGCCGCTGAACTGATGCAGGCATGGTTCACCTAGGTATGAACATTAGAAACATGCTTCCTTTGCAGTAAATGTAACGTGCCTAGAAAGGGATTGAGTAGTGCCTAGAAAGGGATTGAGTTCTAATGGGTCTGTACAAATGATTCATTGTGCCATAATAAGCTTTATGGGTCTGGATAAAGCTTGGTTCTATATCAGTTGATCATCCTGGAATCATTGAAGCTACACTGGTTAAAGAAACTTGGCTGATCGTCAGGGATTTGTTGACTAGCCTTGCAGCCAAATTAGCTACAGTGGCCTCATGGCTTACAGGGATCAGTCGTGATGGCTAGTTGTGTAGGTGGTCTTTTTAACGAATGAAAATCTATGCAGTTGTCAAAGAGGACACCTAAACTCCGTGCACACGGGGCCGGTTGCTAAACTAGAGCAAAGTATCCTACTCCCGACGCTTGCTTGGCTTCATATGAGTAGGAACTCGATTTTTTGTCGTTCAAGGTAATTTGCCGATGTTCGATACTGCATGTTGGCAAGATATTCAGTTTATCGGACGCTGCTGCAGATTTTAAGTTAAAATAGCTGGGTATCCCACTTCTCCTTTATGCTCAGTGTGAATAGAGAACAGCAAAGGACCAACCCTTGTGGGACTACACAGGTGAGTGGTCTCGTGGATGAGACTTGACCACCATACGAAACAGATTAAGCGTGTTTGGACAAGTACGATTTCGGACCACGCCAGCATCTCATCTGCCAGACCGACCATCGTTCCCAACTGTTCAAGTAGGATATATCGCGATCTAACGCGTCGAAGGCAGCCGCTAGATCTAGAGGGGCCAGAGCAGCGATATTACGGCCATGTATTACTAAATAGGATATCGTTGATTAGGCTGGCGGGGGGGGGGGCAAGCAGTCTCAGTGTAGAGATGTTGCTTTACATTTTTCTGAGCATTTCTTTCAATGCAAACTACAATCTGCTCAGGGACAGTCCTTTCGGAATCATTCGACAAGGGAGGAAGAAGCAATACTGGGCCATAGTTTGCTAAGACTTCCTGGTCCAACCCCAGCTTTTCAAGTATTGTTGAACGATGGCCGATTTGAAAGACTTTTTCTTTGAAAGACATGTTCTGGTAAAAAAAAATCCGGAGCACATAAGCCTTTAAGCATGCCCCGAATGCCCAAACCAGGGCCTGCTTAGGCATGAGTTCCTCAGGCAAGCTAGATCAAGCATTTGTGACGTTGCATCTAGATTGCTGCAATTCCTTTGTTAAGATCTTCTGGTCCATACCAGTATTCGTACGCAACGGGTGCAGAATTTAGCACTCCTCCACTCTGTCGTCAACAGAATAGCTACCACACTAGGCAAAGCTTCACCAGGTCCATATCAAGCCTAGAATCGACTCCAAGATCCTTTATCAAGCGTCTCACATCTTGTTTCTCCCTCACACTGCCAATCTAACCATGCTTCTCCGTCCCCACCACCCTCACCTCCCTCCGTCCTCAGATCTCTCGTTCCTCGTACTAAATTGAAATTTCTTGATGATTGCGACTTCAATTTGTAAGAAATGAGAGTCCGGTATTCGTTTCTGGCTTCTGTCACCACCTGCAATGACTTGGCATCATCATAAGTCAGCTAAAGTTCCACCGAGCTTTGCCTTTACTCCAGTAAAATTATCTTCTTTTTTATTCCGCCGTGCTTTGCGTGCTTACCTTTGCATGAGACAGTGCATGTGCCTTGCCCGAGATCCTAATAACTAGGCCCTGTATTCTCGTGTGCTTTAGCATGTCAGCTTACGCACAGCAATTGCTTGTTTTTACAGGTCTGTGCTCACTATTGAGCTTGCACGCCATCAGCCCTTGCTTTTTAAGCCTGTTGCAGCGAGTTGTAAAAGCACCTGGATGGAGATTTAGTTCACGTAGGGTGCTATACAAAGGGTGCTATACAAGCGACCACCTATTACGACTAATATTTAATAATAATATTAATATTTACTTATCTGGTTGATCTTGAGAGCTGAATTCACATCTCCTGCACTTGAGGCTGTCGTGTTAACAAAGCTCAAATTTCGGATTGGGTGCGGGATGGGCAATCTTAGTCAACGCAATGCATTAAAGGATATCCAGTTTTCCTCTCAGTTTGGTTCTTGCTATGGTCACGCCGCCCTGGATGAAAGTGGAACTACCGTATTTCCTTCGAACAAGTTCCGTAGTGTAGTGTCTTACGTTTAAGTACTCTGACCATTTAACTGTTCAACTGGGCTACAGGCTGCAGACATTTTAATACATAATGGAACGGTTTAATTTGTTGTAGCTATCCCATGGGTTAACTGTTTAGCGTCAGACACGAAGTTTTGGAACATTTCTTCAGCACACTGCCGGGCAGCTCAGATGAAGTCAAGCTTGAGAAAGCGTGCTTCAGACAAAATAATGATAATAATAGTAATAATACACTTGATAAAGCGCTCCCAGAGAACCCAATCTCTTTTTAGGCGCTTTACATTTGCTGCAAAGGAAACAGAATCGAGTGGCGAGTAGTATTATGCTTGATAAAGACCATGAATAACACGGCTAGGGGTGACATGCATAGGGTCAGCGTGCAAATGTGGTTAGAGGGGGCATGCAAGAATGTCAGCACGCATTAGCACACAAAGGACGAATCACTGAAACCCTCTAAATGCTGTCGTAAATAGTTGAGCTAGTGTAAGCAAGAGAAACAGAAGCCAGTGTAAGCAAGTGCTAAGCGGTGCTAATAGTGACACTGTAATGAGAGCAAGTGACGGCATACAATCGATGTGCAGGCCTCGGATATCTGCTGCGTTTTCCTTTGAAGTGATTACATTCTGACTACCACCCCGGACAGCCGTCTCGATTACGAGCGACACGGCACGGCACCACTGAATATTATCTTATCGTGTTTCAAGCAAGATCTTTGCGCCCATAGCTCGCAGAACCAGCATGTCTTGAGTTCAGACGCAAGCTGAATGCCTCTAACTAAGGGGCGTTCATTTCCGGTAACTTCGTCCTCACAAATGAATAATGGAACATTTTAGTTCCTGGGATTTAGAATAATAATAAGATATTTGAAGAGCACCTTGGAAGAACTGAATCTCTTTCCAGGCGTTTTCCGTATGCTGGTAAGTAAGCATTTAAATCGGTTAGTTACAACTCGCCGTGCATAATTTGAGCAGGCATAAGCACACACAGGGCAATTCAAGAGGACAAGGAAGTGCTGTGCGGAACAGGTGCGTTTTTAGCTTCGTTTTCAGGGGATGTCAAGCCGTCAGTCGGGAGTGGGTTCCAGGCTTAGGGATCATACAAACTGAACGTACAGTCTCCCGAGGATTTGAAGTTTTTTGGAGGCACAGCTAAATGATTTGAGTCAAAAGAGCGGTTGATACGATGCGAAGCTTAATTTTGAAGTAGATCGGATAAGTACGCCGGAGCAAAAGAATGAAAGAACCTGAAAGTAAGTGATAAAAGCTTGAAGTCGATACGCTGCTTTTTGGAGAGGCTGGGCAGGTCGGTGAGAAATGGTGCAATGTGGCAATAGCGACATTCATGATAGATCGAACCTAGCTGCGAAGTTTTGGATAAACGAAGGGTCTTATTGCACAGGCAGGAAAACCTGCAAGTCAACGTGGCCAAATTTGTGATAGGATGTCGTCACACATACTTGGACTAGCTTGGCTGAGGTATCCTTTTCTATTTTAAGCAGGCCTGAATTTTTTGCAATGCCACGGAGCTGAGAGTAAGCCGACGACTGTCGAGCTGATGTGGTCATCTAAAGATAGGTCACTTTGGAACGTGAACACCCAGATGCATGCATACGTTAAACGGGAAATGCTGCCCAAGCCCATTTTGAGGGTTAATTTCAGAGTAACACCAGTAAATTTGTGTCGTCGTTATTCAACTTGGAGAGAGTTTGCCGATGTACAGGTGTTCACGTCAGCAATTAATCATTTTCGTAAAAACTGCCGAAAGATCTAGCAGAATTAGTTGAGACATCTTGAATCAGCATTCCCGAGAAGATTGTCCTTAATACACTCCCAGCAGTGCTGACTCTGTAGATTGATTAACTCTTAAAACCTAACTGCAACTTACTTGTTAGGCTTGAAGTTTTTGCTGTTCGAGTTTAGCTGATCCACCCTTAAGCATTCTCGTATTTTTAGTAGGGGCGGCCGCAGGGAGACTGTTTAGAAGTGGCTTAAGTTCTCCTGGTCCAGTGTTGACTTATTAATTAGTGGTAGTCAAAAAGTTTTTCTTTTAAGAATTCAGGGAAAGACCTGAGGCTACGGGTTACTTATTATGTTAGTAATTCAGTCAATCAGCAAACATTTAAAGAAAGAGAATAGTAAATATGAGGTCTACAAGGCTAGCTTCTTTCTAGACTCGGGAGATTAAGTTCGTATCTGTTCGTTAGTCGCAGGTCTGAAGGAGGATACTGACGTAAAGCAAGGATCTTGTGGTGAGGAGTCCAATAGAGGGTGATATTACCTTAGGGGTGAACTTTCTGATCTTATCTATACTGCTGACAACGAAGCAAGAATACGATCAGCTAGATCGCCGCAAGGATCTCTGGATAGTGTGCTAACGCGGGAGCGCTTAAGGACATCATTGATGATTGACATCAACATTTTATAAATGTGGATATGCAATTGCATTATGTTTTTTTTATAGAAGCTAGATTTGACCATTGCTAGGATGAATTGGTGTTACGATCAAATAAAATCCTCATATGCCAGCCGATGGACAGTCAGACCTGATATTTTGCATGCTTTCTTAAGTTTGCACTCTGTGGGCCTAGCTGGTTTAGTATCCGCAGTAGATCAGCGATCAGTAAATCAGTAAATCGTCATCTCGGTGATGGCGTACAATGTGCTTACTCGGAGGAGTAAACTCATCCAAAATATCGACTAGTGCGGGTTGTAGCATTTCACCAGTTGGGCAGGTAAGACGGAGGATTGAGCATAAGGGGCAAAAAAGATATGTTTATTGGGCAGCATAAATATCGAGGGTGTTATGGTTTCGCGATTCGCGGGATTATGACTACTACCACTGGTAGCTTGCTGTTGGAGCGACTGCATACATGAGATTCGAAAGACTGCAGCGAGGCTGCAAACGGCTTGAAAGCGACGGAGGAGCATGCAATTCCAAGAGGCCTGAAGAGGTTTCCCTCTGCCAGGCGATTCTAGGACAAAGGGGCTTATCGCGTTCAGAATATGTAGCGGTCAACTGAAAAGCCGGAGAACGTACCTTCGTACGTTCTCGAGCTGTTGCGCCGTTTCTACATATTACCATACACCATAGGAATCAAACGCATTGATTTCATCAGAACAACTAATATAACCACTTTAAATACGAAATCGGCAACACCACTGACGGCAATCCGTCGCGCTACCGGCTCCGTCTATCGGGTTCAACTCTCGCCCACTTTCCGCCGCACCCCCCAGGGAAGCGCTGACGCGGACGTCTCAATCGGTCTGCTCCGCTGCCAGAGCGAACCTACTGTACTGTCATGACCGACATTAAGCGCACGTACAGTAGCGCAGTCCGCTCGCCGCGGCCGACATTCGGAGTTTACGGCAGCAACGGCGAAACCGGCTATGCCGGTAGCCGGAAAGGAAGCAGGTGAAGGTCAGGGTTAATGTCAAGGCTGACCAGGTGTCCTGCGTTGTGCAGCCGCGTGGAGTAGGGTCCAGACTTTATAACTCTCTGTCAGATCGTAGCGGCGACTATGGGGAAAAAGGTCAAGACCGGAAAGGCTCGTCGGGACAAGTTCTACCACTTGGCCAAGGAAACAGGTGAACGGCGTCTAGGCGGCTCGTTTCTTTTGCGGGTGCCTCACTTGGAGGGAACCGTGCCGCCGCTGGGCGTAACTTATTTCTGCCCACCCTCGCGTTTATATCGGCGCGAGATGAGAAAAAGTGCTTTCACTTCGTATGCAACGTGTATTCTTTTTTAACCTGGTGGATGCACTAAGATATTGGCCAAATCGCTACGCTTCCATTACTTTTTTGCAGCAGCTTTTCCCGCGGTTGCCGCATTCATTCACACTGTTCTCTGAAAACGGGGACAGGACATCGGTTATTTTGGCTTCAGCTATAAAACTGTTAGTTAGCGTTATTTCCGCATAATAGTTTCCATGCATCGGCTATCTCCCGTTGTACCCTTTCTGTGACCAGGTCTAACCTCGCTGCTCAAGATTAGTTTTCTCGCCCGGGGTGCTAGCAAATACAAATCATCTGCATATATGTGAAAGCCTAGATTGTGCCTGGAAATCAAATCGGCAAGAGGGAGAGTATAAACCGTGAAAAGACGCGACCAAGCACAGAGCTCTGAGGTACCTTATCTTCAGAGGAGGCTCCTCGGATGATTTGTGCCCATTCACATTAATACTCTGTAGCCTACCACTGAGATAGGACCTGAACCATTGCAGTGCAGTGCCAGTGATGCTCAGGCTAGATGAGAGGCGCTCAAGAAGGACTTGGGGATCGATAGTATCAAAAGCTGCCGAAAGATCGAGCAATACAAGCAGAGAGAGACTCGACCCAAGTCTGCATTCCTAAGTAGGTCGTTGTACACCTGAAAAAATGCTGACTGTAGGGAGTGATTAGCTCTAAAACCAGACTAGAACTTACTAGCAAGGTTTGAAGTTTCAAGATATGAGTTCAGCTTGTCTGCCACGACTCGTTCCAGTGTCTTTGATAGGAACAGTAGAAGGGAGACTGGACAGAAGTTGCTCGAGTTCTCTTGGTAGTGTTGCTCTCCTGAGTAGTGACCCTACTGCAGTCTTTTTGAAAGGTGCTGGTGCATGACCTGAGGCTAATGACATTTATGTTAGTTATGCATGGTAGCAGATCTATGCATCGTAGAAGCAGAACAGTGGGAATAGGGTCCAGTGGACTAATTGTCTTCTTTGATTGGGATATTAAATTCAGGACGAGGTCGCTAGTGGCCTTCTTGAATGAAGACATCGAGGTGCTACATGGAATTGAGGGACATGATTCCAGGTGGGATGCTGTCACTTTAGGGATGGACTCCCTGATCTTGTCTATCTTGTTGACAAAGAAGCTGTATGGTAGCGGTAAAGCAGCTAGCTGCTGCGTACGTGTGCCGACTCGCATGCTTGTTTGTAAAGGCAATGCTCGATCCTGGTGACCGACGTGTTGACTGACATTCACCAGTTGCCACTGAATGTGCCTTTGCCGTGCTGCTGCTGCTGTTAGGCAGCTTTAATCCAGCGTGGGCATTTGCTTTGCTCTGGATGAATCCGGTGATCATCTGCAGCCTATATATCTTTACCCCACGAATTGTAGGCTATCGTTCTCGAGCCTCTTTTAAGTTGCTTCAGCTGAACAGAAAATATGAGTTCCTGCAATCGTCACGTGTATGCCTGGACTTGTGTGCTGCTCCTGGTGGATGGAGTCAAGTAGCCGCACAGCACATGCCCGTGTCGAGCCTTATCGTCGGTAAGCCTGCCCACCCTTGCTCTAATGCTTATGCTGATCGTTGCTAAGGATCTTTGTGCCGCAGATCAGGAATTAAAGCTGCTGCTACTCGCGTGGTACGAAAATTAAGAAGCTAAGGAGCTAAGGAGTGCTGCATTGCTTTGCCTATCAGCTCCTTCTATGTAATCCTTTCATCCTGTGTCGTGATTATTGGCTGACCATGCTTCTTGAGCAGGCAGCCGATTGCAGAAGAAGCTCATGCCTGGGTGTTTGAGACTTGCCTATGTACAGCCAACCTTACAATATTAGCTGTTTCTAGCATTTTGGTGTTCCCCAACGGCTGTTTGTGCACGCAGATGCATGTGTGTGCGCATGTTCGTGAGCTTGCACGTACTCGCTCACCCGGCTGCTGGAACTTCAGCTTAAATGTCGCCTCCTTGGGCAATCTTAATTCATGAAATGCCAGTACCATTGTGCTGTATCTGAACTTTGTTGCTTTCGGCTAGGTTGGTACAAATTAAAAAAAAAGTGCAGGTAAGGGGACTCGCCCAATGTACCAATACCAGGGAGCTTTAACGTTATGCACTGTTAATTATAGTACCTCTCTCCAGAGAGGCTTCTATCAATATAGTTGCGAGCCCATGGGATTAAAACACGTACACACGTATAAGTATGGATGCATGCACATGTTTGCATGCATGTGCAAGTGCACGTGTGTTGGGATTTTCCTTGTTAGCTGAATTTTGAGAACTACTTATGTGAATAATGTTTATATATGATTTTTCTGACGAATAAGTAACAGCGATTTGTTTATGGTAAGTTTTAGAACTGCACTAGGTCATACATGTTTGGAACATGGCTGCACAGCAGTGTGGTTATGACTGCCATGTCAGTGAGGTATATTATGCTAACTTGGTACATTAGCATGTGCCATGAATGTGATCGAAATGTCTCAAGCTCAGCAAGCAGCTTCAGAAGTGTCTCTTCCTCTACTCTTCTGAGAACAGTGGCTTCGACTGGTAGGCATGGCTAATGGTGGCAGCCTTTCCCTCGGGCTTTAAGTTTGAGCGAATATATTTAGCTCTCAATATCAATAAATAGCAAAGGCACTTTTGCTGTGTTCATTTTAAAGCACTGGCAGTATAAATCTCATTTGTGGCAGTCACAAGTTAGGGACCCTCAAGGTTAAGTTTGCAACTAAGGTTGGGGTTGGTGCACATTGCTGTGTTGATAAAATGTGGTTGCATATTCTTTTCTTGATAGGTTTTCATCTTTTTTATTTACCCAGAAATTACTCTGTTGTTAATTTATCTGGGATTTCTGCATCTGGTGCTCCTTTTGCATGCAGCACTAGATTTAGGCTTTGGTAAGGTACATTCGACAAGTCTGTGTGTTGTAGCTGTTGATTTAGTTCCTATTCGGCCCATTCCAAGAGTGACTGCAATTCTGGGGGACATTACTACGGATAAATGCCGCCAAGAACTGCGTGGAATATTGAAAACATGGAAGGCCGATGTCGTTCTAAATGATGGTGCACCAAACGTTGGCAAGAACTGGGTTCACGATGCATTCACACAGGGTAAGTCATGTGTGTCTTTCGTGTTCAAGTATCGCCCATTAGTATTTTAAAGGTGAACACGAATAAGTTGCTGATCATATATTTGATGAAGCTAGTACTGGTGCTACTTTCTTTTGACTCATCCCTGTCTGGCAGCGCTCTTTAACTGAGCCCTTGGGACTTAGCCCAGGGTTAGATGCTGACACTTCACGACCCAAGTCGTGGATTCGAGTTCTGCTGCAGATAATCACATTTCGGGCTGCAAGGAGGGTGATAGCCACTAAGGCTCTTCTGCTGCTATATAAATGAGAGTGTTGAACTATTCGATCTTTACTGTTTGCCAACCAGTAAACGTCCATATATCCAGTCAAGCATACAATTTTTATGCACACTGCAATATGCCCACGTATGCCTAGTCACGGGGCACACAGCTGTGTACGATATGTAGTAATATTTATTAAGTTCTCAGATGTGAATACATAATTACAGTCAGCCAAAGATTAGGTTTGCATTTGCTACTGATGACCGCCTCGTTTTGGCTGGGCATGAGCATCAGATTCTGAGCTTTTTTCCTGCAGTGTCAACTCTCACAGCATTCACAGTATGCTCAAAATGATCGTCAGACGATGTAGTCAGATTAGGATTGCTTCTTAATCACCCATCCAAGCCATCATGCAAATGCTCAGTGCATGGGTTACTGATGGTCCAATCCATGACGATAACAGAAGAGTCGGAAAAAATATTATCCTATCCACATTGCGGTTTTCTTTGGGTCATCGTCATGCAGATACATAAATATAACTCCTAACAGGTTCTGGCCATACAGAATGCTGAGGTCCTGAACCATGCATTCTGGTACAGGATGCCAGGAAAGCGATTTCGTGATCCAATGCCTGCCTTGGAAAATAGTCCCCTAACCGTGATTTTGCTGCAGCATGCTGATTACAAGCTGACAAGGAGACAGCATTTATTATTCTCAAAGAGGTTGAAAGTTGTGCACATCAATCCAACAGATCAAGCATCAGTGTTCAGCAGTTTGGTTGGTGTGGCTCTTAGCCTATTTCGGCCTGTCGGTATTATGCCCTTTACACAGCCTTGTGGCATCCTTTCCTAGTCGCTTAAAGATGCTCACACAGGCAAGTGGACGATTAACCGTTTGACTGCTAACTTTCATCTACCAGTGGCTGTCGGTACCTGTGAGAGATGCCTTAAGTAACTGTCCTACTGGAACGTGCAGATCTCTTCAGTGAAAAGCCCTCGTGCTCTTTAGCAGTCCTTCGCAGCATAGTTTGACTTGAACATTCTTTGTGTTCTTAGCTAGGTTAAATCTCGCACAGCAATATAATAATAATAATAATGATAATCCACTTGATAAAGCGCCCTCAGAGAACTCAATCTCTTTCTAGGCGCTTTACATTTGCTGCAAAGGAAACACAGTCGAATGGTAAGTGGTATCATGCTTGATAAACATTGACTCATCTTTACGAAGACGATCGATGTAGCTTTTGCTGATGCTTTGTTTGACTCTTACTCATAGACGTGCTCTATGCTGCCTTATTCTTAAAACGCAAGTGTGTGTTAAAGCTGTGGTTATTTTAGGATTTCGATCGTACATTTCTGCCAGTGTGGTTCTCTAATAACTATGCTCGGCATTTGCTATATAGCATGGGAGATAATTGTCCTTGCTAGGTGCCTACTTCACGGGCCGATTTGTTGCTCCTAGCTGTTGCGGTATAGGAAATATGCCTATTCTGGGGTGTGTAAAAATCTGCGGACAAGATTATTTACATGGGCATTTGTATCTCTCCATCTGAACCTCCACAAAGCGTTGAAGGTGAAGTGGTCAGAGCACACTCAAAGACAAAGTGGCTTTCACTATGCATGAAGTAGCCAAGAAACTGTATCTAATGCAGCAGTGAAAATGTGAGAAATACAGCTTGGTCAGAGGAGCATTCGAGGTAGTAGGTTGCAGAAGGGCCGCAACCTCAGACGGAGGAAGCTAAAGTGCCGGATTCGTCAGCTGGAGAGAAGATATCGTCATTTTGCAAGAATTGCAGACCGGACCTCCACATACTAGGATCCATTGTCCCGAGTCTTCTGTCACCAAGGTTTTTTCATGTGAAAGAAAGGAACAGCTAGTTTTTATAAATCGAAAGAGGACCTGAGCATATGATGAGGCCGAAACTGGTGCAGCAGTTTAGTTAGGAATGAAGAAGTTAAGTCGTGGCCTTGTGGGTCAGATTAAGAACTTCACCTCTTTGTATCTGCTGATCAACTGAAAGCTACTGAAGCTCCTTTAGCAAAGTTTAATTTGAGTTTTTCAAGGGTTTGAAGATTAACGTAGCTACGTAATGCCAGTGTGTGTGTGTGTGTGTGCGTGTGTGTGTGTGTGTGTGTGTGCTTGCGTGCGTGCTTGCGTGCGTGCATGCGTGCATGTTTGTGTCGATTATAATACAGTTTATGTTTCATTTGTGTAGCGCTCAATGAGAACTTAATCTCTATCCAGGCGCTTCACATATGTCAAAGCACTCGAGCCCACGACATGGGCAGTCAAAGACGAGCACCTTACTCCTAGGCCAAACCAGGTCTTAATGCTTTTTATCAGCTGCCCTGCCAATACCGATATTCGGTAGTCTAGCCTAGAGAGAGTGAGTGAGTGAGAGAGAGAGAGAGAGAGAGAGAGAGAGAGAGAGAGAGAGAGAGAGAGAGAGAGAGAGAGAGAGAGAGAGAGAGAGAGAGAGAGAGAGAGAGAGATCTTTCCATTAGGTAGCCCCCATCCAATCCTGGACAGGGATCATTACCAGCCTTCGAGCACCTCGAATTCTCTCAACTCACCTGCTGCATGTATTGATGACATCCGCACATGGATGGCGGCAAATTTTCTAAAACTAAACGATGATAAAACTAACTTACTAGTTATGATGGGCAAACCCAGTGTGATTCAGAAATTGGAAAGGCTGACGCTCAAAATTGGCTCTGCCAACATATCTCCTGTTGAATCAGCTCGAAATCTAGGTGTCATATTCCAAAGTGACCTCTCGTTAGACGACCACATCAGCTCCACAGTCAAGTCTGCCTACTTTCAGCTACATAACATTGCTAAAATTCGGGCTTGTTTAGATAAGGATACCAGGCTACTCGGCAGTTAGGCTTGTCTGTCGTGAGCATCGCAGTTGCCATATCACACCACTTCTCGCCGACCTGCACTGGCTACCATTCAAGCAACGGGTTGACTTCAAGGTTTGGTCGCTCACTTTTAGGTCACTTCATGCTTTGGCTCCAGTGTTTCTCTCAGATCTCCTCCCCCATCAGGCCAAGTATCGTACCACCCGCTTTTCGGAATCCAACAGTTTATCAATACCTCGTACAAACCTCAAATCTTTTGGAGACCGTGCATTTTGTTCGTATGCTCCCAAAGCCTGGAACTCCCTCCCGACTTGCGTCAGAACATCCCCTGACCTGACCACATTTGAACTTTAAAACACACCTATTTAGGACAGCATTTAGTGGGTCCCTTTGATTCGTCCTTGATGTGCTTATGCGTGCTGACACTGTGCATGCTGCCACTAACCACACTTGCATGCTGACCCTGTGCATGTCACCTTTAACCATGTTATTCATGTTGTTTATTTGTCAAGCATGATATCACTCACCATTCAATCGCGCCGCTTCCCTTTGCAGCAAATGTGAAGCGCCTAGAAAGAGATTGAGTTCTCTGAGGGCGCTTTATCAAGTGCATTATTATTACTATTATTATTATTGATAACGAAGATTGCCCGTTGAGGCAGTCTTCGGGATTCAAGTTTTAACTGCCAACTGGCCGTCACGGTCTTTTTTCGTAGCTTTCTCCTCGCCTTGCCCCCTTGGCAGGAATTGATGACCTGCCCTCTGCAGCTCGGCAGGAAGCCTGCCATATTGTACTGCTCGGGCTTGGCTCGTGCCCGCCCTGTCGATGCTCTCAGCCTGCCTTCCGGCGCAGAGCGATGCACGAATCCTTCCTGCTCGTTGGGGCTGAAGTCGGTTTGGGCTCAATGCGCGCTGTGCATGGACATGTGCTGTAGCTGCCGGAGGCAGTTCGTTGCGTCTGTTGCTGGTCTGCTGGTGTATGCCTCTTGAGCGCTCTTGACTCTGTCCATAAAACTGTTGTAGCCGCCTTGGCGTTGCATGCATTGAAACTGGCTACGGAGTTCCTGCGAAAGGGTGGCTGGTTTGTGACCAAGGTGTTCCGGTCGAAAGACTACCACTCTCTAATGTGGGTCCTAACACAGCTGTTCAAGAAAGTGCACGCCACGAAGCCCCAAGCTTCACGAAATGAATCAGCAGAAATATTCGTCGTCTGTCAGGGCTACCTTGCCCCTGACAAGCTCGACCCCCGATTCCTTGATCCACGGTCGGTCTTTGAAGATGTCGAGGATCCTGACGTGCTTCGAAGTACGGGAGTCAACCTTGTACATCCGGAGAAGACCAAAAAGTTTGTTGCTGAGTTGCTGTTCTCTCGTGGCTTCCGCGAAGTGTTGTCATCTTGGGCAGTGCATTTTGCATCTTGTCCGTGCTACATCGGTCATTTGACAGAGTAGCGGCTATCTGTGGACAGCATGCCTCTCACCTGCCCTCACTCCCGTAAGACAAGTGGTGGTGGTGGTACTTGTCGGAGATGAGCGATGTCGATATTCAACACCCCTAAGTTTCTGGATTCTGTATTTCTAAAAATGAATTCCGACATTCAAAGATCTGCAAGGTGCACGGACCGACTGCATCTCTGGCCTTCCTCCGGGACTATAGCCCTGTTAGAGACACACTCTTATGTTCGGTAGCTACCGAAAAGTGGCCCTTACCAGAGATTATTGATATTGCTCATCTGCTTTTGGTCTTCCATACTTGGTTAATTTTGTCTGTCCTATGTAGATTCTGTCAAATATGTACTTTCTTAGGAAGACTAGACTCTGTTCAGTAGGTGATACTAGTAGCAAGGCTAGAGCAAAGTAGAAGGCTCTCTGAAGCTTAGTTTGATCAAAGTTTGCATTTGCCCAACCTGTCCAACTTCCAAGTTTTCAGTTGCTTGCCAAACTGGTGTTAATACAGTCAAACTTATCACTTGCCTAACTGCCTCTGATCAGCCACCTTGCAGTCGTGAGAGAAAGGGTTGATCCGACTAAGAAAGTTCTTTGGCATGGGCTCTGCTGATTGCAACACTTCTCATTTTGTTAGATTAATGCAAGCCACCCATTAGTTTCAACAACGCTGCACTATGTTCAATGTTAGTGGAAAATAGTGACACCAGTTTTCACCATGGCATGCCAGCAGACAGCCGATTCAGTTATGTTCTCCGGGTTTGGTTAGGTAAGTGAAAATGCTCTTTCCATTATTGAAATCACCACACGCCTAAAATATGATGTTCTTATAGCAAAATGTGCTTATTTTTTCTCCTAGACAAGGTAAATACTCAGAACCCTTAAGATCGCTTTGTTGGATCCACTGATCGTAAGACACTTGGGCAGCTCCGAAAGGTGAGCTTGGCAACCAAAGGGATCAGCAACACCCAGCTCTGCAACACCCAGCCCTTTACTGCTATGAGTTCCTGTTGGACAAGTTGGGCAAAACAAGTTTTATTATGTGAATATAACGTTGGTCAGGCTTAGGCAGAAGTACTGTTACCGGGCTGAGTGTGCCAGTGACTTCCAGAGGATCAATTGAGATTAGAGTCAGAGGGATTAGGTCAGGGAAGAGCTGTTATGGCACCGGCTTGTCTAATTAATGGTCTTTGTCTGTGAGTATGGATGTTTCTCGTGGTTTCTAAGGCTTTGGACACGGATCGTTTAATTCTAAAATAAAAAGATGATTGAGGGCTGAACCAACAACCCTGCTTATGTAGCTCTAGTGTAGCTCTAGCACACTTTCTCTCAATAAATGAAGGATTGACCCATCGATCTTTTGGGCTGAGTGGTATCCGTGCACTCGGCACCGAAGGAACTAATGTTAAAATCTGCCCTTGCGGCAATTCTGTAGGTATCGGGATTTGTAATGTACAGCAACGTGTGGCTACTTTTAAAAGTGGCTTGGTGTATGACCCTGTACAGCTTATGTTCTGAGTGTGAGTGCATGTGTTATTGCATCACGTGTCTATCTCGTGTGGCTCACTACCTCACATTATCTGCTTAGTCTATTGGTGTGAGATGACCTATTTAGAGGTTTTTTTTGCACTGTTTAACGTTCAATAGCGTTTGTGGCTACCACGGCATGCATTGCACGGCTGTGCATCTATACATACCGGCTCTTCTTTGAAGGGCTGCTCAAGGCTATGCCGAAGGAGATACACTGCATCACAGGTTGAACGTATCAGAATACTTGGCTAGTGAGAATTACCTTGACCTCTTGGCTAATGCAAACGAGGTAATGCATTTTTTTGACATAAGATTCTTCCCGTTTACGATCGTAGTGCTTCTGGTGCCTACCACAGTTGGTGCAGCCGATGCCATTATTGCTCTTGTACTGGTGAATATTCATGATAATGTCTTTCAATGCCACAGGTTCAGACTAAGTGCGGTTGCTCTTCACGACCTCGATCCCGAGGTCGTGGGTTTGAATCCTGTAGTGGACGACCCTTTATTGCCGCTGCAAGCAGTGGTGATAACCTTTAAGGCTCTTCTGCCGCTATGAAAAAAGAGGCTGTTAAATCAGCTAGTATTTTTTCACGCGGGACTGTTAAGTCAGATGCAGTAGTCCCATCACTTAAGCTGACCCATTATGTTTATTGTACTTGCATCCAGCTTGATGTGGCCGTGTGTCATCTTACATGATATGCCTTTATTTAGATAATGCTTGACGATGAAAGCGTTGCCAATCATCATGCTACTACCATTGAAATCAAAGAATGCTGCAAGGACATTAAAGTTCTGGGGAAAAAGGAAATTAGGTAAGACCTTATGTGATCGTCATTAAGTGCATACATACACCTAATGATTGAGTAGGCAAACATTCGCCTTGCGCTGAAGTACACGCGAGTTATTCGTGCTGAAGAGTAAATAGTGGAAATGCCGGGTTTCAACTGGGTACCCCACATACGCTAAATGAGTGCTGTATCACTGAGCTTTGTGGTCAGCTGCTGTGTGGGTACGTGTGTGTGTGTGCGTGCGCGTGTGTGCGTGTGAGAAAGAGATAGTCGTATCTCTTGCATAACACCCGCTTAGTCTTTCTGGAGTTGCAGATGGAGATTCATTACATTGCATTAGCCTAGCGGCTGTTTTGTCATTTGGATTTTTCCTCCCCTTTTAATTACTGATAGCACTGAGATAGATACCGAGTTGCACGCCTGTGATTGTTCTTGTTCCCTCGAGTGTAATCAGTTTTGAAGATCGTGTGCCCAGGCTTTTAATAAAAGTTGTGTCTCATCGATGCTGCCACCACTACCAATGTCGACACCAGATGTAAATTAATTATATAGAAGGTATATAAATATGAATGGAGAGATAGCAATAATAAAGCGCTCGTGTAACATCCTAAAAGAATTAAACCTCTCTACGGGCACTTTGCAAATACTGGAGAGGAAGCAATTCGATGATTATTGATAATACGATACCAACACCTGTAGGTGCATAATGAGCAATTCGCACTGCCGAAGCAAATGGTGTGTGAGGAACATTCAAGCTTCTTTTTAAATATTGTCCAGTCAAGAATTTTGGAACACAATGTCAAGTGTCAGTAGTGAATACCAAGCTTTAGGAGCTTAGGAACTGGAGGCATGGTCTCTTGAACGATTTGAGGGTGGTTGGAGGGATAGCCGAAGACAATAGCCAGAAGTGTGGTTGCTGCCTGATGTGGGTGATAGGAAGTAAGGGGAAGTAAGTTTGTCAGATAAGTAAGCCAAAGCAAGAGAATGAAGGGAACCACGAGACATGATCTTGAACTAGATGTGCTGTTTGATAGGGGCGAGTGCAGGTATGCAAGAAGTGGTGTACTATGGCAGTTGTAATGTTCACGACAGACGAGCCTGGCTTAGGAGTTTTGCACCAACTGTAAGCATTTTTTTAATTAGCTGAATTAAAACCATTTATATAGTGGCAGAAGAGCCTTAACAGCTATCACCACTGCTTGCAATGGATAATAAAGGATCACCCACTGCGGGACTCGAACCCACGACCTAGGTCGTGAAGAGCAAGCAAATAGCTATGATGCCGATGTGGTCATCTATGGAAGCATCATTTTAGAACAGGTCATCCAGACTGTGCAGTGATACTTTTCTCATCTGTGTTTCAATGATTCAATGAACCGACAGTGTGCCAACATCAGACTATGCCGAGGGATTTGACCTTGCTTCTAGCCTATCAATAAAAAATTATTTATAAATATCTCCAAATGATATTTATAAATAATTTTTTATTGATAGGCTAGAAGCAAGGTCAAATCCTACTTGTGCGCGTATAGCCCAGTTGGATTTGCCAAGTGTCCGAAGAAGCTAAGAGCAGCGTAGCCACTGTGAGTCAGTAAAAGGGACTGTCAAACCCGAAAACATTGAAAGAAAGCTGGCAGTGTAAGCATAGTAGTAAGTTTGTACAACCTTTGCATTTTATTTTTCTAGTATCCTGTTCTGCTGTATCCTATACTTCGTATAGTGTTGTGAGCGAAAGTGTCACCACGAAACCACTAGGTATGCTTATTTCAATGCATTTCGCCTGCCCATGCACCACAAGAAAGTGATTTCACCTGCTGAGATATATCATGAGCCCCCTCAAATCGCCTGGTCTACCATGTCAACTATGGGCCAAAATATCTGAGGTACTTCTGCTGTTTACTGCCATTGGTCGTTTGGGAAATTTCAAAATACAGAGTGACCGTAGACTGTCTGCCGTGGTCCTGAATGCCGAAAATAATCTTGTCTCGAGCGCAGAGCTATTCCGCAACCTCCGGGTTGCCGGTGCAGTTCTCTACCGATTGATCTATCGAGACTACTCTTGCCACGGCGTTCAACACAAGGGGGGGGGGTAAAGCTTTAAAATTGCGGCGTACGTCCCAAATTTGGGTGTGCTGCCGTGTGAATAAATGTATGTGTTTATAATTGAAAATTTCTGCACCAAGTGCAATTATTATGCCTGTTATGGTCGGCAACCAGGGAGCATATACGCTGCACGACTCACATATGTCCTGGCAAGTGGGTAAACCCCCACGAGTAGTCTGCCATGCATTCTTGGCAATCCTGAATGGCTAAATATGTAAGTGTGGCCTTTAATATGCTGTTTGAATGTGCTGGAAAGCCCATATAAATACCCGATTGTAGTGCATTGCCGAGAGAGAGAGTGAGAGAGAGAGAGAGAGAGAGAGAGAGAGAGAGAGAGAGAGAGAGAGAGAGAGAGAGAGAGAGAGAGAGAGAGAGAGAGAGAGAGAGAGAGAGAGAGAGAGAGAGAGAGAGAGAGAGAGAGAGAGAGAGAGAGAGAGAGAGAGAGAGAGAGAGAGAGAGTTTTGATATGTGAGAATTTTGTATGAGATATAGAGAGTGTATAACACGTCAATGACTTAGCATAGACATGCACGTGTTTATGTGTCCGTGTGCACTGCAAGTATGTGGGTGCACATGTGCATGCATGTTTTGGTTTTGTGTTTGTGCACCTCGATGGGCATGTATTCATATGTTGATAACTTTCCACAAAAAAGGCACTGAATGGTTATGGGATGGCTCTCGTACATCCAGCTGGCTTTTTCCACAAGAGTTTTTTGTACAGCTGCTGACTGTCAATTAAATGTAACCGCAACCATACTTTTTCCAATTTTCGATTACATTTTTATTTTACTCTTTTATTTTCTTTTATTTTCTTTTTCTTTATTTTACTTTACCATATTTTACTCTTCTTGGAATAAGTTTGCATACTTCATGGCATCGAGTGTCACCACAATGTCCTCTTACTTGGCTGGCAGCTTGCAGCTTGCCTGAATAACTATGGTCATACATTTATTTGGTGGTGCCACGACTGCTTAATTGCTATATGCAACGTTCGGATGCTTCGGTAATGCGTTTGCCCATGATCGCGCACTCCTGCCTGCATGCGAGCTCGCCACTTCTGTACGCCAAAGCAGTTATCTATGTACACGTGCCGCTGTAGCTGCACTGACTAACTGTAACTGACCCTTTTTTTTTTGAAGGAGCTTGGTCACTTGGCGAAAGAAGTTATTATCATCCGCGAGAGCCGAGTCCAAAGCAGATTGCAGGCAAGCAGCTATGCTTCTTCTTGCGCTGCTCCTAGGCGTGCAGTCCACTGCAAGCCTAGCCGCGAGTCCGCATGCTTTTCCGCCGCTGCTGCCGCTTCAGCATTCTCGCCTAATCTTGCTGAGTGCACTTGTAGTGCTGGCACCGAAGCTGCTGCCGAAGCAGCTGCCGAAGCAGCTGCCGAGGCCGAAAGCGAGGACGAGGTAGCCAAAGTGCAGCAGCAGGTCGCAGAGGCGCAGGCTGAAAGAGCCAAAGCTGAGCGCAGGTGCTGCCAGCGTGCCGCCTGCGTATGCTTGCATCTGCTGGCACGATGACCTCTGCTCCCTGCCCCTGCCTCTGTATGCGGTAGCTTCTCGTTGCTGAAGTTTCGTGGCGTTTGGTTGGCGACGATAGCTGCGTTTGCCATCGCCACGGCCTGCTGAGATGCGTATGGTCATCGGTGCTGTTGTGCTCTCGCGTAGCGGACTCGGACCTTCCTCTTTTAGTCAGTGTGGTATGCGGCGATGTCAGCTTGGGGAGCTTGGAAGCAGATTGTCGAGCTCCGGTTTACCGTGGTGCTACTTGGTGACGTAATCAGTGTGATGCATTAGACATGGTCACCGATTGGGCTTTAGCGATTGGCAGTTGATTGTGTACTCGTTATGCGTCTTGGAACTTGATGCAATTGTGATACGTTGTTGGGATCTCGTAATTAGCCCAGGGCATGATGTGAATCCCACCCTTCATTCACGTGTAGGCCAAGCAAGCAGAGTTTCAAGCGGCCTACACCGTGAGGCTGGGTCGGCAATAGTGGGAGGGAGCCCTCCTTTAACAAGCCGCTTTGCTATGCGACCAACAGAGGGACTAGAATGAGTGTGTGCGTGTGTGCGCGAGTGCGTGTGTGCGAGTGCGTGTGTGGCTCGCACACTTGAGTGTTTGGTCGATGTGTGTAGTGTGCAAGGCTGCCTGCTTGTGTACGTCTCAGTCCTATGCTTGGCATGCAAGGTTTATACGGTACACTAATCCGTCGAGGTGGTCGTCTGCGTTTTCTAGGTACGGTTTGCCACATTACCGTGTTCCCGGGCCGGCGCCTAAAGCCTGCATATGTAGACACTGCTGTGTTTGCTGTCCGTTTTGAAGGGGGCGGCTGGCTGGCGGCACGATCCGTCTGGCTGCTGTGCGGCGGTGCTGCTCGCAGCGTCACTCCGTCATGATCTTTGCATGCTCGCAGGAAGCTAAGGAAAGTGCGCAAAGAGAAAGCCAAGCTGCGCGAGCGCATGCACCTGGAGATGGTGCTGCCAGGCGACAGGCTCGACGTGCAGCAGGATGACATCAGCTTGTTCGACATGACCACGCTTCGGAAAAAGGCACGGCCCGCTGTGCTGCTGGCTGCCAGCATCCGCCCAACGCCTGCCTGTTGCCCAAAGCTCGAGAGTGCTTCTGTCTGCTTCGTAAGTGCTAGCCGTTTTTCTCTGCTAATGTTAAAGGCCCTTGCTAAAGTGGAGGAAGGCAACATGAACGAGGAGCAGCAGTCAGACAGCGATAGTGACGCTGACTCTGCGCAGCCGTCCCAAGCCGGTTTGAGGTACGACCGCTTCCAGCCACGTCCCGACCTGGACGGTGAGGATGGAGATGAGCTGAACGACGAGGAGCTGGAAATGGAGGAGTGAGTGTTTACCACATAGCTATTTTGGTTCAAGTGCCCCTTGACTGAAATTCTCTCTTTTCTCTCTCGCCCCAAAGACTCCGTCGCTTGCATGGCTCGGCATTGTATCAGCTAGCGCTTCGAAAAAAATATGGCGGTAGCCCTCTAGAGAGCTGCAGTCCGGAGTGTCGACGTCTCACTGTCTGGAACTTATTGTGGCACGACTAGCCGTGTCGAAGTATGCGAGTAACTGTGACGGCTTCAGGCTAGCTCCTACTATCTTGTTGCTGCCACCAACTTCCTCAGGTACGCTAATCAGAGTGACGACGACGACGGTCGTGGAGCCACAGAACTTGACGGTGAGGAAGACGGGGATAACCCGCTACTCGTAGACTTGGACAATCGTCGCTCGGCCTCAGGCAAAGTTAACATGTGGTTTGGCAAGGCAGGTGGTGGCTGAGTTTATTGCTGCCCTTTGCTTTTCACTTATGCGTGATCTGTTAAATGTTAATGCATCCTCGGCAATCTACTATGACAAGACACTAATCACTAATGCGTCGTCTGTCCTCCTTCTTCCCCCCCCCCGAACGTTTGCAGGAGGCTTTTGCCAACCTTGAAGACGAGGCAGACGAAGATTACGAGATTGAGCAAATGAAGCAGCAGTTCAATAGTGCTAGCAGCCGAGCAAGCGACAAGGCAGCATCTAGAACTGGTACGTGGCCCCTGTCGTCAGAGGCAGTGCAATTGGCCTGATTGCTGATTAGGCTTTGCCATGGTTCGAAGTGTACCTGTCCGGCCGCGCTCTGGTCTGTGTTTCGTCGTTGTCACAATCCTATCGGGTCGTAAGTACGGCTGTACACTGGCGGTTGCAATCAAGAGCATGCACAGCAGCATATACCCAGCAGGAGCAGCCAACCCAGCACTAGCCAGACGGCCGTTACCTGCAATCTCATGCAACAAAGAACGCATACACACTACTAACCGAGCAGCACGGAATCAGGGATCCAAAGAAAGTCAAACAATCCTGCAAGGAGAATACTGACAGCTGGATGGACGGGAGCTGAGTGGTGCAATCACAGAAGGGAAAGGGCTAGGCAAAGAAGGGGTGACATTCATGCCCAACCAAGCGACCATATTTATGACTGCTGTACAAGCTATAGGCTGAATTGCTTTTTTGGCGGCCCTGCAAATATTGAGTTACAGTAGTCGCCTCGTCTAGACAGGATCAGGGATCCTATGAAGATCTTTTGCCAACCAGCCATTGCAGCAAGTAGTTGCTAATTTTTAACAGTGATCGAACATGATGACTAGTTGCGGATGCGGTCTTCTGAACAAAACTTTCAAGCAACACGAAGTCGTCAAAGAGGACACACACATGTCGAGCACTCGACACTGGTTGCACTGTGGCACCTCTAATAAGGAGAGGCAAGCCGTCTAGTTCAGCCTTACATATAGGGTTTCCTATGAGGAGTTTGGTGGTTGTCATCATTTAGTTTGAAGAAATTGACTGACATCCTGAACCGAATGTATGCAAGGTCGACGTTCAGTTTATCCATAGGATGTTTAGTTTATCAATCGCCGCAGCTGATCCTGATGGCTTGAATGACTAATGCAGCTGGGTATCTCTGGCAAAGCTGTGACAGCTGATGGGCCTGAATTAAAGGCTCTGTATAATAGTCTAATCTAACAGACCCATTACCTACAAGAGTTCCTCAAGGATCCGTTCTTGGTCTATTGCTGTTATCCTGTGTGCACGTTAGAGCTATTGCAAATCAGACAAGCCAGATGGCCCTGGATTGGTTAGGATTACGGACAGAATAATATTATGTTTATACTTTTGCTCATCCTCAACACAATAAATACCCCGACGTTGACCGCGGTTGGTTTTACATTTGTGCTCTGGGTTCGACTGATAATTGATGCATTTTAATTTTCAGGGAAAAAACGAAAATTGGAAGCTAGCCCAACCTGCCAGTTTGTGGCCGAAGATGGTGTTATGGGTGCTGGTAACGATACCTTAGAAGAAAGTTCTCTCACAACGATGGCAACCCCTAAGGATACTGACGGCCGGGAAGATGTTGTACCTGCCAAGAAACTAACTCGTCTGGATGCCATCGGCCTCGCTGTGGGTGCTAAAATGATCCAGTCCAAGAAGACAAGACGTGACATCGTGGACGATGCATACAATAGGTAGGCTGCCAGTTGATTGTGGTCGATTTAAGAGGAAAGTGTGCGTGGTTTTCACTTACCTTCCAGGCCTTCACCATTGACAGAAATTTAATGCTGCAGGTGTCGGATGTCGAGCTTTTTGTCTTTTTATCTGTGATCGTTTTTCTTTTTTGCCTCCAGCATTCACCGAGTGATAAGCTAAGCAATAGTAATTGAGGATTTCCCGACTAATCAGCACATTGGCCTAATGTCATAGGCATATGTTGGTGAATTTTTATGCTAGTGGACAGGTCACAGTCTCACCGGTTCATTTGAAATTGGCACTGGTATATCGGCAGCATCTATGTTGGCACGTGTTGCTTAGCTATCCTCGAAAGACTGTTTAGAGCGGCTGGCCTTGCAGCTGTGCTGCAGTCAGCCATGCCAAATGCCTTCACCATAAAATCAATTTGCATGTCAAGACTTCGTCATCTTGTTGGGGCTTATTTAATTATTTTTAATTTTGTTAGCCTTAGACCAGTGATCACTTTGCTCTTGTGAATGCACATTAGTGTCTGTCACTTTCTTTTGTAATTCGATGCTTGCATCCCCCACCATCACCTTATAAGCCTTGGACAGTAATTACGATGATAGTGCATTACATATAGATAATACATTCGTATAGTGCCCACAGAGAGCTTAATCTATCTGTAGGCACTTGACATTTGCTGCAAAGGAAGGAAGACCAAATGGTTTGTGGTAGCATGCTTAATGTCAACAAGCATAGCGTGGTTAGAGGTGGCATGCACAGGGTCAGCATGCAAATATGATTAGTGGCAGCATGCACAGGGTCAGCATGCATAAGCACACAAAGGACGAAATATATGGACCCACTAAATGGTGTGATAAATAGATGCGTTTTTAGCTTTTTAAATGTGGTCACGCCAGGGGATGCAACACAAGTAGGAAGTGAGTTCCAGGCAAGTGGTGTGATGTGGCAACTACGTGATGTTCACGACAGACATGCCTAGCAGCAGAGTTTTGTACAAACTTTTAAGTGCCTGATTGCACAGTCCGGTAGACCAGCAAGCAGTGAGTTACAGAAGTCGAGACGGGATGTCTCAAATGCATGGATCAACTTAGATGTGGTATCCCTGTCTAAGCAAGCCCGAATTTTAGCAATGTTATGTAGCTGAAAGTAGGCAGACTTGACCGTGGAGCTGATGTGGTCGTCTAATGAAAGGTCACTTTGGAACAGGACACCTAGATTTCGTGCAGATTCAACAGGGGATAGGCTGGCAGAGCTGATTTTGAGCATTACATTTTCCAATTTCCAAATCACACTTGGTTTGCCCGTAATTAGTATCATCATTCAATTTAAGAAAGTTTGCTGCCATCCATGTGAGGATGTCATCAATACATGCAGCAAGGGAGATGAGGGGATTCGGCGTGCTGGAGTGCTGAGAGGGATCAAAGCAAGGTACAACTGGGTGTCATCTGCATAGAAGTGAAAGCCAAAGTTGTGCCTGGCAATCACATCTGTAAGATGACTAGTGTAAACCGTAAAAAGAACCGGACCAAGCACGGAACCCTGAGGTACCCCATACTTCAGTGGTTCCTCAGATGATCTTTGTCTGTTCACATTAATACTTCGGAGTCTCCCACTGATAGGACTTAAACCATTGCAGTGAAGTACTTGTGATTCCCAGACGAGATGAGGGACACTCGAGAAGTACGATGACAAGGTGATACGATGATACATACGATACGGTGATCGATAGTATCAAAAGCTGCCGAAAGATCGAGCAAAACGAGCAGAGAGACCTAAGTTTGCATTCTTAAGTTGGTCGTTATACACCCAAAGCATTGCTGGCTCTGTGGATTGATTTGCTGTAAAACCAGACTGGAACTTACTAACAAGGTTCGAAGTTTCAAGATATGAGTTCAGCTGGTCTGCCACTGCAGGTAGGTGTTAAGTTTCAATTGTATGAGTTCAACTGGTTTGCCACGACCCGTTCCAGTGTCTTTGATAGGAACGGTAGAAGGGAGACTGGACGGTAGTTGCTCAAGTTCTCTTGGTCTAGTGTTGCTTTCTTGACTACAGCCTTTTTAAAAGGTGCAGCGACATGACCTGGGGCTGATGACATGTTAATGATTTTCTGATGCACGGCAGCAGCAAATATCGTATGCATCGTAGAAGCAGGACAGTTGGAGTAGGAAGAGAGAGCTAGTTGTCTTCTTTGGTTGGGATATGAACTTCAGGATGAGGTCACTCGTGACCTTCTTGAATATAGACATTAAGGTGCTGCATGGAATTGAGGGACATGGTTCCAGAGAGGATGGTATGCTGCCACCCTAGGGATGGAATCCCTGATCTTGTCAATCTTGTTGGCAAACAAGCCAGAGAAGTGATCAGCTAAATCACTGGTTCTCAACCTTCCTAATGCCGATACCCTGTAGTACAGTTCCTTGTGTTGTGGCGACCCCAACCATACAATTATTGTGTGCAAAATGTGGAAGTGTGTGTTTTCCGGTGGTCTTAGGCGATCCCTGTGAAAGGGTCATTCGACCACCAAAGGGGTCGCGACCCACTGGTTGAGAACCCTGGGCTAGATCATCACAAGTATCACTAGGTAGGGAGCTAGCATGAGAGCAGTTAAGGAGAGATGGTTGATCTTAGACATCAGTAATTTTGGATTGTGCATATGTGATTCAACAATATTTTTATAGAAACTAGACTTGGCCTTTGCTAGGATTTATTGGTACGATCTACTGTAGTCCTCGTATGCCTATCGATGGACAGTCAGTCCTTATCTTTTATATGCTTTTTCAAGCTTTACTTAGTAGACCTAACTTGTTTTATGTCTGCGGTAAACCATAGGCCGTCTGGGCGACGGCAGATAGTTCTCTTAGTTAGAGGTGCAAACTTGTTAAGCATGTCTGCTAGTGTTGTGTTGTAGAAATCTACTAATGATAGGCTGGAAGGGAGATGGAGTAGCTGGGGCAGAGATGATAGTCTCGTGCAAACAGCATCGATGGCTAGGGTTTTAAGGTTTTTCGATTCACAGGTGACTTTGGATGCAGAGGAGGGCACACATTGTAGACTGAATGAGATTTGCGTGTGGCCAGATAAGCAGAATTTGGTAATAATTGGTGATGATAGTGTGCAGTTGTAGGAGAAAATTCGGTCGAGTGATTTATCAGTTGGCGCACGAAATTGGTGCCGAATGTGTCCGATAAGTTATCAAAATCTTAGTCAGGCTGCTGAGAAATGCTTCGCTTAGCTAAAGCAAATACAAGTAAACATAAGGTTTTGGCATGGCAAATTCTCTTCAAATAAACCTAGTGTTATTCAGAAATTGGAAAGGCTGACTTTCAAAATTGGCTCTGCCAGCATATCTCCAGTTGCATCAGCTCGAAATCTAGGTGTCATATTCCAAAGCGACCTCTCGTTAGACGACCACATCAGCTCCACAGTCAAATCAGCCTATTTTCAGCTTCATAACATTGCTAAAATTAGGGCTTGTTTAGATAAGGATACCACGTCCAAGTTGGTCCATGCATTCGTGACATCTCGTCTCGACTTCTGCAACTCACTGCTTACTGGCCTACCAGCATGTGCGATCAGGCGATTGCAGCTGGTGCAAAACTCTGCAGCTAGGCTTGTCTGTCGTGAGCGTGGCAGTTGCCACATTACTCCACTTCTCGCCGACCTGCACTGGTTACCAGTCAAGCAACGGATTGACTTCAAGGTTTTGTCGCTCACTTTTAGGTCTCTTCATTCTATGGCTCCAGCTTATCTTTCAGATATACTACCCCAGCAGGCAAAGCATCGTACCACTCGCTTTTCGGAATCCAACAGTCTAGAAATACCTCGTACAAACCTTAAATCCTTTGGAGACCGTGCATTTAGTTCGTATGCTCCCACAGCCTGGAACTCCCTCCCGACCTGCATCAGAACATCCCCTGACCTGACCACATTTAAAAGAAACTTAAAAACATACCTATTTAGGACAGCATTTAGTGGGTCTTTGTGATTCGTCCTCGATGTGCTTATGCGTGCTGACACTGTTCATGCTGCCACTAACCACATTTGCATGCTGACCCAGTGCATGTAACCCCTAACCATGTTATTCATTTTGTTTGTTTTTCAAGCATGATTTTACTTACTATTCTATTGCGTATCACTTTGCAGCAAATGTAAAGCGCCTAGAAAGAGATTAAGTTCTCTGAGGGCGCTTTATCAAGTGCAATATTATTATTATTATTAAACCGTGGTTGTGACGCAGTAAACCACATATTTTTATGCATCCACAATATGTGTGAGACTCGTGACGTCTGAGATTCGAGGATCGTTGTGAAATTACACAACACTAAGACAGAGAGCTACTCTTTACTAGGATCCTGAAGATGCTATGCTATTCGTTGCTTGTCTATGATTAATGTTTATGACTTGCTCTGCAGCATATGTAAAGGGGCATCTTTTTTGTAACAGCTGCCTGAGTACGAGAGTCACTTGTAGTGATGATCAGGGGATAGTTGGTGGCCGGTTTGGCTATATTGCATCAGTGCGGAGCAATGTGGCCTGAAAAAATTCTTGCCTACACAATATTACGTTGCATTCACTTTTGTCCAGGTTTACATTTAATGACGACAACCTACCAGACTGGTTTGCACAGGACGAAGCTCGGCACATGAGAAAGGAGCTGCCGATAACGAAAGAAGAAGTGAAGGAGTACTTTGAACGACAGAGAGCCATTGATGCCCGACCAATGAAAAAGATTGCAGAGGCCAAGGGCAGGCGAAAGCGGAAGGCCGTAAAGAAACTGGAGAGGGCAAGAAAGAAGGCCGAATCTGTCACGGAAGCTGTAGATGTTACTGATCGGGAGAAGTGGCAACAGATCAAACAGTAAGTGGTAAAGCTATGGCCTTATTCATTTGCCTATAAAACTGAGTTATGCACATTAATAGTCGTGATGCAGCTTTAGAATGAATGTCGTAATTATCCCTGCCATTAGCGTCTCCTAGTTCTACAACTTGCACTGCCTCCATCAGTGTAGTTATTGCTGCCATTATTGTCAGATGTCATCTTCATCATCATGGTTATCGCACCCTCGTCTGTGCCTCGAAGGGGGTTTTATGATTATATACCGCTTGTTTAAAACACGTTAGTGCCCATCACGTGTATTGTGCTCGGCTGTCACATGGCAGGTCAGGCGAGCTGTGCAGCTGCTTGCATATGGACATGCTACATGCAAGAAGCATGCAAGCTTTCGGAGGCCATCGGGGTGCACACGTGTAGGGGTGAGCTGTGGCTGGTGACTGCATGCTTGTAGCTAGAGAGACAGATTGAGGGGAGTGAGACAGAGGTGAGAGACAGAGACAGATATAGGAGAGAGAGAGAGAGAGAGAGAGAGAGAGAGAGAGAGAGAGAGAGAGAGAGAGAGAGAGAGAGAGAGAGAGAGAGAGAGAGAGAGAGAGACTGAGACAGACAGACATAGAGCTAAGTATGGCCACTCATCGATAGTAGTGAGCTATCCTTGTGTAGGTGGAGACGTCGGTCGTTTTATATTCTGCTGAACTGTTGCATTCAGGGTTCAGTGTGGGCACACATGCTGCTCAATTCCAGAGCTCAATGGCATGGCTTATAGGTATCTGCTGTACATCTGAAGGTGTCCTGCCATTGAGCTCTCAAGTCCTGCCCTACTTGCTCCTACTTTGCGAAATTGCTTTTATGCACTGCACGACTAGAGTGCCGTGCCTTGAGGCGGTTCATTGTGCTGCTGCTGTCCTCCCTGCTTTTCGTTCGGCTGCATTATTATTAATGAATGCCCCTGTCCAATTGGGCCGAGGTCCCATGAGTTTACTTTGCATTAGCTAGTTAGCCGATCTTTGCTGTGCGCCTTTCCGTCTCACGGCTGAAGCAGTGAGTCGTTTAACTCTGGCAGTTGGTGCCACCTTCTTCGTATTCTAGCAGTTAGTACCACTGTCGTCATGGACACATGCAGCCGGGCTCCCCACAGGCTTCTGTGCTATCCGGCATGCCACAGTTAGCAGCATGCTGCTCTTGTTGCGTTCATATTTCCATAGGAAAAGAAGTCAGCTGTGATAGCACACGTGCTGCAGCCACTGAATATATGTTTCTGAGTGCCCCTGCTTTGTGTGTGTGTGCGTGCGTGCTCATGTGCGTGAGTGCTCATGTGCGTGAGTGCATCGGCTGCTGCTGCAGTGAATTGCGTGCTCAGCCGGCTTTTCTCGTGGCTCGGCTAGGCTACATACAATATGCTGAAACTGGAGGTGTCTACTATTAAGAGAAGATTTTAGATTGCACATGGTGTTAATAAATTGGCAAGCATATATTTGCATTGATAACCAATCTGTGTGCAAGGGATAGCACATCCTGCTCTAATGCAAGGGCACACGAGCACTGCTGCTATGTCGTGGAAGGTGACCCAGTTGCATCCCACAATCCCACCAGTAGGCTACATGCCTTTTGCACTGCCAAGGTTTAATCGCTTAGTGAAACTAAGTCATTTTACATATCCGGAAAACATTGCTCATATGGTTGCACAGCAAGATTTTTTTTGGACTGGTCGCCAGTTTTTCCGACCCAGTTGTCGACCGAACTTGCCTCTTTTTTTCAATAAGCCTCATACTTTGCTGTATTCACACTGCATTGCAACTTTAGGCTGCTCGATCATCTGTTCTAGAGATATCGACCTGACGAATGTACTGATGGAAATGGCCAGTAGTTCCATGCCAGTCTGATCAGCGTGCATGTGTGCGTGCACGTGTGTGTCGTGTTGGTTGCACATGTAATGTATCTCTGCATGTTTCTCCACAAATACTATGTGGGTGTGACACAGGAGAGTTTTCTATAGCACATTCAAAGCCTAATCGGCTTTCGTTATGCATTTGGTAGCCAACAGGCTTCATCTTATGCAATCAAGAGAAAGTGAGAAGCATTGCTGAGTCAGAAGGGTATGTGAGGTAGAGGTGAGTAGCATGGAAGTAGCAGCTCAGGACCGCTGGAAAGCATGTGCCGCAGTCGGCAGCCGAAGAGTAGATATCGTTTCGTAAAGAATTGTGGAAGTAAGTTCCACAGTCTAGGACCTGCAGAGGAAAAGCTTCTGAGGAATGGAACAGCTAATTTATTGTCCATGGAGGACCTGAGGTCGTGAGGAGGCTGAAACTGGGGCAACAGTTCAGCTAGGTATGAAGGAGCCAAGCCGTGGCCTTGGCCTTGTTGGTCAGTGTAAGAACTTGTGCATGATGAATGGTGGTGACCGAAGGGGGCAGGTCCAGGTGTCAGGTTACTATTTCTGATCGAAATGCAGTCTTTCACTGCAATTTGTGTTTTTGCGTTCACCAGTTCCAGTGTGTCATTTTGTGTGTACATAGCCGAGTCATTATGCATCATCGGATGGCTTAGGGAATAAATACCCTTAGTTGAATCATCCGTGATTCCGAGTCATGATGGCGATGGAAGCTAGAACATTTTCCAGTCGGGGGGGGGGCAGCATGCCATTGTGGTGCTATAAGGTGGGTTCAAGGTAACCACCAGAGAGGTGCTGTGACGTCAGTTTGTCTGTGCCAAATGTTCCCGGTGTGCTTACTAAATAGCCTGCAGTGGGCAATTGGAGATGCATTGCCTGTTTGCTGGCAAGCCATTGCTGTGTTGATCGACTGCTTACCGGCCTGGAAATTTGGCTGCCGACCTTGAACTTCTTACAACCGGATGCCTAAATCGAATGTGCAGCTGCCGCCGGAAATCGCTGCAATTAACCCGTGGCTGTTGCTGGTTGACTCAGCTTGCTGACCTTCCTTATACGACCTAGCCATGTAGGCTCTCTTCTCTCCGGCAGCATGGACAAAAGAGGGAGGCGAGCCCCTGGGGGGAGGGGTGGGGCGCTCGATGCCCACGTCCACCTATGCTTACGCGCTTGCCAAGCTTCATCAAGGCTCGGGCATCGAGCCATCGATACATCCCAGACCCTACTTATCACGAGCTGACCGCTGCTGCTATAAATCAGGCAAGTGCCCACACCAGAGCAGCATTTTGTGCCACATGGCAGCTACAATTTTCGTCTGATTGGTGGTATTGATTGTGCTGTCATGCTGTTGCATCGATTCAGCGTCCTACCTGACATTTTGGCCCACCATGTTTTGGTTCTTCCCTGCCATTAGTGCTGGTCGCAGCACCTGGATTCCCATGTAAATTGTCTGCTGTCGTTCGGTTTCCGTTCGTTCCGTCTGACTGATGGCATTGCTTCCCTTACTTAGTATGCAGCTCCAGCCTGACGAGGGATAGGAGAAACCAACCGAGTAGCCTCAGTGCCATCAGTGTACACTCAGAGCCATTAGTGTTAACCCAGCAGTCTGACCGTCGGACAGCAGGCTAAATATCCAGCTGATAAATAAAGCTGCCGAGCAGCAGCACGTTGATATTAGCATACTTGTTAATAACGCCAGGAATTCGACGTAGTGCTCCAATATACCTGTACCGGAAAAAGAGCTCCAAACCATGTTCCTGCCAACACCGCAAGTCACAGTGCACACACTGCAGGCCACATATTCCTCACATTTTCTTTGGCTTACTCGAACCCAACGTTTGTGATTACCGAAGAATTGAAATTTACTTTAGCCTGTCAAATAAACCAAGCACCAGTCTGGAGTAGCATTTAGCCAAACCAGCCTTTCAGTTTAATGCCGATTACACAACCAAGGCACTTCCTTTACCACTTGTCGGTCAACATCGAACCGCTGTCCTGCCAATTTCTGCCCCTGTAATGGATTCCAGTGACTGCACGAACACGAAACACGGCCACGCAGGCCCTACCTGACTTGTTGTGCAGTCATCTTCAGTAGACAGTTCTTTTGGCTCGATGTCTTCTTGTTCTTCCGACCTGGACAGTGGCTGTCAGCCGTGGAACCCTTCTTAGTGCACTTATCCAGATGATATCTGATGCAGCTTTTCCTTATTCCAAGTACACGAGCCGTCTTCCCATTTCTCCAGTGCTGTTTGTGAAGGACCAGCAGGATACCTTTGGCTTAAAGCCGCTGTGCTCCTTAGCCTTGGGCGCACTGCAGCCGCACCGGCTCACGCCCGAGAAAGGGGAAAGAAGAAAAAGAAAGAAGGGGAAAGAAGACAGGACGGAAAGTCGTGATCGGCTCACACACTCTCTGGCACTGACACAATACCCATGCTAGATTAAATATCATTAATCGTCTGTATAGCGCCATAAGAGAACTTAATCTCTATCCAGTCGCTTCGCATATGCCACAGGGCACGGTGCCCACGACCTCGGTTGTCAATGGTGAGCACCTCACCAATGAGCATGATTCTGAAAAAGCGCCTAGATGTTTTTAAATGGCCAATTTATGTCCGAAGTTAGTCAGCTTTGTCCATTTCTGTACGCGTACCTCATCGTAACCCGGCCCATGTGTCTTGTCATGATGCGATTCGTCGTTTTTGTTGCTAAGGACTTCTGACTCCCGAGCCTGCTTCTAGCCTCGACAGCATCGCAATATGGCCTCTCCCATGGTATGTAAGTAATTATGGCCCTGGGCGTATTTGCTGAATGACAGTTGAGGGGGAGATGAGGTAGAGGTGGTGTCGTGCGAGCATCTTCGCGAGATTATGGGCTCTTGCCAAGCTCAGCTAGCATGCCAGGTGCACGCTCGCACAGAGTGCATTTGTGTGCGGCTCTGAGTCACGGTATGACTCAGGCATTCCTCTGTCTAGCGTCCAGCAGTGACTCGTCGGTACATGCGTTCTTGTTAAAACTAGCGGTGGAAATAGCATGCACCCACATTCGCGAATTTTAATACCCCTCACAAGTCCGATCTGCTCCAATCCCCGTCATACGTTTGGTCGATCATGCGAATGAAAAGTGAATTTCTTCTAGAATGTGTTGAAATATTGGTATGTCCTTTTTTTTAGTAGCGTTCCTACCGTTCCCGTGAGTCTTGGTGTGTGTGTGGCAGTGGAAGGTGTTAAGGTGGAGGGGCTGGCTGAGTGGTGATTCAATGTCACAGTTGTCGGCTTACTCTGCCATCAATCGCCATAGTAGAACTGTTGTTCCTGTTTGTGGAGATGTGTGTGCCGGGCGTGCTCTGTGCTTCGACCGACCGTAGGGCAGGATGCTGATTGTGCCTCTCCCCAGTGCAAACACTTGAGGGAACTCGGGAATAAAAGAAGTGCACAGCCGCATGGTGGGCAGTCTGGGATTGCTTGTCGAGCTGAGGCTTTTCGTCGAATCTTGGCTCCTTGTTCATTAGTGAAGTGGTTGCTTATTGCACTTGGCTTGTTTTTACACTCTGGCTGGTCAGAGCATGCGCTACTGCCCACCCAGCGTGGCCGCTGCAAACTCTATTCATTGGCCACGTCAGGTTTTACTAGGCCGTTTCCAACTCAGCTGTGTCATCTAAGGCTTTGCTGTGTGCTGCTGCCGAAAGACTGCGGCATTGCGACTATTATCCCGCGATCCCGGTCGAGAGTAGCCCGTCGTTTGTTAGAGAAGAACATGCGTTTCCATGGTCTTAGTTATTCCTAAAATAGCCACTGCTATTTGGAGTTGTAATCCCTTCTCTGTCGATCATAATCGCTATGAAAAGAGTCCCAATCGATCTAGCTGTCTGGTCGAGTTCAGAGGTCATCTTCCTTGCATCGTTCACCCGATCTAGGCACTGCAGCTGCTGCAGCAAAGGCATCTAGGCACTGCAGCTGCTGCAGCAAAGGCGGGCGTCAGTCTGGTCGTAGCATGACATGCTTCCCGACTGCTATACATTGCGACAAACAAGCCTTTGCTGTATCGGCCATCTGTTTGCCTGGCACAGCATTGCCGAATTCTTGTTGCTAGAGCTGTTTTCTTCAAAACCAAATTTCAAATTCCTACTTTCCGATTTCTGTTCGAAAGAGCCCGGTGCCCTTGTGCACTTGCGACCCGTTGGCCTAGGTGCGCAAAGATTAAACCAAACAGCTTC
Organism: Cristatella mucedo; assembly: GCA_009760855.2. Taxonomy (NCBI): domain Eukaryota; kingdom Metazoa; phylum Bryozoa; class Phylactolaemata; family Cristatellidae; genus Cristatella; species Cristatella mucedo. The sequence goes on along the minus strand of WPIO01000001.1, from coordinate 18,403,312 downwards.
AGCTTGGCACTTTATGGTCATGTCATCGGCCCAACACCTTTCTGATGATCAGCAACTTCACTGAAAAGTGTATCTGGTTTGATCGTGCCTTCCTTATCTTGCGTTAAGGCTGCTTCTCCCTCTGACAGATCTCTGTATCGATTACCACTTATACAGGTAATGGTTTCTGGCAATGGTTAGAGAGCAAGGTTTAGGAATTAGGAATAGTGATCCATAATAGCCCATGTAGCTAAGTGACAGCTGTGCTGTTAGTGACCCTTCACAGCAAGCAGTATAGCACGCCCCCTCAATAGCTACGAGCAGTGCAAACTTTCGGATCCGGCTCTACCACGGTAGCATCATTACTGGAGAATAATAATAAACATTTATATAATGCAGCATACTTAAGAGAGCTAAATCTCGTACCAGGCATATCAGATTTGGAAAGGAAGCATGGCGATTGGTTAGTAATACGATGTACAATTTTAGTACACATAAACACAGAAAGAATAATTCAGGTGAACGGAAATGCTTTGAAGAAGGAACAGATGGGTTCTATAGCTTCTTCTTAACTGCCGTCAGGTGATGTCGTGGGGGGGGGGAGTCGAGGGTGAGTCCCAGTTAGTGGGGGCACACGAGCTAAAAGCACGGTCGCCAAATGATTTGAGGCTGGTTGTGGAGACAGCTAAATCGACTAGCTGGAAGAGGGAGTGGTATGCTGGGAAGCCTTAGACAGAAGTATTTGAGATAGGTAGGCCCTGAGCAAAAGAGTGAAGGGACTTTGAAGGGAGCAGCAAAACCACAAGTCGATAGGTGACTCGCCAGTGAAAATCGGTGAAAAGTGGTCATATGGAAGTTGTGATCCTCACGATCGGCAGGTCCAGCAGCCGGGATTTGCTCCAACAGTTTCCTACTGTTTGCACTGGCAGGAAGATCTGCCAGTAGTGAGGTAACAGACGAAGTTTTATGTAACGAATACCTGTACATGGACAAGCTTGGCCATGGACAAGCTTGGCCATGGTATCCTTATTTTTCCGTATCTCAATTGGAATGTCAGCAATACGTACATGCTGCAACGGTATTGAAAAGAGTTTGACATGCTGTAACGCAGGGAGGAGTCGAAGTACAGGTACTAGATTGTGCTTAGTCTGCTACCAGCCTGGACATTTTTATAACTAATCGCTTTCAGCTCGGGGACTGGCCTCTTACCAGGCACAGCTGTTTAAACACAATTATATCGAGCAGCCCTATTCTGGGGGTCTACTGTAATTATTTCGGCCTAGAGAAGAATTACGTGTTGTATGTAAGATAGAAACCCATTTGCCTGTCATGCTAGGGAGTGGCTGCTTGCCCCAGTTGTAGTGTGATGCATTGCCTTGGCAGCTTACCAACTGTCATGTGATCTGCAACCATGGAATACGTAGATCTGTGGCTGCACGCCAGTTCCAGTGTGATGCATTACCCAGCCTACCAACTGCTGTCGTGTGATCTGCGATCGTGGAATAAGTAGGTCCAGCCAGCTTGCTGCCATACTTCATGTAAATCTTTTCAATTGCAATTTCTGCCTTGGCAGTTGCATTGTAACTGTAATGTCTGCTACACAGCTTGGATGTATCGTCCGGTCAAAGGCACGTGGCTTGGTAACAAGGTAACACGAAACAGGTGTTACTAGCTGCCAACTTGACTTCTATTCGTTTAAGGGGGGTTATAGGCGATCTGCATCGGAGCTTTCATCTTACCCTCTTTGAGTGACCGGACGATCCTAGCAGCTGTCTCGCTACGTGCATTGTGGCAACTGACCACAAGTCCTTCTCGAATCTCGCCTGGGCATCACTGGCACTGCAATGGTTCAGATCATATCTCAGTGAGACTCCAGGATATGATGTGAACAAAGGTCGTCCAAAGAACCACTTATGCTACCCCAGGGCTCTGCTCACTCGGTTCTCATCTTTTCAGTTTATACTCGCCCTTGTGATTGCCTAGCACAATCTAGGCTTTCACTTCGATGCAGACGATAGCCAGTTGTACCTTACCCTCTGACGTTACATTTAAAAAGAAGCCTAAAACGCACCTGTTTATCACAGCATTTAGTGGATCCCTGTGATTCGTTTTGTGTGCTGACTGTGGCATGCCACCACCGACCATGTCAGGCATGCGGACAAAAATATGCATGCTACCACTAATCATTTGATGCTTTCTTTGAAGCATGTGAACAATGCCTAGAATGAAATATTGTTTAAGGGTGCTATACAAATACGTTATTATTATGAACCGCCCTCGACGAAGTGTAGCTTAGATGCCAGCTGTCGCTACAGAGGGGACAGCAGGTGCAAATCCCTGCTGCAAACTGCAGTAGAGCCCTCGTTTGTTTACTTCCACTGTGGTAGCATCACATGACTTTCCTCATCGGGCGCATGCACTCGTATCGCACTTTTTCTCTGCAGAATCTACAAGAAGGCCGGCGTGCTGGCTAAAAAGAAGGAAAACGTCACCTATGTCGTTGCCAAGAGGGGGGCTGGCAAGCGAGTACCTAGGCCTGCAGGTGTGAAGGGCAGATATAAAGTCGTCGACCCCCGCATGAAGAAAGATCGCATTCACGAGAAGAAAGCATCCAAAAAGCAGAGGAGGCCAAAGAAGCACGGCTAAGGCCTTCTGCAAGCAAGCGAACCCTGACTGGCCCTTGCACGGGCACGGGAAGGGATTGTACAATAAACCTTTATTGAGACAAGAATCTGGCTAGACATGTACTCTGCACTGACTCTTTCTCCGTACAACTTGAATGAAAGCAGTTGTGTTCACGCACAGCCACGGGTTTATCACTGTGATCAGGAAATAGACCATGGCATCAACTAGACAAACCACAACTGCACATCCTAGACTGCCAGCATGGTGGCACGTAGACGAAAAAATGACAGCAATTAGAAAAGAAAGCACACGGAGGAGTTGGAGCCGTCCTCGCAGCGTGCTCGCTACGACACGGTCGGTGGACACACTGACGATCAGCGAGGGGCGCCGCCCGGCATTTTATCGAACTCGGTACAAATTTCGGTCTGCCGATCCTCGTATGCTCAGACAGGTGGCACAAGTGTGAAGTACCGTCCTTATATGCCTCTTGCATTTAGGCCTTCTCGTCTACATCTTGAAGGTCGTCTTTACGAGCATCGTCTGAAACCGTAACACAGTCTCACTGCAGTCATGTATGCACTCACCGGCATAGATCTAGTTATATGGGTAGGACAGCTAAGTATTAACGAGGCGCTCACGTCACAGATTCTGCAAAGCCAGAGCCAAATGTGGCTTGGTAATTACCCGACTGGAGGTCCGACGTCCATAACGTCAGGTTGTCCCTAAGTAGTTGCATGATTAGCGTCGAGTCCTTGTAGCTGTCCTCGCTAAGGGTGTCCAGCTCGGCGATCGCATCGTCAAATGCTGCCTTGGCCAGGCGGCACGCACGGTCGGGTGAGTTAAGGATCTCGTAGTAGAACACGGAGAAGTTCAGGGCCAGACCGAGGCGGATGGGATGTGTTGGCGCCAGGTCTGTCATGGCAACGTCGCTTGCACCCTTGTACGCGACCAGACTGTGCTCGGCCGCTTCTTTCCTGTGAGTGCCAGTCTGGAACTCGGCAAGGTACCTGAAGTAGTCTCCTTTCCTGGAAAAGATGCATCGGCAGCCTGGGCTAGACTGGATCATCAGATCATCTCAGTCGCGACCGAAAACTATTTGCAGCTTCCTGACACTGTCGGATGAAGCCTCACACTAGGCAGCTAACAGGGCAGTGCGCCAAGTACAACGCGTCGTGCATTGAGTTAACCGCGATAAGTCGCATGCACTCTAGTAGAAGGATCTGCATCATATCTAAGACAGATTAGCAGCAGACGAGCTAGTGCACTAGTCACTCGTAGCCTGCAGACATCTAGGGTATTTTAAAAACTCGTGTCAAGCAAAGGTACCTACCTGCTCCGGCATCCTGCACCTACTTGAGGATTAAACTCAAGAATTCTGAGGGTACCGCCAACTACATCGACCGGTCACTGGAGTATCGACACATGCTATCTATTCCAACTCTCGGTGAAAGCCGATAGCAAGCGTACCGACCAATGTCCAACCTCCGATGATGCAAGACAATCTATACCTACTGGGCTCCTGGTAAGACGGTTGAAGAAAAACAACAGCTGCTACACATGCAGCTTAACCAGTCACGGCCCCTTGCAACGGCCCACAGGGTCACAGATCTTGCCCAAGATCAAAGTATCAAGTAGACTTCGCACAGCATTAGCTGGCCAAGCACAGGAGATTTGAAGTAGGCCATTCAGGGCCATTGAAGTAACAAGTGAAGTGAAATCCAACGAGACACTGCAAAAGTGACTACAGAAGGTGATTTCTCAACCGATCACCGAATCTAAACGCCTGCTGTTTATTTAATATACATATATACACGACCCAAAAACCTGTGTGGGGGGGGGGGGGGTTCTAACAGCCAAACACAATTCAAAGATCGAGTAGTGTTCATTTTCCAAGGTGACTCGATGCTTACATGCCCAAAACGATTGTCCGTGAAAGTCCATTCGTGTAAACACAAGGTACGACTCGGAACTGTTTAGAGACTCGAGTTCAATTGGTAGACTGACCAAGGGTACTAACTCTTAGTCTGAATAGAGAGGTGATGATCAAACACGCGTTCTTCTGGACACATGCATGCCTCGGCGCACACCAAGACAAATCAAGCAATCCAAACCTACAGAGCCTGAGTATCCACGTAGCCTAAGGCCAAGACAAAGACTTGCCTGCTAGCAAGCAGCAGTTCACCCAAATCCTAAACAAAATACCAAGACATAAACCTTGACATCACACAAAATTACCAAGATGCGCACGCCACGGCAGTGTGCTGGCTCCGAAAAGCGGCTAGAGTAAGAGCATCACTTTTTCATGGACACAAACACTGGATGCATGATGAATGAGTAACTGCGCTGGTAGGCAAGCCGTCGTGAAGCAAACGCCACTTCGGTAACTGAGGTGTTCAACATTGGACCAAGACAAAGACAGTTTATTTGTAAAGCCAGCTTACACTAGGTCCGGCTATCATAGTTTCCAACCACACCACCCAAGAGCCAAAGAACAACTGTCACTTCGATTGCGAACCGAGCCAAGCAGAAAAAAGTTTAGTCCACCCAACATGACCCAACAAAACACAGAACAAAATGCATGTGAAAAACTGAACCGCGCTTACACACAATGAAAGAACTGGTTTGAATACTCTTGCAAAATTCTGCTGTGCTTAGGTAAAGATACCCAAGCCAAGTTGGTCCTTGCATTTGTTGCACCAATCCATGCTACCTTACGTCTCTACATGCAGTATTTCCAACTATGTTGCAAGACACTTGATGGTGCAAATCTCGGCAGCTAGGCTTGTCTGTTCACCAATCTCTGACCTAGAGTGGCTGTTAATCAAGAGGACGCTTCAAGGTTACATCACCTTTTCTTCTTGCTAATTGTAGCCTAACCAAAGTGTCTGGAAAGAGATTTAGTTCTCTTCGAGTGCTATAGAAATGTTTTATTTTTATTTGTAGTATCATTGCTCCTAAAAAAAAGCTTACAATATAAGCCAACCTTCTGCTCCCTCTTACTTGGGCCGTTCATCTGTGCCTCCAACCAATTTCAAACTTTTCGGAGACCGTGCCTGCAGTTACCATGCACCTAAAGCCCGGAACACAGTATTAGCTTCGATCATGCGATGTGTCATTTAGGTGCCTTAACGTGCTATATCTGTGCATATCACTGTGACTAACTAGTTCATAAGCTTTTTCCAGCCTATGTTGTGCTCAGAGAGATTTATAGGTGCTACACAAATATTTAATCATTATACCTGAGCAAGTCTGCGGTTAAAATGCTTAATCGAGCAGTGCTGCCAGTTCATCATTGATCCGTATTAGCCCAATTGTCACATACGTGCTCAACATGCTTTACCACTCAAGCAAGTGACCCAGTTGCAGCATCCTCTCTTCACGGTCTGTCATCACTGCTCGAGTACAGTGGTTGCTACTTGATCTAGCAGTAGCTAGGAGCAGGCTATGATATGTTCCAATAGCTAGATGCCACAGGAATTCCAGCTGACATGAGGCCACAGCAGACCAGCAAATACCAACACAAGAGAAAAAGGTGGGCACAGGCATGCACACAAATAGTTGCCTGCCGAAGTAATGGGCATGCCAGCATTATGATTAATGCTTCCTCAGTCACAGGAGAGGCAGAGGTGCACATCTAGATATCGTGATGGGTGCTCGGCTGAGTAGTATACATTGATGATAAACAGGGTAGGAAGTCGTAGATCATTAAGAGGTCGGAGGAGCTTGAGGTCATAACGACTATATCAGACTAGTGTAGTACACTATCCACCAAATAAACAAAACAATACGTAAGCGAACAATTTACGTGGTAAAACCATTTGTTAGATTACATTGCCCTTACAGGGGGATATTCTATAATTTACAAAATCTTATACACTACACTTGCTGCCACATAATGATGACATCAGTATAGCACCCTAAGAGAAATGTATCTCTTTCCCTGCCATTAAATGTTCAGAAGCATGCCAATAGGTTAGTGATAACAGGAACTGTTCTAACACACACAAACGTCATTTCACTAGAAGCAAGGTTTCCTACGGATTTGAAGTTGGCTACAAGAACAGCCTAACGATTAAGTCATATGATGTCGAGTCGTTATGCAGTTCGAATGGGTGGAATGGAGTAAGAGAATGAGTGGGTGACAAAACATGGAAACAAATCAGCTGTTTTGTGGGCCGTGAAAATCGAAGTATTGGTGCGATGTGGTAGTAGTGACGTTTACGAACACGTAAGCTTAACTTCTGAGTTTTGGATCAAATGGAAGCACCTTAATGCACAGGCCGGGAGATCTGTGAGTAGTGAGTAACCAAAGTCTATGCAGGATGTCACAAATGCTATCCTTATCAAAGCACACTGAAATTTGTAAAAAGTTATGTATCTGATAGCGTGCAGATTTGGCTGTGCAGCTAATGTGGTCGTCTAATGAAAGGTCACTACAGGAGTTATCCCGGTCGAGCAAATTTTGAAGCATAGGTTGTCCAATTTCTGAAAAACACCAAGTTCATCCATAACTAGCAAGTTGCAGGTGTGTGTGATCTGCTAAAACATAAAAGCCTACACAGATCTTGTCGATTACATCTGCAAGGAGAGTAGTAAACATGCATCTTAGCAATAACTAAATGGGCAGCCAAAAACCATGCAATGTAAGCAAGCAATCTCAACAGCAAAAATCAGGAGCTCCTTAGTTTAAGTGTGTGTGTGTCCCTTTATAAGGGACACACACACACCCAAACACACACACACCGAGACAAGGCATTGTTTATCATAAGCCCAGCTAGAGAAACGTTGCATTACTGCCTAGCTACACGGAGAGAGCAGGAACTTTGACGTGTCCACATCATAGCATTTTGCAATTCAAGCAGTTTGATATAGCTGTAAGAACGGTCATCAGATTACAAAACCTGTAGGGTATTGGCTAACCAAATTGATTCACGTGCAAGAAAATTATGCTACTCACAAAATCAATTGCAGTGTGCCATTATTGATCACAGCCACCAGCGTGCACCACGAGCAGCAGGTCCTACATACTTACAGCGGCAACTGACGAGCGAAAAACTTAAAAAAAAGGAACCAAGCACCACTGTGCATACGTACATTTTATAGTAGAACACTTTCGACTCGCCGTGTCCTGCAGCGGGTATTAAGTGCTTGTCAAGCACATTTAAGATGTCTTCGCAAATAGCTTTTAGTTCTTTTTCGACCTACAAAAATAGCGCCACGATTACTTGGGCAGCCGAGCTCGGATGCCGGGCGACCGAGCCGAGCCGACCTCTTGCGCTCTGCGTACTTGACTTCTGTACTCCTGGATCATCTCCTTCTTGAGGTCGGAGCTCTTGGATTCTTCCTTTTGCTCCATGCTGCTAATTATCCGCCACGACGCTCGCCGCGCACCGATAACATTCTTATAGGCTACCGAGAGCAAGTTCCTTTCCTCTACGGTGAGGTCCAAACCGTGAGACGCCACCCGCTTCATGCACTCGACCATTTCTGTAAACAGCAGGGTCCATAACAACCCCAGCCACAACGCGAGCGGCTGGCTAACTAGTCTACGGCAGCAGCATGGACTGACAAACGAAGTAGCTACACATGACAAAGCGTCCGCAACGTCGCGGCTGCTGGGAATTCCGCCGCTCGGCCGCAAGCCCGTTAAGAGATTGTACGGGGTCACGGAAGCACCCAAGGACGACAGGCCCGCCGCGTCCCGTCCCAATTGAGCGGCGCCTCCGCACTTACCGTCATAGCGCTCTGCTTGCTCTGCAAGCTTGGCCATATAGACATGATCCTCTTTATCGGCCATCTCGGATGACTAGCAAATCAGCCGAACTAGAAGGATATTAACCGGCGTTCGGGGAAGGAAATATGGCGACAAGCGCCAAGAGGCCGGCTGAAAAGTAGATCCTAGCTACGGTATCGTTGCCCGTGTAGCTAGGGTGTCAGCCCGCCCCTGATCGGTTTGATGAAGTTTAGCATTAGGCACAGTTATCGGCTTTTTTTGAAATTCCCTTAATTCCCTACGTATCTTTTTAATTTTCTAAAAAAGTGACTAGTCAGCATTAGTTTTACCGCAAATGGTGGCACCCAGGTTGGGACTATTTGTAGCCGCCGCCGCCGACACTACCGCCGCACGGCCCGACCCGCATTCCCAGCTTTGGCCGAGCTGTGCGGCTCGTTCCGACTTGCACCGGCGGGGTTAGATCTGGCCGTGCGGCTCGTACAGTTACCGGATTTTAAAGTGGTCACGCTAATTGTGCACCCGCAGCCGCCGCCGAAGGTTTGAGTGGTAATTAAAGCCGAGAATCGTCGGCGTAGTAATCGTTGCCAATTACCCGTTCTGGAGTCTCCTTACGGATGTTTAACAGCAAGAGACTGCTGCATTGTCATTGCTGGCCGAGCCATAAGCACAAAATAGGCATGTTTTAAATCTCTTTATTTTTCTAGTTTAATTCTTAGTCCGAGCTCTCGGTTCAGAGCGCTGTTATACGCATGCCAGCGCTCGCCGTCGCGCACCGCACGCAGCTCAAATCGAGCGCCTGGCGCTAGCTCGACGGAGCAACTTCGCTGCCGCTAGCTCGTATGTGTGTGTGTGTGTGTGTGTGTGTGTGTGTGTGTGTGTGTGTGTGTGTGTGTGTGTGTGTGTGTGTGTGTCCATGAATGCAGTCAGGCTATTGAACGCCGGTGCATGCGAAGTCGGGCAGATTATGACGGTGTCCAGAGATTATTAGCGGACCTGAATTATAGTAATTAGAAACCACATATGTAATAATCTACGGTTTACAATTATAATGCAATTGCTAGGTCTTCTGCAGAGCACACTAGAGAGAGAGAGAGAATCTATCCAGGCACTTGGCAACACTCAGCAAGAGACGCAGTAACCAAATAAGAAAATCGTGCTTAGACCAGCACGCAAAAGCACCAGAGAAGGAAGACACTCAGGACCTTAAGTTAGTAGAATCCCTGGTTATTAAAATGCACTGATATGCACGGATCATGCACAGATAAGCTCGCAAGGCACACGGAACAAAAAAGACCAGTTTACTGGGGCACAGAGACGGCTAAGAGAAACAGCGACGCCTTTAGAACGGACTTGAATGAGGCAAAGTTAATGCAGGTGGTGGCAGAAGCCGGAAGTAAGTTCTAGACTTCCGTTACATTATAAATAAAGTCAGATCGCTAGACGATTTCAATTTAGTTCAAGCGACTGCGAGAAGACTAGGAGCCGAGGAGCAGACGGTGCGAGAGCACGTAACCGGAGGAGCAAGCAGGTAGGTTAGATGGGCTAGTGCAAGCGAGGGAAGCGACTTTAGAGTGAGCGTGTATGAGTGCAAGCGAGTCTGGATCTAAGACAGAAATCGTCTGACGTGTCAACTATTCAGTTGGCACGATGACAGAAAAAACGGGCGAGCTGCTGAGCTCTATGCAGCCGGTTGCAGCCTATAAAGCACAGGCCAGAAGTCCTGAACGCAGGGTGCTGTAGGAGTCTCGGCCCAATATAATAAACACATGAACTCGTTTGGCTATAACAACAACATGAACTCGTTTGGCTATTCGCATCCTTGTTTAAGCAGCCTCTGATTTCGGCCGGAGGTCGACGTGGCAGCGGAGGCAACACTTTCAGCAATGAAAAGACATCTTTCAATAGCACTCCCTGATTACGAGCAAACGTCTCGGGAGTGATGCTGGATGAATCAATCTCGAAGGCGAGGTCTCTCAGCTTAAGGGCGACACTAGGCTTACCCATAATTGTGACATAGGTGCTAGCGTCCTAAAGGCGTAGGAAATTAGCGTCCATCGAAGTGCGAATGTTGTCGCTTCAGGCTGTAGGGGGGATAAGCGAGTCGGACTCTGAGCGCCGCTCAGACGAGTCGAAGGATAGGTAGAGCAGAATGTCATCAGCATCATAAAGGGAATCGAAGATTGCGCTCGGTGATGGTATCGGCCAGAGGGAGAGTATACGGATGGCGAGAAGCATGGGGTCTGGGTCTTCTTCGCCCTTCGGGTGCCAGGTGCTGGCTTTTCAGCGACCCGACGTCGTGGATTCGAGTCCTTGACAACGGCTATCCTTTATCGTCCGCTGCAAGCGGTGGTGATAGGCTCTTCTGACGCTATACAAATGAGGCTGTTAGATCAGCTGAGACCGACCCTGAGGTAGCCCACACTTTAAGGGCATCCGGATGACCGACAGCCATTTAAGTCGACCAGCGGTCATGATAAATGCTTGCTTGCTTAATTGTACCTTGTGCTTTTCGAATTTAAGCGGTACTTTACGAACTGTCTCCTCCGTGGCTTTGAAATATGCAGCAAGGATATGGACTTGCTCGATACCGTAAGGATATAGACAGCCTTCTGACGGATTGAGAGGTTGGACGAAGGTGAAATTGCCACTATGGATGTGGGCATTATCCTATTCTTTTCAAGCCTAAAATGAGCAGACTTAGCTGGCTTAAAGACTGATGTAAGCTATAGGGTATCTCAGACAAGGCTAAATTACGTTTTGGTAGATGTTCATCCAAAACTTTAGTTAATGCGTAAAAGTGTAGCATTCCACCACGGCGAGCGCCAGGTCGAGAGTGCAAGCCTAAAAATACTATTTCGTTGCGGAGAACATTGAGGTCTTACAGTTTTGGCATTCACAGACAAATTTTGATGACGTAGAAAACACACTGTAGTCGAATGAGATCCGTGTCCGTTAGGGAGCACATAATTTAGTACGAAAATGGATTGAGATAATACAATGAAATAAGAATTTCTGATCGGGTACGCACCTTTTGTCGTGAGGGGGAGCATGCACCCAGGCTTAGACAGGAAATAATTCGCTCAACGCAAGAAATTTGGCGCACAATATGGGCCCTCTAGGCTGCCAAAATGAATGTTAGTCACTTGACACAAGAAAGTCGCAAGACATAGAAACGGAACAAAATTGACAAATCTGAAATAATGCTTATCTCACGTGGGACTGATTGCTAACATCGATAGCAACTGACAGTCGAGGGACTCAATTCGAGAGACCTGACGCACCACCAAGAGAGGACAGGAAGTGGCTTAAAGTCCAGCGATAAACGAGCGACGCTGGCTGCTCTTCCATCGAGACTTGATCTTTCCATTTCCTATTCCATTGAGACTTCGATCGTCGAGACAATCTTCCATCGCTGACCTCCGGATATACAACCAAGAGAAAGTTGTCCGAGTGGCGTCAATTATTGTCTGCCATCTGTCGGATATCAGCCCGGTCTAGGTGCAGAAAACAGACAATCGGCACCGTCGTGAGTCACAAAGATTATTACGGGCGTAATGAACATTGAATGCGTTCTACGGGCGTGCATTAGGGGTGGCCCCGGGATTACTGAGGGCCTGATGACAGTTTCGGTGATTTATTGTAGCTCTAGCAGGACAACTAGCTAAGCGACGGGTAGGGGAAAATAATGCAGATGCTTCCTTTCCTGCCATGTCTACTGCGTCCGAGCTTGCCGGGGAAGACACATGCACTGTAGGCTGTGACCCAGCAGCTACGCAATTACATCGGTTCATCGGTTCGTTCTAGCAACTTTACATCGTGATTTAGAGCTAACCAGTCCCCAGAAACTGCAATGCTGCGTTTGCAATTACGTTCTGTGCAATGCTGATTAGGATATGCGTCGTACCACCAACCCGCTTTTCCGAATCTAATTGCTTAGCCAAACCTAGTACGAACCTAAAATCCTTTGGAGACCGTGCCTTTAGTTAGTTCGTATGCTCAAAAAAGCCCGGAACTCACTTCCGACTGGCCTCACGACACCTCTGACCCTTTAATCCTTGCTGTCATTGAGCATGCTTACACTAACCTCTGAGGATGCTTTCTTTGCAGCATAAGTAAAGTACCTATAAAGAGATCAAGTTCTCTGAGGGTGCTATGCAAATGTATTATTATCATGGAACTTGTATTGTTATCACTTGCACAGTGCCGAAATTGGATAAGATCACCGTCTGTAAGAAATGTCAGAATGCTGATGCAAATAGTTGTTTATCATCCAAGGAGCCCTTGAAGTATGCATTACCTCAGGATTCGGTCTCAGACCCCTTCTTCTCACAATCTATACTCTACCTCTGGCCGCTGTTTTCGCCAAACTCAGTCTTGACTTTTATTTCTACGACGATGACACTCATACGTACCTATCCTCTGACCATGCTCAGCCTTTCTCTGTATCTGACTCACTTACCCACTTTGCAATTTGCATCGAGGACATTCGCAATTGAATGGACATTAATTTTCTGAATCTTAGCGAGAATAAGACTGACCTAACAGTTACAGACAAGCCTCGAGTCTCCTTCACTTTGCAACTCAAGATTGGTTCACCTTGTATCGCTCCAGTGACATCGGCCAATAATCTGGGCAGGTTGCCCTAAACAGCTTGTTTTTGAATGAACATTACATCCACTGTCAAGATGGTCTCCTTTCAGCCGAGGGGCATTGCAAAAAATTAGAGCCTGCCTGTTAAGGCAGGAGTGCGACAGCCAAAGTAATTCAAGCGTTTGTGACATCGTTCCAGATTCCTTAACGATCTGCATCGACAGAGCTCAGAAGCGCTCAGGACTCACCTGTCGCCTCGTTGCTGGCGTAGTGGCCACATCGCACCACTTCTGCATGAAATACGTGGCTCTCTATCAAGCATTGAACTGACTTTTTAAGGCCCTCTGTCTAGCTTACAGGTCGCTTCGCTCTCTTTCACCAGCCTGCCTGTCTGACCTCCTTGCTTTTGCAGTTCGCTCTCTTTCGCCACCGCTTCTCTGCTTCCCGTCGTCTCGTCGCTCATCTCTCTACATTAGAATCTTTTTATCGATCCTGCCTAAAGTCTGGAACTTGCTTCTGACTATTTCCACCGTCTGCAATGACTTCGCATAACTCGAGTTAGAGCCAAGGGCGCATCTGTTTTGCTCGCTTTCTCTGCACCCCCCAGCGAAGTAGTCTTTTTGATCCGATCAAAGCTTCGAGTGCTTACCTGCACACGATTAGGTTTATGCTTGCAGCCAGAGGGCCTACTTACTGCAGACCCCGAGAGCCATCTTGGGTGCTTTAGTGTGCTTGCCCTAAGGAGGATGGAGGTTTGCCTTTGCATGCCTGCTCTAAGCACGATGCCGTGCAAGTCATTAAACCTTTACGATTTTACTCTTGCAGCGAGTTGAGAAGCACCTGGTTAGATGCTTACTTCTCTTAGGGGGCTATACAAAAGTTCTGGAATTATTATTATTTTTATCCAATCGCTTCTTACTGCACAGTTTGTCTTGTACTACGTTTCCGCCGAGTTGCGGCAGTGCGACGTTGAATGGCTGCCCCCGTTGTTTGTTTTTCTCGATGTTTTCTGCGGCAGGTAGGCTTCTGTTGGGCTCGCCAAGCTCTCCTTTGTTCCGAATCCGTTGCCGTACAAGACTAGCTCGTGCGCAATGGCGAGCGGGAACCGCAGGCCTTCGAAGCTCATTGGACGAACAAAGTCTATAGTCCTTCGAAGCTCTCCGAGCTATTATTGCCTTCAGCTCAGTGGGCAGTCGGTTGTAATTCCGTAGTTGGCCCAGGCATTTACGTTGATTTGAGCTCTTGACCTGCCTTGAGCTGTCCGCGTGCGTCATGGCCGCCGCTGTTGAACGCTCGCGGCTCTCCGTCGCTGTCGCGCGCAGAACTCTCGACGTTATGGATAAATGGACTTACGTTAAAGTCCGGGCGGGCGCTCTTCGCCGCCGCTGCGGCATTCAGCGGCCGACGGCAGACCGACGTGCATTCGAGCTGCACCTACAAGTCACATGCCGAGCCGATATCTAATGTATTCGTCGCACATCGGCTGAAACTAGCACGAGCAGCGAGCGTTGCATTTTCGGCAGAGTCCAGTCAGGACGCGCAAGCCGCGCACAGCACGTTTGGTACTCGCCACTCAAAGTAGCATTAGGCTCGTGAAAAGGCCGGCTAGAGGGTTTCAGTATTTAATCGGGCCGCTGGTGGTGCCGAGAAGGCGGGCAGTGGCTGTGAGTGCACTTGCCTTGTCTTGCTGCTGAGATGACGCGCTGTGACGCAATTTTAAACTACCGCGAACGCTGAGTATTGCTACTGAGCCGGTGAACCCCCGGTGTAAATCTAGAATAGGATCAGCCGCGCGCTGGTGCGTCAAGCGGCAGGCTTAAACCCTAATCGTGAGTTACTTTCAACTTCCCCGTGAATCATTTTACCAAGAGCTGCTACGCGCCTGTATATTGGCTTCGGTAAGCGATTGCGAAACTAAGTTGCATTGAGCTTGATGCCGGAATGGGGCGTCGCGATCGGCGTTAAATTAATCTTTTGCTCGCTACCGTAGATTATGCGAGTCTTCAAAGTCAGAGGACAGCGCGGCGTACGCAATTTATTTATAATGATAAAACTCCCCATTCGGGGGGTTAGGCGCTATGTAAGCCCGGTCGACCGCTTCAGCTACAGTTTTCTCTCTATCTCGCTTTTATCAAATGCTCCCCAAGCTGAGTGAAACCCTGATAAAAATCTCCGCCTTAGCCAGTGCTCGGCGATACAAAAAGCACTGGAGAAGAAGTGTAATAAAATAAATGCATATAATTAATTTGTTTAGCACCGTAAGAGAACTTAATCTTTATTCAGGCGTTTCACATTCGCCATGGGGCTCAAGCCCACGACCTTGGACATCAACTGCATTCATCTTGACCTTGGTCGGGGCGTGTACTTTAACCGCAATAGAGCACTGAAGGACTGCATTTCAAGCAAATCACTCTAAGGTTGGCCGCGGGAATAATCTTATTTTTTCTAAAACCTAGAAAGTGCTACAGCTGCGAACGATAGGGCGTCTTTTGAAATTTCCTGTAGGTGGGAATCTTTATCAGATTCCGCAAACCTTCTCTTTTGGGTCAGGGGTGCGGCGAAACCCACGCGAGCGTTCTCGGTGGATGAAGACGCACAGTAATTTAGCCGTCTCGCTTGGACCGCCCGGTGGCGGCGGCGGCGGCGGCGGCGGCGGCGGCGGCGGCGGCGGCGGCGGCGGCGGCGGCGGCGGCGGCGGCCTCCTCCACGAAATGGCATCGTACCTCAGCCCGCGGCAAGGCTCTTGAGCTACCGCCCCCTCCCCGCACGCCATGACGCATACCTGCAACGTCCAGCCAATCCAACATTAACCTGCTAGCCACTTGTTTCTTGCGAGCTTCTGCGAAGCAGGCAAGTGCTTTCTTAATTATGAGAATGCTGGCAGTCCATCCGCAGGATGGACTGCCAGCATTCTCACATATTAGAATTTCGGATCCTGAGCCGTGGTGAGTTCGATTACTGCAGGCGGAAGAACGTTAGTTTGGTTATTACCTAGCACAATCCAGACGTCTCGGCGGCGCTAGGAAAGCGCACAGTAAGACTACAATTACTAAACATTTCACGTCACTAGCATACCCTCGATCAGTCTGCGAGTGATTGAAAATAGAATGATAGTCATATTGCCTTCAGGATCGTAACTTACATTTGACCTCAAATGGGATCGAATTAAGATTGTTTTTTATGTTACCCCAATTAAACGTGATTTATTACGACTGCGGGCTTATGTTATCACTAGGACGCAGCTCGCAGAGCCAACGGTCTGGTTATGGCATTTTTAGGGCACGTTTAAGTTGCCGTCTCGTTCCAGTCGTCATTTGGTAGCTCTAAGCTTTTCAGTTAGTACGTGTCAATCGATCGTTGAAAATCATAATCTGAACTAGGCGTGTCCTAATCAGACCTGATTTGTTGTTGCCAAAAGAGTTTATTTGCGGTTTTCTGACTATGCTAGGGAACCGTGATTACTATAATGTTATGATTGGATGCCACAACTTGTCTGTGGTGTTCTAATGCCATCAGCGTAATGCGATTACTAGAAATGCTTCTAGATTTGTTATCTGTGCTCCGATCAGCGAGTCTCACTATTATTGTCCACGTGGCTGTGAGGGCTAACATACGTTATTTGCACCGTGATGTTTGTAAAAAACATTGTCCCGAAGCCTTAATATACGCTGGCAAAAAAGTCTCCTCCGCTCGCGTTCGTAGAACACCCTGCCATAATGGGGCTTATTGAATCGTACAAGTGGCATCCGATTGTCTCATTTGAGTCTTTTTAGCTATCTTTTGTAAGCATGTCAGTAAAATCATCAGACCCCTATAATAAGCTAGGCTAGTTAGTCCGTTAGTTATATAAGTTCGTTTGTCCGTCCCTGACGTCACGTTTACATCTAGGTCTTCGTGTTGTATCTATAGTCGTACAACGAGAGAAACGCAATGAGTGGCAGAAAAGGGGAGATAATTTGGATGTGCATTCGACACGAACGCCCTCTTTTAGCTACAATTGGCGTCGCGACTTGAAAGTCTGAAGAATCTCATTCAGAACAGGAACCAGTGTGTCAAAAAACCCGACTAGCTCGCTCAGCGCTCGCTGTGGCCCGCGCCAGCGCCGAGCGCACGCGCGAACTCAATCGAAGCCGCGGTCAGCACCTGAGGAGCGCTCAGCGCTCAGCGCTCAGCGCTCGCTGCAGCCCACGCCAGCGCTCAGCGCATGCATGCACGCGCGAACTCTATCGAAGCCACGGTCGCTGCGCCTGAGGAGCGCTCGCCAATCGCGTCAGCCGGGTGCTTAAGCGTGCGTCTTGACGTCGAGCTTTAGATGAAGTCACCTCGCGTTGCGGGTACAGGATCCAAGCGGCGCGCGCGGGCAGCATCCGCGGCGGCCGAGCGGGTGGCTTCTTCCAGCTTCCGGCGAAAGCTCAAAGCGGCACGACTTTCTTAGCTGTTAGAAAGCTTGCCTACAGCATCTACTTTTGAGTTTCGCGACAGATTTTTCCAGGTCTACTTCGTAATTGGAAAATCTTCACGTACAAAAGGGGCTTTCGGGAATATCGTCTGCCTATATGTCCGAATGTTTCCACGGCGCGTAGAAGAGAATTACTAGAAAGACGGACCGCGCCGACGAAAGAGCATTTCTTGTGGTACTCGGCCGCGTGCACGTGACTTTCGCGAAAGATTACAGTAGAGATTGCGTTGCGATTGAGAATGTCACTATCGATTGCCGAACGCACGGCTGAAGTCGTAGGTCTGCCGAATCTAAATGCAATGTCGCTTGGTAGCATAAGTTTACCGCTACAGTAACCATTGAAAAAGTTAATAGGTGAGGCGCAATTGCAATTGCACGCCGCCGAAATGTATGCGCTCACCCACCGGAGCGGCGACGGCGCTCTAGCGGCGGCGCAAGCCAAATGAAGCGGCCGCTGCCGAGGCAGAATGATTGTCGCTGTTTGTGACAGTCTTGGTGACTGCCTACATGTATCAGCCTCGTCGTCCAGCAGCATCGAGCTCGCGCGAGTTGACAAGGCTTGGCTGACAAGGTCGGATCGGCAGGCGCTCACATGCAGCTTAGCCACTCTGTGATAGGAAAGCATTCGGGTTTCCACAGACGTCGTGAATTTATTCGCGAAGGATGACGCCGACGAACCTGTCAATTAACCGCCGCCTAATTAACCAATGAGCTACGCTCACACCCCGATGCATGCGCCGAGGTTTCCGCTTGCGTTTCAGCAGGCATACTCGTATGACTAAAGAAGACCGAGAGTAGACACTATTTTCAACGTACTTATGCTTATAATTACCCAATTTGTTGTCTATTTTCGGCAACCGTGCTCGTCCAACATCTCTCCTGATTCTCTTGGGCTTCAGACCGGCTCAAAAGCGCCGAGTTCCGCATTTCTGCCTTCACGTGCGACGTGCGGATATGCTGAGATTCACTGAGACCAAGGGATACGCGAAAATATCAAGGGATACGCACGAGAAACTAAGTTATACGCAAAGACTACTCGGATCTCCTATTGTCAAAACTAATATTCTCGCAATTACCGACCAAAAGATCCAAGGCCCTGGCCACCTTGCCTAATTAATTCCTTTGCTATTAGGCTGTACAGGTAAGTCTCTTTCTTGGAGTATCCTTTATCTAAACAGTGTTTAATGATTTTCACTCCAGTTGCTTCAGATCAGCTCAAGGCACCTTTGTTTCTACGCGTCAGTGTAATTATTCTAGCCCTTTTCTGAACCCCTCTGTTCCTGTCACAGAAAAAGCTCTGCAATCGCTAAGTGCTACGTCAACGTAATCCATAGAAATTCAAGCAACAGTACAATGCCTGAAATGTCTGCAAGCCTGACGCTCGCAGCCACGCCGAACAGTGAAGACGGAGCGCTCGAAACTCCGCTAGCAGCGCTACCAGCAACATTGAACTTGCGAAAGCGCAAAGAATTGCCTGTGTATTGCAGATGACTGTCTGGCAGGCGACCTGAGGCACGCCGCAGCGAGCTTGTAACTGCGATCGATCGGCTATGAGTCACCAAAAGCACCCACCGAGAGCGCCCGTAGTTCAATATAAAAACTGCACATCGTTAACGTAGAGAAGTCTATTTCATAGCCACAGAGATGCACAATTTTACAGCCCCAACGATAGCGTACAACTGTCCCGCTCGAAGCCCAGAGAAGCTCGAAGCCCAGCTCTCTCGCTCGAAGCTGCCTGACATAAGCTGGTCTTTTTTATTGCCGCCTAAAACTATGATTATTATGAGATAATCGATTCCTATTCATTAAAAATCACGAGCCACGAATACAATACTAGGCAATCGTAATCGGGCTGATGTAGCTTGCCGACGTTTCTTAACTGCACGCGGTCGCAATGGAAGGAAAAAGTGTACACTCTTAGCCTACTACCTGACTTTCGGACGGATAATCTGTGCACAGCCATCTAAGACTGTAAATGCGCGGCCCCACATCAATTTAAAAACGAGTACCCTGCAAGCGCTAGCGGCTGGTTGACGGTGCCCTACGTAAGCGCTCGCGGGACGAAAGCGCGCTGTCAAAATCGCGAAAACATAATTTTAAGGAATGCTGGTTTAAATAGATATTCATAATTAGATTATTGTATTAGAGAAAGTAAATACACAGTATAGTTCATAGTACATTATAATTTATGTCATCTTTTAAATATATTTTGAAATGGTATAGTTATATAGAAAGTGTTAATGTGTTAGTTAATATGTCTTAATAATAATTAATAATGTTAAGCCTATTTTTAATTAGATGCTCAGATTTTATGTGATTCATTGAAGGTAATCTTCCACTAGGATTATTCCGAGGTAAGTTGTCGTTGACGCGAGCACGAACATTCCGCAGTTGTAAAAGAAACTTTAGATTAACACTTCGACTTCTTTGCTGTCTGCCTATCTATATTTGTTCCCAGTAGTGGATCAATGGTGCCGTTAGAGGATGGCAGTCATCGGCCAATTGGTCAAACGCAGCAGGAACGTCCGCTGCAGGAACGAAGCTCAGAGCTAACGTTATTTTTAAGTGTATTCGCAGATTTTTATCATCGCGGCATGCTATTGCAAGATTAAATTCTTGAACCTTTTGCCAAAGATTCTGTCCGAGACCGAACAAGCATTTTAACTAGCTTCGCTCCACGGAAGATGGTTGAACAGGCATTCTGACTGACTGGCTTTCTCAAAATCTGACACGATACTTGCCAAATTCAGATTTTGCATTGTTAATGCATTGATGGGCCGTGACAGCCCAGGAGGTAAGGTGCTCGCTCTTCACGTGCGAGGTCGTGAGTTCGAATCCTGCAGTGGGCGATCCTTTATTTCCAACTGCAAGAGGTGGTGATAGCCGTTAAGGCTCTACTGCCGCTATACAAATGAGCTGTTAAGTCGGCTAATATTTTTTAGGAAAAAACTGGACGTACTATCGTCACTTCCACACCAGCCGTATAATGTAATACTAATTTCCTTTTGGTACAATAGTAACTGATTTGGAAGACAGAAAGTCAGTTAAATCAATTAAATCGTATACTTAACAATTATTTTTATAGTTTCGCACTTTCGTCGACGCGCTTTTGTCTTTTGCGTGTTACGTGTTACGGTGGTACACACACGCACGCGCGCCCGCACGCGCGCCCGCACGCGCGCACACACGCACGCGTGGGCGCGCAAGGACGCACGCACGGACCGGACGCATGCGAACGCACGGACGCGCACGCAGGCACACAAACACACGCGCGCATGCACCCACACACACACACACACACACACACACAAACACACACGTACGCACATATATATATATATATATATATATGTGTGTGTGTGTGTGTGTGTGTATGTGTGTGTGTGTGTATATAATCCTGCATATAGGTCCACCTGTATTTCCCCAAAGCTGCGAAAATAAGCGTGTGTTACATCAACGAATTTTCTAGAACGCACTGCAAGCCTATGCGGCCTTCATCTCACGTAATAAAGAAAAGGCGAGAAGCACCATGGAATGCGAATGGCAGTTGACGAAATGAATCGCATAGAAATAGCTGTGAAATAGCTACGGCGCCTAAAAGAGACGCAATCGACGCAGCAGAATATCTTTGCAAGGGAATTTTGGAAGTCTTTTAACAATATTGAACGAGCAGACCGACAGCCTCTGTTGCCAGGTCCTTAACAAAAGGGATGACGAATTAATTAAACTGAGAGAACCTGAAGTTGCCTGGCT
This sequence comes from Cristatella mucedo, assembly GCA_009760855.2. Taxonomy (NCBI): domain Eukaryota; kingdom Metazoa; phylum Bryozoa; class Phylactolaemata; family Cristatellidae; genus Cristatella; species Cristatella mucedo. Next base: position 18,382,172 of record WPIO01000001.1, on the reverse strand, counting down.
ATTTGAAGTTCCGTTGCGATTCAGGTAAGCCCGGTGTGTAAGTCATAGGAATAGCGAGAGACATAGACAATTTTGACTGGTATCCACAATTCGTCCTGGGGCCGTCGCAGCTCTCGTAGCACCGGGAAAACGTGGAGGATCTTGTTGGATTTAAGGACCAGTACAGTGGCCGTAATTAAGATCGGCTATTCAGGCCGTCTTAAGAGGCTTCGGCTTGCCTGAGCCTTAGCCCTCAGGGTTAAGGTGCTTTCACTTCGTGTCCTGTCACAGGCGATCCATTATTGTTTGCTTCAAGCGGGGGGGGGGGGGGGGTGAAAGCCGTTGAAAGAATCTTTTGCCGCTATTCAAATGAGGCTGTTTAACCAGTCGACCTTTGACAGTACTTGAACTTGATGTTAACGATAACGCTATTGCGGGGAGTAACTTGACGCTATCATGCTAACGCATGTAGGAAGTGAGCGAGGAAGAGCTTGGAGCGTTTTGGAGACGGCCGTTTCAAAAAAGTCCAAAGGCTTTGCCGAGTGCGGCCCCACACTGTACTTGTGCATTGGTTTTCGGGAAGAGCCCTAATTGTTTTTATGAGCCACACATCTTTATTTCCTTGGTACAGGTTTTACTAAATGAAAAATTGTCGGTTCGAGTTAGTGTTACATTCAGAAGTAATCCGCTGCTATTAGCTCTTCTAAGAGGATCTTACCTTCAGCCTGCGAGCAGCCCCGAAGAAATCAGACTTTGAGCGTATGGAAAACCACATTCAAAGTGTTCGGATGTTCTCTCTCCCCTTCAGGAATTCCGACGACAGGAGATGACATGTGGATAAAACCAAAACATTTATTAAGGATTATTGCAATTACCACGTATATGCTAAACTTGAATGTAATTGAGCGTCGGTGTAGCTATTCAACAGGCATTTCCATACAGTGATAAACTAACCTTATCATTTGCCGCAAACCTACAAAAATCTTAAAAAGAAAATTAGCAGCATGCGAGACAAAAACCGACAGATATTTAAATAGCAGGTGAAATTTACAACTTCGTCACAATTTTACCTCGCTCCGAGTTCAAATGTAAACCCGACACTTTACACTGTGGCGTTATGTCGGTCAGTGATTTACCCACATTTCAGAAAATGGCGAACGCGTACCGAAGCAAAATCTAAGCCTTTGGATTGGCATAATTGAAGTGGATACTCTTCTGTTCTCCGTCGAGTAACCAAATTCCAAGACTATTGGACCGACAGTGGAGCTAAATTTCTAGTACGAAGCTAAACCTAGACATTGTGGGGATGTTCTACAATGTCAAAGCTTCATCTTTGAAGAGCCTAACGCAAAAGCTCTTTGCCGCCCATGTACAATCGTTTGTATACCCTATTTTGGAAGAGTCTGAAGCCCCAAGGGCACAAGGCCAATGGCGGAGCCAGGACTTTTCATCTGGAGAAGGACAAGACCTGCAAAGTATTTATGTAGGCGGGGCTAGACCGGAAAGTAATGAACGAAATTATAGCGCAAAAACTTTGTATTTATTTATTCGACACGAACTGAGCGATTGCTCATCTCGAGTGAAATTAAGACGTAATTCGTAATGTCGGCGACGGTCAGTGGGCGTAGGAATAGGTGGCGGCCCAGGTCGCTGCCCCGCTTTAAGGGGGAGGGGGCAAATGCATCCCCCGCCCCCGCCGCCCCTCTGGCTCCGCCACTGTAGAAGGCGCGCCGCATCGCGTCGCGTCGCGCCGCTCGCTCGTTTGAAAGGAAATGTGCAGCCCATTTGGAGAGCTCGGCCGAGGCGCCGAGGCGCTCCGAAGATGAGGCGCCGTTCGTTTGGCCGTTCGTCATTTTAAGCATGCACATATCTACAGTAACGTCAGCACGAAATTCGCGCGGCGTCCTCCTGCTCCAAAGTGACCTTTCACTAGACGACCGCAGCAGCTCAGCCGTCCAGTCTGCCTTACTTTCAGTTAAGCAGCATTGCAAAACTCAAGGGTTGCTTAGACAAGGATACTACGGCCAAGTTGGTACGTGCGCCTGCGACATTCCTTCTTGACTTCTGTGCATCACTACTCGCAAGTGCTATCAGGCCGGTGCAGTCAGGCAATTATGGCCGGTGCAAAACTCAGCTGCCATGCTTGTCTGTCGTGAAGGTCGCAGCTGCCACATTAGACCACTTTTCACCGACCTGCACTTGCTCCCCAATCAAGTAGCGTATCAACTTTAAGGTTTTGTCACTCACTTTTAGGTTCTTTCGTTCTCTTGCTCCGGCCTAGCTATTCAAACCACTTTCCAATCAGGGTAGGCATCGTACCACGTGCTCTTCTGACTCAAGTCGCTTAGCTGCGCCTCGAATCACCATCGGATCCTTTGGAGACCATGCTTTTAGTTCGTATGCTAACAAAGCCTCAAACTTTGTTCCAACTGACGGCATGACATCCGTTGACTTTGCAGCATTTAAAAAAGAAGCTAAAATCGTACCCATTCCTTACAGCACTTTCTGGATCCACGTACATTGTCCATTGTGTGGCTGTGCGTGATGACGCTGCGTCTGTTATCGCTAGCCACATCGACATGCTTCTTAAACAGCATGTGTTAAGTGCCCAGAGAGAGAGAGATTTTGTTCTCTGATGGCGCTATAGAAATGTTATCACTCTGACATGGGCAATTAACCTTCAGCGCCCCTGCTTCCTTCTGGCTTCCCACGAGCTCCACCCGCAAAGCGATGCCAGCGCCTTGCGTCGTATCCGACGCTGCACCGTGCCTCCACCGTGTCTTCCACTGACCTCAGCGATTGGCGTTGCTGTTCTCCGGATGGCCTGCTCTGGTACTGCCTTTGCAACCACGAGCACTGGGCGCTCTGGCATTGCCCAACGGTCAGACTTCGTTCTCGGCTTGCCAGTTAATTTTGAACGTCCAGCGACGGCCTTCACCGCCCACCACCTCAAAAGCTAGTTCCTACGTGCAGCGCTTGCTGTGTTCCACATCTCAAGCTGATACAGCAGCCTTTTTTGCACAGCGACAAAACAGCCTTTACGGCTATCATCACCGCTTTCGCGGTGATAAAGAATCATCCACCACAGGATTCGACCCAATGACCTCGGCGCCGAGATCGTGAAAAGTAACCCCTTAGCTAATGTGCCATCACGGCTCATAGATAAGGACACAACAGCCAGGCTGGTCCATGCACAAGGACCTCCCGACTAGGCTTATGCAACTCACCACCCAAGTCGCCCTGCAGGTCTTCCTGCCCGTGAAACACGTTTACAGCTGGCGAAAATGTGTACCAAGGCTTACATGTCATAGACACAGTGACTGCCATATCCCATCGCTGCTTGCCGATCTTTGCACGAACTGCCTGTTCAGCAGCGTATTGACTTCAGGATTCTGTCACTCAGCTTTAGCTACCTCCGTTTTCTTGATCCGGCCTACCAATCTGAATTATTTTCACATCCTGCCTCCCACTCCACCACCCGACATTCTTACTCTGGTCGATTGGCTTTGCCCTTATGTACGTATAAATTCAAATCTCTTAGGTACTGTGCAAGCAGTCACTGTGCGCTCAAAGCTTGGAACTCATCACCGACTGACATTTCGTCATCTCCTGATCTGACAACATTCAAAACGAAGCTAAAAGCCTATGTGATCGTCACTGCCTTGGCTCTGTCCAAGTGAATCTTTCTTTGTGCATTTTTGCGTTATGAAAATGTGCTAGTCGTGAATAAGGGCAACATAGATATGCCTTTGCCCAGTGAACTTGCCTTATTTCTGGTGTGTTTCAAGTGCTTACCTATACATGATTCAGCGAATACTGCTTGCCGGCGGCCCTACTAACCGGAGGCCCTAGTGCCTTCTTGTATGCTTAAAGGTATTTATACTTTATACTGCAAGCAACCTAGGAATTCACTTTGTTAAAGGGGATACGTACTTATGCGTTGACGTATTACGCGAAGGCCTTTCGTGAGGTCCACGTAAGGAGTTAGTTACTTTTAAGGCGACGGAAGGTCGAGCAATCGTTGGGATCTCTTGATACTGCTTGCCATTCTTCGGGCATCTCATTCAACCGTGACTACGTAAGATGTTATGCGTGAATGACGTTTTCTCGAGCCGCCTCTCACTAGGCTGTGGGACATGTACAGGCGCATCTTGCTTTTCTTATTGTGCCATTATCTACTTTCTACTTGTCTTTCTACTTACAATTCTACACACTTGCATCTGTAGGTGAAACAAAAACATCGTTGTCGGCAGGATTCGAACCTGCGCGGGTAGAACCCAACAGATTTCTAGTCTGTCGCCTTAACCACTCGGCCACGACAACTCATTCTCTACGCAGTTCTATGAGTACTTGTTTATTGCCCCAATGGGAGTCCTCGCGGACGCATTGGGTTGGACTGCCTATCTGGTTTCTGTGCCTGAGTTGGCAGCCCGGCGAATGAACTACTTACTCCTTAATATACAGTTTCTCTTTCTTATCTAGACTTCCTCTGACAGCTATCTCTGGTTAGGCCTAGGGGTAAGGAGCTCGCTTTGAACGATCGAGGTCGCGGGCCCAAGCCCAGTGGCATATTTAAAACGCCTGGATGGAGACTGCGACCTCTTAGGTCGCTATAAAAATGGCAATGACATGTATTAGTTTCAGTTCGTGTTGAAAAGGTCAGTATTTGTAGATGCTGCAAATCAATCTGATAGTAAAAGATCTCGGCATCGTACTGCACAGATATTTCATTATTCTATAGGATTTCAAAACACGACCGCTGAAAGCAAATGTCGCCATGTTATCGAGGCTCTAACTTCGGCTCTCAAATCGATTGATAGAACTCTCTCTCTATAGGTAAGGATTTTGGTAAATAAGACGTTAGGGATGTGAACTCATTTCAGGGTAGCTGATGTAAGCGCTGCTAGCATCAAATACCGGTTCGGTCGGTTACATTGGTGCAGCATGATTAAGTATGGCGAGCTCAAGCTGACAGCTATTTTTAAAATCAAAAGAGGTGGTTTATTGCGTGAAATCAGCGTCTCTCTACCCATGCCGCAGGCAAAGGCTGCATTGGGAGGGTGCAACAGCGACACATAATGTTGTACATTACACAGACTCACTCAATTCGCAGGTCTAAGCTCGGCCAAGGCATGTTCCGGTATTTTGCGGTGAAATCACTTTCCAATCGATGGATAATGTCCTAGAGGGATGCTACCTGTTTATCCCAGGGTCTAACGCCAGCTGACCCAACTCACCCGCTCACACGGTTAGTCAAATCATCGGCTCACCAGGCCAGCCTGCTCGCTACACACACCCAGCCCACCCGCTCACCCGGTTCGCCCTGCTCACCAGCTCACCCAGCGCACAAGTAACCTCAGTCCGAAATTTCTACGTCTGATACCAATGCCACGTTCTTCACGCCAGTGACACGCTAGCCCCAGGCCGGCGGGAGACGGAAATTAACGACGTCAGGTCAGAGGGACATCCGGCAGGCCAGTTTCCGGCTGTCATGGCCGCGTCCGTGAGTATGGTAAGCCCATGCTGGCTGCAGCAGCTGCGTCGGCTGCTTGTAACGCGCGGATGTTACTCACAAGTGTTTCTGATGCAGCACGAGTATTGAAACGTTTTTTTATGTATGACTCCGATATGGGCCACAATGTTTTTTACGAACAGGCCTGCTTTTTTGTGTGCTATGCGAGGCTGCTTCAGCCAGGAGTGGTATACGCTATGTGGCCACTTAATAATAGTAATAATTAATATTTTAATATATTCGTATAGCTCCATCAGAGAACTTAAATCTCTTTCTAGGCACTGTATGTATGTTGCAAAGGAAGCATGGCCGAAGGGTTAGAGGTATGCTTAATGACAACAAGCATAACATGGTTAGAGGTGACATGCACAAGGTCTGCATGCAAATATGGTTAGTGTCCGCATGCACAGTGTCAGCACACGTAAGCACACAAAGGATGAATCACACCCACTGTTTTATAAATAAATGCGTTTTTAGCTTCATTTTAGTGTCGTTAAGTCAGTGGATGTCGTGACACAAGTCTGAAGCAATACCATTTTTGTTCCTTGGTATTAATTGTTAGTTCGCAAATGCAACCTTCGGGGTCCGCCAGTGGCTCCCACTTGACGTTGCTGCTTCCCAGAGAAAAATCGGTCTGCTGTGGCTAGTCCCACACGTGGAGTGTGTATGGCAGTCCCTGTTGTCCTAAAGGCAAGTATAGCAGTGAACCTTGGGAAAATCGTATTGGAGACCCGTAAGGAGTGCCACCAGTATGAAGTCTTCGATTGTCATTCCAGTCGAACTCATCATGCCTCAACGCATTCTGCATGGTCTTCATGCTGTTATTCTCTTTGAGGTGCACCGAACAAGTCAGTGGAATAGATCGGTTCTGAAGAGATGCTTTCACATAGATTTTTAATCCCTATCATGATAATTAGCTTCACTTGTTAGCAAAAAGGGACCGAATGCTTGTAGCCTTTGTTGCAATCTCAGGAAAAGGCAAATATGTATCTACTTATACAGCTAGAACTAAACTGAACTGGTAGGCTTAATGCTTAATACCCGATCAATAATATGCCTCACCTACTTCGTCCAGTGATCAACACTATCAGTTGACACATAAAGTACTTCAACCGTTTACTTTAGGTTCTTTATGATTTGTTTTAAGAATGATTATGGTTTACTAATGTGATTACGTGCAAAAATATCTTTCTGTAAGCTATTATCAGATAACAACAGGACTTATCTCACAAGATCACCGTGTTTGATTGGCAATACATCTTGAGATAAGAGATATTCTAACCAGAATTTTGGATACAGAATCGTTGGCATTAATAATCTGAATCTGAGATTTTTTTGAATTCAATACCAGACTTGTGGCCATATTTGTTTCTGCAATATTCTGCAAGATAAGTACATTTAAAATTTATCACTGTCATGGTCACACACAAAAATTTGACCGGGAGGCATGGCAATTTTCGATAATTTTCTATACTTTTAAAGAATAAGCAATTAAAAAAATAATAAATGCCATGAGTAAAGATAAAGTAAAAATTTGTTGCAAAAGTGTTCTCTGACAATTGATGTTTCACAAGTGCCAGAAAAGGTCAGCTCTGTAAATTCGATTTGCTTTAACTGTGCTCTCAAGCCTTTTGATTTGTTGCTGTCATACGGGCCTAATCACCGGAAGAGCTTGGAGCAACTGTTCTGCAAGGGTAGTTTTTTCATTTGGCTGTTTGTTACTACGCGATTATACCTAATTTGTTTTAGCATGCCTTATTACTATTTTTGCCTTGCAATATCGTCTGAGGTAGGTTGGTATATCAATAGTGTAGTCAAGTCACTAATGAAGGAAGCAACATTAGACCAAGAGGACTCGAGCATCTTCTGTCCAGTCTCCCTTCTCCCATTCCTAACAGAGAAACTAGAACGAGTTGTGGCATATCAACTAAACTCTTGTATTGAGACCTCAAACCTAGCAAGTAAGTCCCAGTCTGGGTTTAGAGCCATCACTCCACAGAGTCAGCATTGCTTGGGGTATAAAACGAATTTCTGAGGAATGCAGACTTAGGTAAAGTCTCTGCTTGTCCTGCTTGATATTTTGGCAGCATTTGATACTATTGATCACCAAGTCCTTCCCGAACGCCTGTCATCTCGCCTGGGCATCGCTGGCACTGAACTGCAATGGCTCAGATCCTATCTCAGTGAGAGACTCTGAAGTATTGATGTGAACGGATAAAGGTCATCTGAGGAATCACTTAAGCCGAGCTGGTTTGGTCCTGCGGTTAAGGTGCTCGCCCAGACCAAGGTCTGGCTGAGGTCGTGGGCTCGAGCCCCGAGGCATATGTGAAGTGCTTGCATAGAGATTAAGTTCTCCTGGGGCGTTATACATACATGAATTATATTTATATGAATTATATACAAGTACATGGTACCTCAGGGCTCTATGCTCGGTCTGCTTTTTCACAGTTTATACTCTCACTCTTGCCGATGTGATTGCCAAGGACAATCTAGGCTTTCACTTCTATGCTGATGACACTCAGTTGTACCTTTGCTTAGATCCCTCCATACCCTTGAGCATGGCGATTTCTCTACACACCCTTGCTGCATGTATTGATGACATCCAGACACGGATGGTAGTAAACTTTCTTAAATTGAATGACAAAAAACCCATATACTAGTTATGGGCTAGCCAAGTAGGATTCAAAAATTGGAAAACCTGGCACTCAAAATCGGCTCTGCCAGCATATCTCTTGTTGAATCTGCACGTTGTCTATGTACGGTGTTCTAAGGAGACATTTCATTATACGACCATATCAGCTCCTCAGTCAAGTCTGCCTACTTTCAGCTACATAACATTGCTAAAGTTTGGGCTTCTTTAGACAGAGACACCACATCTAAATTGGTCCATACATTTTTGACACCCGTCTCGACTTCTGGAACTCACTGCTTGCTGGTCTATCGGCATGTGCAATCAGGCACTTACAGTTGGAGCAAAACTCTGCCGCTAGGCTCATCTGTCGTGAGCGTCGAAATTGCCACATCAGACCACTTCTCGTTGACCTGCACAGGCTTTCAATCAAGCAGCGCATCGACTTCAAAGTTCTGTCACTTACTTTTAGGTTCCTTCATTCTCTGGCTCCAGCCTACCTATTAGAACTACTCCCCCATCAGGCGAAGGATTGTACAACTCACTGTTCTGACTTGAATCGTTTAGCCATATCTCGTACGAACCTCAACACCTTCGGAGACCACGCCTTTAGTTCTCGCAGCAAATGTAAAGTGCCTAGAAAGAGATTGAGTTCTCTGAGAGTGCTATGCCAAATGGATTATTATTATTATTATAATGTATGCTCTCAAAGCCTGGAACTCACTACTGACGTCAACGACAACGTCACCTGACATGACGATATTTAAAAAGAAGCTTAAAATACGTTTTTGTTACAGTATTTGATGGGTCTCTGTGATTCGTCTTTCGTATGCGTGTACCTGCTGACGCTGTGCCTTTTGCTTGGGGATGTTACCACCAAACATTTGGTAATGCTTTATATGCAATATCTGTAAAGTTCCTAGAGAGAGATTCAGTTCTCTGAGGGTGCTATACAAATGTATTACTGTTATTATTATAGTGCCAGGTTTAGTGGTACAATGCCTAATTTACCAGCTACATGGTTGTGACCAATAGTAGGTCTGTATCTATGTTGGGACTGCCTACTGACATTCCGACATCCCCTGATTTGACGACATTTAAAAAGAAGCCGAAACCGACCTATGTATCACAGCATTTATTGGGTTCTTGTGATTCGCCTGTCCTTTGTGTTTGTATGTGTGTTGACATGTTGACACTATGCATGTCACCTCTAACCATGTTATCCTTTTTGACATTCTGCATTTGTTAATAATAATAATAATGCTTTGTTTACAGCATATGTAAAGTGCTAAGATTGAGATTAAGTTCTCTGAGGGTACTATGCAAACATATTGTTATTCAGTCGACAGTTTATAAAGCCACTGCAGACGTGGCACCTCGGCAAAGTGCATAATTATGGATCTAATAATTATACATCACTTGTATGATCTGGGACTCAAGCACCGTGGCCAATTCAGCATTTGTTTGTGTTCCCAATTGCGAATAATGTTAGTTAAGTATGAGCTTGATCCATTGAATGCTATAAGAAATATTGTGTCTCAAAAGTTTTTAAGACCTCTTATGCGGTAGCATAAGTTTTGAGACCATAGATTTACCGAGCAAGACTGTGGGACATAGTGCAATACTGTACAATTCTGCTCGATTCTGTGCAAGGAGCAAAGGCAGGCTGGAATAATAGCAGGGCATGGTGTGTTGGTTAAGGCACTTGCCTCGACCAAGGTCAAGGTCAATGCATTTTACCGTTGTCGGGAGGGTGCTCTGTGGCATAAGTGAAGCTCCCGAATAGAGATTAAGTTCTCTTGGGGTGCTATATAAATGAATTATTAGGAAATAATATTACCTCATGCACTTCCTGCGTATTACTAGTTGCCTTCCAGTTTAGTGGTGCACACAATTTATTACTTTGTTGCTTTTCTGCGTATTACAAGTTGCCTTTCAGTTTCCTGATGCACGGCATTTAATACTTAGTTGTCTTCACAGAACTGATCAGCTGTGACTCGAGAGCCGCAGCAGTACTTTCAGTGCTCTCCACCTGTTTGCCATTTCTCCAGAAAGTGCAAATGTGCACAGCTATTCTGGTGGTACCCATGGGAGGCTCTTGTAATGATTAAATAATTTTAATAATAAATAAAGCAATAACTCCAGTATAATAATTAATGCATATCTACTATTGGGGTAGTGTAATGATAATACAATTTAATCCTGCTCCTCCTTACTTACTGTGTCTTTTAGTGTCGCCTTCTGTCCCATCAAACCAGCCAGTTAGAATGATAGTTCATACAGAATCCTATTGCACTCGGGTTTTGTCGACGTATAGGTGGACATTTGATCTTATGTGACTACTGTGATCTTGAATTGGTAAACCGCTCTTTATTGCACTGACTTATAGTTGTTGCTGTAAAGTAGCTGGTTTTCGAGGCAGCAAAAAACAGACTTGGCTTGTTATTGCCATTGGATTATTTTTGAAAGTTTGTAATGTGTTCCTAATATAGGCTTCTTTAGTGCACTCGAATATGGGCCAGCGTGTGAACGGTGATTTAGCTATTAGTACTGCACTGAGATTAGTTAACACTTTAGGCCACTTATAATTGATGGAGGCTGGTTTTAATTAAGCACAGCTCTGCACTTTGGCTGTTGAGCAGGGCTATTGGCTGCAGTAGCAGCTTGACCTCCAGGCCATGTATGCTTGGCCTTTATAGGCAAACCATGCAAGGGCTTATGTGCCTGCTTGCCGAGGCATCGGGCGATCGTGCTAGGATTTGTGTGCAGTGTGTTGCGCGCCTGTGTGCTCCTTAGTGGGTGTCTGTGTATGTTTGTACCTGCGAGGGCACCTGCGGTGGGGGTGGTGTGTGGTGGGCGTGTCTGCAAGTGTGTATAAAAATGGTTAGCTCATTTAACAGCCTCATTTATATAGTGGTAGAAGAGCCTTTACTGCTATCACCACCACTTGCAGTGGGCAATAATAATAATAATAATAATGCACTTGATAAAGAGCCCTCAGAAAACTCAATCTCTTTCTAGGCGCTTTACATTTGCTGCAAAGGGAACGCGACTGAATGTTGAGTGATATCATGCTTGATAAACAAACAACGTGAATAACATGGTTAGGGGTGACATGCACATGGTCAGCATGCAAGCGTGGTTAGTGGTAGCATGCACAGTGTCAGCATGCATAATCACGTCAGCATGCAAGTGTGGTTAGTGGTAGCATGCACAGTGCCAGCAGGCATAATCACATTAAGGACGAATCACAGGGACCCACTAAATCCTGTCCCAAATCGGTGGATATTAAGTTCTTTTTAAATGTGGTCAAGTCAGGGGATGTTCTGACGCAAGTCGGGAGCGAGTTTCAGGCTTTGGGAGCATACGAACTAAATGCACGGTCTCCAAAGGATTTAAGGTTTATACGAGGTATTGGTTAACTGTTGGATTCCGAAAAGTGGGTGGTACGATGCTTGGCCTGATGGGGGAGTAGATATGATAGATATGCTGGAGCCAAATAATGAAGTGACCTGAAAGTGAGCAACAAGACCTTGAAGTCGATCCGTTGCTTGACTGGTAGCCAGTGCAGGTCGGCGAGAAGTGGTGTGATGTGGCAACTGTGACGCTCATGACAGACATGCCTAGCTGCAGAATTTTGCACCAACTGTAAGCGCCCGATTGCACATGCCGGTAGGCCAGCAAGCAGTGAGTTACAGAAGTCAAGACGGGATGTCACAAATGCATGGTCCAACTTAGACGTGGTATCCTTATCTAAACAAGCCTGCATTTTAGCAATGTTGTGAAGCTGAAAGTAGGCAGACTTAATTGTGGAGCTGGTGTGGTCGTCTAACGAGAGGTCGCTTTGGAACATGACACCTAGAGTTCGAGCTAATTCAACAGGAGATGTGCTGGCAGTTTTGGCAATACAGGATCGCCCACAGCAGGATTCGAACTCACGACCTGGGCAGTGAAGAGTGAGCACCTTACCCTGGGCTAAGACCCAAGAGCGTAGATGTACGCTTTCAGTTTCTTTGCTGATCTGCTAGAATATTGAGTCTTTCATGTATTGGTAATTGTGCAAGACTGCCCAAATACACTGCCATTTGGATCCCGTGTTCAGCACTGTCACAGTCTTTAGTTTCCTTATTTATAGTAGCCTGACCATTAAGGGGCTTCTATCTAATGAATGCTAGAAGTGTCCAAACACCGACTCACTCATTATGTTCTATTTACTAACCAAAGTTAACAAGGAAAACATTTTTTAATCCAAGAAATCTGCAAAGCCCTACATTGATTTCAAAGTTTGTCATGTCATTGGGTTTCTGAACGGCCGTTATTTTAGAGGGATTTGGTACTTCTCTCTTGTTGCACTTTCTGATGGTTTTGAGTATAGGGTAACTAAACCTCTTGATTAATGCTGCCCGCATTCAGCACTGTCATGTATGAGCTTGATCTAGTCCATTACATCCTTTGCCGACTGATATACGTTGCACGTGGCCAACAAATCAGGGTCCAAAGTAAGAAACGTATACCGTGCTCCAAGATGTCAAGGAACCTATTAGTAGATAATGTCACGAATTCGGCCAGCTGTTTCTTTGCAGTGACAAGCAGAGGGTGGTTAAAAAGCTTTCTGCACTTTTCCTACAGCTCTTAGGTATGGTGCCACAGCACATATGGCACTGGTCATATCCTGGTTTCGATACCCAGCCAAGGCACTGAGAAACTCGCCGGCATTTGCTTAGTCGATGCTACACAGGTGTCTTGAACCAGTATCTTACATATGCAAGTGCCATAAAGAGAGATACATCCTTCAGGCTGTACCTTTTAGCATCAGTTTCTTTTAGGTAAACTACAGGGCTCTTTTATGTTAGGTTTTCCATGGGGGTAGGGAGATTTTGCGAAATGGACTCAACTTAAGAGTGTTAATGGCCAGTGCTGCACATTGGGTCACCCTCGGGATAGTAAAGCCGTACGCATGCCTGGGGCGGTCCTTGTAAGATATATAATTGCGGATTCAAGGATATCCTTGTAGTCGCCGTTTCGACCTTGTAGATTAATACAATTCTGAGCAAAAGAAGCATGACCTTGTGGAGACTCAAAAATCACGGTAAACAGTCCTTTATGTCAGCAGCAGTATTGGGCAACACATTGTCAATACAGAACCAATATAACTTCAAACCACCAAACCCCTCTTACATTTTGCATAATAATAATAATAATAATAATAATGTACTTGATAAAGCGCCCTCAGAGAACTTAATCTCTTTCTAGGCGCTTTACATTTGCTGCAAAGGGAAATGCAATTAAATGGTAAGTAAAATCATGCTTGAAAAACAAACAAAATGAATAACATGGTTAGGGGTGACATGCACAGGGTCAGCATGCAAAGAGATGTCAAGCAACCAAACAATATTCTACGATTAGCTCTGTAGTATGATTCCGGCATGCCAGTGCCAAACACATCACAGATCATTCTGGAGTCAATAAAACCTTCTTTACTGTCGTTATTTGAGAGGGGTTGTATCGAAACAGTTCTCATATTTGTCCTGAGTACCATAAAATGTCCACGGCTTCAGTGACAGCCCTGGCTATAGCTTCAGAAAATACGAATGGAGCTTAGCTAGGGTAAGTAGTTTCTCACCAGATACCAGAAGTGGCAGCCGTCGACCTTCGACCGAGTTTCAGAGTTCTCGATTACTATACCTACCCAGTGTAAGACTAACAGTGCTATGTCACAAAAGGACTCTCGGATTTCCTTGGCACGTGTAGCTCTATGTTTCTTCCATTTTTGCCCCCAAATTGTCGCAGCTCATGTAACACGAGGCCGAAGTAGATCTCAGAAGTGACTGCAGATAGAATGGTCCTGCAGTCGGATGTTTTTGTTCTGTCTGGTGCTGCTTCGACCTAAGGAGGCACTTGTTACATTCGGCCAGATAACTTGAGTCTTTTTTGGTGAATACTCTTCATTGTTGTTATTTGCATATTTACATCATAGTGGAATTGGCCGGTTTGCTTCTAAACAGGACATTATCTCTACTTGACATCCCATCACTTTGCCGGAAGGTAGGAGAACAAGTAAAGTCTTGCAAACACTTGCATTGGTAGTCAGGCATTCATGTGAATGTGCATTGAGAAGTACCTTTAACCGCCCCAAACACAGCTTCTGTCAGATGAATAAATCCCGGTTTCAGCCAAGAAGCTGTACTTGTGTTTTAATCAGTTTTTGCCATGATGCCTTCTAAAACCGAGATTCACATAAAGGCTAACACATATACTTATAATTTGTGAACTTTTTCTTTCTCACCTCCACATCAGATTCACAGTCAAGTCTGCTTACTTTCACACCACTTCCCGCCGACCTGCATTGGCTCCCAGTTAAGCAACGCATCGACTTCAAGGTTTTGTCACTCACTTTCAAGTCCCTTCATTTTTTGGCTCCAGCCTACCTATCAGATCTACTTCCTCCACCATGCTAATGTAATGTATCTCCGTCTGTAACTCCACAAAGAGACAATGTGGGTGTTGCTCAGGAGACTTTTTCAGAGCTCACTCATAACCTAAGCGGCCTTCGGAACGCATTCGTTAGCCAACAGACTTCATCTCATGCAAGACAGAGAAAGTGGGAAGCATAGCAGAGTCAGGAGAGTAGTTGAGGTAGTGATTAGCATGGAAGTAGCGGCTCAGGACCGCTGAAAACGATGAGCCATTATCAGCAGCAGGAGAGTAGTTGTTGTTGCATAAGAATTGTGGAAGTGAATTCCACTGTCTAAGACCGGCAGAGGAAAAGCTTCTGTCGCCAACGGTTTTTAAGCAGAAGAATGGAACAGCTAAGCATCGTACCACCCGCTGTTCGGAATCTAACTGTGCCGAACTGGTTTGGCCCAGTGGTTAAGGTGCTTGCCCAGAGTGTGGTCTGGCCTAGGTCGTGGGCTCGAGCCCCATGGCATATGTCAAGTGCCTGGATAGAGATTAAGTTCTCTTGGGGCACTATACAAATGAATTAGGTGTATGTTTTTACCCATACCTCGTACAAACCTCAAATTCTTTGGAGACCGTACCTTTAGTTCGTATGCTCCCAAAGCCTGGTACTCACTCCCGACTCATTGCGGCACGACATCTCCTGACTTGACTACATTAAAAAAAATTAAAAACGCACCTATTTATGACAGCATTTAGTGGGTCCCTGTGATCCGTCCTAATGTACTTATGCGTGGTGACACTGCATGCTGCCACTAACCACACTTGCATGCTGACCCTGTGCATGTCACCCCTAAACATGTTATTCGTGTTGTTTATCAAGCATGATACCACTCACCACTCGGTCCTGTTTTATTCGCAGCAAATGTAAAGCACCAAGAAAGAGATTGAGTTATGTGAGGGCGCTTTATCAGATGTATTGTGACTATTATTGTTATCAGCTACATAGCATTGCTAAAACTCAGGCTTGCTCAGACAGGGATACTACATCTAAATTGGCCCATGCATTTCTGACATACCATTTTGAGTTCTCTAACTCACTGCTAGCTGGTCTACCGGCCTGTGCAATCAGGTGATTGAAGTGGTGCAAAACTCTGCGGCCAGGCTTGTCTGTCGTGAGTGTCGAAGTTGCCACATCACACCACTTCTCGCCGATCTGCACTGGCTGCCAGTCAAGCAGCACATCGACTTCAAGGTTTTGTTGCTCACTTTTAGGTCTCTTCATTCTTTGGCTCCAGCCTACTTATCAGATCTACTCCCCCACCAGGCCAAGCATCGTACCACTTTTCTGAATCGAATCCATTACCTACACCTCATGTGTACCACAAATCCTTTAGAGACCGTGCCATTAGTTTATCGTTACGACATCCCCTGACTTGAAGCCTTTTAAAAAGAAGCTACAAACGCATTTATTAATCACAATATTTAGTGGGTCTATGTGACCATGTTATGCCTGTTGACATTGAGCATGCTACCACTAACCATTCATTCGATCATAGTTCCTTTTCATCAAATGTAAAGTGCCTAGAAAGAGAATAAGTTCTCTGAGGGTACAATACAAATGTATTATTATTATTATTATTATCTCTCCTTTCTTTCTCCATCTTCTCTCAAACTAATCCATCTCTCCTCTCAATTTGTCTCCGGTCACCCCTCGTTCTCTCCTCCTTTTGTTTGTTTGTCTCCCTTGCGTGCAGGCTCGTGCACACTTGCCTGTGTATATGTGTGTGATTAAATACACGGCTGTTCACATCAGCTTCCGGTGCACTGTGGTAATGTGGGGGAAATAGTCAACCCATCAGGGCTATTTGGCACCGACAGCGTTACACCCTGCTTTAAAACTTCGTAGTCACTTGTCACTCAAAACATTGCAAAACCTAATGGGAAGCTATGGAGAGTTGTTAACTTTCTAGGTTAGCTTATGGTTAGATCAACAGATTTTGTAAGCCGGGGCTAGATTATAGGCATGCTGACATGAAATTGTCGACTCCAATGGAAGTGCCAGGTCTTTCTTTTCATAGCTATGCCAAATGTTGGCTTAATAAATCTTCTATATTCAGGCTTTTTTATTTTATGTGCCGACATATTTTGTAAATAAACGGAGTTATATCCCAATCAGCTTTTGTAGTGCAACCTAGGTGGAACTGATGAACGACAGCACAGCTAGCCAGCTCCTGGTTTTAAGTTGCTCACTGAACCTTTAAACAGCACTATATCACTACACAATTGTGGATATTCATATTTTATTATGAGTTTGCACAATTTGGTTTTTACAACTTCTTAGCCAGGCTTTGTTTTCTAAAATACCAGTAGTCAGTAGAGTAATAATAATAGGTAGTTTTTTGCAGCCTTAAATGACTAAATCTACCCAGGCGTTTTACAATTAACTGCAAGAGAAGCAATAACAAGGCAAGCAAAACTACATGTTCATTTCTTTGTTAAAGACCCCAGAATTTGAAAGACAAGTCCGCAGGTGACTCGACAGTGAACGTTTGCTGCTGTAGATGTGGCGCTAGAGCAACGGTATGAAGGGACGTAAAAGTGAGTGATTTCCTAGTCAATTCACTGCTTGATGGGAGCCAGTGCGCACTGATGGGAAGTAGTATAATATGTCACAACAAGCAAGTGTAGCTACTGAGTTTAGCACCAGTTGTTAGTGTCATATTGCACAGACTTGTTAGCAGAGAGAGTTACTGGAGCCTAGATGGGACGTAACAAATACGTTGACTAACTTGGCCGTGGTACCCTTCTCTGAGCCTGCCAAATTTTTGTGATAATATATAGTTGAAAGTACTTGGACTTTACTGGTACCTGATGTGGTCTCTAGTGAAGGGTCATTTTGGAACAAGGCACCTACATTTCATGTAGATGCTGTCAGGTATATGCTGGCTCGGCCAAATTTGAAGGTAATGTTTTTTAGTTTCAGATTGGCTTTAGGTTTTCCGATATCTGTTAAGTTGGGGTCTTACTGTCGTTCAATTTGAGGAAGTTAGCTGCCTTCTAAGTGCCAATGGTGGCAATACGAGCTGCTTGGGAGTTGAGAGAGAATTTGAAGTCTTTCAAAGCAAGGAGGGGTGTAAGCACATCTAGAGTCGTGCCTGCATAGAAATGAAAGCCTAGATTGTGCATTGTTAGTAGTCTGGCAAGAGGGAGAGTATACATTGCAAATAGTAGTAGACCATGAGCAAGTGCCTGGGTTGACATGCGGATGACCGTTTGCCCTGGATATTTAGGATCTGAAAATTCCAGCCATGGTAGGTAGGACCTAATCTGTTTTTGTGAAGTTCCAATGATGGCCAGGACAAGATGGTTGGCTCTCATTAAGGCCTTGGTAACCAATCGTATAAAATGCGACCGGGGATCCAGAACTAGTTGGTAGATTCAGCTCATAAGTCAGCATTCCTGAGGTCTTTATCTGCTGGCTGTAGTGCTGACTCAGTTGAGTAAATAGCTCTAAATCAGGTCTTGGTCTCACGAGGGACTGTTTAGTTTTTTTACGTTTGATTCAAAAGTCAGGAAAGTCGTGATGTCAGTTGGTCAAGTTCTAGGCTTTAGGTGCATAAGAACTGAAGGCACGGTCTCCAAAGGTTGGTTAGAGGCACAGCTAAACGACCAGTGTCAGGGGAGTTAGTGGTTCCAGTTTACACCTAATGAGTAAGTATTTCAGATGGCTTACCAGAATTAGAGAATTGAGGCCCCTAAAAGTGAGTCATAGGTCCTTTAAGTCGGTGCACTACATGATGCAGGTCAGAGAAAATTGGTGCATCTCAGAAAATTAGTATAACGTGACAGCTTATCATAGCATGCCCGAATTTTTGCAATATTAAGTTACTGAAAGTAGGCCGACCTACAGTGGAGCTGATGCTGTCACGAACCGTAGTGTCATTTGGAATATCCATACGGACAAAGCTCGCCGAGCCAACTTTCGGGGGGGGGGGTGCGGCTTTGCAGTTTCGAGTGGCATGGGGTTTGCCCGTAACTTTAAGCCGAGTTTTGTCCTCATCACAGTGGTAGCTGGGTTGCTGATCTTGCTTGTCAATGGGTGGAATTACACTGGCACCAGATGTATGCCACTTAAGTAGCCGTATTATAGAATCCGATTTCAGCTACCCTCCGGAGTAGCATAATCGAATTGTACTCTGACACCGGCACCTAATGCCACCAGCTGACATGTTTTTGTATGTCAATGGATGTGGAGTCATGAATACCTAGTCCTGTTTTCTCATAATCTTAGCATGCGGGCTCTTTGTTGCGCGCGCACACACACACACACACACACACACACACACACACACACGGACGCATACGGTCACACCCGCATGCACACGGTCACACCTCGCATGCACACGGTTGCGCCTGCATGCACACACACTTCCATGTACACACATTCACACCCACTTGCACCGCATACGCAATTACTAACACGCACAAACACCAATGCACATGTGTGCATTCTGACCGTGTTTCTCTTCCCCACTTCTTGAGTTTGCTGGTCGGTAGCGTTGCTTGAGATGCTATGCTTGGCTGCTGCTGCTATGTTGGTCTGGAGGTGCTGTCACAGCCTGAGACATTTTATGTCAGTGATGTTGCCTTCCTCATCGGTTGCTTCAGGTTGTGGTTTGTCTTTATGGTATTTTTAGGTGCAGCCCACCAACTTGCGTTCCATTCCTGCTTCCCGTGCTCCAGTGTGTGTAGATGTCGCCCACGCCAACTGCTGGATGTTGTTCACGGGTCTTTTAGCTGCTTAAGTGCATGCTTGCTTTTTTTTTTATCTTTTTATCTTTTTTATCTTTTAGTTTATCTTTTGCCCTCATTCAAGCACACCACTGTGCTATCGTCTTATAATTTGCATATGGTTGGCATGCATCGACTGTTCTACCCCTCGATGCAAGCCTGTGCTGGCCTGCATTGTCGGGTTTGAGGCATGGTGCAGAATCGTTTGAAGCTGGTCGTGTGTGCAGCAGCCATTACCATCAGCTCAACTGCATTTGGTACGAAGGGTAGAACAATGCCAGTTGTTTAGCTGCTGTGGCTGGCTTCCCTACTCTTTTTATGAGAAATCACCAGAAGTTGCTGAAAGCAAAGCATGCCGAGTAAAGCATGTTCAGAGTTCGGGTACCTCTTTGCGACACAGTTGCTCTTTTTTTCAGCTGTCCTTGGCACTTTCTTCTGTCTTATACCACTGCGTTATTAAGTCATTTGTCCTAAGGAGCCTCGACCGAAGGTCTCCAGCAGAAGGTCTCGTGCCACGTTCTTCAGGCTGGCTTTTTTTTGTTTGGTTACTGATAGATGTGTGTCGAGTCCCTGGATTAGAATAGTAGTTGTTTCTTATTTTTAGGCAGTGCTGTGCTTTAGAGCAATCTTTTTTCACATTGGGGTTTAATGTAAAAGATATATTTAGTTGGCAAACAATTGAACTTTCTTTCCTGGTCGAATGAACTCCACAGAGTTGCTTGAGCTGAAGCTGGGGAGTGCAGTGACCTTGGGTCCCATATCGGCTAGCAGGCGGCCTGGTGATTCTAATGGAGCTCTTGTTTGCCCATCTCGGACACAGGTCTGTGATGGGATATCAATTCGTCTTTGTGGTTGACCAAAGGGTTCTGGGGCTGCATTCTTGGGATAGTGGCCCAGGTGTGTTTCCCATGCTCATTACATGCTGTGGTGCTCGGGTAAAGGTTGGGTGTCTTGATAGACACGAAATTCGATGCTGCACGGTTTGCTGACATCAGGATAATGAGTCTTAACGATATTCAGGGCTTCTTAGCATTTATCTAATAGTTCCACTGCTGTCGAGGTCATGGAATAGACAGTGCCACCTTGAGGCAGCATACTTACATACCAATGTCGAAAAAAATCTTTGAACAGTTGTACACACGGCTTAGCAGCGATGTGGCTCTGCACATTGTGCTTGCCCCAAAGGTTTACTTCACACTGCTGTTTTTCAATGGCTGTACGAAAATAATCACGACTACATAGGTTGCATTGGTCGCCATAGCACTTTCAGGTATACAGAGCAACCCACTAGTGCCCAACTTGACGCATGAGGCCCTACTTGGCGGTTTGATTTTTGTCTGCTGTTCTTTTATAGCAATAGCTTGACTTTTCAGGATGAGCCTATGCATCGTGCCTTACTAGTGGTGTGGGGTAAGAGTCATCGATCGATATACATGAAGGAGTCATAGACCTGTACCTAGCCCTGGCTCTCAGGGAAGGTCATTACCATGTACACGGAAGAGACATAGGTACTGTCGTGCTCTTGGTGAGGGGAGGTAGTTCATTGATGTGCAATTTTTTTCACTGGGCTGTTTGTGCTCTTCAGCTGATTTGGTGCAGGGCAGAAATCTGAGGTCGTGGGCTCGAGCCCCGAGGCATACGTGAAGTGCCTGAATAGAGATTAAGTTCTCTTGGGGCGCTGTACAAATGAATTATATTAATCTCTTTAGGAACTTAACTGTTAAGGGCACATTTTTTATATTAGCTTTCTATATGCTTTGCTGGTCTTCTTAGTGTAGTCCTTCTTCTGGCTGTGCTCACGATATTTTAAGATCATCGTGATGCAATCAAGTATCTTTTGAGCTCACTGCTGTCTGAAGCTGCAGCAAAACGTGCAGTTTAGTGCTGCAGGTTGCATAGTTCTGTTCTGTCAGTAGTAGTTTCTATTATTTTGAATGAGCAGTGGGGCTGGTGACTATTAGCATCTATCATTAGCAGTAATATAAAGTTGTTCCGGTAGCCTTGATGGAGGTAAGAGGTTTTTTCCACCAGGTATGCCAGCGAGGTTAAATTTCAAGAATTTTCCATCCACCATGTTTGTTAGTTTCGTGACGTTGTCGTTCTGTATTGAGACACATATTGCACTTTAGTAGTTGCAGAGTGCCGTATGCGAAGACTGTTGTAAATCTACAAGCATCGTGCTTAGTGTTCTTGCTATGGAAGTATCTCAACTCTTGCTATTATACGGTTTCAGACTTCTAGTAGCTTGACAGCAAGAGTTTTGAAAAGGCGTGAGTGGTGGAAGAACCGACAAGGTATGATGAGTTTGTGTTGTGCTTTGCTGCCCAAGGAATCTATTGGTTGCTCAGGTGTTATTTGAGAAGGTCCCATTTTGTGTAATACAGTTTCACATGCATTCCCTGTCGGTGTAGCTTTCACAGAGGTCCTGCAGACAATGCACATCTTAATAATAATAATAATAATGTACTTGATAAAGCGCCCCAAGAGAACTTAATCTCTTTCTAGGCGCTTTACATTTGCTGCAAAGGGAAATGCAATTGAATGGTAAGTAAAATCATGCCTGAAAAACAAACAAAATGAATGATATGGTTAGGGGTGACATGCACAGGGTCAGTATGCAAATGTGGTTAAAAAAATCCTAGCTGATTAAACAGCCTCGTTTTGTATAGCGACAGAAGAGCCTTTATGGCTATCACCACCGCTTGCAGTGGCGATAAAGGATCGCCCACCGCAGGAATCGAACCCACGACCTCGGGACCGAGGTCGTGAAAGCAACCGCCTTACCTAGTGTGCCATCACGGCTCACGGTTAGTGGCAGCATGCACAGTGTCAGCACGCATAAGCACATCAAGGACGAATCACAGGGACCCACTAAATGCTGTCCTAAATAGGTGTGTTTTTAAGTTTCTTTTAAATGTGGTCAGGTCAGGGTGTTCTGACGCAGGTCGGGAGGGAGTTCCAGGCTTTGGGAGCATACGAACTAAATGCACGGTCTCCAAAGGATTTAAGGTTTGTACGAGGTATTTCTAGACTGTTGGATTCCGAAAAGCGGGTGGTACGATGCTTGGCCTGATGGGGGAGTATATCTGACAGATAGGCTGGAGCCATAGAATGAAGGGACCTAAAAGTGAGGGACAAAACCTCGAAGTCAATCCGTTGCTTGACTGGTAGCCAGTGCAGGTCGGCGAGAAGTGGAGTAATGTGGCAACTGCGACACTCACGACAGACAAGCCTAGCTGCAGAGTTTTGCACCAGCTGCAATCGCCTGATCGCACATGCTGGTAGGCCAGTGAGCAGTGAGTTGCAGAAGTCGAGACGAGATGTCACGAATGCATGGACCAACTTGGACGTGGTATCCTTATCTAAACAAGCCCGAATTTTAGCAATGTTATGAAGCTGAAAATAGGCAGATTTGACTGTGGAGCTGATATGGTCGTCTAACGAGTATTGATTCCTTGTAGGGCCAATGTGATCTATTGATCTTAAAGATTTGAAACCTATTGCAATTTATATGCAATTTGTTTGAATTGTATAGGATGAACAGCTCACTGTTGTGGCGACTGACATTAATCGATATCCATGTTTTGCTTCACCAGCCCTTTGCTTTGAAGATTTAAATGGAGTAGTTACCAGCACTACTTTAACTTATTTTTTAATTTCTTAGAGTGCCTACTGCTGTGATCACTCGGGCATGCTGATTTACCACTTCTTCCCCTGTTCCTACACTATGGTAGTGGCTTCGGAGGTAATGCCTGATGAAATGATGTTGAATCTGCTAGTGTCTGGATGTGTAAATACTGCCTGATGCTAATACATCTGCTAAATAATAATATTATTATTATTAGGCAGTTTCGGTAGATCCCTAATAGAACACAACCTCTATCCCGGCGCTTTATAACTTGTTGCATACGAAACACCAACTTTAATGACAAACATGAACCGTGTGTCTAAACTGTTTAGCAACTAGCAGACACCATTGGAAAAATTGCTGGAGTGCATGCCGACGAAATTTCAGCCATCTCGAAAGCTGCAACCCTTTTCAGCAAATGAAACTAAGCTACTTGTCTACTGCCAGTGAATGTTTTCTGGAACATCAGCCTTTATCAACCTTTCACTCGGCACACGTGGAATCAGTGAGAGGCATGCTGCAAAATGTCATTGTCGAGATATCTATTTCGGTGTCAACCAATGTTGCACAGCACGGTATGAATAGTAATGTAATGTAATGTATCTCCGTCAGTAACTCCACAAAGTCATAAAGACCATGTGGGTGTTACGCAGGAGAGTTTTGTATAGCGAACTCACAGCCTAAGTGGCTCTCGGTACGCATTCGGTAGCCAACAGACTTCGTCTCACGCAACAAAGAGAAAGTGGGAAGCATAGCAGAGTTAGGAGAGCAGGTTGTTAGTCAGGACTTGCCTTCCAAGGCACTAGTCGACCACCCAGGTTAGCTTTTTTTGTAATAACCACTTCTAAGGGCCATCAATACAATGCCATCAGACAGAAATCACTTCCAGATACTATCAACGCACCATGATAAGGGCTAGTGGCACAGCATCATCGGTCACTGGTTCCGATTGGCTGTTTTGCTTGCATTTTAAAGCATGTGGGGTTCCAGGTCCATACGTGTAAGCTTTTCTGGCTCCTGTTGCAATTGTGATCTGGTCCTACGTAAGCCGCACCGATGTCCACATAGGTATTGTGTTTTATGTACTTTTATAATACGTTATAAAGATCATTGAAACTCCTGCTAAATTTGTTTATTGTTGATGTAGGCCACCCTCCGGAATGGAGAGATTAATTCAACTAATGGACAGTCAGAAAGTCTCCATAAATATCCTCTGTATATGCACAATACCTCAGTATGCACAGTAATTTTGGTAACCCGCTTGTTTCTTAGGTGAATTTTAATTCACAGCTTTCCTTTGCAGCAGATATAAAGTGCCTAGACAGAGATTGAGTTCTCTGAGGGTGCTATATCGAATTCAGTATTATTATTATTTCACGCTGCAGATATTTATAGCTTTTCTGGTGTGTGCATACTCGAGATGTTGCCGGTTGTACTAAAATATTCTCCCGCCATTCGAGCATCGTGCAGCCGATTTCCAGTCGATTTTTGCTTGATTGGAGTGCATTGCAGTAATTTGCTGAACCTGCCACTTAGTGTCCCCTTGGTTCTTTCTTCCCGAGTTGTTATTGCACATGTCTATAAGTTTTTCTTAGGTATCATGTTGCAGCTATGGCCACTTTTTTGTTTGCCTTTACACGTAGATCTTGAGGCTGCCGATACTGATGGCTGTGGCGAACATAATGAAGAAGAGGAGCAGGTGACGGATGAGTTGGAGACTGGCGACACAGTACAGTTGCAACGCCAGTCCGAAAAAGCCAGCAATAAGGTGAAAAAGGGCCAAAAAAACGTCGCCACTGTGGCTGAAGCCACGAAGGCTGCTGCTAAGCGGCCGGCTGTGGGCGAAGGTAAGTAAGCAGCTCAGAGGATGGCTGGGGTGTGAGTTCAGCCGCCATTAGCTGTCGCATCGGGCTCGGCTGCTCTCTGCGTACCGCCACCGCGCGCTTCTTCTTCCACTTTGTGGGAGCGCCGCGCACACGTGCAGTGAGAGCATGCTCATCGTGCTGTAGGTGGCTGCCGGGATCACGACTTGCCTACCAAGAAAGCGATGAAACGTGCCGATACCTCGACGAACGCTCGTTGCTGCGCCAAAACGGCTAACGAGAACGTTTCCGACGTGAAAGAGGCTAAGGAGAAGGAGACTAAGAAGGAGAGCAAGAAGAAAGGAGCTCTGGCTAATGTTGCCACTGAGGACGAACTTGCTGCAGCCGCTGCTGGAGATGCAATTGCAGCCGAAGCACCGAACTCGCACTCGGTTGCTGCCAAGGCAGCCAACCAGGCCATGGGCTCGAAAAAGCTGAAGGGTGTAGCTCGCGGCAGTGGTGGTGGCAAAGTCTACGTTGTTTTCGTTGGCAACTTGCCTTTTGATGTGACAAAAGAGCAGCTGAGCGAGCACTTCAGCCTGGCAGGTAGGCAGATGTCTCAGGCCGAGGCCTGTCGGGCGTGGTTGCTTGTGGACCCGCTCATTACTACGAGGAGCTGAGAGCTTGCTCTCAATTCCCGTTTTGCTCGTGCAAAGCGAGAGTCACCTACTTATCGCCACATCCCAGTCTACCCAGTGTCACAGACATACTTAGAAGACCAACTTGGCAGCGCCTTGTGCCAAAACTCCTACTTGCTCGCCTGTGCCAAAACTCCTACTTGCTAGTCTGTGCCAAAATTCCAACTTGCTTGCCGGCTTTGAACTTGGCAGCAAAGTGTTTGAACCACAGCCATTTTACATGGCTGCTAGGCTGGCACTCCTAGGTGGTTGCAAAGATCTTCCTTGACAAGCCCAAAACTATGTATCTGGTACTCATTGTGAGTTGGGAGTGCAGCAAAACTGAGAAAGGCTATGTTGCTTACTTGCAGGCTAATTAGGTGTGCAAGTATGAGCAGTGTAGCTCGATGGTTATGTGATCGTTATTCAATATCATTGGATTTTTTTATGTGTGCCAAAATCAGTCAATTAACAACGTGGACAACCCAGTCCGAGGCAATTCTGTATGATTGTCACTGCACGTCTCTTGAAAGTCGTGGCAACATTTTTGCAGCTAGGTGTACAGCCTTACCTTGTATAGGTGTCTGCAGTATGAAACAGTCCATTAAGCTGATTCGGAAGCTAGCATGGTCTTGGGCTAAATGAATGCTTAGAAATAAAGCATCTCTATTTTATTGGAGCAGCAAAAGTGGTTTATAGCTTGATCTGTACTCTTGGCATTAAAAAGTTAATGAAATAACTAGCAAGACACTCGTATTTTGACTGTTCTGGCATTGATTTGACTGTTCTGTTGATGGCACCATACCCTGTTTTAAAGGGGTCATACCCAATGGTGGCACTGCCCAGCAACCCAAGGTCAAGATTGTCACATTTGGTTCTAAACCTCCATCGAATATTTCGTTCTAGTTAATGAAAGCAGGCTAGTTTGGACTGCTTAAAAGAGGAGGCTTCTCGACTACAGCAAATTATAAGGCATTCGGGACGGCAGTAACAATACCGATATCGGCTTTCATTCTGCTGGGGGCCATCTATCATCTTCCTTCTATTGGCACCCGGACGACAGGTCACAGTAGGATGCTAGCTCGATCCGGAAGGAAGGATACTAATTATAACTTTTAGCAGGACACATGTGCCTCGCTAGCTGACTATCGATGATATGACAAGAGTACTACAACCCAATGCAGCAAGGTTTGCTAGATATAAAATCGTCTCGCTTAGCGTCATGTCCATTTAATATCTTAATTCGGATACTAAACGATACAATAAACGCCAGCTGATTTATTTAACAGCCTTTTTTTTGTATAGCGGCAGAAGATCGCTGAAGGCTATTACCACCGCTTACAGCTGCAATACAGGATCGCCCCACCGAAGAATTCGAATCCACGACCTCGAGGCTGAGGTCGTGAAGAGCAACCGCTAACCTAGTGTGCCATCACGGCCTGCTTGCCCGAGTTTCTTTCAACCAGACGTGTTAGCTCGGAAGGAGCTCAGTTAAGCACTCCAGGTCATGTTAGTTAAGAGACAAGGGGCATTGTGACGTCAACGATCACGGTGTGTGCAATCCCAGTAAGTGAGTGCCGGATAGAGGCAAGTGTGTTCCGGTATCAACATGCTTGTGTTGGCAAGGCTTTTGGTCTTTCAGCTATGATAGTGACCTCTTAACTATCTCCCCAAGGCTGCATCATTGCTTCTTTTGAATGGCAACAGTTTGCTCAGTGAGTTGACTTCTTGTAGTATTCTGTGCCCTGTACTCCTTGCTAAGTCTAGCAGTGGTGA
Source organism: Cristatella mucedo (assembly GCA_009760855.2). Classification (NCBI taxonomy): domain Eukaryota; kingdom Metazoa; phylum Bryozoa; class Phylactolaemata; family Cristatellidae; genus Cristatella; species Cristatella mucedo. Next base: position 18,354,976 of record WPIO01000001.1, on the reverse strand, counting down.
CAAGGGGCACTAGATCTAATTGTAGTAGGTTTTTTGTGTCTACACGAATGAGGCATGAACTGAGGTAGTACTGAGAGTACTGGGCTGTAGTAGCCTATGTCAGAAGCGGACATTAAGCAAATCTTTCATCGATGGTCACGGTGTTATACTTTTGTTCTGTTTTTTCAGCTGACTGTCGCACAAGCTAGGTATTGTAGATGGCTAGACGGTTCTAGTGTTGCAAATCTCAAGTATTACAGCGGTTTAACCCATATTGGGCAGCCAACGACTGTGGCGATCGATGCATTCAGGCAGCCAGGAGTAAGTATGTAAGAGTGTCGTGACATCGATAAAGAGCAGCATCAATTGCTAGAGCTCTAGCAGGTGGCATTGAGCGCTTTTGGTGAGGCATGCGAAACTCCTGTGCAACCTAGCATGCCATTCTAAGCACAGTCTTCCTGCGTATGTGTTGTGTTGACTTGTCCACTTGCCAATATTTGTAGTCCGAAATGGTGCCATTCTTTGGGTATGCATTCGTGACTTGGGTTAGCCTAGAATGTCTCGCTTTACTGTGTGACATAATGTTTCTTGACAGAAATGGATTAATGAAACTTGCATAGGTGTAAATTTGTCAATCAAGCTTAAGTAGTCGAAAGCATTAGCAAAAGAAGGCCAATGCAACTGCTGTCACACTCATTGGGAATGGTCCAGAAGTTACAAGATTTTTAAAAGTTTTAAGAACATATTTTGTGAGATCGACAAATTAACGTAGGCTTTTGCATGAGAACACGTTATGTCTATATTAGCCTGCATACTCAAGAGATAATTGGGGCTGTTTTGGGAAGAGGGAAAGGGGCAGATATTGTAGGAGTTTTGTAGCAAAGGAGCTGGGTCTTGAAGTCAAGGATTACTGCGATAGTCGAGGTACTGGGCAAACAGTTTTGTTGTTATGTTCAGTGTGCAAACTTTACTCCCTCTAGTAATCAAACTTTTAATTTAAAAAAGTCTTCGTACTGAACGATTATTGGTACTCAATGCACACAATCTCATGCACAACGAGTTCAATATGCCTGAGTATCCAGTATGCTGGTGTCACTGTACTAGCATCATGTAGATCTCTTCCCTGCCAGAAGGCCTCTTTCTGTTCTGCTGGCACAAAGCGCCGCACTATCTTTTTTCCGAGCATCATATGTTGTGCTGCAGAAGGTGTAAACATGTGATTTCCACGTATCAATCATCCTGCCTTGTCCTATTGATCTCAGCCCTGTGGTTGCTGCTTGATAATTGTTCTTGTTAGCAGATATTGTGCACTGTATTGCATTTTTTGGACGTATGATGCAAGTGGTTCTGTTGGTTTTTTAGCAAAGCATCATGTAACCTGGGACTTTATTTGACCTGCTCTTGTATTGCCTAATTATGGATTGCTTTGGAAAACGCTCGACATTTTAAGTACTTGTAATTGGCCGGTGCTTTGTAGTAGCTCTCTGCTGTAGCAATGAGATGGTTGTTTTGCTTACGGTAGGCAACATCAAAGCAATCCGTATACCCACTGCTAAAGATACGGGAAAACCAAGAGGGTTTGCTTATATCGAATTTGGAGACAAAAGGTCACACAGGGTAAGTCCATTTCTGCTCACTGTTTTGATTGTGGAGCAATCGGTTGTGTAGTGAGAAATCTTCATGGCCATCAAGTGTATTAGGTTTCCATGGCTATACTCTGCAGAGTGTTGTACATAAATGTTAGCATGTTAGATTTTTTGTTTATGGTCTTTTTCACTTTTTATTGCCATGTTGAGCACTATTACAATGCTATGACAATCTTGTACATTAGCCAGTAGTTGTAACCAACCTAGCTGTCAGTGTATAAGTTCTAAACATTTTGGTACTCCATCGTTAATTTTTAAAAAGAGCCGAATAAGAAATATGACAGCAGCCAGGTCTCTATAAGTATGATAATTCTGTCTTGTACTGGTTTATGATAAGCTTAGTTGGTCATGCTATAGGTGGTATATTTGCAGTCTTTTAATTGGTTACCTAATGTGGCCACTAACTTACTAGTTATGGGCAAACCTAGTGTGATTCAGAAATTGGAAAGGCTGACTTTCAAAATTGGCTCTGCCAGCATATCTCCAGTTGAATCAGCTCGAAATCTAGGTGTCATATTCCAAAGCGACCTCTCGTTAGACGACCACATCAGCTCCACAGTCAAATCAGCCTATTTTCAGCTTCATAACATGGCTAAAATTAGGGCTTGTTTAGATAAGGATACCACGTCCAAGTTGGTCCATGCATTCGTGACATCTCGTCTCGACTTCTGCAACTCACTGCTTACTGGCCTACCAGCATGTGCGATCAGGCGATTGCAGCTGGTGCAAAACTCTGCAGCTAGGCTTGTCTGTCGTGAGCGGCGCAGTTGCCACATTACTCCACTTCTCGCCGACCTGCACTGGCTACCAGTCAAGCAACGGATTGACTTCAAGGTTTTGTCGCTCACTTTTAGGTCTCTTCATTCTATGGCTCCAGCCTATCTTTCAGATATACTACCCCATCAGGCCAAGCATCGTACCACTCGCTTTTCGGAATCCAACAGTCTAGAAATACCTCGTACAAACCTTAAATCCTTTGGAGACCGTGCATTTAGCTCGTATGCTCCCAAAGCCTGGAACTCCCTCCCGACCTGCGTCAGAACATCCCCTGACCTGACCACATTTAAAAGAAACTTAAAAACACACCTATTTAGGACAGCATTTAGTGGGTCCCTGTGATTCGTCCTTGTTGTGCTTATGCGTGCTGACACTGTGCATGCTGCCACTAACCACATTTGCATGCTGACCCTGTGCATGTCACCCCTAACCATATTATTCATTTTGTTTGTTTTTCAAGCATGATTTTACTTACTATTCAATTGCATATCACTTTGCAGCAAATGTAAAGCGCCTAGAAAGAGATTAAGTTCTCTGAGGGCGCTTTATCAAGTGCAATATTATTATTATTATTATTATTACCTGTATTTGAACGAGATTGCGATGCTGCTGTAATTTAATTATGTGTTTTTGATGTACACAGAAGCAGGAGAGAATGATGAATGCAAAGTATAGCCCACAAGAAGGTATTCTACTTTTGCACAGCCTGCTTTCTCCAATGAAGGGTGGTGGTTTTGTAAGCTCATACTCAAACAAGGTGTTTAAATAGTTATTTATTAAGTCAAAGTTGCTACCATTGTTTTACAGGTAGAAACCGGTGTATTCAAGTTTGCCATTATGGAGCTGTTGATTGCACTTGGCACCGAAGTTTGCAATTGTAGACGTCCACTTTCATTCATGCTGTGCACCAGGATCATGCTCGACCATATAAGCGGCAAGTTAAAGGCAAGGCTTTATAGCCTGCGTTGAATGCCTTTGGAAAAAGTAGTCTCGATAGCTAATAATAATATGATAATACATTTGTATAATGCCCTCAGAAAACTGAATCTCTTTCTAGGCACTTTACATATACTTAAGGAAGCATGATCAAACGGTTGTGGTAACATCCACATGTCAACGAAAATGGGACAACTAAACATGGTTAGAGGTGACATGTGCAGGGTGAGCATGCAATGATGGTTTATGGTAGCATGCACAGCATCAGCAGGCATAAGCACACAAAGAACGAATCACGAGGACCTACTAAATGCTGTGATAAGCAGGTGCATTTAAGCTTCTTTTTAAATGTCGTCAAGTCTGGAATGTCGCAACGTCAGTCGGTATGGCGTTCCAAGCTTTGGGAGCATACGAACTAAAGGCGTGGTCTCCAAAGGATACGAGATTCGTACGAGGTATGGCTAAACGATTTGAGTCAGAAAAGCTGGTGGTACGATGCTTGGCCTGCTGGTGGAGTAGATCTGAGAGATATGCTGGAGCCAAAGAATGAAGTGACCTAAAAGTAAGCAACAAAACCTTGAAGTCGATCCGTTGCTTGACTGGTAGCCAGTGCTGGTCGGCGAGAAGTGGTGTGGTGTGGCAACTGCGACGCTCACGACAGACAAGCCTAGTTGCAGTTTTTGCACCAACTGTAAGCACCTGATTGCACACGCTGGACAGATCAACAAGCAGTGAGCCACAGAAGTCGACATGGGATATCACAAATGCACGAACCAATTTGGATATATTATCCCTGTCTAAGCAAGCACGAATTTTAGAAGTGTTGTGTAGCTGAAATTAGGCAGGCTTGACGAAGGAGCTGATGTGGTCATATAGTGAAAGGTCACTTTGGAACAGGTGACCTATATTCCATGCATATGCAGCAGGAGAAGAGCCGATTTTGAGCAGTAAGCTTTCCAGTTTCTGAATCACACTTGATTTGCCCATATCGTCTTTCAATTAAAGAAAGTTTGCTGCCATCCATCTGCGGATCCATGTCAGCAATACATGCACCGAGGGATTTGAGAGAATTCGATGTGCTGGAGGGCTAGGAGGGATCAAAGCAAAGTTGCAGCTGAGTGTCATCTGCATAGAAGTGAAAGCCTAGATTGTGCTTGGCAATCACATCAGCAAGAGGGAGAGTATTAACCGTGAAAAGAAGCAGTGCCTCGAGGTCCTCCATACTTTAGTGGTTCAGCAGTTGAAGGCAACGTGAGGCTAATGGAAGTGGGAGCAAAGGGTTGCTTCCGATTGAAAACGCCAGTGGAAGTTACCATATTTGGTAATGGATGTACTATGTGAGGCAGACATGCCGTTTGTTTGTGGATGTCTTTAACAGTGGCTAATCAGCACAAACATAAAATCAAACAGCTGCTTTAATCTCAGGACTTCTAGCTCCATACAAATGGCTCTCCTGATCACCCCCCCTGCCCCTACACCAAGGTGCTGCCGGCTTACAAGAGTCCTTTAGTGACAGGAGGCTTAGCTGCCGTCCGTCTATAGGCAGCATTCACTGCGCTATGCTTATTTAATTCTAACTCTACAGTCCCTTATACTTGTCTTGTTCATTCTTGGCAGCATCAATGCCGTTGTTTTGGTCAGTCACTTATACTGCCCAGACCCTACCATGTGCGTATGTATATACGGATGCCTCCGATCGTGAATCCTCTGAATGCCTATGGTCTTCTGAATGTCCAGCTAGAGAGTGAGCTCCGAGTTTGCCTTTGACAGCACGTTTCTTATTCTCACTAAAATTGTTAGGATTCTCTAGGTAGGCAACAAGTGGCTGTAACAGGGGTTTTCGAGAACCTTAATGTACCTAGGGACAAATGGATATTATGGCCTGCTCTAAACCACTGAAGAGACCAAGAAAGAGTGGCTAGTCTAGCTCGTGATGCATTATGTATTAGAGAAAAATCCATTGTTTACAATAGCAGCAATGCCAACACGAAACCTTAGGTTTTATTGGGCTCTGAATAGTTCTGCTGTAGAGCATGGATGAACCATCTCACCCCCTTTGCATGTAATGGCTGAATCTCCTGTACCTCAGCCACGTTTACTGCTTGACTGAATATCAAGTGCTTAGACCGAGTTTGTTGTATGCTTGGTGTATCATTGCAGTCGTGCTTGCTTAGTTTTTAAGTACGGGTGGCCGTCTTCTTCAGCTGCTAGAAATGCGAAGTGTCTAGAAAGAGACTGAGTTCTTTGATGGTGCTATATCAAGTGTATTATTATTATTATTATTATTATTATAGAAACTCGTTCGGCCGATTTCCGAATGCAGCTCCTTGCCCACTTGTAGGCCGGGAGGCAGGTCACGAGAACACAAGCATTAAAAACCTTAGGGCTAAGTAGCCTGCCAGGAAACTAATTGGCCTTTGCATTGTGGAGGGAAAGGTAGAAATGGCTTCTCGGGGCTTCTGCTTAGCAAGCATTAAATCCTGTCACAGTTGATAGATCCGACGGCTACCTCCTGCTGCAACAACTACCGACCGGCCAAACTTGCAGCAGATGCCTGATGCCTTGCCTGGGCTTCTCTACTTAGGCCTAACACCTCCAGAGCAGCAACTGACACTGCCTGTGGCTAGTGCTGTTGGGCAGGATACCGATGTAGTTGGTATGCCCTGTGGCTGTTGGTGTTCGGTTGATAGCTCGGATTGCCAATCGACGGCCGAGAACAGGCCGGGCCGTTGGTTATGTCTTGACTGCAGGTGTATACTTCGGCTGTAGACAAGCTCGGTGTGGCCTGTTCAATAGCGATCCCAGTTGTGCTGCTGGGAAAGTCTTTGCAGGAGAAAGTCGTCATAGTGAGTCCAAGTGTCTGTACATGTTAGCCTGTGCAGCCCGGGCCATGGGTTTCGGTCTCTGCAAGGAACTGCTCGTGATAGCATAATGCCATGGGTAGTCACGCCTGTCTCTAATCTTGCAAAAGTGGCAGGAGTGTCTTTTTTGGACGTGTGGTACAGCATTTCATCAATCCTCCCTTGGAGGCGCTAAATGTGTTAGAGTTTCAGGGCCACTAATTCTCGTAAAACCCAATAAAGTAATAATGATACATTTGTATAGCACCTATGGAGATCGGAATCTCTCTCTAGACACTTTACAGATGCTGCATATGAAGCATTACCAAATGTTTGGTGGTAACATCCGCAAGCAGCATGCATAGAATAAGCATGTACATGCTTCGCCTGGTGGGGGAGTAGTTCTAATAAGTACAAGCATGAGAACCGTGGGCTAAGCACACAATAGGAAGTAGGCATATCTTGCGAATGTCAAACTCTTGTTACAGCCACATCATAGTAAATGGTTTTGTCAACTTTATACGATATAGGTGAAATGGCTGTACGTTTTTTTTTTAGCATAGCTTCGGATTTTTTTCCCGTTGTCATGTGCAAGAAACACGACGCCTAAACAAGCCGTGGTCATGCGTAGTGGTGAATAGAGAGAGTAGTGGTTCACAGAGCCGTCACATCCGATTGCGCTGGAGAAGTGTGTAGCCTCTGACGGATATTACAATTTTTGTGCACATAATAGGTGCAAGCAAATGTCACTGAAATATCAGGACAACCTATTCCGAAATGCTCTTGCATTTGACTGTAGAAAGCGATTGATTACAGTGGAGTGACCTGGCGGCATAATTAATTATGTCTTTGGAATGTTAGCACCTCTGCATGTCAATGAGCTCCCCAGAGAGGTCTTGACCTTTGGAGCTGCCCTTTTTTATTATTGCATTATTTCACCCATCGGTGCCTCGGATCGACCACATAGTGTATTGCAGTGGGCTGTGAGAATAGTTAGTGTGATTGTACTAGGACTGCCTTAGGCTGAAGTGTGCATACAGTGATGAAATATGAATTTTATAGACACTGCCTTGGCTTAGATTTTCAAAATTTTCTGCAACGTTCTTACTTAGCATGCAAAGCCGCCGTGATGGAATAGTGTTGTCATTTAAATGGGAGCTTGGCTTTCTTTCTTAGTACTTTCTTTTCGCTGCCGAGGTTAGGATGTCAGGCTCCTTTCATTTCGCAGCTCGTAAATGCTGGTGGCCTTTCCAAGCAGTTGTGTACATCGTCTTTGTAATAATGCCCAATCCTAGCAGCCCAGGGCCTGCAGCAATAATTTTGTTTGCATGCACGGTTGTGGGATAGGCCTTTGGATTTGTAGGAAGTGAGTTCTTTTTTTTCAGACCCTTAGCATACCACGGGCTTTTGCCAGTGCAATGCCGTATTGCTAGCTGCTTATGGGTTTTGCCGGCGTGTGTCCATGCTTTGAGAGCATGTGGTGTGTGTGAATGTGTTTGTTGTCCGCGCACCTACGTGCCCGCGAATTGCTAGTGCGAAATAGTTGACTGCATGGAGTAAGTCGCATACACAACTGCTGTGCTGTCATGCCTGCTTGAGTCTCGGCCTGATCCGTGACTGTCTGGGCAGACTCTGTGGCGAACGCTTTCCAGAGGCACGCGTGCAAATTCAGGCCCATTGTTGGTTTCGAGCGGTTGTTTTAACCGGTTGCTTTTACTTCGCAGGTTTTTGCCCATGCTATGCCAGTGGATGTTTCTTTTTCACGTTACCACGTAGTCGTTGAATTGTGGGTGGCTGCGCTTTATGCTCTGCATGTGTTCTGTGCCAGACTTCTCTGCATCGACCTCAGGAGCATGTGCATTAAGTACTCGCAGCCAACGCCGGTTAATGCCAGTCGTTTCTAAGTGGCTTCGTGCCCAGAGGATAGCCACATCTAAAAGCTAGTGGGTGGCCAGACCTTGGCTGCCAGAGGGGACTAATCATAAGAAAGCTGAATGGTGTATCTGGGAGCAAGCCGCTTGGCGCACACCACACACACACACCCACACACACACACCCACACACCCACACACACACACACCCACACACCCACACACACACACACACACACACACACACACACACACACACACACACACACACACACACACACACACACACACACACACACACACACACACACACACACACACACACACACACACACACACACACACACACACACACACACACACACACACACACACGGCTAACAGGCAACGCCAAGGGGGACAAAGACCTGCTTCCCCCCATTCCTTATGCCTATGCTTCGAGCTACCTTGTTTGCTTCAAAATCACATGTATAAAGATGTGGTAGGAGAGGTTAAGGCAATTAAGTCAGCTGGCAGCTCCAAGACGAGTTTGGAGAAGATGCGGTCTCTGCTTGATTGTAAAAGGGGGCCAGGTGCCGTGACACAGTGCGGAAGCGTGTGGGCATCTTTCGTCGTGCCTGACTACTCGACAAGCAGAAACCACCCGGCTGCTTAAGCTGGTCTGATTGACTCTCTCCCCTTCCCGGCTGGCAGCCGTAGATCAGCAGCTCCCCTGGCGATTTCCCCTTACTAGCCGCATGCAAGCTTACTCGGTCAGGGGGCGTCAAGGACCAACCTGTGATTCCTGGTCTTGGCCTGGCTTGCACTAGGGCCCCACTCCGTCTGACTCATTTTCAACCCCTCCCTCCTTTTTTGTATCACGGGGTCGAAGCCGTGCTGCCGCACAGCCATCTAGCCGCGGAGTGGGATGCATCAGTGTTTTTTGAGGATCCTGAGCAGCGCACGGCGACCTGAGCAGCCTTGCCTACTGAAAGTTTGATTCGTCTATCAGTGGGATTCGGCAGTACAGCTGTGTCTTAAGCATTCTTGTACCCTTTGTGCAGATTCTGATCCTTCGGGTTAAGCAGTGGGCTCTATACTTGAAGTGCAACCGATACCATTTTGATTGTGGACTTTTGTCTCGGGACTAGAGAATTCTTAGGCCAGAAAAGGGGTTTCGACAATGCTCGGGTGGCTGGAGAATTGCACTCGTTAAGCTAAAGCTGCATTTTTTGTGCTCCTGAGAAATTCCAAAGTAGAAGCTTAGATGCCGGTGTTGGGCATTTGATTTCTTAAAATGGAGCTGATTATTTGCATGGGTACATCATTGCAGACAGCATGCATAAGAGGCTGTGCAGTGGCTATTCAAGTTCTCGTTTGCTGAGACCTAACTGGACCTGATGTACAGCAGAAAGCTAAAATTTCCCAAATGGTGTTGCTATTGCTCTTTTAACTGAGCATACTTAATCTGGTATAGGGATTTGCAACCACGCTTACTCAGTTACGACCAAGAATACTGTATATTGTTTTCTTATTGGTACTGTCCTCCCTTCTGCTGAACTTATTCCCGAAATTGAAGTTCTGCTGAAATTCAAGAGAAAGACATTTCTGCAATTAATAAGCCGGCGTTTTCCGAAGCTTACTCAGGTGTGCCACCCAGTTGCAGAAGAGCAACACTGCTGCTTCTAATACTGCAACACTAGAGTGACATACATATACAGTCAGTTCCATACCCAAGTTTTTTCTCTGTAGAGGAGGAGGCAGCTTCGGGCTGGCAATTTATTATTTATGAGTATTTAGGAAAATCGCCCGTGGAATCGCTGCAGTGCTCCAGTTCTCCACGAATAATAATAATAATAACAATAATAATAATAAAGCATTTGATACAGCGCCCTCAGATAACTCAATCTCTTTCTGGGCACTTTACAAGCACACAGTTTGTTCTTTTATGCAATGTATTCATACCTGTGTATCTCAGGGTCGGTCTTTCTGCGTATCTCTTTGTTTGTCATCCTAGTTTTTCCCAATTTGGTGCCTCTCCATCATATTCGGCACAGCATGAAAAGATTCGGGGAAGTTATTTTCATAGCTTTATCTTTTATTTCTACTGCCTAGCGATGCAAAACTAACTCTAGTGTACTATAAACGCCTGACAGTCGTTGCCAACGTTAGCAGCAAGGCGGAGGCTCATTTTGCATTTCATCCACTTTAGTAAAGCTGCCTCCTTTTTGAAGCGGCAATCAAATAGCATACCCAGTAAGGCTGGGATCAGTGTAGGGCCTGTATGCTGGCCATTAACTTCTAGATATTTTTTACTACCACAGTAAAGCTGATTGTTGACTTCCATGTTTGGCCCTTTAAATTCACCATTGCCCAATTTGTTATTTACCAAAATCCTGACAACTTCTAAAATGAGCCCTAATTTTTTCTAAAAATGGGCCTGATTTTAGCTGGCTTCACTTTAGTTTGGTACTGCACTGCCGAAGCTTTTGAGCAAAGTCTGTTTGAGGGCATATGATGAAGTATGTAATTTCACATGCACACTGAGTGTTTACATTGGTGTATGTGCATGCACAGGTGCACGCATGTAGTGCTCATTTGTTGTTATTGGCTTTGTAATGATATGCCGGCTCTAATGTTGCATTTTCTGCAGCTCTAGTACGAGATGAAAACTATGCAGCAGTCGTATGATGTTCGATCGTGCTTCCTTTGCAGCAATTGTAAAGCACCTAGAAAAGATTGAGTTCTTTGAGGGGGCTTTATCAAGTGTTATTATTATAATTATGCTGAAAGCAAGTTGTGGCTATAGGCTGTGGTCGATAATGAATACAGTCGGTTTACTAAAGGGGAGCGACCTTGGCCTATACTTGGACCGAGCCAAATGGACATGCCAGGTTTCTGCCAGGCATCCCTTCTGTCTTCGGCTAGGTCAAGGTCTGTCTCTCTTTTCAGCTTAATAGTGGTTAATCCCTGTTCGTATTGTGTGCTTACTCCGCCGTGAGTAGCCCTCTGGAGGTAATGCTACTAGGGCGATGTAACTACGACTGCAAACGATAGCAGTCCCAAAACTGTTACCTGATCAACCACATGGAGGCATAAAACCGATGAGTACCATTGGGGACTGACACTTCCGATTTCCTATATTTATCAGCTTATATCATGACACCTTCCCCATCACACGGGTCTATCGTTTTGCAATTGCTGTTGCCACTACTGGCGATGCTGCTAACTTTCTGCAGTGGACACATCACTCAAAGGTGTTTGGGAGGAATTCAATGCATGGACTTTTAGGACCTCTGCTCGGTTTCTTTCCACGTGAGCTGCCAGATTAAGAACTATCTACACATTAGCTGTTGGAAAAATCATCTATAGAAATTTAGCACACTCGTTTTCTGAATCGAAACCCGGCCGCTCTTGTCCTCCTCTTGAAAGGCCTGGTTGGACGAAGTTGCATGCTGGGGAAACGGTGGGATCTGAGCTGGGAATGGGTCTAACGTGAGAGTGGTTTATCACTTAGCTCTCTATTTCGGCAGATGGTGTTCGGGGTGTGTTTGTGAACTGGCTTTGTTATTATTATTTTTTTTTTTAATGGTGGTCGCACCCTTTCTCATGTGATCGGCTGGGTTTGGCTCCTTCGATTGTTTTCCTTTGTTTTTATTCTTTGGTTCCTGCACACTTGTGGCCGACGGCAGGAAGGCTTTGGGTTTTGTGGTGTTGGCCTGATTATCCTGCTTTTTGGTCTCAGCCCGTTTCTCACCACATTGTCGAGTGTACACAGTTAGTCTGTCGTTTGCGTTGGCTAGTTTTCCCAGTCCTGGGCCATAGCTGCACACCAGCTCGACAGGAAGGCTCAGTCAAAGATGCAGCTGGAAGCCGAGTGCCGATCCGCATGACTGAATGCCTGCTTCGCCAGCCGGTCTAGCTTCGAGGCAGCTTGACCGAATGGCTGCCGGCTCATGTGCAAGGCTGCAGTGCAGACTGCATGCTGTTTCCAGCGTCTGGAAGTTTCGGTGGGAGTTTTTGCAACACTGCAGGCACGCTCTTCAATACACACTATTCATTCATAGTGTTTAGTGTGTATGCACCCTCCCAGTTGAGCCGGCAGCTACCTGCTGTCTCCTCTCTCTCCTCCCCCCCCCCCCCCCGTCGAGCCTGCCGGCCAGCTAAACCACCCTGCTGTAGCTTGCTTCCACGAGGGCAGCAGGCCGACCAACTCCCCTCCTCCACCCCACCCCAGTAGGCTGCTGGTCGAGGATGAGGGTTCAGCCACGTCTCTCTCCTAGGTCTGCTATCCTAGGGAGCCACAAATATATATGCTGCCCAGCCGGCGGCTTGCCTGTCCACTTTGCCTGTTCACTTTGCCTGTCCACTTTGCCTGCACGACGATTGCTCATTTTGTTTAACAATCAAGCTCATTGCACTCTGCACACATTAGCATACCCGGCATTAGCGGTCTCTGTTAAATATGATTAATCTGTTTAGAGCTGAAAATGTGTGACAACCCGTGAAGGGACTCTACCGGCCCCAGAGTGCTGATTGTAGCCGGTAATCCATCTGGCGATCTGGAAGTCGATCCTCATCGGTCGGGGACAGCAAGCATTTCTCTAGCAGACCCCAACGGTGACCTTTGCCACAATTTTAAACTGCTGCTGAAAAGGTTAAGGGTTGCCTCTCGAGCAAAGTTCTTGCTCCTGCTAGAGGTTTTGCCTAGCTGGCACTGCAGGAAACCACTTCGGCAAGTGTCCCCTAATGCACAACTTGTTCCCCCTTCAACTCTATGGGCATGGTGCTCGCTCTTCATGACCCAGGTCGTGGGTTTGAGTCATGCAGCAGGCGATCCTACCTATTGCTAGCTGCAAGCATCAGTGATAGTCGTTATAAAGCTGTTCTGAAGCTCTCTAAATAAGGCTGTTAAATCAGCTAACTTCAAACTTTTACTTGGTATGCACTGCCATAGGTGTAAAGCTTAGCCTAGAGGCAGGGCTATTGCACTTGACAACCCAGGTTGCAGGCTCCAAGTCCTACAGCAGGCAATCCGTTATTGCCTGCTGGAGGGGGAAGGGGAATAGCTGCTACAGCTCTTCTTTCCACTGATATGTAATGGTGGCTGTTGAATCGGCTGACTTTTACTTTAAATGTAGACACCATGCCGTCCTTCTTATCCTTTTCTGCTGCCCTCTTTCAGTGGCGTGTGCGTGCGTGTGAGCGTGCGTGTGTGTGAGCGTGTGTGCGTGTGTGTGTGTGCGCGCGTGCGAGCATGCGTGTGTGCGTGCGTGCGCGTGCGTGTGTGAGCGTGCGTGTGTGCGTGGTCTGCTGCCCTCTTTCAGTGGCGTGTGCGTGCGTGTGAGCGTGCGTGCGTGTGTGTGTGTGTGTGTGTGTGTGTGTGTGTGTGTGTGTGTGTGTGTGTGTGCGTGCGTGTGTGTGTGTGTGTGTGTGTGTGTGCGTGGGGGGGCACGTGCACACGTTCGTGGGTCTCAGAGAGCGTGTGTGCATGCGTGCACCGTGTGAGGAACGTCTTGCTGATCTGCTGTGCCTGGGTCGAGCATCTGTATAGGCTCGCAGGCGACAGCCGTGTACATTCGTGTACACGCATTCTTTTGTAGCTCGGCCTGGGGCTCCACCAAACCGAGCTGGGGCAGAGGAAGATCAACGTCGAGTTCACGTCCGCCGGCGGGCGCTGCGAGAAGCGGCTCGAGCACCTGCGCCAGAAGAACAAGGCACTGGAGCGCTTCAAGCGGCTGCCGTGGAGCTGAGTGGCCCGAGAAGCAACTGGGCGGCGGAGCCGGGCAGCTAGCTGGTCAGCAGGCGAGCAGGTCGTACCCTAAACGGTCGTCGCACGCCCACTGGCTCTGCTTCTGTGGGAGAGGCTCTCCTGCTGCATTGCAGGCCTGGGTTGCTCACCACCTCGGTTTGCAGCCCAATGCCGCCTTGCGTGGCGATTCGCTCGAAAAGACGACTGGCACGGTGCTCCACCGGAAGATCAATGCCCTCGATCTGCGGCCGATAGGCTGGAGTGGGGGGTCCAAATGCAAGCGAGGTTCACTCCTTCGGCGGCTCAAGACTCCCTCCGCTGCTCCTGTCGCCTTTGAGCTAGCCGTGTTGCGCTGCTGCTGCTGGACAGCCGCCGAGCAGATCTCGCTGCAGAGCCCGTGCGACTCAGATGTTGGGTGGCCTATCCTGCTGATGGCCATTCACAGCCGGCGGCAGCTGTCTGAGGGGGGCTGCAGTGTTGGGCATGGCCCTCGTAGGGCCAGCAGAGTCTGCTATTGTCACCACAATAGCCCCAGTCCGCAGTGCTGCTCTTTAGAGCCGGGCTTGGAACTGAGAGGGACGCTGCGTTTCTACCGGGATATTGTTTCTTGCTGCCTGTTTGTTCAGCATGTACAGGTTTCAGGACTTTCTGCACCGTTTGCTCGCATGGATTCGGAGCTGCCCTTTTTTCCTCCTTTTTTCCGTGCGGTGGCGCTCGTGAATAAACGACCTGTCCGAGGCTGCGGCGGGCTACATGGAATAGGATTCTCATCGGCTTTCCATTTTGGCCTGCAGCAGTCGGGCCGACGTTGCCTATGTTTTTGGTACGGTCATAGGCTCCGTAACAGCCCGATTAAAGAGCCGCACTTGTTTTGTCGACGGCTTTAGTTATCTTGGTGGAGAGCTTCGATTAAGTACTGTTAGTGCTGCCGGACATTTACTGCTGGTTAATCTATTTGCTACTGCTTGTGGCACACGTGTCTTGGTCGTAAGACCGCTCACCGATTGTCAGCTTGCTGCAACTTTCGGTTTTAGGTGGTGGCTTTGGGGTTATGTGCCTCTCCTCTCTTCTCCCTCAGTGCCTCGATACTCCGGAGCAACCAGTGATCTGTCCTCTGGACCTTGAATAGAAGGATGAGAGCTATGACAGGAAGCCCCCTGCTGGTTTTCGTGGACAGGCCCCCACACCCAGCTGTATATAGCTTCTTGCTTTTTTTGGCAGTAGTATTTGACCCTTTCAATTGCAGCCCAATCATAGTTACCGGCTGCCGACAACTCGAAAGTTTACGTTGTGCAGTGCCGATTTCGTGCTACTGCTAAATGCGGTAACACGACCAGTTGTCTGTCCTGTTTTCCATCAACCTGCTCGTGCTTGCATGTGGCAGCTAGGGTACTGCCATCCTGAAACCACTAGGGGTAGAGATGTCGTTTGGCTGCTAGGCGACAGGGAAGGTTCAAGCCAGAAATAGCCGAATCTCAACTGCTGGATGAACTGGTTGAGGCATCCTGTGGTTTTTACTGGTACATTGCTGCATTGCAATGTGCCGAGGCAATCTGGCAGACTGCCTTCCTGTCATATGGCTTGGATCAGGTATCCACCTCCCCACAGACCACAAAACCGCTTAGCCTTAATTGTAGTCTCGGCTAGCCCTAGGCTTGCTGCTAGCGATATGTCGGGTCGTCTGGTTGATCGGCATTAGTTATTTGCAGCCAATGTTGGAATGGTAGTCTGGCAGCTATGCCTGTGAATGAACCCAATAAGCAGTCGATCCCATCCGATGCCACTTGGATTTTCGCCATGCTGCAGTGTCGTGACAAGCATGCGTCGACTGTAGCCTTCTTTTGCTACCCAGCTGATTGACCAGCCCTGTTGTTGACTTGTACATAAAACATGAAAAGAAGAACATGCATACCAACGCCCTGCTGCCTACTAGCCAAGCCATACTAGGGGCGTCAGCAGCTGGGCTTGGGCTCGGCTTGTATTGCTGCCCCAGCAAAGAAGCTGCACGACCTGTTTCAGCTCTTCAATCGCACCGATCCGGCATTAGCTGCACCAGTGCTTCATCTGGGCTAGGCTTGCATCATAAAGTACTTGTGTAGAGCTAATTGTGACTTGGCTTTCATATAGCAAGCTAGTACCATTCCGGCAGGCTGATAGAAAAGATGGCAGAGCTAACGGTGGCTTGCAGCCTTTGCATTTTGCCAGCGCCACCGATCGAGTAGTCTTCCTGTGTGAAGCCGACGTGGCACCCTGGCTCGAATGATATTGATTGGACGATATATCCGGGAGTAGTGGTCCTAACCTAGCTGGTGATGGGTCGTGGTGGCCGGTCCTGCCAGTTGCCTGTAGTTGAGCATTGAGCAACAGTACGTGAGCTTGCAGCTGCCGAGAGATTGGTCAAATTTCGAAGGAAAGGCCTGCTAAGTTGTTTTCATGGGTTTTCACCCTCAGAAAGCAGTCCAGTCATTCATTAGTTTTGCCCCTCCCTTTTCAGACGTATGCCAATTGTTCTGTGTACTGCCGTTAAGCAACAGAGCCTTACCTTTCTCCTAGTCCAATTCGTGGAGCCCTACCATATTACTAAATCGCTGATTCATCGGGTCTGGGAAGTACTGTTTCACGTGCTTGCCAACATTTATCGAAATTTCAAGCGTTGCCAAAGATAGCTTATGGCAAGCTATTGGCAGTTTTTATGACGTATCGACAAAGTTGTAACTATATCAATCTTAAATATGGACTCTGGGTCGTAGTTTCAAGTCCTGCAGCAGCCATTCCCACCCACCTAAGGGGTAGTGCTATCTGTGGCAGCTAGCAGGGCTACAGCGATGGTCAGCAGGCGTGCAGCTGCTTGTTGGTCGGCCTTTTCAGATGGTGCATTGGGTGCTTATCATTTAGGAAACGGCTTTCCTTCCTTCAGCATAGGCGACTCGAGTCTACTGAGAACAGGTGAAGGTCGCCAAGGGTCTTCTGTCGCTTTTTGACGAGGCTTTTTAAACTGTTAAATCAGCTGCTCTTTACTTTCTTATGCTATGTCTAACCCATCTCTTAGAATAGGTCGATTGAACTTTTTTATCAGTTTGCTTCTTCAGTTTGTTGGCCGTGACCAAGTCTGTCAGTGCAGACGCCGGTTAGGTTAGCGGCAGTGTGCTGCATGCAGCCATATTTGCCTTTACGTCAAGGTCAGGGCCGGAAATAAGGAACCGCCCCTTTCTTAGCCTTGCAAGCAGGATGCAGTGCGGTAGAAGAATGCAAGCCTGACGCAGTGCTCACTTCTTCTCTCTTCTTGCTTCCTCATGTTATGCGTGCCATCGAATCAGAGAATACGTAGACTTCATTAGCACTACTCCCCTGGGGTTGGGTGCCATTTTAATAGGTATGCTCGCAGATATGAACAACATACCCGAACAACAAAAAGCAGGTCTTTTTATAAGCGCAATATCTAGTTTCCTAACTGTCAATTGATGTTACAGCTGCTATCATTCTGAAGGTCCACATGTGGAGTATTCCAAAGTGCTAGAGACTTGAGAGGAAAAGGTCCGAAGAGAGAAGGGTAGGGAGGTTCGGAGAGAGAGATGGAGAGGAAGGTCCGGAGAGAGGGGGAGGAAGGTCCGGAGAGAGGGGGAAGGAAGGTCCGGAGAGAGAGCAGCAAAAGCAAGCAATGCTGTATGCGAACGCACTGTAGCTGCTTTTGAACTAAACTCTTTGGACTTTTTGCAATAAAACAGCATTTTTAATGGTGCCAGTCTTTGCAGATGCATGACAAATAATGCTGAGTCAATTATAACAACAATAATATTAATTTTGCATCACAAGCTCAGAGAACTTTAACACCATCCATCTGAAATATTTCCACAATAGTGCCGCAAAACGGTATACCACTTGATAAATAAGATGCATCGTGCAATGTAACACAATTATTATCCCTAAGACACTGTGCTATCCATTCCTACGAGGCATTGTATTGCAGCACCGAGTTTTCTTATTGCCATTTTGTACTAGCAAGCCTGATGAGGGAGCGTATGTTTTCAACAAGCATCAGGCAAACACAGTCCACGACATAAAAATAGGTCTGCTGAAAATTTTCTAATATCCAACAGCAATCGATGCTCCAGAATAGTACTTTAAGGTTACATGCCATACGCCTTAGGAGTCTCACCAAAGCAGATAATTCATAATCATGTATATTGCTATTTCAAAAGTGACGCTGACCGACTGGTTCCGACTGATTGTGCACTACAGTGCGCCACTTGTAACTAACCGAGTGACCACTCTCTGCGCGAATATGCTGTTGAAAAAATTATGCAATGACATCCATCTGGCTACCAACTCTCATCGCATCCTTTTCAGCTGTGCTGTGCTGACACTTCTATGCTACTCACCAGTGGCCGCCAGGATTTTCATCTTTTAGGGGAAGACCTGCACATTTTTATGTAGAGGGAAAGATCCGCAAGATTTTCAGGTAGGCAGCGCTAGCCCCGCAGTATGGAACATTATAGCGAAAAATCTGGGTGCTCATTCGACATAAACTCGGTGGTTGTTCGTCGAGTGGAAGGAATTAAGACAAACTTTCGTCGCTGGTGACGGTTTCGGGGCGGAACCAGTGCATATTGGCAGCCCAGGTTCCTCCCCTGCTGTAGGGGGAGGGAGCAAATGCTCCTCTGCTCCCTGGCTCGGCAGCTGCTACTCATTTCCTCGACTGCCCGCCTGATTTAACCATGCTTAATTTGTGGTGTTTGTGGCTTGAGATGGAGTCTGCTGGCTAAATTGTGCACACTGAAAGCCGCTGTGAATGCTTTGCATGCACTATAGCAAACTATTCAGCATAACATTCATGTTGTCCATTTGGCTTTGTGGAGTTACAGCCGGAGATACATTATGAAATATCCGTCTCCTAGTCATTACAATTTAAGAACATAATAATCTGAGGCAAATGACTCATTTATTATGCTAGTTATGCACGGCAGCAGCAGATCTATGTAATGTATCTCTGTCTGTAACTCCACAAAGACTATGTGGGTGTTAAGCAGGAGAGTTTTGTATAGCGCGTACACAGCTTAAGCGGCTTTCGGTACGCATTCGGTAGCCAACAGACTTCATCTCACGCAACAAAGAGAAAGTGGGAAGCATAGCAGAGTCAGTTGAGCAGTTGAGGTAGTGAGTAGAATGGAAATGGCAGCTCAAGACCGCTGAAAAGGATGAGCCATAGTCGGCAGCAGGAGAGCAGTAGTTGTTGCATAAGAATTGTGGAAGCGAGTTCGACAGTCTAGGGCCTGCAGAGCTAAAGCTTCTGTCTCCAACGGTCTTTAAGCGGAGGAATGGAACAGCTAATCTATTGTCAATACAGGACCTGAGGGCACGAGTAGGCTGAAATGGTGCAAGCAGTTCAGCTAAATATGGAGGAGCCAAGCCATGGTGCGCCTTGTGGGTCAGCGTAAGAACTTGGCTCTGTATCCGTTGATCAACTGGCAGCCATCCTAGCTCTTTTAGCAAAGGAGACACGTGGTCAAACCTCTAGGACTTGAAAACTAGCCCTGCAGCCATATTAATAGCCAACTGCAGTGGTCTAGTTGCTGTGCATTGTAGGACAGTGGGAATAGGGTCTAGAGGAGTAACAGTCTTCTTTGGGTGGGAGAAGAATTTCAGGATGAGGCCACTCGTGGCCTCCTTGAGTGTAGGTCATGCACCCGAATAGCTCTGTCCACTAAGTGGTCTAGGGAAATCCGTAATGGCTCACTGAGTAAGGCGGTTGCTTTTCACGACCTCAGCCCCGAGATCGTGGGTTCGAATCCTGCGGTGGGCGATCCTGTATCGCCACTGCAAGCGGTGGTGATAGCCGTAAAGGCTCTTCTGTCGCTATACAAAACGAGTCTGTTAAATCAGATAGTATTTATTTATTTGAAGCTGTTATCGATCGCAGCTTCTGGCACCTTGCCCGTTTAGTGTTGTCACTTTACAATGTCTTTTTTGCTGCATGAAAAAAAGGCGACGTGACCTGCGAAATCTTCGATGCGTTCTGAGAGTCCCTGCTTATGGGATGGGACAAGTGCTAAGCTGTTGGAACCAAATTTTGAGGTGTTGAGAAGCTACGATCGACTGGTAAGCCGTCGACCTAGGCTGACCTTCAGGAAATGTCGGAAGCCCTTACAGCTAGCTGGTGTATGCAAAGGCAGCACAATAGCGAGACATTTTATAGATAGTACAGTCATGTCAATCGCCCACAGTATGCGTGTCGTTGATGACTCCTGGTGGTTCGATCTAGGCTTCCATCGGTCGTGGCTAAACCGTAGAATCAAGTTCGGCTTTCTTGGTCTTTCATTATTGCTAGGACCGCTGCCCAGTCTTGGTGACATGCACCGAAGCACCGGCTTGGCTCCTTCATACCTAGCTGAACTGCTGCATCAGTTTCAGCCTGTTCGCGCCCTCAGGTCCTGTGTGGACAATAAGTTAGCTGTTCCATTCCTCCGCTTATAGACCATTGTCGACAGAAGCTTTAGCTCTGCAAGTCCCAGACTGTGGAACTCGCTTCCACAATTCTTACGCAACGACATCTACTCTCCAACTGCCGACTATGGCACATCTTTTTCAGCGGTCCTGAACTGCTACTTCTATGCTACTCACTACCTCAACTGCTCTCCTAACTCTGCTATGCTTCCCACTTTCTCTTTGTTGCGTGAGACGAAGTCTGTTGGCTACCGAATGCGTACCGAAAGCCGCTTAGGCTGTGAGTTCGCTATACAAAACTCTCCTGCGTAACACCCACATGGTCTTTATGACTTTGTGGAGTTACTGACATTACATTACATGACATGAGCTTAAAGCACACAACAAAGGCTCAAGTTCGGGCTTGTTTAGATAAGGATACCACATCTAAGTTGGTCCATGCATTTGTGACATCCCGTCTTGACTTCTGCAACCCACTGCTTAGTGGCCTACCAGCATGTGCGATCAGGCGATTGCAGCTGGTGCAAAACTCTGCAGCTAGGCTTGTCCGTCGTGAGCATCGCATTTGCTACATCACACCACTTCTCGCTGACTGGCACTGGCTACCAGTCAAGCAACGATCGACTTCAAGGTTTTGTCGCTCACTTTTAGGTTCCTTCATTCTTTGGCTCCAGGCTACCTATCAGATCTACTTCCCCACCAGGCCAAGCAACGTATCACCTGCTTTTCGGAAACTAACCGTTTACCTATACCTCATACGAACCTCAAATCCTTTGGAGACTGCACATTTAGTGTGTATGCTACCAAAGCCTGGAACTCACTCCCGACTTCCGTTACGACATCCCCTGACTTGACCACATTTAAAAAGAACTTGAAAACACCTATTTAGGACAGCATTTAGTGGGTCCCTGTGATTCGTCCTTTACATGCTAATGCTTGCTGACACTGTTGCATGCTGCCTCTAACCACACTTGCATGCTGACCCTGAGCATGTCACCCCTAACCATGTTATTCATGTTTGTTTACCAAGCATGATACCACTCACTTACCATTCGATCATGTGTCCTTTGCAGCAAACGTAAAGCGCCTAGAAAGAGATTGAGTTCTCTGAGGGCGCTTTGTCGAGTGTATTATTATTATTATTATTATCACTATTAAAGCAGTGATGGTTGTTTTGCTAGACTTTATTGAAGCCACACTTCTGTGTTGACTTGTGTTAACACTAACTCTAGTCACTTGCCTCTTCGCAATAGGTCATCAAGTCTGCATAGAAGCCGATTAGACTGTCCTAAAGCAGTGACCTTCTTGGGGATTACGGCAAGCTCTGCAGGGTTGCCATACATCCCAAGGTCGTGTTAAGCCATAAGAATATTTACATGATCGATCCCTAAACACGATCAATCGAGGCGTGGGGAGTTGAGACATTTAATTGCCGCACGGCATTTGATTGCCTTATTTAATTGCCATAAGGCAATTAAATGTCGTACGGCTGCTGATCCTATTTAATGCTGGCCAAATGCTAGCATCCGATTGGACGTTCTCTACCATAGGGAGCTTACGTCAGGCAGCCCCCCCCCCCCGTCGGATTATAAGGCGCTGGTGCTTTCGAGGAATAAACGCGTAGACTATCAATCCGAAGGCTGTCGACTTGGTGGAGGCAAGAGAGCAGCGGCACAAGATCGCCGAGATCGTCGCTTTGATCGATCTTCGGGTCTTTAGGCCACTGTACGAGGCGCTTCCCACAACCAGGCGAGCTTGCCTAGTCCTGGGTAGAAGGTGAAGGTCAGTGGCAGCCGCCCTGGTTTGTGGGCTGATGCAATCGAGCTGTACGGCAGGCAGCCTCTAATTAGCTAGCGCTTTTAAAAGCTAGTCTGGACGCAGCGGCTACCACCTACCCATCTCAATCAACTCCCCCTCTGTCAGGTGATCCGTAGCCAGGGGTGTGGGGGATGGGGTTTCGGTGACAAGACACCTGCCGTGCTAATCGATAACTCGACCGCTCGGACCGGGAACGGGTAGCATCTCTCCTGCTCAACATCCACATACTCTTTGTGAAGTTACAGAGATAATCCGTGTCGCTAGACGATTAGGTAATTAATTTGAAACCGCCTCGCGCATGAAACGGTTAGCCAAGAACGTACCCCTACCATACTGACCGTAGCTGCCAGAAGGTGCAACCCGTTGTTATTACACGACAGTGGCGATAGAGATCGTACTTCATCTAGAGCTGAGCGTGCACCAAGGTGAAATCGAAGCGAAAGAAGAAAGAATACGTAGAGCGAGTCGTAGCTGGGAGTAGAGCGAATGCACGAGCGACTTATGACATCCAGACCCGAGACCCCAATCAACTCAGCACTCAAGATAGACAATAAATAAAACATAATTCAGACGACAACAACCCGTCAAAAGATGAATGAAATGATGAGATAAAGACTTACGTGGAGGGCCTTGATTTCTCATGGTATCATAGTCCCGTGCCCCATCATTGTTGGTTGGCTGCGACTGAGCGGAGATTGGACCTCTGACCGGCCTCCGAGCTCCTCGTAAAGGACGCAAAGCTCAAAGGGCAGCTTCGCTCAGATTTTTGAGATACTTTCAGAAGTATGTCGAAAGAGCAGAGCAGACAGGCACTCGGCTCCCCTTCGCTGCTATGCGAGAGCTGAAGCCTTTGGCCGAGCCTTTTGGGTGGCCTGTACAGGGCCCTCAGAGAACTGAATTTCGTTCTAGGCACTTTGCAAGTGCTGTACGAAAAGCATTACCAAATGTTTGGTGGTAACGTCTATGTCAGGAAGGGTAAGCATTTCATTCGTCAGGTCAACTGTTGCTGCAGAGTCACCTACTATAGCAATGGTCTCACCTTAAGAATACCAGAAGCTCTCTACGGGGCTGGCTTGATCCAGTACCCAGAACAAATTTGAGTAGACGGTCTTAAAAGCTCTCTGATTGTCAATTAACTTTTCTCCGATATCCTCATTGGGCTGCCAGCTCCGCATTCCTCTAAAATTTGCACAATTTCCACTGCCAAACGAGCTGGGGGATGGCTCCTCTCTACAAGGTCAAGGGAAAGAGAGGGTAGTGAGTCCTGGCCCGTGGAGCCCCTGGACCGACCCAAAGTGGGATATGTTGGGGGCTGGAGCTGGATATGCTGGAGGGTGCCTCTTAAACGTCTCTGCTGACTACCAGCTTCTGGCAGGGTCACGGCTTGGTCCCCTCGCTGGCTCAATCTCGGCAATTCCCCCTCTTTAATACAATCTTACCCGTAATGTCCCCCCTCTTTGGCTCAATCTCGGCCATGTTCACGCAAATTTTTCAAGCCGGTCGCCTCGTACTCGAGGTGGCCGGAAAGCTTTACTTTTCGTACAGACAAAGAGGGTCCACCGCTGCGCCGGTCTGAAGCTCGAAAGAGCGCCAGAGGCCGAAATCTTCTAGCCTGACACAGCGCGTGAGGAGGTGGAAGGGAATGTTGGCTGAGAACTAATACCAGGCAACTCGGCCTGTTTCTTGTGTAGGAGCGGAAGTTGCGAGCCTGCCTGTACACAGCAGACGACGGTAGAGGGCGCTTCATTCGCAGCCCTGCGACAGCGGATGCTGCATGTGTCGGCAGCGAACGAGCCGACGAGACAGTGAGCTCTCGTTTAGAGCAGCTCTCGCTGCTGTCAGCGAGTGGCCGGCACGTCTGCGTCCGGTGCAGCCATTGGTTGCTGCTTGCGGTGACTGGCGACTCTTCGGTAATGGTGCTTCGGGCGGCGAAATAAAAATGCCTGTCGCCGCAATTTACGACGTCGCCAGCGGCGCCAGACATAATGACGGCGGACGGACAGACGTGCAAGAGCCACTCGAATATCGCTGCGCTTATCGCTCGCGCACGGAATCCCGAAGCCCGAACTTCTGAGGGAGCGAAGCCCAGTCGTTCGCTGTCGTTTTTTTAGCAGACAGAACGGCTGTTGTTCAATTGGCCTGACGAGCGACGTCAACCACCCTTCGTTGGCTAGCATCGAGGCTCGGCACCGCGATTAATCAGCCGTCTACGTCCGGCTTGGGGCTTTCAGCCACACATCCCTCGGCGGCGGCGGCGGCGGGGGGGGGGGGGGGAGGGACGGTGCAATTAGCAGATAGACCAATGACCCCTGGGAGGCCTGGCTGCTTTGACAGCCATCAGCCGCCATTTTCTGCTGAGCTGCATTGCCTGTCTATTGGCAAATCTCGGGGGAGCTTTCCTGGAGAATGGCGACGACGACGACGACTGTTCCCTTTCGATCGACATCGAGCAGCGCATCGCCGCGAATGTTCCTCTCTCCGCAGTGCGGCAACGACACCGTCTCTCCAGGCGAACTCTCGTCTTGCTCGTCGCCGGATGTGCCCTCCGGATGTGCCCTCCGTATGGCTTGCGAATAGCTAATGAGTAGGTAGCCACTGTGTAATGTACTTGTCGTAGCCACTCGCGGGGGGGGGGGGGGGGGGGGGGGGGGGTTGGTTGGTGGGAGAGCTGCTGCGAAACTGATTGGGAATGGATGTAAGCAGAGGAGACACTTCAGCATGCAGCAGAGACACGCAGCGTTTATCAGAGAGGCGGGAAGCGTGCGGCAGAGAGTTTGCAGCTAGCGGCAGAGAGACTGCAGCATGCGGCAGAAAGACCCTGCCCGTGGCATAGAGAAAGTCCGCAAAAGAGAAGGCATCGTCAGCATAAGAGACGGCATGGGCTCGCTAGAGAGAGAGAGAGAGAGAGAGAGAGAGAGAGAGAGAGAGAGAGAGAGAGAGAGAGAGAGAGAGAGAGAGAGAGAGAGAGAGAGAGAGAGCACACTAGGTAAGGCGGTTGCTTTCACGACCTCGGTCCCGAGGTCGTGGGTTCGATTCCTACGGTGGGCGATTCTTTATCGCCACTGCAAGCGGTGGTGATAGCCGTAAAGGCTCTTCTGTCGCTATACAAAAAGAGGCTGTTTAATCAGCTAGAGAGAGAGACGGCATCCTTCGCAAGACACACGGCATCAAGGCAATGTTGTGATCAGAAGGACGCCGACAGTGCTGACACGGAGCCCCCTAACCGCTCCTCCCCTCCCCCCTCGCCTGGCCGACAGTTGAGCAGTTGATCACATATGGCAGTTGACAACTGAGCACGCATGGCATTAGCCGACTGAGCGAAAATACTCCATAGGCTGGCGACCAGCTGTCTGTCGTGGGCGATGCACATCTTTGGACGTCTGGCACCAGGAGGGGGCGATTGTTACACATCTCATCTACGCTGTGTCGCGAGCAACGACTGCCAATCAATACAACGGCCATTCCACCGCCCCAGACCCGCGCATAGTTTTGTTTTGATGCTAATATTTCGTCCTTCAAAATGACAGGAGCGAACCTTCTAGAAGAAGAGCTCCCTACTCGGCCGTCCCACCCACTCATTTTCAGTCCAATAAGCAGTGCCCCACCCCACTAAACGCCCCCTTCTCCGTGTCCCCTACGTACTCGGTTGAATGACGCTAGCACTTTTCCGGCGTATTTATATTGATTGAGTAAGAAAGCGGGAAAGCAACCAATGCACGTAAATGGCCAAGAAACTAAAAAAAAAGGCACCGTAAGCACCACTAGCTAGGGACAGCACTTTAACGACCATGAACATCACGTGTTCATGAAGAAAGAGCCATCGTATGTAACGAGCCAGCTAAAGTAAAGACTACAAATAAATAATGAACATCAGTAGAATTAGAGCGCGACTAAGAAAGCAGTCAGTAAGAGCTTAAAACCCTAAGCATAATGAGCGCCTTAACGGTTACAATGGTGAAAACGAACAAGTAGCTCGAAGCAGCATAAATAAGAGACCATTACCAAAGGCGTCGCGTTAAACCCATTAAAAATAGGCACTGCATAAACATTGACTATCAACGTATATAATTTTGAATGTGAGTTGGTCCGTTGCGTAAACACTGAAGTCGCCGAAGTTCTGCCTTTAAGCTGTGGTCTATGTTACTTATATAGTTCTACAATGATGATACAGATATAAGTGTCACGATAAAACTATCAGGAAAGCTAACTTGCTAATTTGCATATGTACTTTTAGTATGCACTTATGCAATCTTATAGATGAAATTTAAAATTAAATTGTGCATTACATTATGTAGTAGTGATGAGCTGAGTTATGATCAGTGTTAAGTTAGTTACGTATGTAGAAGCTGTAAAAATTATCACTCAGTACTGCGGTTAAAAAAAAGAAGAGCCTAACCGGGGACATCACAGATATGTAAAAATGTATCAGAATATGTAACAATTTCTAAGGCAGTCTGCTGAAGCTTAGCATGTAGGTAAAAGTTAGTATTTCTTTGGAAGTTGGTATTTGCTGTGGAGCGTTTAGCTAATTATTTATATACTGCAATGACTCGGTTAAAGGGTGATGCAACACGACTGTTATTGTGTTTGATCGTCTGGGAGTGCATAGAATACCGTGCCTATACGGTAGTAATAGCATAAGTACTTTACCGCTGCATAATACTTTAGTGTGATTCAATCTGTCTAGCTTTCAAAAATCACCACTTACTTTGTTCTTTTTATAGAAAAAATAAAGTAGAAAATCTGCTTATTTTAATTTAGAAATTTTATAGAATTTTAGCGCAAGCATTTCAAGCCCAGTAAGTAAAGACGCGTTGTTGATGGCTTAGTAAACACTTAATGCTACGAAACGGTCTTGAGCACGTCTCGCTACTGCCCAGGATCTCTGTCTAAGCAGCGATTGAACTCGGAATTAAGCGCTGCTACTTAATTTTATACAAGTTGTACTTACACTTCACTACAATTTCTATGGCTAGATACTCGCGTTTTTCTTGCTAGGGGCAACGGTCAGCACGCACGAAGCTCTTCCCAAGCTGAAGGCTTATTATAAGACAAAAAACTCGCGTTGCAGCTATCGCACCTGCCAGAGCGAAACGCCTTGATCGCACGGCGTTTTTCCTCAACTGATACTCCGTCAAAAAAATAAAATGAGCAACCGACGAGGGCCTTTTAAAGAAGTTGTACAAATGATTCAGGAACGTTGACGTTGATGCATCAGGAGTGCTTGCACGAGGGTAATATTGTAGTGTTGCTAGGGAACGGCTTACCCTTCCTAGGAGCGAAGCGGAAAGCCGATTGGAGAAACCAATGTTTCGTATATGAAGACAACAAGTGAAATTCGAGTATGCCAATACTTTTTCTCAGTTCTTAAGCCTCCTTAAATTTTATGGTGGTGCAATTCCTACTGTAACAGCCAAATATTGTATATATATATATATATATATATATATTGTATATATATATATATATATATATATATATATATATATATATATATATATATATATCGCTCTGTACACAGAACAGAGTTTCTCAACGATACCAGAAAAGGTCCCGTTAGCTGACAGCTCAAAATGCTCTACGTAATCGCATTGCTGGCGATATTGCATTAGCCTATCCAGAAAAAAGTCAACATTTCTGGAATTGAACAGAGCTGGCACCGCCAGGGCCACTTTATCCAATAGTGGATTGACCTTCGACTTATAGACTTGGGGCCAGCAATGATTTCTAAAGTTCGCGATTATCCCTGGTGTTTACTGAAATAGATGAGTCGTGGACGCTCGAGATCTTCAATGACAAGAGTTTGCATCGATTATTGCTGCAAGCCGAATTAAGCATTATTGTATAGAATTTGTTTTCTAGATGCAAGAAAAGCACGTGTTTCCGCCGCACGTGTTTCAAGTGTCGGCACTCGTTTTATCGAGACCAAACCCTTTTATCCTCTTCAGAAGCCCTCATTCATCAACTTGAATCAATTAAGATATTGCCAATTAGGGCAGGTCAAGTGGGAAGAGCCGACGTCGACTGTTCGTACTTTAACAGATTGCCGGTGATGGTGGGCATCCTACTAGTCAGTAGCCTACTTGAAGTCAGGGGAGACGAATCGTGTACTATTCTTGAATCTAAGGGAAGAGCCAGCGCGGCCGCTGGCACGAAAGTGGCCTCAACTTCATGCGCAAAAAGTGCTTCGTTCCTCAATCTCGATCAATGAATTACAAATGAACTGATTAAGAGATTGGCCGTACGACCTAGCTTGAGTAGTGTAGGCGACTGTAGGTTACTAGCGAGTTACTTTGTGATTAGCATGATAGCTCGATCTAGCGCTGACGCTTGCTTCGAAGCTGTGAGAGGCATTGATCGCGATGAGTCAATTGTCCGTGAGGAATCTATTTAAGATCATGGAATATTGTTGTATCGATAGCTGCACGATAATCTTCCAGAGGGTCGTACACCGGAAACTGGTCAACGCGAAAAAAGTACTAATTCAAATTGTAATTCAGCTCATAATTTTAGAAGACTAAATACGTCGCGTAATTTATCTGCCTACTCGAGAAGCCTTTCGCGTTTTGGCGGCTTAAAAGCTTACTCATTTGTAGAGGCTTACGGTCAACCTAAGACATTGCACCTCTTCCCTTTGCATCCGCTTGACGCATTGCACACTGCATATTCTGGAATGCTCGACGAGGCCCTTGGCGTCCCGGTTTTCGTGACGTCAAACCAGCCCAGCCCTTCCGAAGAGAGTTCTTCAATATACAAGATCGTGTGGAGACTGCCGAGTCGTCGACTAATTAAACTCCTGCTATTTTGAGTGCAATTTTCGGACGCGCCCACATGCCTCAATGAAAGGCTAGGCTAGAATGACTGCACGCTCCCACAGAAAGGATAGCAGCAGCAGCAGCGAGTTCGCTGCTTCCCGGAGACTCTACTCTCTTTGGTCAAATTCTCATGCACGATGTGCACGGGAGACATATTACACCACGTCTCTTCTTGGAATGGTAACGCATATCCTTAAGCCAGTGACGGAGCGAGCCAGAGTTTTTGTTTAGGCAGGGACCAGATCTGCACATATATATTTATGTAGCGGGAAAGACCCGTAAGATTTTCATGAGCGCGGGGCTAGACCAGCAATTAAGAAAAAATTGTAGCGCAGAATCATTGTTTTTATTCGACGCGAACTCGGTGCCGGCTTATCGAGTGGAGTTAAAATAGATTATTTTCGTTGGCGACAGTCGGGGGGGGGGGCTCCGTAGGAATTGGAAGCGGTCCAGGACGGTCGAGGGGGGTGAGGGGGCAAAATGCCCCCCTTGTCGCCCACTTGCTCATCCACTGCCCGAAACTGCATTTGAGCCAATCCTACCATCCACACCGTGGCCTCAGATCGTGATATGGCCGTCATGCACGGGGTGGGGGTAGCTGAACAGATAGAAGGGCACGCACAGTATCGCTCGCAGGGCAGCCGGACGGCTAAGTTCGCGGTTAGGGTGGCTCAGTAATTCATGCACTACTTCAGCATGCTCACAGTACGAGTGTTCAGTTGGCTCCGCGCGCTTCACTGAAGCAGAGAGCAGGTAGCTTTGGGTACGAGTAGTTGGCTAGTTCCTCAGCACCGCAACATCAAACTTTGAGCAATCGAGTCGAGCCAAGAGCGCACGACTTTTTAAGGCGAGATGCACGTCGGGAGTCAGGTGCTGGTCAGTACGAAATATTACCACGGTAGCCAGAGCGTCGTAGGGGTTATACTGGTTATACTTGGCGTATTGGGGTGGCGTGACCCCGTGCTAAACGGTCAAGTTCTCGTTAGCCATACTTCAATGTATATTGATTCGTGGTTAAGATATTACAATAAAAATAACTTTTCAGTATGCGGAAAGTCGGAAGACAATGGTTGCTTTCTGTCCTCATCGCTGAGTAGCCCCGACGGCGTTCTCGGAGATGGGCATGGCTCGAGCTTGGCAGGGTTCGAAAAAGTAAAGGCTAGTTAATCTGCACGCACGCACGCACGCACGCACATAAATATCCCTCATTTATATACCTGGACAAGAGCCGTTGTGGCTATCGTCCCGCACGCAGCAGGAAATAAAGGATTGTCTGCTCTGGACTCGGGTCGTGGGCGAGTTTCGCTTTTGCAACCTATTCATTAGTAAATGTCAACGCAAGTTTTCCACAATATAATTAGAAATATTTCCTAGAATGAAAAGAATCAGAATAATAATGCTGTTTCCTGATTCCAGCCGTCGGTATAACTATCCATCAATGACACCCCACAGAAAATGAACGCGCGAAAGCTAACGCACGTAATGTTTTGCACATTTTCTCCCGCGTAGCGGCAGCGTGGTAAATCGGCCAGATTATGACTGATAATCATTACTAGCGGTTCCGAAGTTATAACGTCTAGGAACCGATTATGCGATAACCTACGAGTAATGCCGCAGAAAAGCAGATGCCGGCTGTCGGTTTCGCTTCCGGAGTTCCATCTGCCTTGGCATTTGAGATGAGTTGAGATCTAGGCGACGGAGCCGTTGGTGTATGCCATGGCCGTTGTTGATTGCCTTTAACCCTCCATTGCAGTCAATAGACTTCTCTACATTATGGATATGGATTTTTCATATCAAGGAACGGGCGCTCTGCTATGGACGCCTTTCGTCACCACCGTGTTCCTGGTACAGTTGGCATACCGGCGTCCGTCGGTGCTGCACCCACAAGTCACTACCCGTGATACAGCGGTGCAGACGTCGCCAATATTCATTTCGCGTCGGCTAAGACTAGCGCCATTAGGAGTGCTGTGTTTGCGGCCTAGTTCTGTCCGTACGCTGAAATTGCCAAACCCTGTTTGTAGCATTCGTCAAAGCTAATATTTACAGCATCTATGTAATCAGAAATGGGCACCTTCAATATTGCCTTTCATTCTCTTATTTTGGTTGCCATTTCGGAGTCGGCTGGTCTTTCCGGCGGTTCTGTCGGTAATCGTCGTACCCGGCGGCGGCGGCTGCTGCTGCTGCTGCAGTAGCGAAAGCAGGAGCAGCGGCTGCAGCGGTGGCAGCGGTCTAGGCTGCGGCAGCGGAGGCAGGGGTCGGAAGTGAAGGGGCGGCAGGGGTAAAGGCCACAGCAGAGGCTGCAGCGGCTGAATGCAGTCGAGGCTGTCGCTGCGAACGAGTGTGCGAACATCCGGACCTGCGGACCTCTCGTGCTTTGGAGATGAGTACGCGCGTCGGTCAGCCATCTAACTTAGGCCGCGCCGCGGCCCGCCTGCGACGCCGAGGACGGCGTTTACTCCGACCTCGTCTCGCTGTCGTCGTTCCGCTCTTATGCAAGGCGCAATCGTGTTTCGCCGTTTACTATTAGACGCAGCCGAACTAGCAGCGTCGGTGCTCTTCCAGCCGCGGGCGCGGCTGGAGCGCATCTCGAATTCCATCTCTTCGGCCTGCGGCGCTAGCTGCGGCAGCGCCCTGACGCCAGACGTTTAAAGGCGGCTTCTCCCGCCCCCCGCCCCGGGAGGAGGGTCGGCGCTCGCTTTACACTAGTAACTAGTGCGCCCGTGTGACCTAAAAACGAGACGGAGACAAAAAGAATGAGTGCACGTCTCCGCCTTTCCGAGCGCGCGCGCGCGGTGCTCTTTCTTTGCCGCCCCCCCGCCCCCCCCGGGCGAGATTTATCTTCGAGCGGTCGCGCCGCTCGCGCGCGCCGGGCGTCCGTTTAGTCCCTGCCCGGCGGTGGTTTCCTGCCGTCGTGGCCAGCCGCGCCCACGCGCGCGCCCGAATGAAGAGCCGCTGCCGGCGGTCGCCGGCATCGAATGCCAGGTCCGAGAGACAGCGCTCGCGTCCCGCTAGATCGCGGCGGCGGCGGCCCCTTCCGCCCGACTCGGAATCAGGACGAGGATGCGACCCACATCCTGCGTAGCGCCCCGAGCAGCAGCTACGGCGCGCGCGCGCGGGAGCGTGGAAGCGAGGCTGAGAGCGGCCTGCGGACGCCAAGTGATGGTCCGCTAGAGGACGCCACTGCGAGGGAGGGGGCGTGGCGACGGCTGCTCGCTCGATTCTGCCGCGGCTCGGGCGTTCTTACGTCCGCGGCGCTGGCTTAGTCTTCGGTGCTGTGTCGCGCGTTCGGTGGCCTTTGGAGCGTCGATACGGCCAGGCAGACGCCGTCCGGCGCGCTGATTACGCTTTTGTTTCCCGCGCGGATAAAACCCCTCGCGGCGGCCTCATCGACGGACGAAGGAAGAGCTGAGGTAATGCGACGCTCGCGGCCCTGATTACTTCGGTCGATGCCGGAGGGTGCGGGGAGGCTGGAAGGCACGAAAGTCACAGACTTCCGGCTGCGGCCGCGGCGGTGACAGCGAGGGACTGGCTGCGTCTCCGGGGCGCCTCTAGCACTCGCTCGCTCGAGGTAACGCTCGCGCTTGCTTGCACGTGAAAGCCGGAAAGCGGAAGAGCACGCCTTTGCAAACGTCGGCTGACTGTCGCATCCGCTGAGCGCACGAAGCCGCGACGATAGCTAATCAAAGCCGCAGTCCTCTCTGTTTCCGCTGCTGCTGCCGCTGCTGCCGAGGCTATCCAGAGCTATCCGGCCGGCTACTTAAGTTAGAGAGCGCTTGAAGTGGTCGCCTTCAAAGCCCGGGTCTTAAAAAGCTCTCTTTACCGCTGGCGGAGGGCAACCGAGAATTGCCTGTTGCAGAAATCGAACTCACGACCGAGGTCGTAAAGTCTGAGTGCATTACCGTTGGGCCAAGATCTATATTTAGCGATTCTTTTTGGGACAGCGAACTTTAGTTTAGCAGTTCTCCACTCTCTAGCCAGAGAATAGGAACTGACACGCTAGCGAATCTATTGTTGCTTTCAACTCGGTACGGTCCTGTCGGTGCCGACCCGGTCCGGTCTGTACCGACCCGGTCCGGTTGGTGCCGACCCGGTCCGGTCGGTGCCGACCCGTTCCGGTTGGTGGCTCGCCGGGCAGACATTTGGCTGCAGGTAGCCATGGCCCGCAGTGAGCGCGAAGCGGACGGAGTGATAGGCTTCCAATTAAAGCGGGTGCATCTCACTTGCTCCTACGCTCGCCGCTTTCGAAGACGACCGTCGCTGTAGGCTAGCGACGGCTGCTGAGCGAGGGGTAGGGGCGTCCTCCGGAGCGCGGCCGGATGTGTGAATGCGCCGACGTGATTCGGCGGCGGCGGGGCTGTATAGCTGGCGCTTGCAGTTCATTTGGGTAATTCGCGGTAGCAGTATCGATGGCTGGCAAAACCTCAGTGCGTTCGACGTTTTAGTGTGCCGTAAAGCCAGCCACCTTGCGCAAGAGTCGCAGCTAATATACGATAATGTGGCGTCGATATAAATATTGATTAACTTACGAACGGGCCGTGCGGCGGATTGCATCGCTAATCGGAGGCTGGCCCGCAACTGAGTGAAAGTCTCTCTTCTCTCTCCCCCTCTTTTTCCCTCCCTCCCTCTTTCTCTCTCCCTCTTCATCACTCTATCCCTCTTTCTCTCTCTCTCTCTCTCTTCATCACTCCATCTCTCTCTCACTCTCTCTATCTCTGTCTCTCTCTCTCTCTCTCCATCTCTGTCCCTCTTTCTCCCTCTCTCTCCATCTCTCTCTCTCCATCTCTCTCTCTCCATCTCTCTCTCTCCATCTCTCTCTCTCTCTCCCTCTCCAACTCTGTCCCTCTCTCTGTCTCTCTCTCTCTCTCCATCTCTGTCCCTCTTTCTCTCTCTCTCTCTCTCTCTCTCGCTCTCTGTCCCTCTCTCTCTCTCTCTCTCGCTCTCTGTCCCTCTCTCTCTCTCTCTCTCTCTCTCTCTCTCTCTCTCTCTCTCTCTCTCTCTCTTTCGGCTACTGTTGTAATTTGGGCGCATTTAATAGTGCCGGTGCGAACTACAGTTGGGGCTTGCTCTGTGCTAGCACCGTCAGGGCTTGCTCTGCTACTGCTACCGCTACCGCTACCGCTTGTACGCTCGAGTGTTTCGCGGCTTCGGCGATGGCGTGCTAGCGAAGGTAGGGTAGTTAGTCTACCGGGTAGCAGTCGAGCATGAATGGGCGTGGCTGCCTGCGGCAAGGATGCAGTGTTGCTCGAGCGACGGACGCTCGGGACCGAGCGAGCGCCAGACGGCGCCAGACGGCGGCGACGCGCGCTCAGCTCGCCCGAGGCTCTCGCATGCGCGGCTTAGGCCGCTGGC
Source organism: Cristatella mucedo (assembly GCA_009760855.2). NCBI lineage: Eukaryota > Metazoa > Bryozoa > Phylactolaemata > Cristatellidae > Cristatella > Cristatella mucedo. Next base: position 18,320,773 of record WPIO01000001.1, on the reverse strand, counting down.
TCCGCCCCGCCTCCGCCGCTTAGGCCTCAGAGTGGGCGTGGCGCCCGCGGCTCATAGGGGCGCGAGTGAAGTGAGCAGAGCAGCGTCTCGCTCACGCTCCGTTTAAACGCTGGCAGGGGCCGAGCGTGCTGCCAGTCGTCCGCGGCAACGCCAGTTTACTGACTCTGGCAGCTCTCGACCGGAGAGGCTGGTGGCTACTCGACGTCCGCGGGAAGCGGGTGGCGCCGAAAGACCGGCCTCTCTAATCCGATAACGCGAAGGCGAAGGGCAGCGATGGACGCCCCCAGCGGCGACGGCGTGAGTTCTGCTGCGAGAGCGCGTCGCCAGGGGCGCGCGCGCGCGCGCGGCTTAGCGGCGGCAATGTGCGCGGGCCGCGTCCGCTGCCGGCGGCGCGCGGTCCCCGCCGGTCGGCGAGAGGTGGCTAGTGTGCGATCGTCTACTGCGCTGCAGGCCAGCAACGGCGACCTCGGCGGCAGCGGCAGCGGCGGCGGCGGCGACGCCGGCAAGCAGCGTGCAGCTCTGCTCAAGGTGAGCGTCCGCGCCGCTGCGTCAGAGACGCCGGGGAGCTTCGCTGCTGCTGCTGCGCCGCTCGCTGCCCGACCGGGTTGGCCCTCAGCCCCGCCGCCGCCGCCGCGGTCACCTGTGTGGCACGGTGGCCCCCCCCCCGTACCCCTCATCTGGTCCTCGAAGGAGCTCGCTGGGGCGCCGGCCGCCTACCTGGCTCGCGCTCGATTCGTCGGGGAATTGAAAATGAATTGAATTGAAAAACAATTAAAAATGCGTAAGCCGAACGAGGGCGGCGGCTGGCGAGCTAGTGGGGTCTAGGCGGGTTCCCCGAGAGGCGGTGGGCTCTGGGCAGCAGCAACGTCCCGCTACCAGCATTTGCTCGTAAATTTGTCTCCCCGCTGCTAGGACGTGGGCCGCCCGCGTACCCGCGCTAGAGCCCTCGTGGAGGAGACGCGCCGGGAAGTGGGCGCGGATTCGATGCGCTCGCCCGCGGCGAATTCGCCGCGGCCAAGAAATAGGCCAAGCCCGCTGCGAGGCCGTCTTTTTACGAGCCGCCGCCGCAGCCGCCGCCGCGACGGCGGCGTTGCCGTTCTCGTCGTCGTCGTACTGCGAGGCCGGCAGACTCGTGGCCCGCTGCAGAGTCCTAGTGGACCCGCGAGACTGCCGGCGAAAATGTTCATCGAAAATGTTCAAATCATTTTACTTACTATTCTATTGCGTATCACTTTGCAGCAAATGTAAAGCGCCTAGAAAGAGATTAAGTTCTCTGAGGGCGCTTTATCAAGTGCAATATTATTATTATTATTATTAATGTCGACGGGATGGGAACCGGGCGGACGAACGGACCGACGGACCGACGCATTCCTAAAGCGGCGCTGGCGCAGCGCCTCGTGGGCTAGTCGTAGCGCTGCGCCAGCGAGGAGCAGCGAGATGTTATCTTGCTGCTCCTCGCTGAGAGGTCGCGCTCGCCTACACAGATCGTCGTCGCCAGACAGCGGATCGACTTTGTACCGACGTCTCAATCGCCGATGATTTTGCACGCCATTTTAATGCCGACATCCTATACACTGGCTCGAGGGAGCGAGAAGCGGGTTCGAGTCGTAGAGACTCTGACCAGCGCGCTCTGACGTCTGACGTCAGAGCGCGATTCGCATGTGCGAATCGTAGCAGGTTGTTTGGTTGTAGCCGCCGAGCGAAGGGAGGGGGCGGGGAGGCTGTGACCCTCGCTAAATTCTCGCCACAGCTCCGAAGTGTCGTGCGGAGCGGGCCTATCGCGACGGACTACGCATCGGTCATTCTATCAAGGGGTAGTCCCTTAACTATGTTTAGCAGTCCTTCCTTTTCGATTCTGGTCCCTGGACGGGTTCCTGACTATTGCCACGCTGCACATTTACGCTGCACATTTGCGCTCCTTGCCGACAGGTGTGCAAGAAGCCATACGCGACGCAAGTGGATCGGGATGAACTAGAAAAGACCGCGAAGCTAGCAATGCAGCAAGACAGCCGCTGAGTTGGCCCAGCGGTTAGGGTGCTCGCCCCGGGGACCAAGGTCTGGCCGAGGTCGTGAGCTCGAGCCCCACGTAGCATATGTGAAGCGCCTGAATAGAGTTTAAGTTCTCTTGGGGCGCTATGCAAAGGAATTATTTATTTTTTGTTTATCAGGTGAAACTTTTCTGTTTTCACCCGAAAGAATGAGTCTCATGCCCACTTAAAGCTACACGGCGTTACTACTTCCGAATATTCGATACCCAAAATGGATGCAATTATATATATATATATATATATATATATATATATATATATATATATATATATATATATATATATATACATACAAATATATAGGTCGATTCTTTTTTTACTCAGATCCATTCCGAATGAATAGAGTTACAGTTCTCTTACGGTGCTAAAAATTATCTTAATGATAATGCTGGCGCTTTACAACTCACTGCAAGAGAAGCAATTACCGAGAATGAGTGACACGTAAAAGTAAAAGTATCCTGCTTAGACGAGCATGCAGAAGCACATAAGAAGTTGATCAGGGCCGCTGGTTGGCAGGACTCCTGGTGAGTACCGTGGAATGAAACGTGCACAGGTAAGCATGCCAAGCGAACAGGTAAGCAAGCAAGGCGCACAGGAAAACAAGAAAAATCACTGGTGTAAAGCAGGAGTAAAGCTGAGCGGAATTCGTGCTCTTTTTCGAAGGTTTCGGCCTATTTTCATCTTGCTTTTATTCTCCTTGCTGACACCATTTCGAAGTGGATGCACTGTTATGTTGGTCGGCAGTGAAGGGCCAGGAGAATGGTGCAAAGGCTGCGGCACTTCGGCTCTTTATTTACTAAAGCCAGAACCTCTGGCTCGGCCAGCGGGCGGCATCGAGCGCCCTACGGCGCTGGCGCTCTGCGTCACGTACACTGTGCTGTTTGTCGGCAGAGCCCCCTCTGTCTTCACGGTTGTGGCAAACAATGGACCGCATCGATTATGGCAGGCCACTATTCAAGTTTCGAGCGGAAGTTTGAATGAGAGGGTGTCTGTCATTGTTACCATTAGCCGGATCGTATTCCTTCAGCGGCTCTTCCACTTCCGGCGAGCTAGGCACTGCGCCCAGGGCGCTGAGCTAACGGCTAACGGCGCCAAAAAATACTAGAAAACTAAACGATAGCCATCTTTTGGAGAGGTGTTGATAACCAATACCAAACCACTTTCCATATTAACACTTTTTAGCGGCTTATTGAATCCAAATACAAATGCTAGCTGATTTAACAGA